>CM033476.1:66405477-67061956 GCA_019447015.1 Hymenochirus boettgeri | reverse complement strand
TCATTACATATTATTACATAACATTACATAACATTACGTATCATTACGTATCATTACATATCATTACGTATGGTTACATATCATTACATATCATTACATAACATTACGTATCATTACATATCATTACATAGGTAAGACTGTACAATCCGGTTGTAAGGTGTGTGCCAGGTAAGACTGCACAATCAGGTTGTAGACAACCAGTCACTAGACCATATACACTGGGCCCATCCCATATAATGTCGGGTTCCCTCCCACACACCAGCTGTGTACATTGCACTGACCCTCATACCAGTGACCAGCTGGTGCTGCCATACTGAACAGCTCATTGTGTCTCCCCCGAGACCCTCATACTGATCCGGTCCGTCCACTCACCTCAAACCGGCTCTTGGTCACCCCATTCATCTCTCTCCTCATCGGGGCGGTTGCAGATTACAGGGGTCTCCGGGGGGGGCCCAATCACCCCCCGACTCTGTGAGGGTTTCTGGGGTGCCGGGAGGAGGTGTCAGGACTCCCAGTTATTCCCAATGTTCCCGCAGTAGAGACAGGAGTGTCTCTGCCAGTGTCCGTACACCGAGTTACCCCAAATCCCCTAACCCCCTTCTCTCAGGCCCTTAACTTCAGCCCAAAACAATAACACCCGCACCTGCCAGCATCAACGCCTGTGATTGGACGAAGAGGAGTGGAGGGGCGGGGCCTTGTGGCTGACAGCTGATCAGAGCCGCTGCCACACACCGGAAAGCAGAAGGAAAGAGAGTGGACTGTCTGGCTCTTAACCCTTCACTGCCTTTCACATCTCTCCCCTCCCTCATCTGACTACATGGCTTTCTAAGGGGGAGCCCGGCCAACTCCTCCTCCTTTTGTTCGCCTAACCCGCCAATCAACGCTGGGGAAAAGGCATTTAAATGTGACGTTATTACCGCGGGAAATCCTACGAAACAGGAACAGCTGAGTGTTTAAAGAGACAGTACCGAATGTTCCGTTTGCAAAGGGATCTGACAAGAGACGTCGGATCAACGAATCGTCAGTAGACATTTATTGATAAAAACACGTGCAGCAAGGTTTATTTACAATACATGCAGGATGTGTGCAATCTATTGCAACTTCTCCAGTCCTGCCTTATTACATTCAGTAACTCTTCCTATTTGTAATGTTGATAACTGATGAAATGTTACCCTGTGTTATTTACCTGCAGCAACTAAACAGATTTTTTTTTTAAAAAAAAGCAAACATCTGATTGGCTGCTGCAAGAAAAGCACAGGCAACATTTGCCCTCTTATTGCAGTGATGTTGAACCTTGGCACTCCAGATGTTTAGAAACTGCAATTCGCAGCATGCCTTGATGCAACAAAGGCATGCTGGAAGTTGTAGTTTCCAAACATCTGCAGTGCCAAGACTCAATATCACTGTCTTATTGCAGCACCCTTTTGTATGTATAACATTTCATATGTCTGTTACGTATGGTAAAGCAAATATGAAGATAAAGCATCCAGCTGTTTGAATCAACAGCAATTCTTCATTTAAAATGAACATTTCCATTGGAAACCCCAGTGCCAGTAAAAGCTGACCTGAATTTGGTGCAGAGGAGGTGTGTGATGGGTTAATCTGCATTATCTGCTACATTTCGATCAGTAAAACCCAGACACTAAGGAGATTTACAAGAGATTTAAAACCAGAAAACACTGCAGTCACCTGTTCGAATAATCCCTTTAAGGAAGTGCGCACATGGAGCTTTAGAGGTGACTGAGCTGTACCTGTAGCAGCTGCACTGGTGTCAATACCTACACATGAGATTGTCCTATCTGACACTTTGAAAGTGTCAGTCTTGTCTTGATCCCACAAGTTACCGGCCTGGGCAGTAAGGCTGATCGGTAACCAGTCTTGCCAGTTTCTGCATATAAACCAAAAGTTTGCAGCCCTGTGTATAAACGAATAGTTAATCTGCCACTCAGTTTTGTTAGCATGGTCAGAATGGCCCACCAGTGACCAGGACAATAGGAAAACTTCTGTTGTGCACTTCAGTGACCAATGAAACAAGATTGGGAAAAAAGAAAGTTAAAATATAAATATAGAGACAAGTGCTTAAGTCACTTAAGGAGTAATGAGAAGTGGGATAGAAACATTAGCTATAGTTTCCAGCTTCTAGCACCATCTATATAACCTACTGGGACATCACACTAGTCACTTGGTTTAAGTAGAAAAATTAATCGCAAAAACGCATTAGTCTTGTGCAGCCCATGTACAGTATCAGGTACCTCATTTGGGACTTATGTACCAAGTGGTGCCACAGTTTGGCAGTGCTCTTAGGCTAGGTATACACAAACCAATATTTCACTCATACCAAATTATCACCAACCACCGCTAAGATCAATAAAAATGTATCATCTGATTGGTTGCTGCAAATTAAGTTTTGCACCTCTTACATATGCCCCAGTATTACCAGAAATTAAAACTAACTGCCTGGGATCAACAATATGATCACATACCAGTGTTCCAGGATGAAGAATTACAAATGTCACAGGACAGCCCAACATGTAGACAAGTGTCAAATCTATCTAATATGGGTCCCGTGTGTGGCCAAAACGATTCCTCCCAAAGATTCACTGTAAGGACATTGATGAAATGGGATGCACCCAGTGTAGCACTGCCAGGATTCCATCAAAGCCCTGCAGTGTTTATTTTTCATTAATGTCTATTTATAGAATTTTAGAGGGCATGATACTGTTTTAGCAGACTATAGGATTTTTGAAATGCATAGGCAGCTGCTTCTCCCCTCTCACCCTCCTCTGCAGACTTTGTTGCTTGAGAAAATTAGCAGCTGCAGATATTTCTAATGAGGGACAGTGATCCACTAATAACTGAGCTTCCACCATTTTGTAGTTTCTGATCAAATCATGGGATGTCAGATGAGTGAAGTCTAAAATTGCCTATGCCACATTGATTTGGTTGGTTCATATTTTATTGGTTTAAACAATTTCCCATTATTAATTAAGCCTAGTCCCCACTGCCGCACAGGCATTTTATTTATAATGTAAACTGGGGGAAGTAGGCCTTCTCTATGCGCGCTACCATCCACTGAAATTAGAATGCATATGCAATCACCATTTTGATCCCTTTCTGTCAAAATCACAATTCTATAGAAGCCTATGAAAAAACAGGCACAAATCAATAGGACAAGCTATTTTCTTTTTACCCATAACCCCCCTGGGAAACACAAGCACAAATGTACGTTAAAGCAGATACAAGCAGAAACAATTGTATTGCAAAAAAAGCACAGAAAAGCACATAGCTTTTTTTGTGCATGGCAGTGTGGTCTCGACCGTAGATTTTTCTTCCAGGACAGTGATCGTTGGTTTAGGTTTCCTAATAACTCATATATTAAAAAAGGACCCGGGCACTCTGTGTATTGATAATTATTTTTTCTTTATTCAACGTTTCGACTCTTCAATGAGTCTTCATCAAGAAAGAACAGATTTATTGTGTTGAAACATTAAAGGGAATGTCCACCCCCCAAACAATTAATAATATGTTATAGTGTAAATCCACGCTCTCTTGTGTCACCTCATGTCTGTGCCTTATCCGTGGATCCATGGATTCTCCCTCTGAGCACCAGACTAGGAACTCCATAGTGGTGATCTTCCCACCATCTGGATCCATCCTTGCTTCTCCTTATACCTAGCATAAATTCATTTTTACATATGGTAGATACCCCCTTCCCAGACCTAACAACTGGGTTATTTCTGTAAAAAAAAAGACCTCAGAACTTGGGGTGGGCAGGGGGTATCTATCATATGGTAAAAAAAATATTTTTAGAGTGGAAATACCCTTTAAATAAAGAAAGAATAATTCTAAATACCCAGAGTGCCCGGGACATTTGTATATATGGATTGTTAATAGGTGGAACCAAAATACCTGGAGGCACCTGAAATAATATTGATTGGATAAGAAACACCAATAGACATGTCTATTTAGTACAACCTTTTCTACTTTTACTATGATACCTACCTACTGTAAAAATGTGTATAAAACACATGTAGTAAGGCTAAGTTACAATTGATGGAAAACTTCAAAAGGCATGTCCAACCCCAAAACTATTACCAGTGAGTAGTCACAGCCAATGATTACAGTGTCTACCCGGGGGGTCCATTCAGTGCAGTCAAAGCTCAAGGGGAGCTTGCGACAAAGCTCTCTGAGCTTTTAAAGTACCGAATGAAAACTAGGGGACAGATCAAAGAACCAGGGGGGGGGGGGCTCGGGTTAGGTGCTGATATGGTCACTGATGAAGCTGCTTACTGCCATGAAATGCATAAATCTGATCCCCTTAGTACACTAGTGCTTTTTTATAGTTATATATGGGGATTAATAAAACGATCACTACTCTGAATCAGCTGTTAGGTAGGGTTAAAGAGGAGGGTGTAAAGGTTGGACTTGGTGGATGTATGTCTTTATTTAACCTCAATTACTATGTTACTATGATTTATTAGAAATCCAGTTAGCATCCCTTGTGCTGGGAGCAGTCCACAGTCCTTACTGCATATATATTGATGGGGTCTGTACAAAGGCTTTTGGGTTTGGGGGGAGTTACTACTCACTAGTAAAAGTTAGTTTTGTGGGAGGATATTCCCTTTAAGTTTTCCTTGCCTTATAGCACAGAAACTACTGAATAAGGGCTAGGCCACACTAGCACGTTTCTCACACTTCTGGTGACAATCTGCCCGTGAGCAACAAAGAGCAGTGCATGCAATCTTATGGTTTTGCAAATGCCATGTGCAACATTGCACGTATTGCAGCACATGCTTACTTGCTCGCTTTCCCCATGTGTTGCTGTCCGACATTGTATGGCTTCGGTCTTAAACAATGTATCACTTATCTTTCTGTCTGATTACAGTCAAACCCCATTCTCACTCCTGTCTCCTTTGCAGAGGGATGACCGGGCCATAAAACAGACTATGGATAAGACAGACTTTAAAATATGCTGGGAGTTGTAGTTTTCAAACATCCAGAGGTCTACTGGTTGTCTAACCCTGTTGTAAGATAATTCAGGAGACCTACATGTGCAGGTGAATTTGTTCCTTGTTAGCCCCCTTAACAAAAAATCCATCACATATCTCAAGACAACATAAGCAGAACACAGTCGCCCCTCATGCAGTTCTATCGTGCGGGCAATCCATTATATACAGGGGCAGTCTGGGAGTCACTATTCCTAACATCAGGTCATTTCCAATCATTTCTTTTAGAACCTCATTATCCTGCCTGGTCAGAAGTGGCAGATAAACCAAAATGCCCATGGCACAATGCCATCTTTAATTGTTTGGTTACCATATACAATAGAAATCACCTACAACAACAATATGGATGACAATATGTTTTGCCTTCATGTCAGGGTTGCAAATCATTAATCAGTCTGTTGGTTTTACTAATTCAACACCCACTCCCAAAATGTTGCCGACTCTTGTTTGTGTTCATTGACCTTGACAACAATGCAACAACAAAACAATCACATTCTAACACCAACATATGGTTCAAACCACTGGGCTCATTTCTTAGAACATTGATTGATTGGTTGTTTTTGAAGGTCAAAGAACACAAAAGATCCCAACAGAAAAGGCCAAAAGTTTCAGATTTCCAGTACTCGTCTTTTTTTGGCAACGTTTTTTCATTTATAAACATTTCATTTATAAACCATTTTCACTTGCCCATATGCTGTAGTTTTGCTTCTAAAGGATGGTGCACACAAGCAATTACAGTATGCCACTTTGCTTGTCAACAGTTTTCACATGTAAACCACTGAGCCACATATGTATTAATAGCAGTAATTTTGCCATTGTCACATCTGCTGGTAGACAGTCCAACTGTAAAATCTTTCCTAACCTAAGGATGAAACTTTTCTTCTAATTTTAAATATCCACAAGTCCTCTAATATGACCTATTAGTGAACAATGCACCAGAGAGTTTATTATATGGCCCATTTATATATAGTGGATAATGCACCCCCAACTGTAAATTATAAGGATATTAGAAGTCACGAGGAGTTCCGTGACCATATAAATGTACGAAGCCCCAGGCCTTTTATACAGGGCACAGAACTCCAAGGTGACTTCTAATATCCCTATAATTTACAGTTGGGGGAGCATTGTTTATTATAACCTACCCCTTTGTGGCTTCTGGTTTCCTTCTCCTGAAACTAAGATTATAAGGCTATTATCTTACAGTTCCTCCCATAAAATCCACTACACGGTATGGCAATTGGTTGGCCATGCGGCCATACACAGACCGATAGTATCGATACTGACCACTAGAAATTTCCTCCTTTCCCAAGCGACTGTAATGTCGACTACAGTTGTTAGTCAGCATTGCGGTTGGTCTGTTTTGGCCATACACACTGTGTAAGGCTGGGTGCACACCAGCAGATATTTTCAGCAGACCGACTGATTCACAGCACTTTCGGTCGGTCACCCAAAAATATCTGCTGGTGAGGGGTGGCTGGCCACGACCGACCTTGTTCGTTTGTTCGTCTGGATCGGACGAATGAATGATCGGACATGTTTGTAAATTCCTATCGTTCGTGCTGTTCCCTATGGGACCGCATGATCGATCGTTCGCACTTTTGGCCGCAGACAAATTTGCCGTGACCAGCGCTCGCTCTGGACAAATAATCCGTTGGTTTTTACCCAGCCTAAATCCCATTGTCCCAGATTTTACCTATTTTCGCCAATGTGCATGGTCACCTTGTCTGCACAATTTAACAGATAAGAGCAAGGGCCTATTGATGCAGGCAGAGACTGATCACATAACCACAAGCTGGTTACATGCAACAAGCCAATGAAAACAGGAAGTGTTCAAAGAAGGAAGTATTTCCCACAAATTACTTCTCACAAATTTCCCCTGCAGATGTGAACTAAGGTTCATTTTGAAGGATTTTTATTTTAACCTAGCTTGCTTGGAAACCAGTTACCGTGCAGTGAAAGTTAGCAGACTCCTAATAGATGAGTGACAAGGGAAAATCCTGTTTCTCTCTATTCCGAACAGTCACTTAAATGTTATAGGATTACACACAATGTAAAAAATGAGATACATTTTGTGGAAATGTTCAGTTTATTTTGTATATTATATTGCTTGTCTTGTTTTACCTAGCATAGTTGTATGAATGGCTACACTTCTTGCTTTAAAGGGCATGTCCACCCCCAAATCTATAATTTAACCCACTACTGGCCCCAGTATTTAGTGTTAAAAAAACCTTACAGCTCTGCTCCACATGGTTCCTCTGCACTGCCTGATCAAAGTTCCACAAAGTGAATTGTAGGAGCCCGTCCTCCTATGTAAAGGTTTCTGCCTCTCCTGCAGCCTACCGGAGAAAAGTGGCATGCGCAGTGGAGCAGATTCCCCCCCTCCCTCCCACCATCTAGATCCATCGGGCTGCAGATGCAGTATACCAGTAAACCCTTTTTCTGTAATGTAGCACTCCCCCTTCCAACCCGCATTGTAAAAAAAAAAAACCCAGAGAACATTACTTACCAGCCCGGGATCCCGCAGCTAACTCAATAGCTGGCAGCTGCGTCTGTGATTGCCTGACTCTCAGCCAATGACAGATGCAGTTGCCAGCCAAGCCCCCAATGCAACTCCATTCCAAGAAGTTGCATTGGGGATTGAGGCCGCGGTATCCCTGGCTTGGGGATGTTCTCAGTACTTAAAGTTCTGTAAAATGTCCGGAATTCATACTTTCCTGATGTTTATGGAAAACAAATTATACCACAAACCATTCATTAAAAGGGCATATTTGATGGGGTTTCCGTGTTTACGCTTTGGAGGTATTTAGACAACAAGAAATTGCTAAAATATTTTATTCTCCAAGGCTGTGTTTCTCAACCTTTTTTCCTAATGGAATCTTTTATATAAATGGTTGGGGGAACCCACTTATATTTTAATTAATGTCTTTGTTTCTTAGACATCAATTTATCAAAATATATTATTCATACCAATACAACAGATCAATAATCATATACCTTTTAAAAAAAAGTCATCACAAGGCTGGAACCATACAGTTCCTGTCACTATCTTACGAGAGGCCTCTAGCAACTTCTCAGGGATCCCTAGCCCATGGACTACATTACAAACTAGTATGTTTGTCATTAACAAAAAGGGGCAAAATTCTCGGTGTACAGTTAGCAGCTATAATATAGGACATGTATAACCATACAAATTACTCTTCTAAATGATCTAGGCAAAGAAAAAAGTAAATACTACAGAATTTACAGAAACATGTAGGCCATTAGGCCTAAATGCTAATTTTCTTGTTAATTTCTTAATTATGTATAAAATGTATGTTATGCTAACAGGGTCTTTTTCCCAATATAAATTTCCCTCTAAAGCTGTGTTGTAAAATGTTACAGGGGCACTGATCTTGCCTGCAGACACATTCTGCAGTCAACATTCTATTTCAAAATGAATGGGTCAGGCTGGGGACTTAAAAATTCTGTCTCTAGAAATTAGATTAGGTAATCGAACATCAAATCTATCTAATGTCTCTGTACATATGGTTAGATATTTCGGCCCGATCAACAGTGATGCCCGCGACAGACCGATGTCGGCCCAACGTTTGTCTGAAATAGACGGCTCCCCTGCTACGGCACATCCCCCAATCTGCAACACGTGTGCATAAAATGGCAGAGGAAGGGTATTCTTATCTCCCTTTGAAAAGTACTTTGTTTTTTTAAATAAAGGCTACAGTTAAATTACACTTCAATGCTCTTATCCAATCTGCAGATTTATTTTACTTCCATAAAGGAAAATAGATCAACAACTTTTAGGACTTCAGAGGCTGCTCAATTACAAACTTAGTTTACATCTAGTTAATCTAGTGACTGAGTAAGAAACAAGGCACTTACCAGAATATTAAATTGCGACTAGAAAACCAGGTTACTTATTCACAGGGACCAAACCATTTGTTATGTATTGTTAATTTAAGACACTTTAAAGGAACAGTTCAGTGGAAATGATCAATATCTGTTAAATTGTTAGTTTGTGTAATGTCTTCTTAGTTATTCTACATATTCTCTCCCATTTTAAAAAATCAGTTGATTTCATACCCTTTCCCATGTTCCCTGCTGTTGACATTAGTGAGCTGACATTTCAGGTTATAACGGTCCTTCTTCTTCCCAGAATGCAATGCATCCATGGAATGTTCCTAACAGTAATTTCTACTGATTGGCTGTTGGATGGGTCAAAGATGCTCAGATCTCTACTGAGCAACTGAATCAACCCAGGCGCTGGATCAAGGGCAAGACCATAACGGTCTCTACTAGGGGCCCTGCAAACAGGAAGTCAGTATTTCGGTTGCATTTATTTATACACAGACAAGATGCTGAATGGGCATATTAAGGTCATTGGGATGGGAAATTACTGCTTTTTTCTGAAAAGTATATGTATTTGCACTGAACTTTCCCTTTAAAACAAAAAAAGTTACCTGTTAATTTCCTTGTACTGCATATTGAGATTTCTTCATAGTCATTTCCCGTTTTGATTGAGACCTTAAACTTTAACCTGAGGCAAACCTTAGGTTAACCAAAAATCTTATTCACCTAAGTCAGCAGACTTAAGTCAGCAACGCTGCCCTAAAATGAGCCTCTAATAAGCTTTAAGGCTGGGTACACGTGAACGACATTATTCATCCCCACTCGCCGTTCACTGTCGGCTGGGACAAATCACTGATTGTCAGACGATGGACAGCACGATGGGCGATTTTCAGGCAAAAGATTTCCCTCGTTCACGGTCGTCTCCCTATACTAAGCTATATGAAGTTGGCCGCAATTGTTGGGAGTATGGCGGTCACTAACGTTCTCCCTATACTTTATATATACTTTATATAGGGAGCATGGCCGTCACTAACGTTCTCCCTATACTTTATATAGGGAGTATGGCGGCCACTAACGTTCTCCCTATACTTTATATAGACATTATATAGGGAGTATGGCGGTCACTAACGTTCTCCCTATACTTTATATATACTTTATATAGGGAGTTGGCCGTCACTAACGTTCTCCCTATACTTATATAGGGAGTATGGCGGTCACTAACGTTCTCCCTATACTTTATTTATACTTATATAGGGAGTATGGCGGTCACTAACGTTCTCCCTATACTTATATAGGGAGTGTGGCGGTCAATAACGTTCTCCCATACTTTATATAGGGAGTATGGCGGTCACTACGTTCTCCCTATACTTATATATACTTATATAGGGAGTATGGCCGTCACTAACGTTCTCCCTATACTTTATATAGACTTTATATAGGGAGTATGACGGTCACTAACATTCTCTCTATACTTATTATATACTTTATATAGGGAGTATGGCGGCCACTAACGTTCTCCCTATACTTATATGACATTATATAGGGAGTATGGGGTCATAACGTTTCCATAACTTATATATACTTTATATGGGAGTATGGCCGTCACTAACGTTCCCTATACTTTATATAGGGAGTATGGCGGTCACTAACGTTCTCCCTATACTTTATATATACTTTATATAGGGAGTATGGCGGTCACTAACGTTCTCCCTATACTTATATAGGGAGTATGGCGGTCACTAACGTTCTCTCTATACTTTATATATACTTTATATAGGGAGTATGGCGGTACAACGTTCTCTCTATCTTATATATACTTATATAGGGAGTATGGCTGTCACTAACATTTCTCTATACTTTATATATACTTTATATAGGGAGTATGGCTGTCACTAAATTCTCCCTATACTTATATATACTTTATATAGGGAGTATGGCGGTCACTAACGTTCTCCTATACTTTATATATACTTTATATAGGGAGTATGGCGTCACTAAAATTCTCCCTATACTAAATACTTTATATAGGGAGTATGGCGGTCACTAACGTTCTCCCTATACTTTATATATACTTTATATAGGGAGTATGGCGGTCACTAACGTTCTCCCTATACTTTATATATACTTTATATAGGGAGTATGGCGGTCACTAACGTTCTCCCTATACTTTATATAATTAGTATGGCGGTCACTAACGTTCTCTCTATACTTTATATATACTTTATATAGCGAGTATGGCGGTCACTAACGTTCTCCCTATACTTTATTATACTTTTATATGAGGAGTATGGCGGTCACTAACGTTCTCCCTATACTTTATTATACTTTATATGGGAGTATGGCCGTCACAACATTATCCCTATACTTTATAACTTTATATAGGGAGTATGGCGGTCACTAACGTTCTCTCTATACTTATATAGACTTTATATAGGGAGTACGACGTGACTGTGTGTACACCCATCTGTCAAAGATGACAGACATAATCGCAACGGATTGTTACAGTTAAAAACTGAGGAAAACTCATCTAACATTTCGCATTTCAACCTGATAGACCATGAATAAATTTTAGTCGATTGTCCAAGGTGTGAACAGCCTAAATGAGAACCCATGTGGTTGTGGTTGCAGATTAGCACCAACTACATTGTGTTGCCTGCCTGGCCCAAACCATATCATGGTGGAAGTGGAAACCGAAAAGCAGACTTAAAAAAAAAAGAAATTTATTTTTTTTTGTACCAAATATTTAAACAAAAGTTTTAAAACAAAATAATAAAACAGTAAAAGCATATTTACAAAACAAAACAGGGAGGGTATATTTACAAAGCTGGAAAATTTAAAACGGGCTCATTAAAAGTCAAGGTGGATAAAAAACAAGGTTTTAAAAAATATAAAAATAAGGCTTTTTTCCCTTGTTTGGTTCTGAATTATTACAATGTTGTATATTTAGGGAAGGTGGGGGAAGAGGTTAACCATGCCTTTTAATACTAAAACCACAAGAATTTAAAAACTGCTCCCCCGCCTTACATTATATTCAACCCCCAAAGTATTAAAGTGGTCATAAATTTGATTTCACAAAAAGCTAATCATATGGGCTGTATATCTCCATAAAACTTTTACACTATCGTCAGCACCGCTAGGATGTAATACTTTTGTAACAGAATGCTGTAGGGTTTGACCAGTAAATTAATGGCTCAGTATTTCTAATGTTCAGATTAAAGATTTTTGCAGATAAGCAATCTCCCTTGCAGCAGCACATAATGCCACACCCTCTGAATAAAACTTCCAAAAATGTCAAACTCCTTTTAATTAAAGGGTATGTCAACCCACCCAATTTTTAAAAAATGTGTCCGGAAATGGGCACAAACCTCGACCTTGCAAGGTTTACAGTATATAACTGAAAGCTATCCCCAAATGTACTCACCAGCCTGACCCGGACCCTCGCTGGCTATTCCACTGACAGCCACAACCAGGAAGTGAAGGGCTGTCGGCACAGCGTGGAGTAGAAGCGGTGAGGGTCCGGGTCAGGTAAGTAGCTCTGGGGATCTTTGAATGTAGGAACCTCGCAAAGTTAAGTTTTGGGGGGTGATAAGCATTTTAAAACAAACTTGTTTTTAGGCTGGACATACCTTTAATTCCTTCTGCCTGTCTTCCGTGCCTTTTGCATGCACAGAAGACAAGCAGAAGGGGCTCAAACGACATCAGCTGTGATTGGCCAAGACATGGCCTTAGCCAATCACAGGAACGGATGTGGTGAGCATGAAAGCAAGTACGGAAGACAAGCAGAAGGCAGGGGGGCTGGAAGTACATTTGGAGAGAGCTTCAGATATATAAACCTTGCGAGGTTTATGCCCATTTCCTGACACATTAAAAAAAATTGGGGGGGGGGGTGGACATACGTTTAAGGTAAGCAAACACTAGAGGCTTTAACACGTGATCTGATCGCGATCCGATCGGTGTTAAAAAGCACAAACTATCGCTGGCCATTGTTGAAGACACACTAGAGGTGCGCTGCCATGTGGCATTTTTTGCACAGTGTGTGTCATTTGATTGCACAACACGGCCTGCACGTTTCAGGTGTGCAAGTAGGAGCAATAGTGTGGCCTCAGCCTAAATCATCTTGCCAGGGGCCAAGAGACAAATATGGGGTGCCATCTCTTTTTTCAAATTTAAAATCACTTACTGTCTGTGGCTACTACCACCTGAGCATGCTGCAAGAAGCAATTATAACCAATGAAGTCCATTAAAACCTCTGGGTGGAGATCTGGCTCACCTAAGGAGAGTTATTCAAGTCACCTAATGGTTCGTGCCACTGCATCTAGGACAACCAATGAACAGGACTGTTTAAAAAAATATATAAAACTTCCTCTAAATAAGCATGGCCTTATTCAATTAAATCTTTAGTCAACGTCTGATTTTACATTATTCAGCAAACCTTTGGGAAGGCCTAAAAACCATTTCCACACATCAATGTAATTAAAGAACCAAAGATTAGTGCTATGTATAAGCCAAAGTACAAAGACACCCATTGTCAATGCTTAGTGCAACGGTGCAATGCAAACATTTCATAGAGCGATTAAAGCGATTCCTTTAAAATACAATTGCTTCCGTTGCCCAATGCACAAGTTTTCGATGGATGTGGTTTACCAGATCCAATTATGTGTGTTAAAGTGGCTAGAGTGTTTAAATAAAGTTTGTATAGTTTAAAAAAAGGGTTTTAAAGTAATTAAAATATTGTGAAGATACTGACAGTGGAGGACAAGCAGCGCTTTGCTTCTGCATATATATGCTCTTGCTGGAAAACGGTATTTATTCATATAAAATGACACAAAGTCAACGGTAATAGATAAAAAAAATTTAGCTCCCTATAAGTGCCACGTCCATTAAGTCATCATCTTCACCCATTAGAAAACTCGGACTTGGCCTAGCAGCTGTCTGAGGTCAGTATAGAACCCCCTGACATGCCATAGTGGGGTGGAGGATATTGGAGACTTGGACCAGTTTCTGGCTTCATGGATAGGATTTCTTTTTTCTCGTCTCTGTCCTTGTCCTTCAGCCTTTTCTTTCTTTTTTGTGCTTTTTGTGCTTCTCTGTACTATAACTCAGCTGAGCTCTACTTCCACCTCCTCCATCATCTGGCTGGGGCTATTTTGGTAGGACTTTCTGCAACAGAGGAGGAGCCAGACTCGCTCTCACTGTCCAATGCCTGTGGGGTATATGCTGGGGAATTGTTATGACTTGGTGAACACGTTCATGTTTTGGTGTAGAACCACTTATTAATGGTGATCCATAATTTTTCTGAATCTGTGATCTAAGCCCATCCCCACCACCTTCGGGTTTCTGCAATGTCACTTTTGCTTTAATACTGGGTGAACCTCCATCATGCTTACTGATAATTATTTTAGCCACTCCAGTGCTCACTGCACCCTTAGGATCCGCACTCCTTTTTTAGAAGCATCAGATTGTCCGCTTGAGCTGACCCTTTGGATTATCTTTCTCACTCTTTTCTCTTTAGTTGGGAATTCTCCTGGAACACTATGTTTAGAAGACATTCCATGGCTGGGGACCCCACTGCTGCCCTCCCCCACCACCCTCCATAGGATCTTCTGAACCAGGTCCCCTGTGCCTACACCATGTTTAAGTTTGTCTATCACAGCTGTCAGTGAGGGCTTTTGTTTCTGCTAGGAGACTTTCCCTTTGAAATACTATGAAGGTTTTGTGAAACATTTGATCCACAAGAAAAGAGGAAGAAGATGAGGAGGAGGAAGAGGATGATGACAGAAGAGGATGATGACGACGAGATTTGGCTTTGTGTTAGGATCCAGAGGTCACAAGCACAGAAGAGGATTTCATATTAGAATGACCCTCCCCTGATAAGTGCTGTCCCCCAGAGCCAATTGGGGATTTGGCTTTAGAGGATGGTGGAGTCCCTGATTGGTTTCATAGGAGATGAAAGCTTATCAGAACCTCCAGAAGGCTGGAATGAGAAGGTGATATGTTTGGCTTACTTAAGGAGGGGGTTCATTAATACTGATGCTTTCCTTGAGGTTTTGCTTGCTTCCACCAGACTACTGACACCACTGCTAAGTCCATGCTTGGTAATAGGAGAGGAACTTTGTTTTCCCATAGACTGAGAACTGTTTTTGGACTGGCTGCTCGACTGACCACTTTGAGTAGTGTACATCCTCCGCTACTCCCATACTTCATTCCAGAGGACCCATCTGACTTATTGCTTTTTATTTTCCCAGATGTGGACAATGACGACGAGGAATGGCTATGATGACTTTTACTACCCACTGAGCTGCCTGATCCACTGCTACTGTCTGGCTGTGAGATGATGGCTTTCCAACACTCATTGTACCCTTAGGGATCTGGATGGTAATTTTAGGTATAGGAGGGGTGGAAATACCAGGAGGGGTCTGTGATCTTGCAGAGGTTCCTGGAGACTTGGAGCCTCCGGTGCTAGTAGGTGGGGTGAAAGGGCGGTTAGTTAGTGTGAAGGGGATTTCCATCAGAGATTCGTCTTCTTGCGTTTAGGCGGCTTATCCTTGCTTTTCCCATCACTAGAGGGGGTGCGACTACGTTTTACAGACTTTCCTCTGTTCAGCACTCTGCATTCAATCGACCTCCCCCTGCTCCTCCATTGCCACTTTCCTTTACCCTTTGCTTTTGTAGTCTGTCTTTTCCAAATCACCCAGCACTGGACTCTGACTCCTACTCTGTGCCTCCAAGATGTCCGACTCCAAGTGCTTTACTACTTCCACCAGCAATAATGCTAAAGTCAACTGTATTGTCCTAGCCCCCTTTTGTACTTACCATCAACACCATCCACTGGGAGTCCCGGACAATACCCAACGAAGCCAGACCCTGTCCAGTAAAGTCTTTAAAATCATTATCCCCACTCTGGCTGCTATCATCATAAGTCATCTGTAAAGTCACTGCTCATGGCTTCAGTAAGTCTGGATTAAAACCACACTGTAAAAAAATTGTTTGGGTACATGTTGGGCTGCCCGTGCATCTGCAATGGTTCAGGGTTGATAGGGGTTATCCTTCCACCACCATCACCGCCACATACATCTGTGTCAAAAAGAGCATGGGAATTCCTGAGTGGAGGTCCCTACAGTTCCAGTTTTACAGTCTTCTCCTGCTGACACTGGAGTCCTAACACATTGTCACTATGTCTGAAAGAAATCACATTGTTAATGCATCTGTGAGGGATCCTCACCATCTCTGCATGTTGGACTGGGTATGTGGTAAGATGCGGTACACAGTCGGTGGCGTGCCACAATTGGCTTGGAGCTGGTGTGATAGGTGGGTTTCAAGCGTCACCAGGCAAACTGACATCAAATATGGGATTCTGTGAGTCCACATCCATAGAAAAGAGCTCTCTCTGGAATTCATCTTCTGTCTGGTTCTTCAAAATCTCCGTACCTGCTCTCAGTCTCTTTTTTTTGGCTACCTGGTCCAGAAGGGCCTAAATCTGTACGAGGAGATCCTGATGAATTTTGTCTCTCTAGAGGACTACCACCATACAGAGTAGAAAAATCTTGTGCGGGGGTTGTCCTTAAGAAGATTCATTAGCATGGGGTGGTTCTGGTGTTGCTAGCTGGAGAGGAAACAGGAGGTGGGGTATGCTGAGGAGGAGTGGGACTGGAGCCCAATGTCCCACTAGAGCATTAGTAATTTGTAAAAGGCTGGTCAGAATAGGATTTTGTGAAACTTTGCTAAAGTCATCTCCATGACTTGGTGTTTCATGTCGCTCCTTATACCCATGCTGAAGAGGGAAGGTCTGAGATATAAGAACTGGTAGGGGTAGTTATACCACTCAGTCCTGTAGATCAGGAGTCATGCCATAGCCAGGACTACTTGCTGGTGGGAGATTCTTCTTCACCATGTCCTTACAGTCTCAGCAATAAGGGAAAGAGCTGGCGTGTCAGCCTGAAGGTCTCTGCTTTTCTGCGGATAGCTCTCAAGTTACTGGAATTGACATGCACTGCAATAGAGATTTATACAAATATTAGTTATTTACCATATGTATACATGTCAACAAAAAATGTTCAAACCTGGTAAAATGATGGTATCACATCTTAGGGGATGCTCATTCATGGTTTTATTTTGTTGAAAAGCAGGAACAAAATCATAAAAACAATTAAACTTCTTCTTCAATGGCAGACTTAAACAGTCTGCCATTGTAAAATATACTTCAGACCAAGATAGGTGGGGGGAAAGTAATTTAACAAGAAAATATGGAAAATGCTTGTAATTCAACTTTCTAAATCAATCCCTGCACAAGTCTAAATATGCCAATTAGTCTGCAGTTAAAAATGAAATCTTGCAGACCTTAAAGGGCAACTGTGCCCTCAAAACAAGTTAGGGTTAAATGAAGCGCTGCAGTATTCCTTTAAAATGAGCCGACAATCAAATCTCTGTCTGGAGCCTGTGAAACATTACATTGGGGCTAATGTTCAAATTTCCTGCTTCCAGTAGATTGAGTGACCTGACCTCTGCCCCGCCTGTCCGCCCCGGGGAAGAAGCAGGCTCAGTTAAGACTTAATGCTGGGGAAATCAAGAAGTACCTGGGGAAAAAAAGATAGTTGAGAAGCGAAGCCTATTAATGCAGACAGAGGTTGGTCACATGACTACAAGCTGGTCACATGGCTGAAAACAGGAAGGGTTCAAGCAGGAAGTAAATATGTGAACCTTTCTAGCAATACTTCTCACGCATTTTATCTAGAGATGTGATTTAGGTTTTATTTTGAAGGTGTGATGGAAGGATTTTTATATTCCTTACTAGTGTGGAAGAATTGGAGACCACAGTTACCCCTTAACAAGCAATATTTCCTTCCTAAATGAGAGAAAACATGGCCCCAATAAAGGAGCTGTCAGTTAAAAACAATGGGGAAGATTTCTAAACTCCTTCAAGTTAGACTGGGTACACACCAGCAGAGATTTGGCCCCAATTGGGCGGGGACTGTTGGTCACGGCAGTAGTGGCTGTGGCCGACTGTTTGCGTGACGATCGTGTGGTCCCATAGGGAACTGTACAATCAGCTGTGATTTACCAACAGAACCGATACGGACGAACGGGCAACCAAGCTCGGTTGCGACTGGCTGCACCCACACCAGAAGATATTTACGACCAACCGCTACACTCACTATCAGTCGGACGGAAATATTTCTGGTGTGGGTGCAGCCAAATAATTCAACAGAGTGTGTAGCTAAAGGTGTGGTTGTTCCCAAACAGCCAAGTCTAATGGTAGCCATATGTGGATAATACGGTCAGCACATCAGCGGTGAAGATGTCACAAGAGGGAAATCACAGCAAAGAGAAGTTTTTTATAAGGAGTTTCAGGGACAATGGGGAGATTTAAGCTTGTGACACACGTGCGATTGCGGGGCCCAACCAGCAACAATGTGGTATGAACGGCCATTCGGCCAACAATGGGTAAGTATACGGGTGCTCAGTGGGCATCGTTGATGATCTGACCCAATGGATTATCAACGATGCCTGACTAAACGGTCACATTCAGCCAACCAAGCACCCATATACTATTGATGCAAAATGTGTAAATTGGACTTGAAGTACATAAAGTACCATCTGTAACAAACCTAGCATTTTAGATTCAGGGTTGAGGGAGATTTAATTTGGTTCTGATTTAGCTGTCCACTTATTAGTATAAATACTTCCCAACATTGTCCACAAGTTTGGACAACACACCTGAACTAATAATTCTGCAAATGACATTCAGTCCCAAAACGAAGGGCCAAAACAAATTTTATATATAGATTCAAAATGAATCTGTTTGGATGTTTAAAGCAATTAGATGTTTGTTCTGACGAACATCATCTGTCTAGCAGGTCCTACTGGAGACATTCACTTTACGATTGTCATTACTAGTGTATGGCCAGCATTAAACTCTTATAGTTAAACACTCCTTTTAACTCTATGGATAGTTTAGCTTCTTGCTTTACCTTGATGTGATCATGACACCATAAACAAAATGACTATGAAGAAAAGATCTGTTTTGTATATTGTTTCCCACAATGAGAAGTATTTAGGAGCCATTTTTGGTGCAATGCATTAGGGATAATTTGTCCTGAAAAAAATGATTACAGAGTTTATTGCACGTCATATTCCAGTAGTAAATCATATTGTGACTTTTCATTAAAGAATTGTGTGATAAAGCTTCAAGGGGAAATTCTTCATCCATCTTTAGGCTGCTGATTCGGCACCAGGAAACATCACCAATTACTGTATGGACTGTGAGTGGTACAAATATACCCTGGGGAAGTGGCAGGTTTCCAGTACAAGCATATCCCATAGTTGGTAGGTACTAAAGGATAGATGATATTCCCTCGCTAAAATGGGTATCATTTTCCAAATTAAATTTAGGCTAGGCCCAATAGGCTGTTTTGGTGTGTGCCGTGTTAGCGGTTGCTCTGTGCATACCAATATAAGTGGATGCCCCACTATCTCCTCTGCCCTGCCATCTGATGCCAAACCCTTTTTGCAGCGAATACAATTGTTTTGCGCATCGTATGCACTGCAAAAGGACTTGATTTTTCAAAGAGCAGCTAAAAAAAAGAGTAAGAATCAGGAAACGCACCAGTTGATCAGAGGAAGACAAAAAAAAAAAAAAGGGGGGGGGGAATACTTCCTGACTCCAAAGGGCAATTGGAAAATATCTCTGGATCAACCAGATCTACTGTATATGTATTAATACCAGTAATTCTCAATATTATATAGTATCCCTGTACCAACAAGAACTACGGTATAGTATTAATACCAGTAATTCTCTATTATATAGTATCCCTGTACCAACCAGAACTACAGTGTATGTATTAATACCAGTAATTCTCATTATATAGTATCCGTACCAACCAGAACTACAGTATATGTATAATACCAGTAATTCTCAATATTATATAGTATCCCTGTACCAACCAGAAAATCAGAAATCAAAATATCACTCACCGTGATTTCGGTTTCCCAGTCACCCTAATGGCAGCATTCACTAACGGGTTTTAACCCTCCCCCTACTGCATTGGACAGGAAATCTTCTTAAGCCTCTCACCTCTTCACTCTGTCTTAATTACAAAGTGCAGAATAAAAGAGAAAATATACGGGCGGTGGGTAATAGTGAATTCTGCCATTTATGGTGACTGGGAAACTGGGATATTTTGATTTCTGATTTTTCCCTAGTCCACAAATGGCAGCAATCACTAACGGGACTTACATTTTGCTTTAACACACCACATTTATTTTATCGAATGTACAACCGACTGTAAAACTCTCCTTCCGAATTTTGCATCATTGGAGGAAAGTACATTAAGTTATAATGTTTACAAAAGTCTTTGCAGAAGACCATCTTGTTGTTCGCACAACTCCTTGATAGAAGGATTGGCCTGCAAGGCCCATGAACACGCTATGGCTCTGGTGGAGTGAGTCGTAAACCCCTTGGAACCTCAAGCCTTTATTGTATAGCTTTCTGGATACAGGCCCGTATCCAACTACTCAGGTTGTCTTTGCGGGTGACTGACCCTTCTTCTGCATTTGGTATGATGAACAGCCTTTCAGATTTTCTCCAAGTTTTGTTTTTTTCAAGTAAACCTTCAAAGCCCTGACCAAGTCTAAAGTATGCCAGCTTTCCTCTCTCTTTGACTTTGTGCCGGACAGAAGAGAAGGAAGAGTAACTGTAGGTCCATATGGAACTCTGAAATTACCTTCGGCAAGAACTCAATTGAAGGCCTTAATTTCACCTTATCTTCCAATATAAGTGTGTTGGCAGATCTGCTGCCAGGGCCCCTAGTTCTCCTACCTCTTCCCGCGAAGTTATAGCCACAAGAAAGAATACTTTTAGAGTCATCCACCATAGTGAGACTGTCTCTAATGGTTCAAAGGGGGTTGAGGTTAGAGCGTCTAACACCAACGGCAAATTCCATGTGGGAACATTGGAAAACTTACTAGGTCTGATGCGTAGCAATGCTTGAAAGAATCTCTTTATGATGGGATTAGCGCCCCAGTCTTTATCGTCATAGCCGAAAGAGTGAAATTGACCTTTCAGGGTGCCGATTTGTAAACCTCTCTGGAAACCTTTGTACAAAAAGACTACTATTTGGATAGCTAAGGGATGTAGGGGCGAGAAATTTTCTTGCTCCACTAGTCGCTAAATTGTTTCCAGGTCTTATAGTATTTGTTAGATGTGGACCATTTCTAGATCTTAAGAGAAAGTCAAGTATTTTAGAAGAGAAACCAAATTGGTAAATTTTTCCCGCTCAAGCGCCAGGCCATCATGGACAGATGTTTCCAATCTTGATTTATCAGAGGTCCTTGCATCAACCAATCTTGACTGAATGGGATTTTCATTGGTTCGTTACGGACAGTGACAGAAGGAGAGGAAACCACGGTCTCCTCGGCCAAAATGGAATGACTGCTACACTTCCGATCTGTCCTGACGAATCTCAGAAGCGATCTCCATATAAGGGAAAAGGGCGGAAAAAGATAGGCCGACCCATGTCCAGGATTGACTCAGTGCGTCCACGGCCAACGCTTCTGGCTGAAGGTGCGAGCATAAAAATTTTGCATTTGGTGTTTTGTCTGTGGCCATTAAATCGATCTGGGGGCTTCCCCATCTGGATTAACTCCAGGAATATTTCTGCCCTAGGCACCATTCCCCGGATCCACGTCTTGACGACTTAAGAAGTTGGCCTCCTTGCTTTGCCTTCCGGGAGATAGATAGCGGATAAAGAACGTAGGTTTCTTGAGCCCACAAAAAGACCGGGGCTACTTCGTGAAGAAGATTTATACTTCTTGGCCTCCCTGGTTCTTGATATATCTTACTGCCGTGGAGTTGTCTTTTTATCACTAAATTTCCCTCGTAGATCTTCTCGAAATGCCTTAAAGTAGGTTTATGGCTTTTAACTCTATTATATTGGAATTTTTCCTCTCATGCCAATGACTTGCGCTGTCATATTTTGCATTAGGGCACCCCAGCCGGTTTCTGACGCGTCGGTCGTCAAAGATTTGTGGACCTAGAAAAAGAGCATCCCTAGCTGTAGGTTGTCTTTTTGGCACCAACCATTAGTTCTTTCTTATACTGGTGGAGTTTTAACATCTTGTATGTTTAAATGCGGACATCTTATTCTTGAAAGTAGAAAGTGTTGAAGGGTTCTCATGTGCCACCTGGCCCAATTGACTATTGGAATTGCTGCAGACATTAGACCTAGGATCTTGAGAAACAAATACCGAGGACTTGGACGTGTCTGACACCTTGCACTGCGCAAATCTTTTCCATTTTTTCCATGGGTAGCGATATTAAATTCTTTGATGTTTGAAACCGAGCTCCGAGATAAACGATGTCTTGAGACGGCGAGAGTTTGGTTTTTCTACGCTGACTACCCAGCCATTTTTTCTAGAAAGAAAGATTACTTGCCTTGTGTGTGCTCTGACGTCTTGGTTTTGCCACTACGGTCTGAGAGCCCCGGATGCCTTTTACTAAAAACAGTCTTGAGTAAAGCCTTTCTTATTTTTCTAAAGTTACTGGTTCTATTGCTCGAACGTCTTAATTGCTTCACATAGGTTGAAATAACCGCACCTGTTTCTTCTGTCAGAGGAATACAAGATTTCACAAAATGGTCTCTTTCTGGAAAAAATGAAAATGGATTCTGAATCCTTCTTTTATACTGACAATGCCATTTGTCCGTATATATTTTGACCCAGGTGTCGAAAAAAGGGATAACCTTCCTCCCACTGGCACTGAGTCTGCGTAATCTATTGTCGAAAGGAACGTGCCGCTAGGGTTGGATCTTTCTTCCTGAAACGGTCTCCCTGTCCCATGACGACTGTCTCACCATCTCTCTACCAGGTCTGTAACTTCTAGCTGCTCTGAACTTTTTGTCTCTAGGCTGGTATCAATGCGCCCTCTCTTGCTCTTCTGTCTTGTGGAAGGAAGAGACTCCTTCCTCCAGATGCTCTGTTAATAATTTCGTCAAGTTTTTCACCAAATGACGATTCCCCTCAAAGGAACTTGGCACAGATTGGCTTTAGAAGTGGAATCCGCCGACCACGGCCTTAACTATAGCGCCTACGGGCTGCCACTGATAGAGCCATGGCCCTCGCTGTGAAGTGAACCATATCAATAGATGCTTCTGCGAAAAAATCATGCCTCCTCTAAGTCTGCCAACATTTCTTTAAGTTTTATTTTTTAGTATTAGAATCCAGAGCAGACTCCATTTCTGTCGCCCAAAGTTTCATCGCTCTGGATACGGAAGTTAGGGTACCGATGGTCTGAATGAAGCACCAGATGCCACAAAGGCCTTCTTTAGATTGAACTCTATTCTATGTTCCATCGGCTCCTTGAAAACCGACGCGTCGTCCACCGGCAGGGTTGTCCTGCGAGTCAGCCTGACGACTGCCACATCTACTTTAGGAGAGGCATCCCAATTCTTAGCTATGGTTTCATCAAAGGGGTATTTCTTAAGAAACTTCCCAGAGGTAACAGGCTTTTTCTCAGTTCTTCTCCACTCCGCCGCAATATTTCTGAAATAGAATGATGCACAGGAAAGGTACCGTTCTTTTTGACGGATGGAAAAAGCTTGTCAGCCACTGAAGCCTTAGGTTCTTCCATAGACAGAGACAAGGAATTCCTGACCGCTTTAATCAATGGTTCTATAATTGATAAATCGAAATCTGAATCAGCCTGCAAATCTTCTTCATCATCTTGAGACTGCACATATGAGAGGGAGTCTGAATCTTCAGTTAGCTCCCCATCTGAATACTCGGATTCTGAAACCAGTTGTTTAAATGAAGCAGAGCGAGATTTTTTAGACCGACCCTTCCTTAACTGCGGAACCAAGCTGTCTTTAAAACCGATACCAGGTTATCAAGCTGAGAAGTCGAAGGTAACGAGGAAAGTTGCTCAATTGACTCCGTCGTATTTCTCACATCTTGTCTGTACTCTTAGAAGCTTTTTAGACGAGGAAAGGATGATGAAAAACATAAGACAGACAAACGCCACAAGATAGCATCTAACACCCTCAAAAACAAAAAATAGTTTTTTATTTTATTATGTCCGTCACCTAGGTCCCTTGGGGTGACCCTTACTCACACCCAGACTCATAATGGAGCTAAAAAGAAATCCAAACATATGGATTAGACCTGGCTAAGTAAGGCAAGGAACACATAAAAAAGCAACAAAAAATAAAAGTAAAGTCTAATAAGACTTACCAACCTGCACAAATCAGGTTACAGCAAAAATACAGTCCAGCCAGCCGCCGCGCCAAAACAGGGAGCGATTCCCCATATCACTTCCTGTTTAAATAAAGTTTTTTTTTTTTTTGCAAAGCCGATGACGTCATGACGTCCGGCGCAATGCGCAGCGCCGAAACGGAAGTAGTGCGAAATACCTGAAACGGCCCAACTCCGGAAGCAGAGGCAACGCGGCTGGTGGAAAGAAAAAACTGCCTAGCCTTCCAACTGCACAGCAGGGAACACAGCCGGTCCTACACCCAGGACTCTCCCCACAGGCATACCCCAGGTAGCACACGGAGGAGCTCAGAGAGGAGAGGAAAAAAAACCTCCCTGGACACGGCCTTCTGGCCAGGCAAGCCTGCAGTGGACAGGAAAAAGACCGAGTGGAAGAGGTGAGAGGGGATTAAGAAGATTTCCTGTCCAATGCAGTAAGGGGGAGGAGTGAACCTGTTAGTGATTGCTGCCATTTGTGACTGGGGAAATACAGTATATGTATTAATACCAGTAATTCTAATATTATATAGTATCCCTGTACCAACCAGAACTACTATATGTAATAATATAGTAATTCTCAATATTAAATAGTATCCCGTACCAACGGAACTACAGTAATGTTTAATACCAGTAATTCTCAATATTATATAGTATACCTGTACCAACCAGAACTACATTATAGTATTAATACCGTAATTCTCAAATTATATAGTATCCCGTACCAACAGAACTACAGTATAGTATTAATACCCGTAATTCTCATTATATAGTATTCCCATACCAACCAGACTACAGTATATGCATTAATACCAGTAATTCTCAATATTATATAGTATCCCTGTACCAACCAGAAATACATTATATGTAAATAATAGTAATTCTCAATATTATATAGTATCCCTTACCAACCGGAACTACAGTATATGTATTAATACCCGTAATTATCAATATTATATAGTATACCTGTACCAACCAGAACTACAGATATGTATTAATACCAGTAATTCTCAATATATAAGTATCCCTGTACAACCAGAACTACAGTATATGTATTAATACCAGTAATATCAAAAACTTTAGTTTTAGAAACATATTGATTGGTCGATACATTTACTATAGTAAAACTAAAGAAACATATGTTTTTCTTCAGATACCTCAATGGCATTTGATTAGTCACTCAAAAAAAAGATTACGGTAGGCAATTTATTTACAAACACCCTCCTTATTTGTTTTATTGTAAGTCATCATTGTGGCGATAAAGGCACATTAACTAGTGTCAAGAAATATCATCCAATACTGTTTCTCTAGCTAGAAAATTCAATCTGGCTGAAGTAGCCTTCCCTGTTTCTGCAAATTTTTGATCTTTGGTAGAGAGTTTGTAGAACACGCATGGTGAAATAAACGTAAGCATCTGCAGATCAACTTTTAGAGGTAGTTATAAAGGTCACAGGTTGCATATGGTCACCTACCAGTCACCCTATCACAGGGAGCCTCGCTAAGAAGTGAACAATGCCATCCAAGAGATTTGTCTGCAAGCAGCCAACAGCCACCTGTTTCCCAAGCTCAAACCACCACAATCGCGAAAATAATCGTACTCTGTACTGAACTAGAGTAAAAACTATATTCCATCTGCCTCACTTATGGAGAGCTGCAACAGTCTTCATTACTTAACTAACCCGTTAGGTAGCTTTAAGATGGAACCAGCAGCAGCTGCACAGGTCTTGCTGTGTCTAATGCAAGCCAATAGCTGCTGTCAAAGTCCCACATTTGAAGGACTCCAACACATTTTACACAGAGCACCTGCGAAATATTGAATAGGTGAAATAGGAGGGTTGTGGCTCTTGGAAACAGGCCCCTATGGCTCTTTAAGGTGCCCTTTTTACAATGAAAATTACATACACAATTGGTTGAGCATGAAACACACACGAACCTACGAAGATTAAAGGAGAAATAAACCAATTTTTTATACTCCAGAATTTTTTTTTTTTTATCTTAAAACAACCAAAACCAATAAGCTATAAAATCCCACTTCAGTAAATGTAAAAGTAAATGTAAGCCTGTTAAGAACTGGATGAAGTATCTGTGTGTATGTGCAGTGTCCTGACCTCAGTCACATACTTCTGCTTTCTCCCTGTTAAAGGATTGGCTAGAGATATCAATGGGGTTGTGACGTACTGTAACAAGTTCTGCCATGTAAAGACTGAGCATGTGCAAAACATAATGGTTGTTACCAATCTGTGTGATACTAGAATGCGTTAAGTAAAGAACAAATACACATTTTATTTAGAAAAATTTTCCAGCGCCATATCATAATGAGAGGTAAGACACAGATTACTGGTTTTTATATCAAGGTGTTCTGTTTCTGGTTCAGTGTTGTTTGTGGCTTTAGTTGTCTTTTAGTATTAAGATCACTATTGATTGTAGTTTGTATCCATAATCTACATTTTGTGTATTTGTAATCTATGTAGAAAGACAAATGTAAACCAAATCAGAAATTTCTGAACATAAGGAAAAAAAAATATTTATTGGGCCATACACACAATGATCCCAATTGTACGGATCAGGATATTCTGTTATTGAATGATTACGGTCATAGGTTCATACGATTTTCCACCTCTTTAAAATCTCCAAAACTAATTGTATGGGATCATTCATAAATCAGATGAACTACCATTGGGATCGCAACCTACTGGTTCGGCTGGAAAATTTCCATTGGATCATTACCGGTCCCTTTACACAACGTATGGCACAATACGCATATGACCCAAGTCACGTGTATGGAAAGCTAGAGAAGCATACTCCAACGATCTACTATGTATTCCCCCGCAAAAGACACATACTAATATGCTCCATGTCCTGCAGGTGGAGATTGTTCTACAGACGAGAGGGAGGTCGATTTATTATACAGAAAGACTGCATTATATGGGAAGTATGAATGTCTTTGCCTGGTGATGAACAAGAAAAACTTATTGGGGGATTTCTGTTCTCCCTTTGTTTCACACACAATCCTTTTAAATTAACCTTTTCAATTCAAATCAATATGGCGGAATATAATTACTTTTTTGCATGTGGCTAAATTAAAATACAGGCAACACATTTACCTCGAACCACTTTGGCGATGAAGTCATCTGTGCAGTTAGAGCCTCCGAAAGACCCTTGTAAAGTTTGCAAGACACGTGGGTGGAATCTTGTACATCCATAACAACTAGAAAACAGGGACACAGCGTGGAGACAGAAAGACAAAATGATATGGGGGGGTGTAAGAAATGTTAGATCAGTACAAAGTCGAACTCACTGCTTGTGTATATCAGTCACTCGAAAAAAAAAAAAAAAATAGAAATGGTCAATCTCCAATCAGTCTTTTTAAATCCATCAAAATGAAAAACTTGTTAGGCTGAGGTGCCAGGTATGTCACTGTCATTTAAAACAATTATCATTTTTAAATTTAAAGGGCATGTCCATTTTCCGAAGTTCATGATAATATATTTAAAGGGTATGTTCCCCCCAGAAAGTAATTGCTCCCAAAACTCGTCTTCTCGAGGTTAAAAGCTATCAATATAATATTAAAGGGCATGTCCACCCCAAAACTAGAATTTCCCCCACTACTGGCCCCAAGTGTAGTGTGTAATAAAATCCTTACCTTACATCCCAGCTCCATATGGTCTCCTGTTATCCCCCCCAAAGTCAAAAAGTGGCCACCAGGAGGATAGCACATAGGACTCTGCTCCTGTCTCACCTCTGGCAGAAGATTAGTTTGCCAGGCACTGCAGCCATCTCCCCTCCTTCTCCCACCATTTTGGTCTCCCACAGATCTAGCTCAAAAAACTTTTAACAAATGTTCTGCTTCCTCCCCCTGCCCCAACCGCTTTATTGTATTGAGAGAAAGTGCCCCGATAGTAACTTACCTTCCCTCGCTGTTCAGGACTATCGGCAACCGCATCCGTATTGGCTGCCTCTCAGCCAATCACAGGCGGCTGCCGGTCCGGCCCCCTGCTTGCATTTTCGCGCAAGCAGAGGGCCTGGCAGTGCGGCGGACGAAAGAGGAAGGTAAGTTACATTGGGCACTTTCTCTCAATACAATATAGCGGTTGGGCTGGGAGGAGCGAGGAGCACATTAAGTTAAAATATTAAGAAGGGTGACATGCCCTTTAAATGTACTTTCCAGCCCTTGTTGCCTCGGCTGCCTTCTGCCTAGCTTTCGTGCGCGGAGGCTGCAGAAGGGCCACCCAGCAGCAGCATTTGATTGGCCAAGACACCGCAGAGGAGAGCGGACTCTGGTAAGTACATTTAGAAAACTTAAACCATCAAAGTTGAAGTTTTGGGGGGCAATTACTCTAGAAACAAGTTTTTTCAGGGGTGGACATACCATTTAATGACCCACCAAACTTGAGAGATCAACATAGTCTCTTTTCCCCAGGATCCTCGAAGCAACGCATTCTTTCCAATCTCTGTCATCACAGGACAACAGGTTCTTGCCCACTCTGCAAGCTCACACAGCCACAAAGAAGGTGCATGGGAAAGCAACTGTAAGTCAATGCCTGGGATGTCACTACCATGGCTGTGATTAAAGGCTGATACTCAGAAGGAGCACACAGATAGTGGCAGAGATTGGATTAATATCACACTAGAACTCTGGAAAGAAGGTAAGTATCAGTCGGTTGGTTGGGAAGAACTTAAATGAATCATTGGGCTGGGAGGGGGTGGTGGTGATGGTCATGCCCTTATACCAGTCTTTGAAATAATATAATATACACTATACAAAAGCCCTTTAACTTTCATATTATTCCCCTTCTCTCTTAAGACAAGGGAAATATGAATAGCTCAATGGAGAATTCCTTTCTGTCTTCCTGGTAATTCACAATCAGCCTGTCTGAACATGCTAAGGAAGGGTTGTCTGAACTGTAAGATTAAGGATTACATAGAAAGAAGATAAAGCTGGCCATACACATGCGATCCCACAGCATGTGTGCCGACAGATCACATTGTATCTGTCAGCACACATGCTGTGGGAACAGCACACACCACGGACCTGACCGATCCCCATCCGGCTATGGGGATCGTTGGCCGCTGCGAACATCAAGGCACAATCATAGAGTCGGCTCCCTCTACTTCAAGTAAAGACTCAAAGACCCACACGCCACATTATGATGCACCCATCCGCCATCTCCAACGACCCGCAATGCGAGTGATGCGCCGTCAGGAAAGCCCCTCACACACTGAGTGATAACTAGGTAAATCCGCGTCTCCCAGAAGGGATTACCATTATCGTTATATGGCCCACCTTAGTTTCGGTCTGTCATGAAAAAGTTTTGGGAATTTCTACTTTAAAATCCTTGTACCGCTCGTTTCAAGCAAAAAGACGCTACTTAAATACATCCCACTATTCCAGAGTTCTCTTGCCTTAAACCTGTGCATGTATTAAATCAGTGCTGCATAATGAATCAATAAAGTTAAAAGAGCTAACTACTGCTGGAAACCTGTGTTATAACAGTTTATTGTCCCTTTGTTACAAAACACAGGAACTTCAGGGACTAGTAAACCATAAATTGGAACTGCTATAAAAAAATAGAAAAACAAAACACATTTCTGCAAGCGAAGAGGCAGATTTGCATGTTCTAGTCTAGTGTGAGATACGCTTTTATTTGCACTAACAATAGTTTCTTTATAGATTAGCTTTCGGGATGTAAAGATCTGAAGATGGGAGGAAGCTCCCAAAGCTAATCTATAGAAAACTATTGTTGTGTGGTGCAAATAAAAGAGTATGTGGGGCTACAATCAATTTGACTAGTCTTTAAACAAAATCTTTCAGATCTTGCACTTACCACACACAGGGAGTCATTGACTGGGTGCTGGAAAGAGATGCTAAAGCAGAATCTGACAGAGGAGATACTTCGAACTGCAAAAGACCAGGGCAGTCTAATGGGGAAAAAAGCAAGGCAAATGTATGTAATTATTTTGGATAGACATACAAGATAGAATAGGTTATATTTTATAAATCTAATATTACTTAGAAATAGCGATAGAAATTTTTAAAAATAGAATAGTATCATTTAAAGGGACTGTAAACTCCCCTAACCCAAAAAATAACAATTTGCCATTGGTTTCTATTATTCACAGGGAGGTGAGAACGCTTATTCTCACCTCCCTGTGAATAATAGGACGCTCGGGGGACCTGGAACTTACCTTACCCGCCGCTCCACTCGCAGCCGCTTCTTCACTAAACAGCTGTTCTGTCCCGATCGCGCGCCCTATCTTTTGTATTGGCGTGCATGCGCCTAAGATAGGGCGTGCGGTCAGGACAGAGCGGCTGCCAGTGCAGGAGCGGCCGTAAGGTAAGTCAGGTCCCCCGAGCATAATATTATTCACAGAAGGTGAGAATAAGCATTCTCACCTCCCTGTGAATAATAGAAACCAATGGCACATAGTTCTTTTTGGGGTTTAGTGTTCCTTTAAAGGGTAAATGTGGTCCAAAAACAACAAGAATTGCTTTCCTGTTTTCCTATTTTTGCAATATACTTTGTATTATTTTATGAACATAAAATTTGTGTGTGGGATATGAAGCACCATCACCAGATCCTCTGCACTTTCTGCTCTGAAAGCCATGTGACAGTGGCAATATTTTTGTTTCTAAAGTGCCTGGTACTTGAATGTATTGAATGTAGGGAGACCAATAGTACCCTAAAAGTTAAAAAGTGTGGACATGCCATTTAACCAGCCATCTTTTTTCTTAAAGTGATGCAACTCTTAAATATATAATCTTACTCCAAGCCTCTACTTGTAACTGACCAAGATGAGCAGTGAAATTTTGGCATTTTTGTCTATTTGTCCTTGTCCTGTCGTAAAGCTAGAGCCACACACATGATAACCTGCATATTCCCCTTGGATCATCATGGAATTTTGCAAGTTCGCCTGTGTATGTTTTTCACAATGACTCACTGGGTTTTTCACTGTCAATATTATGCCTCCTGCTATAGAAATGGACTGTAATAAGGACTGTAATAGTGTTTGCCATTGTTAATTCCCATACAGGTTTATTTATATTATATATGCCCCATATTGCGGCTAATTACAATAAATTCAGGATTTAATAAGCAAGATCCACACAAGTTCACCATCACAGAGACAGGCAAACAAATAGGGAGTAATGCCAGTTTATATTTGTAGTCAAACCACCACCCCTGATAATTCAGCCAGTTGGGAAGTGTGAACATAAAGGCCAAGGACTCCTACATTTCTATTCCGGATTTTGATTAAGCTAACAATTCACATGGAACTAAAGAAAACTTGTCCATTTGTAGTTCTTACCCTCTTTAGCATGTGCGTTTCACACAACTTCCAATGAGGGTGTTGCAGGCTACCTGGTGACGTATTAGGCTAAGATCACGGGGACACGGCCAGGATGCTGAAATGGAATCTTGCTCAGCAGAGTCCCCTTGTAGACTTCTTCCATTGGTAGGGGAGCATCTTATTAAGAAAGTAGCATGCTCTGCCCAGGCACTGGGTCAAGGGCAAAACCATAACGGTCTCTACTAGGGGCCCTGCAAACAGGAAGTCAGTATTTCGGTTGCATTTATTTATACACAGACAAGATGCTGAATGGGCATATTAAGGTCATTGGGATGGGAAATTACTGCTTTTTTCTGAAAAGTATATGTATTTGCACTGAACTTTCCCTTTAAAACAAAAAAAGTTACCTGTTAATTTCCTTGTACTGCATATTGAGATTTCTTCATAGTCATTTCCCGTTTTGATTGAGACCTTAAACTTTAACCTGAGGCAAACCTCAGGTTAACCAAAAATCTTATTCACCTAAGTCAGCAGACTTAAGTCAGCAACGCTGCCCTAAAATGAGCTCTAATAAGCTTTAAGGCTGGGTACACGTGAACGTACATTATTCATCCCCACTCGCCGTTCACTAGTCGGCTGGGACAAATCACTGATTGTCACGACGATGGACAGCACGATGGGCGATTTTCAGGCAAAAGATTTCCCTCGTTCACGGTCGTCTCCCTATACTAAGCTATATGAAGTTGGCCGTAATTGTTTGGAGTATGTCGGGAGTAAGGCGGTCCCTAACGTTTTATATATACTTTATATAGGGAGTGTGGCGGTCACTAACGTTCTCCCTATACTTTATATATACTTTATATAGGGAGTATGGCGGTCACTAACGTTCTCCCTATACTTTATATATACTTTATATAGGGAGTATGGCCGTCACTAACATTATCCCTATACTTTATATATACTTTATATAGGGAGTATGGCGGTCACTAACGTTCTCCCTATACTTTATATAGGGAGTATGGCGGTCACTATATAAAGTAATATAAAGTATAGGGAACGTAGTGACCGCCATACTCCCTATATAAAGTCTATATAAAGTATAGGGAGAACGTTAGTGACCGCCATACTCCCTATATAAAGTAATATAAAGTATAGGGAGAACGTTAGTGACCGCCCATACTCCCTATATAAGTATATATAAAGTAAGGGAGAATGTTAGTGACAGCCTACTCCCTATATAAGTATATATAAGTATAGGGAGAACGTTAGTGACCGCCATACTCCCTATATAAAGTAATATAAAGTATAGGGAGAATGTTAGTGACAGCCATACTCCCTATATAAAGTATATATAAAGTATAGAAGAATGTTAGTGACAGCCACTCCCTATATAAAGTATATATAAAGTTAGAGAGAGAACGTTGTGACCGCCATACTCCCTATATAAAGTATATATAAAGTATAGGGAGAACGTTAGTACCGCCACACTCCCTATATAAAGTATAGGGAAACGTTAGTGACCGCCAATCTCCCTATATAAAGTTAAATAAAGTATAGGGAGAACGTTAGTGACCGCCATACTCCCTATATAAAGTATAGGGAGAACGTTAGTGACGGCCATACTCCCTATATAAAGTATATATAAATTATAGGGAGAACGTAGTGACCGCCATACTCCCTATATAATTTATATAAGTATAGGGAGAACGTTAGTGGCCGCCATACTCCCTATATAGTATATATAAAGTATAGAGAGAATGTTTGACCGTCATACTCCCTATATAAAGTCTATATAAAGTAGAGGAGAACGTTAGTGACGGCCATACTCCCTATTAAAGTATATATAAAGTATAGGGAGAACGTTAGTGACCGCCATACTCCCTATATAAATATAGGGAGAAACGTTAGTGACCGCCACACTCCCTATATAAAGTATAGGAGAACGTTAGTGACCGCCATACTCCCTATATAAAGTATAAATAAAGTATAGGGAGAACGTTAGTGACCGCCATACTCCTATATAAATATAGGGAGAACGTTGTGACGCCATACTCCCTATATAAAGTATATATAAAGTATGGAAGAACGTTAGTGACCGCCATACTCCCATATATATGTCTATATAAGTATAGGGAGAACGTTAGTGGCCGCCATCCTCCCTATATAAAGTATAGAGAACGTTAGTGACGGCCATGCTCCCTATATAAAGTATATATAAAGTATAGGGAAACGTTAGTGACGCCATACTCCCAACAATGCGGCCAACTTCATATAGCTTAGTATAGGGAACGACCGTGAACGAGGGAAATCTTGCCTGAAAATCGCCCATCGTGCTGTCCATCGTCGTGACAACAGTGATTTGTCCCAGCGCCACTAGTGAACGCGAGTGGGGATGAATAATGTCGTTCACGTGTACCCGCCTTAAAGCTTATTAGAGCTCATTTTAGGGCAGCGTTGCTGACTTAAGTCTGCTGACTTAGGTGAATAAGATTTTTGGTTAACCTAAGGTTTGCCTCAGGTTAAAGTTTAAGGTCTCAATCAAAACGGAAATGACTATGAAGAAATCTCAATACGCAGTACAAGGAAATTAACAGGTAACTTTTTTTGTTTAAAGGGAAAGTTCAGTGCAAATACATATACTTTTCAGAAAAAAGCAGTAATTTCCCATCCCAATGACCTTAATATGCCCATTCAGCATCTTGTCTGTGTATAAATAAATGCAACCGAATACTGACTTCCTGTTTGCAGGACCCCTAGTTAGAGACCGTTATGGTCTTGCCCTTGATCCAGCGCCTGGGTTGATTCAGTTGTGCTCAGTAGAGATCTGAGCATCTTTGACCCATCCAACAGCCAATCAGTAGAAATTACTGTTAGGAACATTCCATGGATGCATTGCATTCTGGAAGAAGAAGGACCGTTATAACCTGAAATGTCAGCTCACTAATGTCAACAGCAGGGAACATGGGAAAGGGTATGAAATCAACTATTTTTAAAATGGGAGAGAATATGTAGAATAACTAAGAAGACATTACACAAACTAACATTTAACAGATATTGATCATTTCCACTGAACTGTTCCTTTAAAGTGTCTTAAATTAACAATACATAACAAATGTTTTGGTCCCTGTGAATAAGTAACCTGGTTTTCTAGTCGCAATTTAATATTCTGGTAAGTGCCTTGTTTCTTACTCAGTCACTAGATTCTAGATGTAAACTAAGTTTGTAATTGAGCAGCCTCTGAGTCCTAAAAGTTGTTGATCTATTTTCCTTTAGGAAGTAAAATAAATCTGCAGATTGGATAAGCGCATTGAAGTGTAATTTAACTGTAGCCTTTATTTAAAAAAACAAAGTACTTTTCAAAGGGAGATAAGAATACCCTTCCTCTGCCATTTTATGCACACGTGTTGCAGATTGGGGGATGTGCTGTAGCAGGGGAGCCGTCTATTTCAGACAAACGTTGGGCCGACATCGGTCTGTCGCGGGCATCACTGTTGATCGGGCCGAAATATCTAACCATGTGTACAGAGACATTAGATAGATTTGATGTTCGATTACCTAATCTAATTTCTAAAGACAGAATTTTTAAGTCCCCAGCCTGACCCATTCATTTTGAAATAGAATGTTGACTGCAGAATGTGTCTGCAGGCAAGATCAGTGCCCCTGAACATTTTACAACACAGCTTTAGAGGGAAATTTATATGGGAAAAAGACCCTGTTAGCATAACATACATTTTATACATATTAAGAAATTAACAAGAAAATTAGCATTTAGGCCTAATGGCCTACATGTTTCTGTAAATTCTGTAGTATTTACTTTTTTCTTTGCCTAGATCATTTAGAAAAGTAATTTGTATGGTTATCATGTCCTATATTATAGCTGCTATCTGTACACCGAGAATTTTGCCACTTTATGTTAATGACAACATACTAGTTTGTAATGTAGTCCATGGGCTAGGGATCCTGAGAAGTTGCTAGAGGCCTCTCGTAAGATAGTGACAGGAACTGTATGGTCCAGCCTTGTGATGACTTTTTTTTAAAAGGTATATGATTATTGATCTGTTGTATTGGTATGAATAATATATTTGATAATTGATGTCTAGAAACAAAGACATAATTAAAATATAAGTGGTTCCCCCAACCATTTATATAAAAGATTCCATTAGGAAAAAAGGTTGAGAAACACAGCCTTGGAGATAAATATTTTAGCAATTTCTTGTTGTCTAAATACCTCCAAGGTAAACACGGAAACCCCATCAAATATGCCCTTTTAATTAATGGTTTGTGGTATAATTTGTTTTCCATAAACATCAGGAAAGTATGAATTCCGGACATTTTACAGAACTTTAAGTACTGAGAACATCCCCAAGCCAGGGATACCGCGGCCTCAATCCCCAATGCAACTTCTTGGAATGGAGTTGCATGGGGGCTTGGCTGGCATGCATCTGTCATTGGCTGAGAGTCAGGCAATCACAGACGCAGCTGCCAGCTATTGAGTTAGCTGCGGGATCCCGGGCTGGTAAGTAATGTTCTCTGGGTTTTTTTTTTTACAATGCGGTTGGAAGGGGGAGTGCTACATTACAGAAAAAGGGTTTACTGGTATACTGCATCTGCAGCCCGATGGATCTAGAGGGTGGGAGGGAGGGGGGAATCTGCTCCACTGCGCATGCCACTTTTCTCCCGGTGGCTCAGGAGAGGCAGAACCTTTACATAGGAGGACGGGCTCCTACAATCACTTTGTGGAACTTTGATCAGGCAGTGCAGAGGAACCATGTGGAGCAGAGCTGTAAGGTTTTTTTAACACTAATACTGGGGCCAGTAGTGGGTTAAATTATAGATTTGGGGGTGGACATGCCCTTTAAAGCAAGAAGTGTAGCCATTCATACAACTATGCTAGGTAAACAAGACAAGCAAATAATATCAAAAAAACTGAACATTTCCACAAATGTATCTCATTTTTTACATTGTGTGTAATCCTATCATTTAAGTGACTGTTCGGAATAGAGAGAACAGGATTTTCCCTTGTCACTCATCTATTAGGAGTCTGCTAACTTTCACTGCACGGTAACTGGTTTCCAAGCAGCTAGGTTAAAATAAAATCCTTCAAATGAACCTTAGTTCACATCTGCAGGGGAAATTTGTGAGAAGTAATTTGTGGGAAATATTCCTTCTTTGAACACTTCCTGTTTTCATTGGCTTGTTGCATGTAACCAGCTTGTGGTTATGTGATCAGTCTCTGCCTGCATCAATAGGCCCTTGCTCTTATCTGTTAAATTGTGCAGACAAGGTGACCATGCACATTGGCGAAAATAGGTAAAATCTGGACAATGGGATTAGGCTGGGTAAAAACCAACGGATTATTTGTCCAGAGCGAGCGCTGGTCACGGCAAATTTGTCTGCGGCCAAAAGTGCGAACGATCGATCATGCGGTCCCATAGGGAACAGCACGAACGATAGGAATTTACAAACATGTCCGATCTTCATTCGTCCGATCCAGACGAACAAACGAACAAGGGGTCGTGGCCAGCCACCCCTCACCAGCAGATATTTTGGGTGACCGACCGAAAGTGCTGTGAATCATCGTCTGCTGAAAATATCTGCTGGTGTGCACCCAGCCTTACACAGTGTTGTAGCCAAAACGACCAACCGCAATGCTGACTAACAACTGTAGTCGACATTACAGTCGCTTGGAAGGGAGGAAATTTCTAGTGGTCAGTATCGATACTATCGGTCTGTGTATGGCCGCATGGCCAACCAATTGCCATACCTTGTAGTGGATTTTATGGGAGGAACTGTAGATAATAGCCTTATAATCTTGTTTCAGGAGAAGGAAACCAGAAGCCACAAAGGGGTAGGTTATAATAAACATGCTCCCCCAACTGTAAATTATAGGGATATTAGAAGTCACCTTGGAGTTCTGTGCCCTGTATAAAAGGCCTGGGGCTTCGTACATTTATTGGTCACGGAACCTCCTCGTGACTTCTAATATCCTTATAATTTACAGTTGGGGGTGCATTTCCACATATATAAATGGGCCATATAATACTCTCTGGTGCATTGTTCACTAATAGGTCATATTGAGGACTTGTGGATATTTAAAATTAGAAGAAAAGTTTCATCCTTGGTTAGGAAAGATTTTACAGTTGGACTGTCTACCACAGATGTGACAATGGCAAAATTACTGCTATTAATACATGTGGCTCAGTGGTTTCATGTGAAAACTGTTGACAAGCAAAGTGGCATACTGTAATTGCTTGTGTGCACCATCCTTAGAAGCAAACTACAGCATATGGCAAGTGAAAATGGTTTATAAATGAAATGTTATAAATGAAAAAACGTTGCCAAAAAAGACGAGTACTGGAAATCTGAAACTTTTGGCCTTTTCTGTTGGGATCTTTGTGTTTCTTGACCTCAAACAACCAATCATCAATGTTTAAGAAATGAGCCCAGTGGTTTGAACCATATGTTGGTGTTAGAATGTGATTGTTTTGTTGTTGCATTGTTGTCAAGGTCATGAACACAACAAGAGTCGGCAACATTTTGGGAGTGGGTGTTGAATTAGTAAAACCAACAGACTGATTAATGATTTGCAACCCTGACATGAAGGCAAAACATATTGTCATCCATATGTTGTTGTAGTGATTTTCTATTGTATATGGTAACCAAAACAATTAAAGATGGCATTGTGCCATGGGCATTTTGGTTTATCTGCCACTTCTGACCAGGCAGGATAATGAGGTTCTAAAAGAAATGATTGGAAATGACCTGGATGTTAGGAATAGTGACTCCCAGACTGCCCCTGTATATAATGGATTGCCCGCACGATAGAACTGCATGAGGGGCGACTGTGTTCTGCTTATGTTGTCTTGAATATGTATGGATTTTTTTTAAGGGGGCTAACAAGGAACAAATTCACCGCACATGTAGGTCTCCTGAATTATCTTACAACAGGGTTAGACAACCAGTAGACCTCTGGATGTTTGAAAACTACAACTCCCAGCATATTTTAAAGTCTGTCTTACCATAGTCTGTTTTTATGGCCCGGTCATCCCTCTGCAAAGGAGACAGGATGAGAATGGGGTTTGACTGTAATCAGACAGAAAGATAAGTGATACATTGTTTAAGACCGAAGCCATACAATGTCGGACAGCAACACATGGGAAACGAGCAAGTAAGCATGTGCTGCAATACGTGCAATGTTGCACATGGCATTTGCAAAACCATAAGATTGCATGCACTGCTCTTTGTTGCTCACGGGCAGATTGTCACCAGAAGTGTGAGAAACGTGCTAGTGTGGCCTAGCCCTTATTCAGTATTTTTCTGTGCTATAGGCAGGAAAACTTAAAGGGAATATCCTCCCACAAAACAACTTTTACTATGAGTAGTAAACTCCCCCCAAACCCAAAAGCCTTTGTACAGACCCCATCAATATATATGCAAGAACTGTGGACTGCTCCCAGCACAAGGGATGCTAACTGGATTTCAATAAATCATAGTACATAGTAATTGAGGTTAAATAAAGACATACATCCACCAAGTCCAACCTTTACACCCTCCTCTTTAACCCTACCTAACAGCTGATTCAGAGTTGATCGTTTTTTAATCCCCATATATAACTATAAAAAAGCACTAGTGTACTAAGGGGATCAGATTTATGCATTTCATGCAGTAAGCAGCTTCATCAGTGACCAATCAGCACCTAACCCGAGCCCCCCCCCCCTGGTTCTTTGATCTGTCCCCTAGTTTTCATTCGGTACTTTAAAAGCTCGAGAGCTTTGTCGCAAGCTCCCCTTGAGCTTTGACTGCACTGAATGGACCCCCCGGGTAGCACTGTAATCATTGGCTGTGACTACTCACTGTTAATAGTTTTGGGGTTGGACATGCCTTTTGAAGTTTTCCATCAATTGTAACTTAGCCTTACTACATGTGTTTTATACACATTTTTACAGTAGGTAGGTATCATAGTAAAAGTAGAAAAGGTGTACTATAGACATGTCTATTGGTGTTTCTTATCCAATCAATATTATTTCAGGTGCCTCCAGGTATTTTGGTTCCACCTATTAACAATCCATATATACAAATGTCCCGGGCACTCTGGGTATTAGAATTATTCTTTCTTTATTTAAAGGGTATTTCCACTCTAAAAATATTTTTTTTACCATATGATAGATACCCCCTGCCCACCCCAAGTTCTGAGGTCTTTTTTTTTACAGAAATAACCCAGTTTGTTAGGTCTGGAAGGGGGTATCTCCCATATGTAAAAATGAATTTATGCTAGGTATAAGGAGAAGCAAGGATGATCCAGATGGTGGGAAATCACCACTATGGAGTTCCTAGTCTGGTGCTCAGAGGGAGAATCCATGGATCCACGGATAAGGCCAGACATGAGGTGACACAGAGAGCGTGGATTTACACTATAACATATTTATAATTGTTTGGGGGGTGGACATTCCTTTAATTTTTCAACACAATAATCTGTTCTTTCTTTTTGATGAAGACTCATTGAAGAGTCGAAACGTTGAATAAAGAAAAAATAATTATCAATACACAGAGTGCCCGGGTCCTTTTTTAATATATGAGTTATTAGGAAACCTAAACCAACGATCACTGTCCTGGAAGAAAAATCTACGTCGAGACCACACTGCCATGCACAAAAAAAGCTATGTGCTTTTCTGTGCTTTTTTTGCAATACAATTGTTTCTGCTTGTATCTGCTTTAACGTACATTTGTGCTTGTGTTTTCCCAGGGGGGTTATGGGTAAAAAGAAATAGCTTGTCCTATTGATTTGTGCCTGTTTTTTCATAGGCTTCTATAGATTGTGATTTTGACAGAAGGGGATCAAAATGGTGATTGCTATGCATTCTAATTTCAGTGGATGGTAGCGCGCATAGAGAGGCCTATCCCCCAGTTTACATATAAATAAAATGCCTGTGCGGCAGTGGGGACTAGGCTTAATTAATAATGGGAAATTGTTTAAAAACCAATAAAATATGAACCAACCAATCATGTGGCATAGGCAATTTTAGACTTCACTCATCTGACATCCCATGATTTGATCAGAAACTACAAAATGGTGGAAGCTCAGTTATTAGTGGATCACTGTCCCTCATTAGAATATCTGCAGCTGCTAATTTTCTCAAGCAACAAAGTCTGCAGAGGAGGGTGAGAGGGGAGAGCAGCTGCCTATGCATTTCAAAAATCCTATAGTCTGCTAAAACAGTATCATGCCCTCTAAAATTCTATAAATAGACATTAATGAAAAATAAACACTGCAGGGCTTTGATGGAATCCTGGCAGTGCTACACTGGGTGCATCCCTTCATCAATCATGTCCTTACAGTGAATCTTTGGGAGGAATCGTTTTGGCCACACACGGGACCCATATTAGATAGATTTGACACTTGTCTACATGTTGGCTGTCCTGTGACATTTGTAATTCTTCATCCTGGAACACTGGTATGTGATCATATTGTTGATCCCAGGCAGTTAGTTTAATTTCTGGTAATACTGGGGCATATGTAGAGTGCAAAACTTAATTTGCAGCAACCAATCAGATGATACATTTTATTGATCTTAGCGTGGTTGGTGATAATTTGGTATGAGTGAAATATTGTTTGTGTATACCTAGCCTAAGAGCACTGCCAAACGTGGCACCACTTGGTACATAAGTCCCAAATAGGTACCTGATACTGTACATGGGCTGCACAGAACTATGCGTTTTTGCGATTAATTTTTCTACTTAAACCAAGTGACTAGTGTGATGTCCCGTGGTTATATAGATGGTGCTAGAAGCTGGAAACTATAGCTAATGTTTCTATCCCACTTCTCATACTCCTTAAGTGACTTAAGCACTTGTCTCTATATTTTTTATTTTAACTTTCTTTTTTCCCAATCTTGTTTCATTGGTCACTGAAGTGCACAACAGAAGTTTTCTATTGTCCTGGTCACTGGTGGGCCATTCTGACCATGCTAACAAAACTGAGTGGCAGATTAACTATTCGTTTATACACAGGCTGCAAACTTTTGGTTTATATGCAGAAACTGGCAAGACTGGTTACCGATCACCTTACTGCCCACGCCGGTAACTTGTGGGATCAAGACAAGACTGACACTTTCAAAGTGTCAGATAGGACAATCTCATGTAGGTATTGACACCAGTTCAGCTGCTACAGGTACAGCTCAGTCACCTCTAAAGCTCCATGTGCGCACTTCCTTAAAGGGATTATTCGAACAGGTGACTGCAGTGTTTTCTGGTTTTAAATCTCTTGTAAATCTCCTTAGTGTCTGGGTTTTACTGATCGAAATGTAGCAGATAATGCAGATTAACCCATCACACACCCTCCTCTGCACCAAATTCAGGTCAGCTTTTCTGGCACTGGGGTTTCCAATGGAATGTTCATTTTAAATGAAGAATTGCTGTTGATTCAAACAGCTGGATGCTTTATCTTCATTTTGCTTTACCATACGTAACAGACATATGAAATGTTATACATACAAAGGGTGCTGCAATAAGACATTGATGAGTCTTGGCACTGCAGATGTTTGGAAACTACAACTTCCAGCATGCCTTTGTTGCATCAAGGCTGCGCAATTGCAGTTTCTAAACATCTGGAGTGCCAAGGTTCAACATCACTGCAATAAGAGGGCAAATGTTGCCTGTGCTTTTCTTGCAGCAGCCAATCAGATGTTTGCTTTTTTTTAAAAAAAAAATCTGTTTAGTTGCTGCAGGTAAATAACACAGGGTAACATTTCATCAGTTTACAACATTACAAATAGGAAGAGTTACTGAATGTAATAAGGCAGGACTGGAGAAGTTGCAATAGATTGCACACATCCTGCATGTATTTGTAATAACCTTGCTGCAGCGGTTTTTTTCAATAAATGTCTACTGACGATCGTTGATCCGACGTCTCTTGTCAGATCCCTTTGCAAACGGAACATTCGGTACTGTCTCTTAAACACTCAGCTGTTCCTGTTTCGTAGGATTTCCCCGCGGTAAAACGTCACATTTAATGCCTTTTCCCCAGCGTTGATTGGCGGGTTAGGCGAACAAAAGGAGGAGGAGTTGGCCGGGCTCCCCCTTAGAAAGCCATGTAGTCATGAGGGAGGGGAGAGATGTGAAAGGCAGTGAAGGGTTAAGAGCCAGACAGTCCACTCTCTTTCCTTCTGCTTCCGGTGTTGTGCAGCGGCTCTGATCAGCTGTCACCACAAGGCCCCGCCCCTCCACTCCTCTTCGTCCAATCACAGGCGTTGATGCTGGCAGGTGCGGGGTGTTATTGTTTTGGGTGAAGTTAAGGGCCTGAGAGAAGGGGGTTAGGGGATTTGGGGGTAACTCGGTGTACGGACACTGGCAGAGACCTCCTGTCTCTACTGCGGGAACATTGGGAATAACTGGGAGTCCTGACACCTCCTCCCGGCACCAAAACCCTCACAAGTATCGGGGGTGATTGGGCCCCCCCCGGAGACCCTGTAATCTGCAACCGCCCCGATGAGGAAGAGATGAATGGGTGACCAAGAGCCGGTTTTGAGGTGAGTGGACGGACCGGATCAGGAGGAGGTCTCGGGGAGACACAATGAGCTGTTCAGTATGGCAGCACCACTGTGTCACTGGTATGAGGTCAGTGCAATGTACACAGCTGGTGTGTGGGAGGGAACCGACATTATATGGGATGGGCCCTGTATATGGTCTAGTGACTGTTTGTCTACAACCTGATGTGGCAGTCTTACCTGCACACACCTTACAACCGGATTGTACAGTCTTACCTGGCACACACCTTACAACCGGATTGTGAAATCTTACCTGGCACACTCACAACCGGATTGTGCAGTCTTACCTGACACCACACCTTAACAACCTGATTGTGCAGTGTTACCTGGCACACACCTTACAACCGGATTGTACAGTCTTACCTGGCACACACCTTACAACCGGATTGTACAGTCTTACCTGGCACACACCTTACAACCGGATTGTACTCTTACCTGCACACACCTTACAACCGGTTGTACAGTCTTAGCTGACACACACCTTACAACGTATTGTACAGTCTAGCTGACACACACCTTACAACCGGATTGTACAGTCTTAGCTGCACACAACCTCTACAACCGGATTGTACAGTCTTAGCTGACACACACCTTACAACCGGATGGTACAGTCTTAGCTGACACACACCTTACAACCGGATTGTACAGTCTTAGCTGACACACACCTTACACCGGATTGTACAGTCTTACCTGGCACACACCTTACAACCGGATTGTTCAGTCTTACCTGGCACACACCTTACAACCGGATTGTTCAGTCTTACCTGGCACACACCTTACAACCGGATTGTTCAGTCTTACCTGGCACACACCTTACAACCGGATTGTTCAGTCTTACCTGGCACACACCCTTACAACCGGATTGTACAGTCTTACCTGGCACACCCTTACAACCTGATTGTGCAGTCTTACCTGGCACACACCTTACAACCGGATTGTACAGTCTTACCTGGCACACACCTTACAACCGGATTGTGAAATCTTACCTGGCACACTCACAACCGGATTGTACAGTCTTACCTGACACACACCTTACAACCGATTGTACACTTACCTGGCACACCCACCTTACAACCGGACTTGTACATCTTACCTGGCACACACCTTACAACCGGATTGTACAGTCTTACCTGGCACACACCTTACAACCGGATTGTACAGTCTTACCTGGCACACACCTTACAACCGGATTGTACAGTCTTACCTGGCACACACCTTACAACCGGATTGTACAGTCTTACCTGGCACACACCTTACAACCGGATTGTACAGTGTATATACAGTCTTGTGTAAGTGTAAATTGTTGCAGAATAGAATGTGCCGCTAGAAAGCAACCAATTCACCATATATGGGCAGATTTCATCGTTGTTGATAGTGTAATGTGGCGAAAATGACGAACGTACAAAGCACATTTTGGGGTGAGGTCTCGAATGGTAATGAAGAAGTAATTTGCGATTGTTTTTGCTGATTTTCTTCTTTCATATTTTATTTGATTATGAATCTTGCTGTGTGTTTGTACTATCAATCAAAGCGCCTGTTGTTGTCGTGTACCGCAGCACACATTGCCATCATGAACAAAATATACACTCTTGGTCTTCGAGACTGTGAGCTCTGCTTTTTCCAGGAAGTTGTTTATTTGACACTCAGGATCGAGTTGGAAGATGTTTGTTGGACGATCATCCAAATACATAAACAATTTCGTTGTAGCAGATTAAATTTTTCCCATACTGACTGATCACCTTCACATTCAACAGATCTCGTGGAGTTTGTGTGGACGATTGTACAACAAAATTGCATTGTGTATGGGCCCCATAAGGTGACTATACATAAGGCCGGTTTTATGTACTAACAAAAAATTGTACATTTTCCCCCGATTTTATTAACAATATCCAACATAAATTGTACATTTTCGCGATCTTGTTATGCAATATTAGATTGTAATATACGATCATAATTACGAAGTCAATTGGTAAGATTGTAGTTTTTTTTTCCTGAAGTTCCGAATAAATGTATCATAAATGTAATGTAAACTCGCAATAGACGTCATTCATCATTAATCACAAAACAAATTGAATGTCAAACAATATTTATTGCACATCTACGTCCAAATAACATTGTACCCGTGTATCAAGTATCTTCGTTAAGATCGCAATAACTTTTGTACTGTATGGCCACCTTTACTTTACACTAACTGACAACCTGACTGTACAGTGTATATTCAGTTTTACTGTACTCACACCTTACGACCTGATGTACAGTCCCTATACATATTCCTTACGACCTGATTGTACAGTCCCTATGCATATTCCTTACCACCTGATTGTACCCTCCCTATTACATATACCTTACCACCCTGATTGTACCCTCCCTATTACATATACCTTACCACCTGATTGTACCCTCCCTATTCATATACCTTACCACCTGATTGTACCCTCCCTATTACATATACCTTACCACCTGATTGTACCCTCCCTATTACATATACCTTACCACCTGATTACCTCCCTATACATTCCTTACCACCTGATTGTACCTTCCTATACATATACCTACCACCTGATTGTACCCTCCCTATTACATAACCTTCACCCTGATTGAACCCTCCCTATTACATTACCTTACCACCTATTGTACCCTCCCTATTACATATGCCTTACCACCTGACTGTACCCTCCCTATTACTTATGCCTTACCACCTGATTGTACCCTCCCTATTACATATGCCTTACCACCTGATTGTACCCTCCTATACATATGCCTTACCACCTGATTGTACCCTCCCTGTTACATATGCCTTCACCACCTGATTGTACCCTCCCTGTTACATATGCCTTACCACCTGATTGTACCCTCCCTGTTACATATGCCTTACCACCTGATTGTACCCTCCCTGTTACATAAGCCTTACCACCTGATTGTACCCCGTTCATATGCCTTACACCGATTTACCCTCCCTGTACATATGCCTTACCACCTGATTGTACCCTCCCTATTACTTATGCCTTACCACCTGATTGTACCCTCCCTATTACTTATGCCTTACCACCTGATTGTACCCTCCCTATACTGTCTAAAGCTGGTGCACACTTGAAAGATGACAGGCAAAATCGGCAAGATAGCCGATTTTCGTATATTTGTACATAGTCGGCAGATTATCTTTAGCTTTTTAAGAAAATATTTAAAGCGCATAGTTGTCATTGTGGGGGGGTTCTTGTCTGACATTTAGCAGGTCTACCAGATAAGCCTTTGTGGGTGAGACTATTGTCGCTTCCTGTATTTTGTGGTAATTCACTTAATATCTGTGTTGGTTGAGTCTATATGTTTTAGCCATGCAACTTGTAGGAATGAAAAAGTCGATACTATACTTTTTAAATATATATTTGTGGTAAGTTAATTGTCATATTGTAGGAAGCATGCTATAATAGTTATATATTTTATTCAAGACAAGAAAATGCCATTGTATATAAATACAAATATGTAAAGTGATATCTTCTTATACATGTTCGCTATAAATCCTATTAACTAGATTTTTTTTTTTTTAAATAAAAAAACACTTTTCAACTAATGAGTTGGCTCTGAAAAGTGATTGTAGATTTGAATGTGTACAGACACTCTGAGTACAAAGGCACGAACCTCCTGATTGGTATTTTACTTTTAACGTTCAAGCTCTTATCTTATGAAGGGGCCTTAACACATATTCAAACAATTGTTTTCAGTGCAATCTAAAAGTTTTTGTTAAAAAAAAAAATGTTTTAAATGTTTATTTAAAACCCTTTCGTTGTGTAATGTTCGCCCATGTTCGATACTGAAACAAATTTACCCCAATGCTTGTAAATTTGTTACAATGACCACTGTGGCCTAAAGAAAATTCAAACTAATAAAAAAATTGTTTTCTTGATGCATAACTGTGTAAATCATCATAAATCACTTGTCCATATAATGTTAAAGGGCATGTCCACCCCCAAATCTAAAATTTCCCCAAGTGCTGGCCCTTATGTATAGTTTAAAAAAATCCTTACCTTACATTCCTGCTCCCTATGGTTCCCCTTTAGTCCTTGACCAAAGTCCAGGAAACTGAAGAGCAGTGGCTATCTCCCTGTTCAATCTTCTCTGCCTTCTCTGATGCCTCCGGGAGGATGCAGACATGCGCAGGGGATCCCTCCCCCCCTCCAGGTTCCATCTGCAAACGATTTCTGCTAGCATTACATGCTTTGGGTATAATGTTAGTTATGGTTTCCCATCCCCAAACACTATAATAAAACAAAAATAAAAAACGTTCAGATATCTACTTATAGCCCCTTGTTCCCGCAACTTCTTCTTAGCCAGCAGCCGCGTCTGTGATTGGCTGACCGGCAGCCAATCACAGATGCGGCTGCCGGTCAGGCCCCTCTCTGCTATTTCCTGTTAGCAGAGAGGGAAGAGAAGACCTGCGGAAGCAAAGGGTCTGTAAGTAGATATCTGATTGTTTTTTTTTTTTAGTTTTATTATAGTGGTTGGGGGTGGGCAACCATAACTAATATTATGCCCAAAATTAGTTTTTGAAGTGGACATGCCCTTTAAAGGGTATCTCCACTGGTAAAAACATTTTTTGACCATTCAATTTTATTGAAGAACAGAAGGTAAAGGAGCTGTGTCTTACCTCCCATTCTTCAATAAAATGTGGCAGAGCTGGGAACAAAGGTAAGGAACTAACTTTATCGCTCACTTCTCCGCCGCATCCTCTGACCAGAGGGACTTTGTACTTTATTGAAGAATGGGAGGTAAGACACGGCTTCTTTACCTCCTGTTCTTCAATAAAAATAGCAAAAAATTATTTACCGGTGGAGATACCCTTTAACCTGTGGGTAGTAGGGGTTCAGCTCCCATAATCCTTAAAACCTCCTTGTTTTGCTGGAAGTCTTAAGTTAACCATACACAGGCTGATGTTTCTCCTTTCGCGTGCACCAATTGGAAATCTGACTGGAAAAAACGCTCAAAGTTCCACCTAGAGAATCCGATCTTTCTGCAGATCTCCCCTTGAAATCCTCAGAGATGGGGACTGATGTTGGGGTCAGCAGGAAAATTTTCCCGATCCTCATTTTTCCAATAAAACGCTTAACATTGTCTAGCGGTCAAATTGAAAAATGGCATGCACGGAATCGATATTTAGAGCAATCCGATCAAATCTATTGGATCTCTCAAAACGTTGATCCTGTGTATGGCCGGCATAAGTGTACGCAGTACCTTTCATATGCTGTGAAGTGCTCAACATCTCAAAACAAGGAAGCTGCAGACAGTGGGGGGAACTGGACGTTTCCTTCATACGCGCGATCAGCTGTTTAAAAATGTCTGGTTGCTGCAGAGATCGTGGAGGGAGGGGGTCAGGGGCCCCTGGCTGCAGACTTGCTTCCTAAAAGCTGACAGCCAATCATATTACAGCGTAGAGACCTGCCTATAATAAAGAGAATACAGAGATTCAATGCAGTGTTGAGATTTAGCAGTGCTATCAACAAGCTCTGTTTCCCCCACGCTTTCTATTGCATTTAATTCAAAATAACAATACTGATCCTGAAGAAGGTGCTCTGTGCAGCACCATTATCACTTGATAATAAAAATATTATTTTATGGAATCCTGAGTCCCCGGGAATTTCTGATTTTGATAGATTCACTATATCTTACCTGGGAGCTGAACCTGGGGTGAATATGTGGAAGAGTGCACATGGACTGGTATAATATCTACAAAAAACCAATATTAAAGGGAATGTCCATTTTGTTAAATTGCTAAATATGCCCCCAGGAAGAGAAATCAACTTACAATTCACACCAACCACCGCTTACTCCGTCTCTGCTGCTGCTCCGTTCCTGAGCAGCAGCAGAAGGGGCTCATCCAGGTCCCTATACTTTATATATACTTTATATAGGGAGTATGGCGGTCACTAACGTTCTCTCTATACTTTATATAGACTTTATATAGGGAGTACGACTGTGACTGTGTGTACACCCATCTGTCAAAGATGACAGACATAATCTGCAACGGATTGTTACAGTTAAAAACTGAGGAAAACTCATTCTAAACATTTCGCTATTTCAACCTGATAGACCATGAATAAAATTTTAGTCGATTGTCCAAGGTGTGAACAGCCTAAATGAGAACCCATGTGGTTGTGGTTGCAGATTAGCACCAACTACATTGTGTTGCCTGCCTGGCCCAAACCATATCATTGGTGGAAGTGGAAACCGAAAAGCAGACTTAAAAAAAAAAAGAAATTTATTTTTTTTTGTACCAAATATTTAAACAAAAGTTTTAAAACAAAATAATAAAACAGTAAAAGCATATTTACAAAACAAAACAGGGAGGGTATATTTACAAAGCTGGAAAAATTTAAAACGGGCTCATTAAAAGTCAAGGTGGAATAAAAACAAGGTTTTAAAAAATATAAAAATAAGGCTTTTTTCCCTTGTTTGGTTCTGAATTATTCTACAATGCTTGTATATTTAGGGAAGGTGGGGGAAGAGGTTAACCATGCCTTTTAATACTAAAACCACAAGAATTTAAAAACTGCTCCCCCGCCTTACATTATATTCAACCCCCAAAGCATATTAAAGTGGTCATAATATTTCTGATTTCACAAAAAGCCTAATCATATGGGCTGTATTATCTCCATAAAACTTTTAACACTATCGTCAGCACCGCTAGGATGTAATACTTTTGTAACAGAATGCTGTAGGGTTTGACCAGTAAATTAATGGCTCAGTCATTTCTAATGTTCAGATTAAAGATTTTTGCAGATAAGCAATCTCCCTTGCAGCAGCACATAATGCCACACCCTCTGAATAAAAACTTCCAAAAATGTCAAACTCCTTTTAATTAAAGGGTATGTCAACCCACCCAATTTTTTAAAAAATGTGTCCGGAAATGGGCACAAACCTCGACCTTGCAAGGTTTACAGTATATAACTGAAAGCTATCCCCAAATGTACTCACCAGCCTGACCCGGACCCTCGCTGGCTATTCCACTGACAGCCACAACCAGGAAGTGAAGCGGCTGTCGGCACCAGCCGTGGAGTAGAAGCGGTGAGGGTCCGGGTCAGGTAAGTAAGCTCTGGGGGATCTTTGAACTGTAGGAACCTCGCAAAAGTTAAGTTTTGGGGGGTGATAAGCATTTTAAAACAAACTTGTTTTTAGGCTGGACATTACCTTTAATTCCTTCTGCCTGTCTTCCGTGCCTTTTGCATGCACAGAAGACAAGCAGAAGGGGCTCAAACGACATCAGCTGTGATTGGCCAAGACATTGCGCCTTAGCCAATCACAGGAACGGATGCTGGTCGAGCATGAAAGCAAGTACGGAAGACAAGCAGAAGGCAGGGAAGGCTGGTAAGTACATTTGGAGAGAGCTTTCAGATATATAAACCTTGCGAGGTTTATGCCCATTTCCTGACACATTAAAAAAAATTGGGGGGGGGGGTGGACATACGCTTTAAGGGCTAAGCAACACTAGAGTGCTTTAACACGTGATCTGATCGCGATCCGATCGTGTGTTAAAAAGCACAAACTATCGCTGGCCAGTTGTTGAAGACACACTAGAGGTGCGCTGCCATGTGCTGCATTTTTTGCACAGTGGTTTGTCATTTGATTGCACAACACGGCATGCACGTTTCAGGTGTGCAAGTAGGAGCAATAGTGTGGCCTCAGCCTAAATCATCTTGCCAGGGGCCCAAGAGACAAATATGGGGTGCCATCTCTTTTTTCAAATTTAAAATCACTTACTGTCTGTGGCTACCTACCACCTGAGCATGCTGCAAGAAGCAATTATAACCAATGAAGTCCATTAAAACCTCTGGGTGGAGATCTGGCTCACCTAAGGAGAGTTATTCAAGTCACCTAATGGTTATTCGTGCCACTGCATCTAGGACAACCAATGAACAGGACTGTTTTAAAAAAATATATAAAACTTCCTCTAAATAAGCATGGCCTTATTCAATTAAATCTTTAGTCAACGTCTGATTTTACATTATTCAGCAAACCTTTGGGAAGGCCTAATAACCATTTCCACACATCAATGTAATTTAAAGAACCAAAGATTAGTGCTATGTATAAGCCAAAGTACAAAGACACCCATTGTCAATGCTTAGTGCAACGGTGCAATGCAAACATTTCATAGAGCGATTAAAGCGATTCCTTTAAAAATACAATATGGCCTTCCGTTGCCCAATGCAACAAGTTTTCGATGGATGTGGTTTAACCAGATCCAATTACTGTGTGTTAAAGTGGCTAGAGTGTTTAAATAAAGTTTGTATAGATTTAAAAAAAGGGTTTTAAAGTAATTAAAATATTGTGAAGATACTGACAGTGGAGGACAAGCAGCGCTTTGCTTCTGCATATATATGCTCTTGCTGGAAAACGGTATTTTATGCAATAAAATGACACAAAGTCAACGGTAATAGATAAAAAAAATTTAGCTCCCTATAAGTGCCACGTCCATTAAGTCATCATCTTCACCCATTAGAAAACTCGGACTTGGCCTAGCAGCTCTGTCTGAGGTCAGTATAGAACCCCCTGACATTGCCATAGTGGGGTCGGAGGATATTGGAGACTTGGACCAGCTTTCTGGCTTCATGGAATAGGATTTCTTTTTTTCTCGGTCTCTGTCCTTGTCCTTCAGCCTTTTCTTTTCTTTTTTGTGCTTTTTGTGCTTCTCTGTACTATACTCAGGCTGAGCTCTACTTCCACCTCCTCCATCATCTGAGCTGGGGCTATTTTGGTAGGACTTTTCTGCAACAGAGGAGGAGCCAGACTCGCTCTCACTGTCCAATGCCTGTGGGGTATATGCTGGGGACTTGTTATGACTTGGTGAACATCGTTCATGTTTTGGTGTAGAACCACTTATTAATGGTGATCCATAATTTTTCTGAATCTGTGATCTAAGCCCATCCCCACCACCTTCGGGTTTCTGCAATGTCACTTTTGCTTTAATACTGGGTGAACCTCCATCATGCTTACTGATAATTATTTTAGCCACTCCAGTGCTCACTGCACCCTTAGGATCCGCACCTCCTTTTTTAGAAGCATCAGATTGTCCGCTTGAGCCTGACCCTTTGGACTTATCTTTCTCACTCTTTTCTCTTTTAGTTGGAAATTCTCCTGGAACACTATGTTTAGAAGACATTCCATGGCTGGGGACCCCACTGCTGCCCCCTCCCCCACCACCCTCCATAGGATCTTCTGAACCAGGTCCTCCTGTGCCTACACCATGTTTAAGTTTGTCTATCACAGCTGTCAGTGAGGGCTTTTTGTTTCTGCTAGGAGACTTTCCCTTTGAACTACTATGAAGGTTTTGTGAAACATTTGATCCACAAGAAAAAGAGGAAGAAGATGAGGAGGAGGAAGAGGATGATGACGAAGAGGATGATGACGACGAAGAATTTGGCTTTTGTGTTAGCGATCCAGAGGTCACAAGCACAGAAGAGGATTTCATATTAGAATTTGACCCTCCCCCTGATAAGTGCTGTCCCCCAGAGCCAATTGGGGATTTGGCTTTAGAGGATGGTGGAGTCCCTGGCATTGGTTTCATAGGAGATGAAAGCTTATCAGAACCTCCAGAAGGCCTGGAATGAGAAGGTGATATGTTTGGCTTACTTAAGGAGGGGTTCATTAATACTGATGGCTTTCCTTGAGGTTTTGCCTTGCTTCCACCAGAGCTACTGACACCACTGCTAAGTCCATGCTTGGTAATAGGAGAGGAACTTTGTTTTCCCATAGACTGAGAACTGTTTTTGGACTGGCTGCTCGACTGACCACTTTGAGTAGTGTACACTCCTCCGCTACTCCCCATCTTCATTCCAGAGGACCCATCTGACTTATTGCTTTTTATCTTCCCAGATGTGGACAATGACGACGAGGAATGGCTATGATGACTTTTACTACCCACTGAGCTGCCTGATCCACTGCTACTGTACTGGCTGTGAGATGATGGCTTTCCAACACTCATTGTACCCTTAGGGATCTGGATGGTAATTTTAGGTATAGGAGGGGTGGAAATACCAGGAGGGGTCTGTGATCTTGCAGAGGTTCCTGGAGACTTGGAGCCTCCGGTGCTAGTAGGTGGGGTGAAAGGGCGGTTAGTTATGTGTGAAGGGGATTTACCATCAGATTCAGTCTTCTTGCGTTTAGGCGGCTTATCCTTGCTTTTCCCATCACTAGAGGGTGTGCGACTACGTTTTACAGACTTTCCTTCTGTTCCAGCACTCTGCATTCCAATCAGACCTCCCCCTGCTCCTCCATTGCCACTTTCCTTTACCCTTTGCTTTTGTAGTCTGTCTTTTCCCAAATCACCCAGCACTGGACTCTGACTCCTACTCTGTGCCTCCAAGATGTCCGACCCTCCAAGTGCTTTACTACTTCCACCAGCAATAATGCTAAAGTCAACTGTATCTGCTCCTAGCCCCATTTTGTACTTACCATCAACACCATCCACTGGGAGTCCCGAGACAATACCCAACGAAGCCAGACCCTGTCCAGTAAAGTCTTTAAAATCATTATCCCCACTCTGGCTGCTATCATCATTTAAGTCATCTGTAAAGTCACTCTGGCTATGGCTGTTCAGTAAGTCTGGATTAAAATCCACACTGTTAAAAAAATTGTTTGGGGAGTCACTGTTTGGGCTGCCATGTGCATCTGCAATGAGATCTACAGGGTCTGTATAGGGGTTATCGCCTCCTCCACCACCCCCGCCATCCACCTGGAATACATCTGTGTCAAAAAGAGTACTCTGGGAATGTCCTGAGCTGGAGGAATCCCGTACAGGGGTTCCAAGGTTAGGACAGTCTTCTCCTGATCCCTGCAACTTGGAGGCCTCCTCTGCTATGTCTGAAAGAATATCAGTCACATCTGGTATAATTGCATCTGTGCTAGGGATCCTCACCATTCTCTGCATGTTGGACTGGGTATGTGGTATAGACTGCTGGTACACAGTCGGTGGCGTGCCACATTGGCTTGGAGCTGGTGTGATATGAGGGGTGTCAAGAGCGTCACCAGGCAAACTGACATCAAATATGGGATTCTGTGAGTCCACATCCATAGAAAAGAGCTCTCTCTGGAATTCATCTTCTGTCTGGTTCTTCAACTTCTCCGTACCTGCTCTCAGTCTCTTTTTTTTTGGCTTACCTGGTCCAGAAGGGCCTAAATCTGTACGAGGAGATCCTGATGAATTTTGTCTCTCTAGAGGACTACCACCATACAGAGTAGAAAAATCTTGTGCGGGGTTGTCCTTAAGAAGATTCATTAGCATGGGGTGGTTCTTGGTGTTGCTAGCTGGAGAGGAAACAGGAGGTGGGGTATGCTGAGGAGGAGTGGGACTGGAGCCCAATGTCCCACTAGAGCTATTAGTAATTTGTAAAAGGCTGGTCAGAATAGGATTTTGTGAAACTTTGCTAAAGTCATCTCCATGACTTGGTGTTTCATGTCGCTCCTTTATACCCATGCTGAAGAGGGAAGGTCCTGAGATATAAGAACTGGTAGGGGTAGTTATACCACTCAGTCCTGTAGATCCAGGAGTCATGCCATAGCCAGGACTACTTGCTGGTGGAAGATTCTTCTTCACCATGTCCTCTACAGTCTCAGCAATAAGGGAAAGAGCTGGCGTGTCAGCCTGAATGGTCTCTGCTTTTCTGCGGATAGCTCTCATAGTTACTGGAATTGACATGCACCTGCAATAGAGATTTATACAAATATTAGTTATTTACCATATGTATACATGTCAAACAAAAAAATGTTCAAACCCTGGTAAAATGATGGTATCACATCTTAGGGGATGCTCATTCATTGGTTTTATTTTGTTGAAAAGCAGAAACAAAATCATAAAAACAATTAAACTTCTTCTTCAATGGCAGACTTAAACAGTCTGCCATTGTAAAATATACTTCAGACCAAGATAGGTGGGGGGAAAGTAATTTAACAAGAAAATATGGAAACTGCTTGTAATTCAACTTTCTAAATCAATCCCTGCACAAGTCTAAATATGCCAATTAGTCTGCAGTTAAAAATGAAATCTTGCAGACCTTAAAGGGCAACTGTGCCCTCAAAACAAGTTAGGGTTAAATGAAAGCCTGCAGTATTTCCTTTAAAATGAGCCGACAATCAAATCTCTGTCTGGAGCCTGTGAAACATTACATTGGGGCTAATGTTCAAATTTCCTGCTTCCAGTAGATTGAGTGACCTGACCTCTGCCCCGCCTGTCCGCCCCGGGGAAGAAGCAGGCTCAGTTAAGACTTAATGCTGGGGAAATCAAGAAGTACCTGGGGAAAAAAATTGATAGTTGAGAAGCGAAGCCTATTAATGCAGACAGAGGTTGGTCACATGACTACAAGCTGGTCACATGGCTGAAAACAGGAAGGGTTCAAGCAGGAAGTAATATTGCTGAACCTTTCTAGCAATAACTTCTCACGCATTTTATCTAGAGATGTGATTTAGGTTTTATTTTGAAGGTGTGATGGAAGGATTTTTATATAATCCTTACTAGTGTGGAAGAATTGGAGACCACAGTTACCCTTTAACAAGCAATATTTCCTTCCTAAATGAGAGAAAACATGGCCCCAATAAAGGAGCTGTCAGTTAAAACAATGGGGAAGATTTCTAAACTCCTTCAAGTTAGACTGGGTACACACCAGCAGAGATTTGGCCCCAATTGGGCGGGGACTGTTGGTCACGGCAGTAGTGGCTGTGGCCGACTGTTTGCGTGACTGATCGTGTGGTCCCATAGGGAACTGTACAATCAGCTGTGATTTACCAACAGAACCGATACGGACGAACGGGCAACCAAGCTCGGTTGCGACTGGCTGCACCCACACCAGAAGATATTTACGACCAACCGCTACACTCACTATCAGTCGGACGGAAATATCTTCTGGTGTGGGTGCAGCCATAAATAATTCAACAGAGTGTGTAGCTAAAGGTGCTGGTTGTTCCCAAACAGCCAAGTCTAATGGTAGCCATATGTGGATAATACGGTCAGCCACTCAGCGGTGAAGATGTCACAAGAGGGAAATCACAGCAAAGAGAAGTTTTTTATAAGGAGTTTCAGGGACAATGGGGAGATTTAAGCTTTGTACACACGTGCGATTGCGGGGCCCAACCAGCAACAAATGATGTGTATGAACGGCCATTTCGGCCAACAATGGGTAAGTATACGGGTGCTCAGTTGGGCATCGTTGATGATCTGACCCAATGGATTATCAACGATGCCTGACTAAACGGTCACTTCAGCCAACCAAGCACCCATATACTTTATGATGCAAAATGTAAATTGGACTTGAAGTACATAAAGTACCATCTGTAACAAACCTAGCATTTTAGATTCAGGGTTGAGGGAGATTTAATTTGGTTTCTGATTTACGCTGTCCACTTATTAGTATAAATACTTCCCAACATTGTCACAATGTTTGGACAACCACCTGAACTAATAATTCTGCAAATGACATTCAGTCCCAAAACGAAAGGGCAAAAACAAATTTTTATATATTAGATTCAACATTGAATCTGTTTTGGATGTTAAAGCAATTAGATGTTTGTTCTGACGAACATCATCCTGTCTAGCAGTTCCTACTGGAGACATTCACTTTACGATTGTCATTACTAGTGTATGGCCAGCATTAACCTCTTATAGTCTAAACACTCCTTTTAACTCTATGGATAGTTTAGCTTCTTGCTTTACCTTGATGTGATCATGACACCATAAACAAAATGACTATGAAGAAAAGATCTGTTTTGTATATTGTTTTCCCACAATGAGAAGTATTTAGAGACCATTTTCGGTGCAATGCATTAGGGATAATTTGTCCTGAACAAAAATGATTACAGAGTTTATTGCACGTCCCATTTATTCCAGTAGTAAATCATATTGTGACTTTTCATTAAAGAATTGCTGATTAAATGCTTCAAGGGGAAATTCTTCATCCATCTTTAAGGCTGCTGATTCGGCACCAGGAAAACATCACCAATTACTGTAGGACTGTGAGTGGTACAAATATACCCTGGGGAAGTGGCAGGTTTCCAGTACCAAGCATATCCCATAGTTGGTAGGTACTAAAGGATAGATGATATTCCCTCGCTAAAATGGGTACATTTTCCAAATTAAATTTAGGGCTAGGCCCCAATAGGCTGTTTTGGTGTGTGCCGTGTTAGCGTAGTGCTCTGTGCATACCAATATAAGTGGATGGCCCCACTATCTCCTCTGCCCTGCAATCTGATGCCAACCCTTTTTGCAGCGAATACAATTGTTTTGCGCATCGTATGCACTGCAAAAGGACTTGAATGTTTCAAAGAGCAGCTAAAAAAAGAGTAAGAATCAGAAAACGCACCAGTTGATCCAGAGGAAGGCAAAAAAAAAAAAAAGGGGGGGGGGAATACTTCCTGACTCCAAAGGGCAATTGGAAAATATCTCTGGATCAACCAGATCTACTGTATATGTATTAATACCAGTAATTCTCAATATTATATAGTATCCCTGTACCAACAAGAACTACGGTATATGTATTAATACCAGTAATTCTCTATTATATAGTATCCCTGTACCAACCAGAACTACAGTGTATGTATTAATACCAGTAATTCTCATTATATAGTATCCCGTACCAACCAGAACTACAGTATATGTATTAATACCAGTAATTCTCAATATTATATAGTATCCCTGTACCAACCAGAAAATCAGAAATCAAAATATCACTCACCGTGATTTCGGTTTCCCAGTCACCATAAATGGCAGCATTCACTAACGGGTTAACTCCTCCCCCTTACTGCATTGGACAGGAAATCTTCTTAAGCCCCTCTCACCTCTTCCACTCTGTCTTAATTACAAAGCTGCAGAATAAAAGAGAAAATATACAGGGCGGGTAATAGTGAATTCTGCCATTTATGGTGACTGGGAAACTGGGATATTTTGATTTCTGATTTTTCCCTAGTCACAAATGGCAGCAATCACTAACGGGACTTACATTTTGCTTTAACACACCACATTTTATTTTATCGAATGTACAACCGACTGTAAAACTCTCCTTCCGAATTTTGCATCATTGGAGGAAAGTACATTAAGCTTATAATGTTTAACAAAAGTCTTTGCAGAAGACCATCTTGTTTGTTCGCACAACTCCTTGATAGAAGAATTGGCCTGCAAGGCCCATGAACACGCTATGGCTCTGGTGGAGTGAGCTCGTAAACCCCTTGGAACCTCTAAGCCTTTTATTGTATATGCTTTCTGGATACAGGCCCGTATCCAACTACTCAGGTTGTTCTTTGCGGGTGACTGACCCTTCCTTCTGCCATTTGGTATGATGAACAGCCTTTCAGATTTTCTCCAAGTTTTTGTTCTTTCAAGATAAACCTTCAAAGCCCTGACCAAGTCTAAAGTATGCCAGCTTTCCTCTCTCTTTGACTTTTGTTCCGGACAGAAGGAAGGAAGAGTAAACTGTAGGTCCATATGGAACTCTGAAATTACCTTCGGCAAGAACTCAATTGAAGGCCTTAATTTCACCTTATCTTCCAATATAAGTGTGTCTGGCAGATCTGCTGCCAGGGCCCCTAGTTCTCCTACTCTTCCCGCCGAAGTTATAGCCACAAGAAAGAATACTTTTAGAGTCATCCACCATAGTGAGACTGTCTCTAATGGTTCAAAGGGGGTTGAGGTTAGAGCGTCTAACACCAATGGCAAATTCCATGTGGGAACATTGGAAAACTTACTAGGTCTGATGCGTAGCAATGCTTGAAAGAATCTCTTTATGATGGGATTAGCCGCCCAGTCTTTATCTGTCATAGCCGAAAGAGCTGAAATCTGACCTTTCAGGGTGCCGATTTGTAAACCTCTCTGGAAACCTTTGTACAAAAAGACTACTATTTGGATAGCTAAGGGATGTAGGGGCGAGAAATTTTCTTGCTCCACTAAGTCGCTAAATTGTTTCCAGGTCTTATAGTATTTGTTAGATGTGGACCATTTTCTAGATCTTAAGAGAAAGTCAATGATTTAAGAAGAGAAACCTAAATTGGTAAATTTTTCCCGCTCAAGCGCCAGGCCATCATGGACAGATGTTTCCAATCTTGATTTATCAGAGGTCCTTGCATCAACCAATCTTGACTGAATGGGATTTTCATTGGTTCGTCTACGGACAGTGACAGAAGGAGAGGAAACCACGGTCTCCTCGGCCAAAATGGAATGACTGCTATCACTTCCGATCTGTCCTGACGAATCTTCAGAAGCGATCTCCATATAAGGGAAAAGGGCGGAAAAAGATAGGCTAGACTCCATGTCCAGGATTGACTCAGTGCGTCCACGGCCAACGCTTTCTGGCTGAAGGTGCGAGCATAAAAATTTTTGCATTTGGTGTTTTTGTCTGTGGCCATTAAATCGATCTGGGGGCTTCCCCATCTTCGGATTAACTCCAGGAATATTTTCTGCCCTAGGCACCATTCCCCCGGATCCACGTCTTGACGACTTAAGAAGTTGGCCTCCTTGCTTTGCCTTCCGGGAAGATAGATAGCGGATAAAGAACGTAGGTTTCTTTGAGCCCACACAAAGACCGGGGCTACTTCGTGAAGAAGATTTATACTTCTTGTGCCTCCCTGGTTCTTGATATATCTTACTGCCGTGGAGTTGTCTTTTTATCACTAAATTTTCCCCTCGTAGATCTTCTTCGAAATGCCTTAAAGCTAGGTTTATGGCTTTTAACTCTATTATATTGGAATTTTTTCCTCTCATCTGCCAATGACCTTGCGCTGTCATATTTTGCATTAGGGCACCCCAGCCGGTTTCTGACGCGTCGGTCGTCAAAGATTTGTGGACCTAGAACAAGAGGCATCCCTAGCTGTAGGTTGTCTTTTTGGCACCACCATCCTAGTTCCTTTCTTATACTGTTTGGGAGTTTTAACATCTTGTACATGTTTAAATGCGGACATCTTATTCTTGAAAGTAGAAAGTGTTGAAGGGTTCTCATGTGCCACCTGGCCCAATTGACTATTGGAATTGCTGCAGACATTAGACCTAGGATCTTGAGAAACAAATTTACCGAGGACTTTGGACGTTGTCTGACACCTTGCACCTCTGCGCAAATCTTTTCCATTTTTTCCATGGGTAGCGATATTAAATTCTTTGATGTTTGAAACCGAGCTCCGAGATAAACGATGTCTTGAGACGGCGAGAGTTTGGTTTTTTCTACGCTGACTACCCAGCCATATTTTTCTAGAAGAAAGATTACTTGCCTTGTGTGTTGCTCTGACTGTCTTGATTTTGCCACTACGGTCCGAGAGCCCCGGATGCCTTCTTTACTAAAAACAGTCTTGAGTAAAAGCCTTTCTTTATTTCTTCTAAAGTTACTGGTTCTATTGCCTCTGAACGTCTTAATTGCTTCACATAGGTTGAAATAACTGCACCTGTTTCTTCTGTCAGAGGAATACAAGATTTCACAAAATGGTCTCTTTCTGGAAAAAAATGAAAATGGATTCTGAATCCTTCTTTTATTACTGACAATGCCCATTTGTCCGTAATACTTTTGACCCAGGTGTCGAAAAAAGGGATAACCTTCCTCCCACTGGCACCTGAGTCTGCGTAATCCTATTGTCGAAAGGAACGTGCCGCTAGGGTTGTATCTTTCTTCCCCTGAAACGGTCTCCCTGTCTTCCATGACGACTGTCTCACCATCTCTCTACCAGGTCTGTAACTTCTAGCTGCTCTGAACTTTTTGTCTCTAGGCTGGTATTCAATGCGACCTCTCTTTGCTCTTCTGTCTTGTGGAAGGAAGAGACTCCTTCCTCCAGATGCTCTGTTAATAATTTCGTCAAGTTTTTCACCAAATAGACGATTCCCCTCAAAAGGAACTTGGCACAGATTGGCTTTAGAAGTGGAATCCGCCGACCACGGCCTTAACTATAGCGCCCTACGGGCTGCCACTGATAGAGCCATGGCCCTCGCTGTGAAGTGAACCATATCAATAGATGCTTCTGCGAAAAAATCTATGCCTCCTCTAATGTCTGCCAACATTTCTTTAAGTTTTATTCTTTTAGTATTAGAATCCAGAGCAGACTCCATTTCTGTCGCCCAAAGTTTCATCGCTCTGGATACGGAAGTTAGGGCTACCGATGGTCTGAATGACGCACCAGATGCCACAAAGGCCTTCTTTAGATTGAACTCTATTCTATGTTCCATCGGCTCCTTGAAAACCGACGCGTCGTCCACCGGCAGGGTTGTCCTGCGAGTCAGCCTGACGACTGCCACATCTACTTTAGGAGAGGCATCCCAATTCTTAGCTATGGTTTCATCAAAGGGGTATTTCTTAAGAAACTTCCCAGAGGTAACAGGCTTTTTCTCAGTTCTTCTCCACTCCGCCGCAATTATTTCTGAAATAGAATGATGCACAGGAAAGGTTACCGTCTTCTTTTTGACGGATGGAAAAAGCTTGTCAGCCACTGAAGCCTTAGGTTCTTCCATAGACAGAGACAAGGAATTCCTGACCGCTTTAATCAATGGTTCTATAATTGATACATCGAAATCTGAATCAGCCTGCAAATCTTCTTCATCATCTTGAGACTGCACATATGAGAGGGAGTCTGAATCTTCAGTTAGCTCCCCATCTGAATACTCGGATTCTGAAACCAGTTGTTTAAATGAAGCAGAGCGAGATCTTTTTTTAGCCGACCCTTCCTTAACTGCCTGAACCACTGCTGTCTTTAAAACCGATACCAGGTTATCAAGCTGAGAAGTCGAAGGTAACGAGGAAAGTTGCTCAATTGACTCCGTCGTATTTCTCACATCCTTGTCTGTACTCTTAGAAGCTTTTTCAGACGAGGAAAGGATGAAAAACATAAGACAGACAAACGCCACAAGCTAAGCATCTAACACCCTCAAAAACAAAAAATAGCTTTTTTATTCTTATTATGTCCAGCTCACCTAGGTCCCTTGGGGTGACCCTTACTCACACCACCAGACTCCATACTGGAGCTAAAAAGAAATCCAAACATATGGATTAGACCTGGCTAAGTAAGGCAAGGAACACATAAAAAAGCAACAAAAAATAAAAGTAAAGTCTAATAAAGACTTACCAACCTGCACAAATCAGGTTACAGCAAAAATACAGTCCAGCAGCCGCACGCCAAACACAGGGAGCGATTCCCCATATCACTTCCTGTTTAAATAAAGTTTTTTTTTTTTTTGCAACGCCGATGACGTCATGACGTCCGGCGCATGCGCAGCGCCGAAACCGGAAGTAGCTGCGAAATACCTGAAACGGCCAAACTCCGGAAGCAGAGGCAACGCGGCTGGAAAGAAAAAACTGCCTAGCCTTCCAACTGCACAGCAGGGAACACAGCCGGTCCTACACCCAGGACTCTCCCCACAGGCATACCCCAGGTAGCACACGGAGGAGCTTCAGAGAGGAGAGGGAAAAAAAACCTCCCTGGACACGGCCCTTCTGGCCAGGCAAGCCTGCAGTGGACAGGAAAAAAGACAGAGTGGAAGAGGTGAGAGGGGATTAAGAAGATTTCCTGTCCAATGCAGTAAGGGGGAGGAGTTAACCTGTTAGTGATTGCTGCCATTTGTGACTGGGGAAATACAGTATATGTATTAATACCAGTAATTCTCAATATTATATAGTATCCCTGTACCCAACCAGAACATACAGTATATGTATTAATACCAGTAATCTCCAATATTATAAGAATCCCTGTACCAACCAGAACTACAGTATATGTATTAATACCAGAATTCTCAATATATTAGTATCCCGTACCAACCAGAACTACAGTATATGTATAATACCAGTAATTCTTAATAATATAGTATCCCTGTACCAACCAGAACTACAGTAATGTATTAATACCATATTCTCAATATTATATAGTATCCCTGTACCAACCAGAACTACAGTATATGTATAATACCAGTAATTCTCAATATTATAAGTATCCCTACCAACCAGAACTACAGTATATGTATTAATACCAGTATTCTCAAATTATATAGTATCCCGTACCAACCAGAACTACAGTATATGTATTATACCAGTAATTATCATATTATATAGTATCCCTGTACCAACCAGAACTACAGTATATGTATTAATACAGTAATTCTCAATATTATATAGTATCCAGACCAACCATAACTACAGTATATGTTATACCAGTAATTCTTAATATATATAGTATCCCGTACCAACCAGAACTACAGTATATGTATTGATAACCAAATTCTCAAATTATATAGTATCCCTGTACCAACCAGAACTACAGTATAGTATTAATACCAGTAATTCTCAATATTATATAGTATCCCGTACCAACCAGACTACAGAGTCGTAACATACAGTATATGTATTAATACCAGTAATTTCTTAATAATATAGTATCCCTGTACCAACAGAACTACAGTATATGTATTAATACCAGTAATTTCAATATTATAGTACCCTGTACCAACCAGGACTACAGTATATGTATTATACCAGTAATTCTCAATATTATATAGTATCCCTGTACCAACAGAACTACAGTATATGTATTAATACCAGTAATTCTCAATATTATATAGTATCCTGTACACAACCAGAACTACAGTATATGTATAATACCAGTAATTCTAATATTATATAGTATCCCCGTACCAACCAGAACTACAGTATATGTATTAATACAGTAATTCTCAATATTATATAGTATTCCCTGTACCAACCAGAACTACATTATATGTATTAATACACAGTAATTCTCAATATTATATAGTATCCTGTACCAACCAGAACTACAGTATATGTATTAATACCAGTAATTCTCAATATTATATAGTATCCCCGTACCAACCAGAACTACAGTATATGTATCAATGTAAGAAATGAGGAAGAGGACAACCAGGCAGTTACAACTGCATACGTTTATTCAGTGGCGTAACTAGTTATGAAGATTGGGCCCCCTTGGCTCCTGGGCCCCCCTGCGGTTACTCTCCCCTGCTCCCTCTATTTACGCCCCTGCGTTTATGCTTGCAACATGTTTTGAACACCAGCGTTTTCTTTCAAGCATTAAACTAAACTGCTTCCACACGGAAGTTAAATAGCAACACAAACCCGGGACTCCAGCTGTGAGAACACTGAGAGCTGAGTCCTGATTGGTGATTGTGGGTCGCTGGATATTTGAATGCTGGTTGGACACAGACTTTTGAATGTATCTCGGGCTGTAAGTTCATAGGAAGGAAACAGAGAAATTCCACACAGCCCAGTGAACTAAATTAAACCAGTGATGGATTGCCACTTAACTGCTGCCTCTGGGTGTTGTAGAACTGGATATTTCATCAGGAATTCTTCTGACAAACACACCCAAGAGGCCAATGACTGTGGAAGAATCATTTCTCCATCAATCCATCACAGAGAGAAAGATCTGACTTCTTCAAAACTAACAGGGAACCATGTGTGTTGTTGTCAATGAATGTACGTGTTTGTATCAGTGGGTGTCATGAATGTAGTTCAGTGCAATGAATGAACGTGTATCAGTGTGTGTGTCAATGAATGTACGTGTATCAGTGTGTGTGTCAATGAATGTACGTGTATCAGTGTGTGTGTCAATGAATGTACGTGTATCAGTGTCAATGAATGAAACGTTGTTGTGTGTGTGTCAATGAATGTACGTGTATCAGTGTGTGTGTCAATGAATGTACGTGTATCAGTGTGTGTTTCAATGAATGTACGTGTATCAGTGTCAATGAATGAACGTGTATCAGTGTGTTGTCATGAATGTACGTGTATCAGTGTGTGTTTCATGAATGTACGTGTATCAGTGTGTGTGTCAATGAATGTACGTGTATCAGTGTGTGTGTTTCAATGAATGTACGTGTATCAGTGTGTGTGTCAATGAATGTACGTGTATCAGTGTGTGTGTCAATGAATGTACGTGTATCAGTGTGTGTTCAATGAATGTACGTGTATCGTGTCTAATGAAGGAAGTGATCGTGGATGGTCAGAATGCTAGTGCATCAGTGTGTGTGTCAATGAATATACGTGTATCAGTGTGTGTGTCAATGAATGTACGTGTATCAGTGTGTGTTTCAATGAATGTACGTGTATCAGTGTCAATGAATGAACGTGTATCAGTGTGTGTGTCAATGAATGTACATACATCAGTGTGTGTGTCAATTAATGTGCATGCATAGTGTGTGTGGCAATGAAGTAATGAATCAGTATTGTGTCAATACATGACATACTCATGTGTGTCAATGATGTACATGCAATCATGTTGTCAATGAATGTCCACATCAGTGGTGTCAATGAATGTACACACATCGTGTGTGTCACATGGAATGGACATGCAATCAGTGTGTGTGTCATAATGTGCATGCATTAGTGTGTGTGTCATGAATGTTACATACATCAGTGTCATGATATCACAGTTGTGTCAATGAAGTAGCATTGCATCAGAGTGCTGATGTGTCCCAATGAATGTACACTGCATCAGTGTGTATGAATGATGATATCAATGCGAACAGTGTGACGCCGTGTGCATGCAATCGTGTGTGTCAATGAATGTACATGCATCAGGGTGTGTCATGAATGTACATAATCAGTGTGTGTCAATGAATGTACTACATCGAGAGAGTGTGTCAATGAATGTAATACATCATGGTGTGTCAAAATGAATGTACAACTCAGTGGTGCATGAAGGTTACATAAATCAAACAGGAGTGTTGTCAATTAATGTTAATTTACATCAGTGGTGTGTCAATGAACTGTAACAGCATCAGTGTGGTGTACATTGATGTTCATGCATCAGTGTGTCAATGACTATATTGTGATGAATGTACACTCAGGTCATATGTCATATCGGTGTGTCAATGAATGTACATACATCAGTGTGTGTCAATGAATGTACATACATCAGTGTGTGTCATGAAGTAATCTCAGTGTGTGTGCAATGAATGTACATACATCGTGTGTGGTGTAATGAATACTGTAGTCGAGGGTGTGTCAATGAATGTACATACATCAGTGTGTGTGTCAATGAATGTACATGCATCAGAGTGTGTGTCAATGAATGTACATACATCAGTGTGTGTGTCAATAAATGTACGTGCGTTAGTGTGTGTGTCAATGAATGTACATGCATCAGAGTGTGTGTCAATGAACCCACAATTAGAGATGGCCGAACTTCTTGAAGTTCAGTCCATTTTCGAACTTTAGTAAAAGTTGGAAAGTTCGAATTCAGACCCATTAAAGTCAATGGGGAGTGATAGTTGGAAAAGTCCGGGTGATTTACAGCTAAACTAACAATGGTAACTTACTGTAAATGTCTGTGACACCTGGGAAATGGTCTGGGGAACATGTCACTGTCACCGAAACTTGTTATAACACTTCTTAAACACGAGCGGGCAATTGTCGGGTTTTGTGCAAGCTACATTCCAGGGTTACGGCCAATTCGAAGGTTACCGAATGATATTTTTGAGGGTTAGTAAAAATAGAACCATAAATTCAAGGGTTACCAAAATTATATGATACTTTCAAGGGTTACTGAAAGCGAATGATATATTCAAGGGTTACCGAAGACGGCGCGTAAATTTGATAATTATCTAAAATACAGCTGCAAGTCCACAAAGTCTGAGAAGTCCGGGTCCAGGATAGTTCAAGAAGTCAATATTATTACAGAACTACAATATATGTATTAATACCGGTAATTCTCAATATTATATAGTATCCCTGTACCAACCAGAACTACAGTATATGTATTAATACCAGTAATTCTCAATATTATATTATAGTATACCTGTACCAACCAGAACTACAGTATATGTATTAATACCAGTAATTCTCAATATTATATAGTATCCCCATACCAACCAGAACTACAGTATATGTAGCCCAGGGCACCTTACGGGTGCAGGGAAATGTTCAGTTTATTGGTATATTTTGCTGTCTTGTTTTACCTAGCATAGTTGTATGAATGGCTACACTTCTTGCTTTAAAGGGCATGTCCCACCCAAATCTATAATTTAACCCACTACTGGCCCCAGTATTTAGGTGTTAAAAAAAAACTTACAGCTCTGCTCCACATGGTTCCTCTGCACTGCCTGATCAAAGTTCCACAAAGTGATGTAGAGCCCGTCCTCCTATGTAAAGGTTTTCTGCCTCTCCTGCAGCCTACCGAGAAAAGTGGCCATGCGCAGTGGAGCAGATTCCCCCCCTCCCTCCCACCATCTAGATCCATCGGGCTGCAGATGCAGTATACCAGTAAACCCTTTTTCTGTAATGTAGCACTCCCCCTTCCAACCCGCATTGTAAAAAAAAAAACCCAGAGAACATAATTACAGCCGGGATCCCGCAGCAACTCAATAGCTGGCAGCTGCGTCTGTGATTGCCTGACTCTCAGCCAATGACAGATGCAGTTGCCAGCCAAGCCCCCAATTGCAACTCCATTCCAAGAAGTTGCATTGGGGATTGAGGCCGCGGTATCCCTGGCTTGGGGATGTTCTCAGTACTTAAAGTTCTGAAAATGTCCGGAATTCATACTTTCCTGTGTTTATGGAAAACAAATATAACCACAAAACCATTAATTAAAAGGGCATATTGATGGGGTTTCCGTGTTTACGCTTTGGAGGTATTAGACAACAAGAAATTGCTAAAATTTTATTCTCCAAGGCTGTGTTTCTCAACCTTTTTTCCTAATGGAATCTTTTATATAAATGGTGGGGGGAACCCACTTATATTTTAATTAATGTCTTTGTTCTTAGACATCAATTATCACAATATATTATTCATACCAATACAACAGATCAATAATCATATACCGTTTAAAAAAGTCATCACAAGGCTGGAACCATACAGTTCCTGTCACTATCTTACGAGAGGCCTCTAGCAACTTCTCAGGGATCCCTAGCCCATGGACTACATTACAAACTAGTATGTTTGTCATTAACATAAAGTGGCAAAATTCTCGGTGTACAGATAGCAGCTATAATATAGGACATGATAACCATACAAATTACTCTTCTAAATGATCTAGGCAAAGAAAAAAGTAAATACTACAGAAATTTACAGAAACATGTAGGCCATTAGGCCTAAATGCTAATTTCTTGTTAATTTCTTAATTATGTATAAAAATGTATGTTATGCTAACAGGGTCTTTTCCCAATAAAATTTCCCTCTAAAGCTGTGTTGTAAAATGTTACAGGGGCACTGATATTGCCTGCAGACACATTCTGCAGTCAACATTCTATTTCAAAATGAATGGGTCAGGCTGGGGACTTAAAAATTTTGCCTAGAAATTAGATTAGGTAATCGAACATCAAATCTATCTAATGTCTCTGTACACATGGTTGATATTTCGGCCCGATCAACAGTGATGCCGCGAAGACCGATGTCGGCCCAACGTTTGTCTGAAATAGACGGCTCCCCTGCTACAGCACATTCCCCAATCTGCACACAGTGTGCATAAAAGGAGGGAAGGTATTCTTATCTCTTTGAAAAGACTTTGTTTTTTTAAATAAAGGTACAGTTAAATTACACTTCAATGCTCTTATCCAATCTGCAGATTTATTTTACTTCCATAAAGGAAAATAGATCAACAACTTTTAGGACTTCAGAGGCTGCTCAATTACAAACTTAGTTTACATCTAGTTAATCTAGTGACTGAGTAAGAAACAAGGCACTACCAGAATATTAAATGCGACTAGAAAACCAGGTTACTTATTCACAGGGACCAAACCATTTGTTATGTATTGTTAATTTAAGACACTTTAAAGGAACAGTTCAGTGGAAATGATCATATCTGTAAATTGTAGTTTGTGTAATGTCTTCTTAGTTATTTCACATATTCTCTCCCATTTTAAAAAACAGTTGATTTCATACCCTTTCCCATGTTCCCTGCTGTTGACATTAGTGAGTGACATTTCAGGTTATAACGGTCCTTTCTTCTTCCCAGAATGCATGCATCCATGAATGTTCCTAACACGTAATTTCTACTGATTGGCTGTTGGATGGGTCAAAGATGCTCAGATCTCTACGAGCAACTGAATCAACCCAGGCGCGGATCAAGGGGAAGACCATAACGGTCTCTAACTAGGGGTCCTGCAAAACAGGAAGTCAGTATTCGGTTGCATTTATTTATACACAGACAAGATGCTGAATGGGCATATTAAGGTCATTGGGATGGGAAATTACTGCTTTTTTCTGAAAAGTATATGTATTTGCACTGAACTTTCCCCTTTAAAACAAAAAAAGTTACCTGTTATTTCCTTGTACTGCGTATTGAGATTTCTTCATAGTCATTTCCCGTTTGATGAGACCTTAAACTTTAACCTGAGGCAAACCTTAGGTTAACCAAAAATCTTATTCACCTAAGTCAGCAGACTTAAGTCAGCAACGCTGCCCTAAAATGAGCCTTAATAAGCTTTAAGGCTGGGTACACACGTGAACGGACATTATTCATCCCCACTCGCCGTCACTGTCGGCTGGGACAAATCACTGATTGTCGACGATGGACAGCACGATGGGCGATTTTCAGGCAAAGATTTCCCTCGTTCACGGTTGTCTCCCTATACTAAGCTATATGAAGTTGGCCGCAATTGTTGGGAGTATGGCGGTCATATACGTTCTCCCTATACTTATATATACTTTATATAGGAGCATGGCCGTCACTAACGTTCTCCCTATACTTTATATAGGGAGTTGGCGGCCACATAACGTTCTCCCTATACTTATATAGACATTTATAGGGAGTATGGCGGTCACTAACGTTCTCCCTATACTTTATATATACTTTATAGGGAGTTGGCCGTCACTAACGTTCTCCCTATATTATATAGGGAGTATGGCGGTCACTAACGTTCTCCCTATACTTTATTTATACTTATATAGGGAGTATGGCGGTCACTAACGTTCTCCTATACTTTATATAGGGAGTGTGGCGGTCAATAACGTTCTCCCCATACTTTATATAGGGAGTATGGCGGTCACTACGTTCTCCCTATACTTATATATACTTATATAGGGAGTATGGCCGTCACTAACGTTCTCCCTATACTTTATATAGACTTTATATAGGGAGTATGACGGTCACTAACATTCTCTCTATACTTATATATACTTTATATAGGGAGTATGGCGGCCACTAAAGTTCTCCCTATACTTATATGACATTATATAGGGAGTATGGGGTCATAACGTTTCCATAACTTATATATACTTTATATGGGAGTATGGCCGTCACTAACGTTCCCTATACTTTATATAGGGAGTATGGCGGTCACTAACGTTCTCCCTATACTTTATTTATACTTTATATAGGGAGTATGGCGGTCACTAACGTTCCCCTATACTTATATAGGGAGTGTGGCGGTCACTAACGTTCTCCCTATACTTTATATATACTTATATAGGGAGTATGGCGGTCACAACGTTCTCTCTATCTTATATATACTTATATAGGGAGTATGGCTGTCACTAACATTTCTCTATACTTTATATATACTTTATATAGGGAGTATGGCTGTCACTAAAAATTCTCCCTATACTTATATATACTTTATATAGGGAGTATGGCGGTCACTAACGTTCTCCTATACTTATATATACTTTATATAGGGAGTATGGCGTCACTAAATTCTCCCTATACTATAATACTTTATATAGGGAGTATGGCGGTCACTAACGTTCTCCCTATACTTTATATATACTTTATATAGGGAGTATGGCGGTCACTAACGTTCTCCCTATACTTTATATATACTTTATATAGGGAGTATGGCGGTCACTAAAGTTCTCCCTATACTTTATATACTTTATAGGGAGTATGGCGGTCACTAACGTTCTCTCTATACTTTATATAGACTTTATATAGGGAGTATGGCGGTCACTAACGTTCTCCCTATACTTTATTATACTTTATATGAGGAGTATGGCGGTCACTAACGTTCTCCCTATACTTTATTATACTTTATATGGGAGTATGGCCGTCACTAACATTATCCCTATACTATTATACTTTATATAGGGAGTATGGCGGTCACTAACGTTCTCTCTATACTTATATAGACTTTATATAGGGAGTACGACTCGGGACTGTGTGTACACCCATCTGTCAAAGATGACAGACATAATCTGCAACGGATGTTACAGTTAAAAACTGAGGAAAACTCAATCTAAACATTTCGCATTTCAACCTGATAGACCATGAATAAATTTTAGTCGATTGTCCAAGGTGTGAACAGCCTAAATGAGAACCCATGTGGTTGTGGTTGCAGATTAGCACCAACTACATTGTGTTGCCTGCCTGGCCCAAACCATATCATGGTGGAAGTGGAAACCGAAAAGCAGACTTAAAAAAAAAAAGAAATTTATTTTTTTTTGTACCAAATATTTAAACAAAGTTTTAAAACAAAATAATAAAACAGTAAAAGCATATTTACAAAACAAAACAGGGAGGGTATATTTACAAAGCTGGAAAATTTAAAACGGGCTCATTAAAAGTCAAGGTGGATAAAAAACAAGGTTTTAAAAAATATAAAAATAAGGCTTTTTTCCCTTGTTTGGTTCTGAATTATTACAATGTTGTATATTTAGGGAAGGTGGGGGAAGAGGTTAACCATGCCTTTTAATACTAAAACCACAAGAATTTAAAAACTGCTCCCCCGCCTTACATTATATTCAACCCCCAAAGCATATTAAAGTGGTCATAATATTTGATTTCACAAAAAGCTAATCATATGGGCTGTATATCTCCATAAAACTTTTACACTATCGTCAGCACCGCTAGGATGTAATACTTTTGTAACAGAATGCTGTAGGGTTTGACCAGTAAATTAATGGCTCAGTATTTCTAATGTTCAGATTAAAGATTTTTGCAGATAAGCAATCTCCCTTGCAGCAGCACATAATGCCACACCCTCTGAATAAAACTTCCAAAAATGTCAAACTCCTTTTAATTAAAGGGTATGTCAACCACCCAATTTTTAAAAAATGTGTCCGGAAATGGGCACAAACTCGACTTGCAAGGTTTACAGTATATAACTGAAAGCTATCCCCAAATGTACTCACCAGCCTGACCCGGACCCTCGCTGGCTATTCCACTGACAGCCACAACCAGGAAGTGAAGCGGCTGTCGGCACCAGCCGTGGAGTAGAAGCGGTGAGGGTCCGGGTCAGGTAAGTTAGCTCTGGGGGATCTTTGAAATGTAGGAACCTCGCAAAGTTAAGTTTTGGGGGGGTGATAAGCATTTTAAAACAAACTTGTTTTTAGGCTGGACATACCTTTAATTCCTTCTGCCTGTCTTCCGTGCCTTTTGCATGCACAGAAGACAAGCAGAAGGGGCTCAAACGACATCAGCTGTGATTGGCAAGACATTGGCCTTAGCCAATCACAGGAACGGATGTGGTGAGCATGAAAGCAAGTACGGAAGACAAGCAGAAGGCAGGGGGGCTGGAAGTACATTGGAGAGAGCTTTCAGATATATAAACCTTGCGAGGTTTATGCCCATTTCCTGACACATTAAAAAAAATTGGGGGGGGGGGTGGACATACGTTTAAGGGCTAAGCAAACACTAGAGTGTTTAACACGTGATCTGATCGCGATCCGATCGTGTGTTAAAAAGCACAAACTATCGCTGGCCATTGTTGAAGACACACTAGAGGTGCGCTGCCATGTGGCATTTTTGCACAGTGTGTGTCATTTGATTGCACAACACGGCATGCACGTTTCAGGTGTGCAAGTAGGAGCAATAGTGTGGCCTCAGCCTAAATCATCTTGCCAGGGGCCAAGAGACAAATATGGGGTGCCATCTCTTTTTTCAAATTTAAAATCACTTACTGTCTGTGGCTACTACCACCTGAGCATGCTGCAAGAAGCAATTATAACCAATGAAGTCCATTAAAACCTCTGGTGGAGATCTGGCTCACCTAAGGAGAGTTATTCAAGTCACCCTAATGGATTCGTGCCACTGCATCTAGGACAACCAATGAACAGGACTGTTTAAAAAAATATATAAAACTTCCTCTAAATAAGCATGGCCTTATTCAATTAAATCTTTAGTCAACGTCTGATTTACATTATCAGCAAACTTTGGAAGGCCTAAAAACCATTTCCACACATCAATGTAATTAAAGAACCAAAGATTAGTGCTATGTATAAGCCAAAGTACAAAGACACCCATTGTCAATGCTTAGTGCAACGGTGCAATGCAAACATTTCATAGAGCGATTAAAGCGATTCCTTTAAAATACAATTGCTTCCGTTGCCCAATGCACAAGTTTTCGATGGATGTGGTTTAACCAGATCCAATTAATGTGTGTTAAAGTGGCTAGAGTGTTTAAATAAAGTTTGTATAGATTTAAAAAAGGGTTTTAAAGTAATTAAAATATTGTGAAGATACTGACAGTGGAGGACAAGCAGCGCTTTGCTTCTGCATATATATGCTCTTGCTGGAAAACGGTATTTATCAATAATAAAATGACACAAAGTCAACGGTAATAGATAAAAAAATTTAGCTCCCTATAAGTGCCACGTCCATTAAGTCATCATCTTCACCCATTAGAAAACTCGGACTTGGCCTAGCAGCTGTCTGAGGTCAGTATAGAACCCCTGACATGCCATAGTGGGGTCGGAGGATATTGGAGACTTGGACCAGCTTTCTGGCTTCATGGATAGGATTTCTTTTTTCTCGGTCTCTGTCCTTGTCCTTCAGCCTTTTCTTTCTTTTTTGTGCTTTTTGTGCTTCTCTGTACTATACTCAGGCTGAGCTCTACTTCCACCTCCTCCATCATCTGGCTGGGCTATTTTGGTAGGACTTTCTGCAACAGAGGAGGAGCCAGACTCGCTCTCACTGTCCAATGCCTGTGGGGTATATGCTGGGGACTTGTTATGACTTGGTGAACACGTTCATGTTTTGGTGTAGAACCACTTATTAATGGTGATCCATAATTTTTCTGATCTGTGATCTAAGCCCATCCCCACCACCTTCGGGTTTCTGCAATGTCACTTTTGCTTTAATACTGGGTGAACCTCCATCATGCTTACTGATAATTATTTTAGCCACTCCAGTGCTCACTGCACCTTAGGATCCGCCACTCCTTTTTTAGAAGCATCAGATTGTCCGCTTGAGCTGACCCTTTGGATTATCTTTCTCACTCTTTTCTCTTTAGTTGGAATTCTCCTGGAACACTATTGTTAGAAGACATTCCATGGCTGGGGACCCCACTGCTGCCCCTCCCCCACCACCCTCATAGGATCTTCTGAACCAGGTCCCCTGTGCCTACACCATGTTTAAGTTTGTCTATCACAGCTGTCAGTGAGGGCTTTTGTTTCTGCTAGGAGACTTTCCCTTTGAAATACTATGAAGGTTTTGTGAAACATTTGATCCACAAGAAAAAGAGGAAGAAGATGAGGAGGAGGAAGAGGATGATGACAGAATGAGGATGATGACGACGAAGATTTGGCTTTGTGTTAGCGATCCAGAGGTCACAAGCACAGAAGAGGATTTCATATTAGAATTTGACCCTCCCCTGATAAGTGCTGTCCCCCAGAGCCAATTGGGGATTTGGCTTTAGAGGATGGTGGAGTCCCTGGATTGGTTTCATAGGAGATGAAAGCTTATCAGAACCTCCAGAAGGCTGGAATGAGAAGGTGATATGTTTGGCTTACTTAAGGAGGGGGTCATTAATACTGATGCTTTCCTTGAGGTTTTGCTTGCTTCCACCAGACTACTGACACCACTGCTAAGTCCATGCTTGGTAATAGGAGAGGAACTTTGTTTTCCCATAGACTGAGAACTGTTTTTGGACTGGCTGCTCGACTGACCACTTTGAGTAGTGTACAATCCTCCGCTACTCCCATCTTCATTCCAGAGGACCCACTGACTTATGCTTTTTATCTTTCCCAGATGTGGACAATGACGACGAGGAATGGCTATGATGACTTTTACTACCCACTGAGCTGCCTGATCCACTGCTACTGTCTGGCTGTGAGATGATGGCTTTCCAACACTCATTGTACCCTTAGGGATCTGGATGGTAATTTTAGGTATAGGAGGGGTGGAAATACCAGGAGGGGTCTGTGATCTTGCAGAGGTTCCTGGAGACTTGGAGCCTCCGGTGCTAGTAGGTGGGGTGAAAGGGCGGTTAGTTAGTGTGAAGGGGATTTCATCAGATAGTCTTCTTGCGTTTAGGCGGCTTATCCTTGCTTTTCCCATCACTAGAGGGTGGTGCGACTACGTTTACAGACTTTCCTCTGTTCAGCACTCTGCATTCAATCAGACCTCCCCCTGCTCCTCCATTGCCACTTTCCTTTACCCTTTGCTTTTGTAGTCTGTCTTTTTCCAAATCACCCAGCACTGGACTCTGACTCCTACTCTGTGCCTCCAAGATGTCCGACTCCAAGTGCTTTACTACTTCCACCAGCAATAATGCTAAAGTCAACTGTATTGTCTAGCCCCTTTTGTACTTACCATCAACACCATCCACTGGGAGTCCCGAGACAATACCCAACGAAGCCAGACCCTGTCCAGTAAAGTCTTTAAAATCATTATCCCCACTCTGGCTGCTATCATCATTAAGTCATCTGTAAAGTCACTGGCTCATGGTTCAGTAAGTCTGGATTAAAATCCACCATGTAAAAAAATGTTGGGTAATGTGGGCTGCCCGTGCATCTGCAATGGCTTCAGGGTTATAGGGGTTATCCTTCCACCCCATCACCGCCAATACATCGTGTCAAAAAGAGCTGGGAATTCCTGAGTGGAGGATCCCCTACAGGGTTCCAAGGTTGTACAGTCTTCTCCTGCTGACACTGGAGTACACTACACATTTGTCCCACGTATGTCTGAAAGAAATCACATTGGTATAATGCATCTGTGCAGGGATCCTCACCATTCTCTGCATGTTGGACTGGGTATGTGGTATAGATGCGGTACACAGTCGGGTGGCGTGCCACATTGGCTTGGAGCTGGTGTGATAGGGTGGTATCAAGGCGTCACCAGGCAAACTGACATCAAATATGGGATTCTGTGAGTCCACATCCATAGAAAAGAGCTCTCTCTGGAATTCATCTTCTGTCTGGTTCTTCAATTCTCCGTACCTGCTCTCAGTCTCTTTTTTTTGGCTACCTGGTCCAGAAGGGCCTAAATCTGTACGAGGAGATCCTGATGAATTTTGTCTCTCTAGAGGACTACCACCATACAGAGTAGAAAAATCTTGTGCGGGGGTGTCCTTAAGAAGATTCATTAGCATGGGGTGGTTCTTGGTGTTGCTAGCTGGAGAGGAAACAGGAGGTGGGGTATGCTGAGGAGGAGTGGGACTGGAGCCCAATGTCCCACTAGAGCATTAGTAATTTGTAAAAGGCTGGTCAGAATAGGATTTGTGTGAAACTTTGCTAAAGTCATCTCCATGACTTGGTGTTTCATGTCGCTCCTTATACCCATGCTGAAGAGGGAAGGTCTGAGATATAAGAACTGGTAGGGGTAGTTATACCACTCAGTCCTGTAGATCCAGGAGTCATGCCATAGCCAGGACTACTTGCTGGGGAGAGATTCTTCTTCACCATGTCCTTACAGTCTCAGCAATAAGGGAAAGAGCTGGCGTGTCAGCCTGAATGGTCTCTGCTTTTCTGCGGATAGCTCTCATAGTTACTGGAATTGACATGCACTGCAATAGAGATTTATACAAATATTAGTTATTTACCATATGTATACATGTCAAACACAAAAAATGTTCAAACCTGGTAAAATGATGGTATCACATCTTAGGGGATGCTCATTCATGGTTTTATTTTGTTGAAAAGCAGGAACAAAATCATAAAAACAATTAAACTTCTTCTTCAATGGCAGACTTAAACAGTCTGCCATTGTAAAATATACTTCAGACCAAGATAGGTGGGGGGAAAGTAATTTAACAAGAAAATATGGAAAAATGCTTGTAATTCAACTTTCTAAATCAATCCCTGCACAAGTCTAAATATGCCAATTAGTCTGCAGTTAAAAATGAAATCTTGCAGACCTTAAAGGGCAACTGTGCCCTCAAAACAAGTTAGGGTTAAATGAAACCTGCAGTATTCCTTTAAAATGAGCCGACAATCAAATCTCTGTCTGGAGCCTGTGAAACATTACATTGGGGCTAATGTTCAAATTTCCTGCTTCCAGTAGATTGAGTGACCTGACCTCTGCCCCGCCTGTCCGCCCCGGGGAAGAAGCAGGCTCAGTTAAGACTTAATGCTGGGGAAATCAAGAAGTACCTGGGGAAAAAAAGATAGTTGAGAAGCGAAGCCTATTAATGCAGACAGAGGTTGGTCACATGACTACAAGCTGGTCACATGGCTGAAAACAGGAAGGGTTCAAGCAGGAAGTAAATATGTGAACCTTTCTAGCAATACTTCTCACGCATTTTATCTAGAGATGTGATTTAGGTTTTATTTTGAAGGTGTGATGGAAGGATTTTTATATTCCTTACTAGTGTGGAAGAATTGGAGACCACAGTTACCCCTAACAAGCAATATTTCCTTCCTAAATGAGAGAAAACATGGCCCCAATAAAGGAGCTGTCAGTTAAAAACAATGGGGAAGATTTCTAAACTCCTTCAAGTTAGACTGGGTACACACCAGCAGAGATTTGGCCCCAATTGGGCGGGGACTGTTGGTCACGGCAGTAGTGGCTGTGGCCGACTGTTTGCGTGACGATCGTGTGGTCCCATAGGGAACTGTACAATCAGCTGTGATTTACCAACAGAACCGATACGGACGAACGGGCAACCAAGCTCGGTTGCGACTGGCTGCACCCACACCAGAAGATATTTACGACCAACCGCTACACTCACTATCAGTCGGACGGAAATATTTCTGGTGTGGGTGCAGCCTAAATAATTCAACAGAGTGTGTAGCTAAAGGTGTGGTTGTTCCCAAACAGCCAAGTCTAATGGTAGCCATATGTGGATAATACGGTCAGCACATCAGCGGTGAAGATGTCACAAGAGGGAAATCACAGCAAAGAGAAGTTTTTTATAAGGAGTTTCAGGGACAATGGGGAGATTTAAGCTTGTACACACGTGCGATTGCGGGGCCCAACCAGCAACAATGTGTATGAACGGCCATTCGGCCAACAATGGGTAAGTATACGGGTGCTCAGTTGGGCATCGTTGATGATCTGACCCAATGGATTATCAACGATGCCTGACTAAACGGTCACATTCAGCCAACCAAGCACCCATATACTATTGATGCAAAAGTGTAAATTGGACTTGAAGTACATAAAGTACCATCTGTAACAAACCTAGCATTTTAGATTCAGGGTTGAGGGAGATTTAATTTGGTTCTGATTTAGCTGTCCACTTATTAGTATAAATACTTCCCAACATTGTCACAATGTTTGGACAACACACCTGAACTAATAATTCTGCAAATGACATTCAGTCCCAAAACGAAAGGGCCAAAACAAATTTTATATATAGATTCAAAATGAATCTGTTTGGATGTTTAAAGCAATTAGATGTTTGTTCTGACGAACATCATCTGTCTAGCAGTCCTACTGGAGACATTCACTTTACGATTGTCATTACTAGTGTATGGCCAGCATTAAACTCTTATAGTTAAACACTCCTTTTAACTCTATGGATAGTTTAGCTTCTTGCTTTACCTTGATGTGATCATGACACCATAAACAAAATGACTATGAAGAAAAGATCTGTTTTGTATATTGTTTCCCACAATGAGAAGTATTTAGGACCATTTTTGGTGCAATGCATTAGGGATAATTTGTCCTGAACAAAATGATTACAGAGTTTATTGCACGTCCATATTCCAGTAGTAAATCATATTGTGACTTTTCATTAAAGAATTGTTGTGATAAAGCTTCAAGGGGAAATTCTTCATCCATTAGCTGCTGATTCGGCACCAGGAAACATCACCAATTACTGTATGGACTGTGAGTGGTACAAATATACCCTGGGGAAGTGGCAGGTTTCCAGTACCAAGCATATCCCATAGTTGGTAGGTACTAAAGGATAGATGATATTCCCTCGCTAAAATGGGTACATTTTCCAAATTAAATTTAGGCTAGGCCCCAATAGGCTGTTTTGGTGTGTGCCGTGTTAGCGGTGCTCTGTGCATACCAATATAAGTGGATGGCCCCACTATCTCCTCTGCCCTGCCATCTGATGCCAAACCCTTTTTGCAGCGAATACAATTGTTTTGCGCATCGTATGCACTGCAAAAGGACTTGAATGTTTTCAAAGAGCAGCTAAAAAAAAGAGTAAGAATCAGAAACGCACCAGTTGATCCAGAGGAAGACAAAAAAAAAAAAAGGGGGGGGGGAATAACTTCCTGACTCCAAAGGGCAATTGGAAAATATCTCTGGATCAACCAGATCTACTGTATATGTATTAATACCAGTAATTCTCAATATTATATAGTATCCCTGTACCAACAAGAACTACGGTATAGTATTAATACCAGTAATTCTCTATTATATAGTATCCCTGTACCAACCAGAACTACAGTGTATGTATTAATACCAGTAATTCTCATTATATAGTATCCGTACCAACCAGAACTACAGTATATGTATAATACCAGTAATTCTCAATATTATATAGTATCCCTGTACCAACCAGAAAATCAGAAATCAAAATATCACTCACCGTGATTTCGGTTTCCCAGTCACCCTAATGGCAGCATTCACTAACGGGTTAACCCTCCCCCTTACTGCATTGGACAGGAAATCTTCTTAAGCCCTCTCACCTCTTCACTCTGTCTTAATTACAAAGCTGCAGAATAAAAGAGAAAATATACCGGGCGGGTAATAGTGAATTCTGCCATTTATGGTGACTGGGAAACTGGGATATTTTGATTTCTGATTTTTCCCTAGTCACACAAATGGCAGCAATCACTAACGGGACTTACATTTTGCTTTAACACACCACATTTATTTTATCGAATGTACAACCGACTGTAAAACTCTCCTTCCGAATTTTGCATCATTGGAGGAAAGTACATTAAGTTATAATGTTTAAAAAGTCTTTGCAGAAGACCATCTTGTTGTTCGCACAACTCCTTGATAGAAGGATTGGCCTGCAAGGCCCATGAACACGCTATGGCTCTGGTGGAGTGAGTCGTAAACCCCTTGGAACCTCAAGCCTTTATTGTATAGCTTTCTGGATACAGGCCCGTATCCAACTACTCAGGTTGTTCTTTGCGGGTGACTGACCCTTCTTCTCCATTTGGTATGATGAACAGCCTTTCAGATTTTCTCCAAGTTTTGTTTTTTTCAAGTAAACCTTCAAAGCCCTGACCAAGTCTAAAGTATGCCAGCTTTCCTCTCTCTTTGACTTTGTCCGGACAGAAGGAAGAAGGAGAGTAAACTGTAGGTCCATATGGAACTCTGAAATTACCTTCGGCAAGAACTCAATTGAAGGCCTTAATTTCACCTTATCTTCCAATATAAGTGTGTTGGCAGATCTGCTGCCAGGGCCCCTAGTTCTCCTACTCTTCCGCGAAGTTATAGCCACAAGAAAGAATACTTTTAGAGTCATCCACCATAGTGAGACTGTCTCTAATGGTTCAAAGGGGGTTGAGGTTAGAGCGTCTAACACCAACGGCAAATTCCATGTGGGAACATTGGAAAACTTACTAGGTTCTGATGCGTAGCAATGCTTGAAAGAATCTCTTTATGATGGGATTAGCGCCCCAGTCTTTATCGTCATAGCCGAAAGAGTGAAATTTGACCTTTCAGGGTGCCGATTTGTAAACCTCTCTGGAAACCTTTGTACAAAAAGACTACTATTTGGATAGCTAAGGGATGTAGGGGCGAGAAATTTTCTTGCTCCACTAAGTCGCTAAATTGTTTCCAGGTCTTATAGATTTGTTAGATGTGGACCATTTTCTAGATCTTAAGAGAAAGTCAAGTATTTTAGAAGAGAAACCAAATTGGTAAATTTTTCCCGCTCAAGCGCCAGGCCATCATGGACAGATGTTTCCAATCTTGATTTATCAGAGGTCCTTGCATCAACCAATCTTGACTGAATGGGATTTTCATTGGTTCGTTACGGACAGTGACAGAAGGAGAGGAAACCACGGTCTCCTCGGCCAAAATGGAATGACTGCTATCACTTCCGATCTGTCCTGACGAATCTCAGAAGCGATCTCCATATAAGGGAAAAGGGCGGAAAAAGATAGGCGACCCATGTCCAGGATTGACTCAGTGCGTCCACGGCCAACGTTTCTGGCTGAAGGTGCGAGCATAAAAATTTTGCATTTGGTGTTTTGTCTGTGGCCATTAAATCGATCTGGGGGCTTCCCATCTTGGATTAACTCCAGGAATATTTCTGCCCTAGGCACCATTCCCCCGGATCCACGTCTTGACACTTAAGAAGTTGGCCTCCTTGCTTTGCCTTCCGGGAGATAGATAGCGGATAAAGAACGTAGGTTTCTTGAGCCCACAAAAAGACCGGGGCTACTTCGTGAAGAAGATTTATACTTCTTGGCCTCCCTGGTTCTTGATATATCTTACTGCCGTGGAGTTGTCTTTTTATCACTAAATTTCCCTCGTAGATCTTCTTCGAAATGCCTTAAAGCTAGGTTTATGGCTTTTAACTCTATTATATTGGAATTTTTCCTCTCATGCCAATGACTTGCGCTGTCATATTTTGCATTAGGGCACCCCAGCCGGTTTCTGACGCGTCGGTCGTCAAAGATTTGTGGACCTAGAAAAAGAGCATCCCTAGCTGTAGGTTGTCTTTTTGGCACCAACATTAGTTCTTTCTTATACTGTGGGAGTTTTAACATCTTGTACATGTTTAAATGCGGACATCTTATTCTTGAAAGTAGAAAGTGTTGAAGGGTTCTCATGTGCCACCTGGCCCAATTGACTATTGGAATTGCTGCAGACATTAGACCTAGGATCTTGAGAAACAAATACCGAGGACTTGGAGTTGTCTGACACCTTGCACTGCGCAAATCTTTTCCATTTTTTCCATGGGTAGCGATATTAAATTCTTTGATGTTTGAAACCGAGCTCCGAGATAAACGATGTCTTGAGACGGCGAGAGTTTGGTTTTTCTACGCTGACTACCCAGCCATTTTTTCAGAAGAAAGATTACTTGCCTTGTGTGTTGCTCTGACGTCTTGGTTTTGCCACTACGGTCTGAGAGCCCCGGATGCCTTTTACTAAAAACAGTCTTGAGTAAAAGCCTTTCTTTATTTTTCTAAAGTTACTGGTTCTATTGCCTCTGAACGTCTTAATTGCTTCACATAGGTTGAAATAACCGCACCTGTTCTTCTGTCAGAGGAATACAAGATTTCACAAAATGGTCTCTTTCTGGAAAAAATGAAAATGGATTCTGAATCCTTCTTTTATACTGACAATGCCCATTTGTCCGTATACTTTTGACCCAGGTGTCGAAAAAAGGGATAACCTTCCTCCCACTGGCACTGAGTCTGCGTAATCTATTGTCGAAAGGAACGTGCCGCTAGGGTTGATCTTTCTTCCCTGAAACGGTCTCCCTGTCTCCATGACGACTGTCTCACCATCTCTCTACCAGGTCTGTAACTTCTAGCTGCTCTGAACTTTTTGTCTCTAGGCTGGTATCAATGCGACCCTCTTTGCTCTTCTGTCTTGTGGAAGGAAGAGACTCCTTCCTCCAGATGCTCTGTTAATAATTTCGTCAAGTTTTTCACCAAATGACGATTCCCCTCAAAAGGAACTTGGCACAGATTGGCTTTAGAAGTGGAATCCGCCGACCACGGCCTTAACTATAGCGCCTACGGGCTGCCACTGATAGAGCCATGGCCCTCGCTGTGAAGTGAACCATATCAATAGATGCTTCTGCGAAAAAATCTATGCCTCCTCTAAAGTCTGCCAACATTTCTTTAAGTTTATTTTTTAGTATTAGAATCCAGAGCAGACTCCATTTCTGTCGCCCAAAGTTTCATCGCTCTGGATACGGAAGTTAGGGTACCGATGGTCTGAATGAAGCACCAGATGCCACAAAGGCCTTCTTTAGATTGAACTCTATTCTATGTTCCATCGGCTCCTTGAAAACCGACGCGTCGTCCACCGGCAGGGTTGTCCTGCGAGTCAGCCTGACGACTGCCACATCTACTTTAGGAGAGGCATCCCAATTCTTAGCTATGGTTTCATCAAAGGGGTATTTCTTAAGAAACTTCCCAGAGGTAACAGGCTTTTTCTCAGTTCTTCTCCACTCCGCCGCATATTCTGAAATAGATGATGCAGGAAAGTACGTCTTTTGACGGATGGAAAAAGCTTGTCAGCCACTGAAGCCTTAGGTTCTTCCATAGACAGAGACAAGGAATTCCTGACCGCTTTAATCAATGGTTCTATAATTGATAAATCGAAATCTGAATCAGCCTGCAAATCTTCTTCATCATCTTGAGACTGCACATATGAGAGGGAGTCTGAATCTTCAGTTAGCTCCCCATCTGAATACTCGGTTCTGAAACCAGTTGTTTAAATGAAGCAGAGCGAGATTTTTTAGCCGACCCTCCTTAACTGCGAACCATGCTGTCTTTAAAACCGATACCAGGTTATCAAGCTGAGAAGTCGAAGGTAACGAGGAAAGTTGCTCAATTGACTCCGTCGTATTTCTCACATCCTTGTCTGTACTCTTAGAAGCTTTTTAGACGAGGAAAGGATGATGAAAAACATAAGACAGACAAACGCCACAAGTAAGCATCTAACACCCTCAAAAACAAAAAATAGCTTTTTTATTTTATTATGTCCGTCACCTAGGTCCCTTGGGGTGACCCTTACTCACACCCAGACTCATATGGAGCTAAAAAGAAATCCAAACATATGGATTAGACCTGGCTAAGTAAGGCAAGGAACACATAAAAAAGCAACAAAAAATAAAAGTAAAGTCTAATAAGACTTACCAACCTGCACAAATCAGGTTACAGCAAAAATACAGTCCAGCCAGCCGCCGCGCCAAAAACAGGGAGCGATTCCCCATATCACTTCCTGTTTAAATAAAGTTTTTTTTTTTTTTGCAAGCCGATGACGTCATGACGTCCGGCGCAATGCGCAGCGCCGAAACCGGAAGTAGTGCGAAATACCTGAAACGGCCAACTCCGGAAGCAGAGGCAACGCGGCTGGATGGAAAGAAAAAACTGCCTAGCCTTCCAACTGCACAGCAGGGAACACAGCCGGTCCTACACCCAGGACTCTCCCCACAGGCATACCCCAGGTAGCACACGGAGGAGCTTCAGAGAGGAGAGGAAAAAAAACCTCCCTGGACACGGCCTTTGGCCAGGCAAGCCTGCAGTGGACAGGAAAAAGACAGAGTGGAAGAGGTGAGAGGGGATTAAGAAGATTTCCTGTCCAATGCAGTAAGGGGGAGGAGTTAACCTGTTAGTGATTGCTGCCATTTGTGACTGGGGAAATACAGTATATGTATTAATACCAGTAATTCTCAATATTATATAGTATCCCTGTACCAACCAGAACTACATATATGTAATAATACTAGTAATTCTCAATATTATAGTATCCCGTACCAACGGAACTACAGTAATGTTTAATACCAGTAATTCTCAATATTATATAGTATACCTGTACCAACCAGAACTACATATAGTATTAATACCGTAATTCTCAAATTATATAGTATCCCGTACCAACCAGAACTACAGTATAGTATTAATACCAGTAATTCTCATTATATAGTATTCCCATACCAACCAGAACTACAGTATATGCATTAATACCAGTAATTCTCAATATTATATAGTATCCCTGTACCAACCAGAACTACATTATATGTAATAATACTAGTAATTCTCAATATTATATAGTATCCCTTACCAACCGGAACTACAGTATATGTATTAATACCCCGTAATTTCAATATTATATAGTATACCTGTACCAACCAGAAGTACCAACCAACAATCAGAAATCAAAATATCCACTCCACCGTGATTTCGGTTTCCCAGTCACAAATGGGAGCATATCACCAACGGTTTAACTCCTCCCCTTACGGCATTGGACAGGCAAATCTTCTTAAGCCCCTTAACCTCTTCACTCGGTCTAATTACAAAGCCTGCAGCACAATAAAATGTAGAAATATCCAGGGCGGGTAATCGTGAATTCTGCCTTTTTATGCTCGCGGCACTCAGCGCCCCACACACCTGGGATATTTTGATTTCTGATTTCCCTAGTCACAAAATGGCAGGCAATCACTAACGTGACTTTACATTTTGCTTTAACACCACATTTATTTTATCGAATGTAAAACCGACTGTAAAAATCTCCTCCGCATTTTGAAATTCATGGAGGAAAAGTACATTTAAGGATTATAATGTTTAACAAAGTCTTTTGCAGAAAGACCATTGTTGTTCGCACAAAACTCCTTGATAAGAAGAATGGTACGGCCCGCCCCCGCCCCCCCCGGCCCCCCCCGCACCCCCCAGCCAGGCCCATGAAACGCTTATGGCCTGGTGGAGTGAGCGGGGGGGGGGGGATCGTAAAACCCTGAACACTCTAAGCCTTTTATTGAATATGGCTTTCTGGATACAGGCCCGTATACACCCACTACTAGGGTGTTCTTTGAGGGTGACTGACCCTTCCTTCGCCTTTGGTATGAGAAACAGCCTTTCAGATTTTCACAAGTTTTTGTTCTTTCAAGATAAAACCTTCAAAGCCCTGACGAAGTCTAAAGTATGCCAGCTTTCTCTCTCTGTGACTTGGTTCCGGACAGGGAAGGAAGGAAGAGTAAATGTAGGTCCATATGGAACTCTGAAATTACCTTCGGCAAGAACTCAAAAGAAGGCCTTAATTTCACCGTATATTCAATATAAGTGTGTCTGGCGGATTCCTGATGCCAGGGCCCCTAGTTCTCCTACTCTTCCAGCCGAAGTTATAGCCCAAGAAAGAATACTTTTAGAGTCATCCACCATAGGTTTTTGAGACTGTCTCTAATGGTTCAAAGGGGGTTGAGGTTAGAGCGTCCTAACACACAAATGCAAAGTCGCCTCGTGGGAACATTGGAAAACTTATAGGATGATTCTGTCAAGCATGCTTAATGATGCGTAGCAATGATTGAAAGAATCGCTTTATGATGGGATTAGCCGCACCAGGCGTTATCTGGTAATAGCCGAAGAGGATGAAATCGACTCTTTCAGGGTGCCGCTTTGTAAACCTCTCTGGAAACCTTGACAAAAAGAACTTATTTGGATAGCTAAGGGATGTAGGGGCGAGAAAATTTCTCGATCCCACTAAGTGCTAAATTGTTTGCCAGGTCTTATAGCATTGTAGATGTGGACCATTTCTAGATCTTAAGAGAAGTCAATGATTTAAGAAGGAAACTAAAGTGAAATTTTTCCCGCTCAGCGCCGGCCATCATGGACAGATGTTTCCAATCTGATTTATCAGAGGTCCGGCATCAACCAAATCTGACGGAATGGGATTATTGGTTCGTCTAAGGACAGTGACGAAGGAGAGGACACCACGGTCTCCTCGGCCAAAATGGAATGAATGCTATCACTTCCGATCTGTCCTGACGAATCTTCAGAAAGCGATCTCCATGATAAGGGAAAAAGGGCGGAAAAAGATAGGCTAGGGAGCATGTCCAGGGCACGATCAGTGGTCCACGGCCAACGCTTTCGGTGAGTGCGAGCCATAAAAATTTTGCATTTGGTGTTTTTGTCTGTGGCCATTAAATCGATTCTTGGGGGGCTTCCCCATCTGGATTAACCCCAGGAATATTTTCGCCCCTAGGCACCAGTCCCCTGGATTCCACGTCTTGACGAATTAAGAAGTGGGCCTCCTTGCTTTGCCTTCCGGGAAGATAGATAGCGGATAAAGAACGGAGGTTTCTTTGAGCCCCACACAAACGGGCTACTTCGTGAAGAATGATTTATCACTTCTTGTGCCTCCCTGGTTCTTGACTATATCTTACTCCGTGAGTTGTTTTTTATCACATAATTTTCCCCTCGTAGATCTTCTTCTAAATGCCTTAACGTAGGTTTCTGGCTTTGAACTCTATATATTGTGAATTTTTCCTCTCATCTGCCAATGACCTGCGCGTGCATATTTGAGTAGGCCCCCACGGGTTTCTGACGCTCGGTCGTCAAGATTTGGGGACCTAGAACAAAGGCACCCTAGTCTGTAGGTGTCTCTTTTGGCACCACCTCCTTAGTCCTTTTATACTGTTTTTGGAGTTTTAACATCTTGTCAAATGTTTAAATGCGGCATCTTATTCTTGAAGTAGAAAGTGTTGAAGTGTTCTCATGTGCCACCTGGCCCAATTGAATATTGGAATTGCTGCCGACATAGACCTAGGATTGAGAAACAATTACCGAGACTTTGGATCGTTGTCGACCCTTGCACCTCTGCGCAAATCTTTTCATTTTTTCAATGGGTAGCGATTTAACTTCTTTGATGTTTGAAACCGCGCATCCGAGTATAAACGATGTCTTTGAGACGGGAGATTTGCTTTTTTTACGCTGACTACCCAGCCATGATTTTTTCTAGAAGAAAGATTAATTGCCTTGTGTGTTGCTCTGAGTGTCTTGTTTTGCCACTACGGTCTGGTGGAGCCCGGATGCCTTCTTACTAAAACAGTCTTGAGTAAAAGCCTTTCTTTATTTCTTCTAAGTTACTGGTCTATTGCCTCGGAACGTCTTAATTGCTTTCAACATAGTTGAAATAACTGCACTCGTTTCTTCTGTTAGAGGAATACAAGATTTCAAAATGGTCTCTTTCTGGAAAAAAAGAAATGGATTCTGAGATCACTTCTTTTTATTACTGACAAATGCCCATTTGTCCGTTAATACTTTTTTGACCCAGGTGTGCAAATACCAGTAATTCTCAATATATATAGTATCCTGTACCAACCAGAACTACGTATAGTATTAATACCAGTAATTCTCAATATTATATAGTATCCCTGTACAACCAGAACTACAGTATATGTATTAATACCAGTAATTCTCAAATATATATAGTATTCCTGTACCAACCAGAACTACAGTATATGTATTAATACCAGTAATTCCAATATTATATAGTATCCCCTACCAAACAGAACTACAGTGTAATTTATATACCAGTAATTCTCAATATTATATAGTATCCCTGTACCAACCAGAACTACGTATAGTATAATACCAGTGAATTCTCAATATTATATAGTATCCGTACCAACCAGAACTACAGTATATGTATTAATACCGTAATTCTCAATATTATATATATCCCTTACCAAACAGAACTACAGTATATGTATTAATACCAGTAATTCTCAATATTATATAGTATCCTGACAACCAGAAAATACAGTATATTATATTAAATACGTAATTCTTCAATATATATAGTATCCCTTACCAACCAAAACTACAGTATATGTATTAATACCAGTAATTCTCAATATATATAGTATCCCGTACCAACCAGAACTACAGTATATGTATTAATACCAGTAATTATCAAATATAAGTATCCTGTACCAACCAGAACTACAGTATATGTATTAATACAGTAATTCTCAATATGTTTATGTTTAATAAAACAAAACTCTCCAATGTAAACAGCCCTACTTGTTAATCTGCCTTGCATAGTAAAGCCCCCCACCCATTATTAATGATAGTTATATGGTCTAGTTGCCTGCATAGTCAAGCCCATCCATTCCCTTATGAATTTAGTTATAAAATTTTCTAATCTGGGCCTGCATAGTCAAGCCCTCCATTCCCATTATTATTTTAGTTATAACTTGTCTAATATGGCCTGATATTCAAAGTCCCTTCCATTCCCTTATTATTTTAGTTGCCTTCTCTGAACAATGCTCCATTTCCAGATTTGTCACACTGTATATCGGAAAATGTACAATATGTAACATGTGCACGTAGTGTACTGCTGTGGGTATATTATGATGTGTTTAAGGGAAAACGGGTTCAGTATGTATGGTGTAAAAACAAGTAAAGTATGTAACCGTGTACATTATGTAATATTTGTAGATTTATAGACATGTTTATTAGATTGTAGTGTGTGTATCGTAACGCAGGTACAGTAGTTTAACATAGTGTTACAGTAGTGGTTTTGTATTTAAACATGTGATAGTATGTAGTTCTGGGACAGTATGTAATGTTTGGTATCATATTTTAATGTGTATAGTAGTAGTGTGTGTGGACAGTATGTCACATGTTTTACAGTATGTAAACTGTTTACATTATGTAAACCAGTGTCAGAGCTAGTATTTACAGAGGTAACGTTTGAGAGCATGTAAACAGTTGTACCAGTTATGTAATGTGGGTGTATACAGTATGTTAACGGATTTACCGTGATGTGTAGGCAAATGTGGATTGTATAAAGCCAGGACTGGACATACTGGTAAGTTTTTTGCTATATGTGTTTCTTATGATGGGTAGAAGTGCATGAATAGCACTGTCACTTCAATTAGCTGATGAATGAAACAGTCAATACAGCGCTCGGTAACTGCTGGTTTGGTGCAGCGCAGTCAGTGTGCCTCTTGAAACTTGATAAACAGGACACTTAGCTTGGACAGAACATCTGTCCTTATGGTGGACTTGAAAATCGCCTCTGTCCAACCCTGGCTCAGTTGTGGTGTCTGTACTTTTGAGAGGATTTCTGTAGGGTGATATAATGATTAGGGGTGAGTGAGTTGGGATATATGTGATATAGTGGTGACACCGGTCCATATAGTGTACAGTGTTGACTCACAGTGTGATATTGGTGTGATATAGTGTGATATGGTGTGATATGGTGTGATTAGGTATATTGGTGTGATATTGTTGGTGTGATTACTGATTATTGTTGATATTGGTGTGATATAGTGTGATATTGGTCTGATTTTGGTGTGATATAGTGTGATATTGGTCTGATATTGGTGTGATATAGTGTGATATAGTGTGATATAGTGTAATATTGGTGTGATATAGGTGTGATATAGTGTGTATTGGTGTATTAGTTGTGATGATTGGTCTGATATTATGTGATATAGTGGAGATATGGTGTGATATTGCTGTTATGTGTGTGTGATATAGTTGTGATATTGAGTGTGATATTGGTGTATATGGTGTTATTGTGTGTATATGGTGGATCTGGTGTGATTGGTGATGCTCTGTGGTGCTGTCTTGTGTGACTATGGTCGTCCTACTGGTGTGTATGGGCTTGCTATGGTGTTGATTGTGTGTGTCTGGTGATACTCGTGTGTAGGTGATATGGTTGGTGATATAGCGTGATATTGGTGTGGTATAGCGTGATATGGTGTGTATGGTGTGGATAAGCGTGTATTAGCCTGATAATGGCGTGAGTATAGTTGATATAGTGGGTGATGAGATTCCAATATGGCGTGTAAATACTAGTGTGATATAGCGTGATATTGTGTGTGTATAGCGTGATATAGAATGATATGGCGTGATTAGTTGGATATGTGCATAGATTATATGTCGTGATTAGTGCTGGATAGGTGGTGATTAGTGTGTATACTGGTGATGTTACTGTAGATGAGGATTATATTGTGATATTGGTGTCTTGATATAGTGTGTTATATGGGCGTGATTATAGCATGATATCGTGGTGATATGTGATTATAGTGTGATATAGCATGATATGGCGTGATATAGTGTGATTGTGGTGTATATGTGTGTGATATACGTGATGTAGGTGATATAGTTGTACTTATATGTGATTGATTGGCGTGGATTCTGTGATGGTTATAGTGTGATTATGGGTGAATATATGCGAAGTGATATGTGTGATATAGGATCTATGGTGTATTAGTTGTTGGTGTGATATGGTGGTGATATACTGTGATTGTAGTGTGATATTGGATATGGTGTGATATAGTGTGTATATGCGTGTTGATATTAGCATGATAGGCGTTGATATGTGTGAGTATAGTGTGAATAGAGCATGATATGGCTGATTGATATGTGTGATATGGTGTGTGATATGGTGTGAGAGGTGTGATATACTGTGATGTAGTGTGAATATAGTGTGATATATATGTGATATTGGTGTGATATGTGGAATGTTATATGTGTGATATATGTGATGTGATATATGTTGAGTGTGATATAGCGTGTGATATGGTGTGATATAGGATTACCGAATGTGTGATATACGTGTGATATGGTGTGATGTAGGTTGTATTATATCTATATTGGTGATATATGTGATATAGTGTGAATAGTTGGAATGTGATAACTGTGTGGTGATGTATGGGGTGTGATATAGTTTGAATCGATGATATTGGTGTGATATGTGTGATAGTAGATTGGTGATCTATAGTGTGATATGGGTGATATATGTTTGATATGGTTGTGATGAATGGATTAATACCAGTAATTCTCAATATTATATAGTATCCCTGTACCAACCAGAACTACAGTATATGTATTAATACCAGTAATTATCAAAAACTTTTAGTTTTAGAAACATATTGATTGGTCGATACATTTACTATAGTAAAACTAAAGAAACATATGTTTTTCTTTCAGATACCTTCAATGGCATTTGATTTAGTCACTCAAAAAAAAGATTACGGTAGGCAATTTATTTACAATACACCCTCCTATATTTGTTTTTATTGTAAGTCATCATTGTGGCGATAAAGGCACATTAACTAGTGTCAAGAAATATCATCCAATACTGTTTCTCTAGCTAGAAAATTCAATCTGGCTGAAGTAGCCTTCCCTGTTTCTGCAAATTTTTGATCTTTGGTAGAGAGTTTGTAGAACACGCATGGTAAATAAACGTAAGCATTCTGCATCAACTTTTAGAGGTAGTTATAAAGGTCACAGGTTGCATATGGGTCACCTACCAGTCACACTATCACAGTGAGCCTCGCTAAGAAGTGAACAATGCCATCCAAGAGATTTGTCTGCAAGCAGCCAACAGCCACCTGTTTCCCAAGCTCAAACCACCACAATCGCGAAATATAATCTGTACTCTGTACTGAACTAGAGTTAAAAACTATATTCCATCTGCCTCACTTATGGAGAGCTGCAACAGTCTTCATTACTTAACTAACCCGTTTAGGATAGCTTTAAGATGGAACCAGCAGCAGCTGCACAGGTCTTGCTGTGTCTAATGCAAGCCAATAGCTGCTGTCAAAGTCCCACATCTTGAAGGACTCAAACACATTTTACACAGAGCCACCTGCGAAATATTGAATAGGTGAAATAGGAGTGCTTGTGGCTCTTGGTAAACAGGCCCCTATGTCTCTTTAAGGTGCCCTTTTTACAATGAAATTACATACACAATTGGTTGAGCATGAAAACACACAGAACCTACGAAGATTAAAGGAGAACTAAACCCAATTTTTTATACTCCAGAATTTTTTTTTTTTATCTTAAAACAACCAAACACCAATAAGCTATAAAATCCCACTTCAGTAAATTGTATTAAAGTAAATGTAAGCCTGTTAAGAACTGGATGAAGTATCTGTGTGTATGTGCAGTGTCCTGACCTCAGTCACATACTTCCTTGCTTTCTCTCCTGTTAAAGGATTGGCTAGAGATAATCAATGGGTGTGACGTACTGTAACAAGTTTCTGCCATAGTTAAAGACTGAGCATGTGCAAAACATAATGGTTGTTTACCAATCTGTGTGATACTAGAATGCTGTTAAGTAAAGAACAAATACACATTTTATTTAGAAAAATTTTCCAGCGCCCATATCATAATGAGAGGTAAGACACAGATTACTGGTTTTATATCAAGGTGTTCTGTCTTCTGGTTCAGTGTTGTTCTGTGGCTTTAGTTGTCTTTTAGTATTAAGATCACTATTGATTGTAGTTTGTATCCATAATCTACATTTTGTGTATTTGTAATCATGTAGAAAGACAAATGATAAACCAAATCAGAAATTTCTGAACTATAAGGAAAAAAATATTTATTGTGGCCATACACACAATGATCCCAATTGTACGGTATCAGGATATTCTGTTATTGAATGATTACGGTCATAGGTTCATACGATTTTCCCACCTCTTTAAAATCTCCCAAAACTAATTGTATGGGATCATTCAATAAATCAGATGAACTACCATTGGGATCGCAACCTACTGGTTCGGCTGGAAAATTTCCATTGGATCATTACCGGCTCCCTTTACAGTACAACGTATGGCACAATACGCATATGACCCAAGTCACGTGTATGGAAAGCTAGAGAAGCATACTCCAACGATCTACTATGTATTCCCCCGCAAAGACACATACTAATATGCTCCATGTCCTGCAGGTGGAGATTGTTCTACAGACGAGAGGGAGGTCGATTTTATTATACAGAAAGACTGCATTATATGGGAAGTATGAATGTCTTTGCCTTGGTGATGAACAAGAAAAACTTATTGGGGGATTTCTGTTCTCCCTTTGTTTCACACACAATCCTTTTAAATTAACCTTTTCAATTCAAATCAATATGGCGGAATATAATTACTTTTTTTGCATGTGGCTAAATTAAAATACAGGCAACACAATTTTACCTCTGAACCACTTTGGCGATGAAGTCATCTGTGCAGATTAGAGCATCAGAAAGACCCTTGTAAAGTTTGCAAGACACGTGGGTGGAATCTTGTACATCCATAACAACTAGAAAACAGGGACACAGCGTGGAGACAGAAAGACAAAATGATATGGGGTGTAAGAAATGTTTAGATCAGTACAAAGTCGAACTCACTGCTTGTGTATATCAGTCACTCGAAAAAAAAAAAAAAAAATAGAAATGGTCAATCTCCAATCAGTCTTTTTAAATCCATCAAAATGAAAAACTTGTTAGCTGATGAGGTGCCAGGTATGTCACTGTCATTTAAAACAATCTATCATTTTTTAACTTTAAAAGGGCATGTCCATTTTCCGAAGTTCAATGATAATTATATTAAAGGGTATGTTCCCCCCCAGAAAAGTAATTGCTCCCAAAACCTCGTCTTCTCGAGGTTAAAAGCTATCAAATATAATATTAAAGGGCATGTCCACCCCCAAAACTAGAATTTCCCCCACTACTGGCCCCAATGTGTAGTGTAATAAAATCCTTACCTTACATCCCAGCTCCATATGGTTCTCCTGTTATCCCCCCCAAAGTCCAAAAAAGTGGCCACCAGGAGGATAGCACATAGGACTCTGCCTCCTGTCTCACCTCTGGCAGAAGTTTGCCATGCGCACTGCAGCCATCTCCCCCTCCTTCTCCCACCCATTTTGGTCTCCCACAGATCTAGCTCAAAAAACTTTTAACATAATGTTCTGCTTCCTCCCCCTGCCCCAACCGCTTTATTTGTATTGAGAGAAAAGTGCCCCGATAGTAACTTACCTTCCCTCGCTGTTCAGGACTATCGGCAACCGCATCCGTAATTGGCTGCCTCTCAGCCAATCACAGATGCGGCTGCCGGTCCGGCCCCCTGCTTGCATTTTCGCGCAAGCAGAGGGCCTGGCAGTGCGGCGGACGAAAGAGGGAAGGTAAGTTACTATTGGGCACTTTCTCTCAATACAAATATAGCGGTTGGGGCTGGGGGAGGAGGCAGAACATTAAGTTAAAAATTATTAAGAAGGGTTGACATGCCCTTTAAATGTACTTTCCAGCCCTTGTTGCCTCGGCTGCCTTCTGCCTAGCTTTCGTGCGCGGAGGCTGCAGAAGGGGCCACCCAGCAGCAGCATTTGATTGGCCAAGACACCGCAGAGGGAACGAGGGCTGGTAAGTACATTTAGAATAACTTTAAACCTCACAAAGTTGAAGTTTTGGGGGGCAATTACTCTATACACAAGTTTTTTCAGGGGTGGACATACCATTTAATGACCCACAAACCTTGAGATCACAATAGTCTCCTTTTCCCCCAGGATCCTCGAAGCAACGCATTCTTTCCAATCTCTGTCATCACAGGACCAACAGGTTCTTGCCCACTCTGCAAGCTCACACAGCCACAAAGAAGGTGCATGGGAAAGCAACTGTAAGTCAATGCCTGGGATGTCACTACCATGGCTGTGATTAAAGGCTGATACTCAGAAGGAGCACACAGATAGTGGCAGAGATTGGGATTAATATCACACTAGAACTCTGGAAAGAAGGTAAGTATCAGTCTTGGGGTTGGAAGAACTTAAATGAATCATTGGGGCTGTGGAGGGGGTGGTGGTGATGGTCATGCCCTTATACCTCTTTGAAAATAATATAATCTACTACTACAAAAAGCCCTTTAACTTTCATATTTATTCCCCTTCTCTTTTAAGCACAGGGAAATATGAAGTAGCTAATTGGAGAATTCCTTTCTGTCTTCCTGGTAATTCACAATCAGCCTGTCTGAACATGCTAAGGAAGGGTTGTCTGAACTGTAAGATTAAGGATTACATAGAAAGAAGTATAAAGCTGGCCATACACATGCGATCCCACAGCATGTGTGCCGACAGATCACATTGGTATCTGTCAGCACACATGCTGTGGGAACAGCACACACGGACCTGACCGATCCCCATACGCGGTATGGGGATCGGTTGGCCGTGCGACCATACACGGCACAATCATATCGGCTCCCTCTACTTCAAGTAAAGTAAACGACCAACGGAAATTTTCCATCATTCCCGATCAATGGGAGTGATTGCGGTCAGGAATATCCCCTACACATGAGTGATAATAGGTAAATCCCGTCGTTCCCAGAAGGGATTTACCCATTATCGTTCATATGGCCACCTTTAGTTTCTGGTCTGTCATGAAAAAGTGTTTTGGGAATTTCTACTTTAAAATCCTTGTACCTCGTTTCAAGCAAAAAAGGACGTGCTACTTTAAATCCTCCCACTATTCCCAGAGTTCTCTTGCCTTTAAAACCTGTGCATGTATTAATATCAGTGCTGCATAATGAATCAATAAAGTTAAAAGAGCTAACTACTGCTTGGAAACCTGTGTTATAACAGTTTATTGTCCCTTTGTTACAAAACACAGGAACTTCAGGGACTAGTAAACCATAAATTGGAACTGCTATAAAAAAATAGAAAAACAAAACACATTTCTGCAAGCGAAGAGGCAGATTTGCATGTTCTAGTCTAGTGTGAGATACGCTTTTTATTTGCACTAACAATAGTTTTCTTTATAGATTAGCTTTCGGGATGTAAAGATCTGAAGATGGGAGGAAGCTCCCAAAAGCTAATCTATAGAAAACTATTGTTGGTGCAAATAAAAAGAGTATGTGGGCTACAATCAATTTGACTAGTCTTTAAACAAAATCTTTCAGATCTTGCACTTACCACACACAAGGGAGTCATTGACTGGGTGCTGGAAAGAGATGCTAAAGCAAGAATCTGACAGAGGAGATACTTCGAACTGCAAAAGACCAGGGCAGTCTAATGGGGAAAAAAGCAAGGCAAATGTATGTAATTATTTTGGATAGACATACAAGATAGAATAGGTTATTATTTATAAATCTAATATTACTTAGAAATAGCGATAGAAATTTTTAAAAATAGAATAGTATCATTTAAAGGGACTGTAAACTCCCCTAAACCCCAAAAAATAACAATTTGCCATTGGTTTCTATTATTCACAGGGAGGTGAGAACGCTTATTCTCACCTCCCTGTGAATAATAGGACGCTCGGGGGACCTGGAACTTACCTTACCCGCCGCTCCACTCGCAGCCGCTTCTTCACTAAACAGCTGTTCTGTCCCGATCGCGCGCCCTATCTTTTGTATTGGCGTGCATGCGCCTAAGATAGGGCGTGCGGTCAGGACAGAGCGGCTGCCAGTGCAGGAGCGGCCGTAAGGTAAGTTCCAGGTCCCCCGAGCATAATATTATTCACAGGAAGGTGAGAATAAGCATTCTCACCTCCCTGTGAATAATAGAAACCAATGGCACATAGTTCTTTTTTGGGGTTTAGTGTTCCTTTAAAGGGTAAATGTGGTCCAAAAACAACAAGAATTGCTTTCCTGTTTTCCTATTTTTGCAATATACTTTGTATTATTTTATGAACATAAAATTTGTGTGTGGGATATGAAGGCACCATCACCAGATCCTCTGCACTTTCTGCTCTGAAGCCATGTGACAGTGGCAATATTTTATGTTTCTAAAGTGCCTGGTACTTGAATGTATTGAATGTAGGGAGACCAATAGTACCCTAAAAGTTAAAAAGTGTGGACATGCCATTTAACCAGCCATCTTTTTTCTTAAAGTGATGCAACATCTTTAAATATATAATCTTACTCAAGCCTCTACTTTGTAACTGACCAATATGTAGCAGTGAAATTTTGGCATTTTTGTCTATTTGTCCTTGTCCTGTCGTAAAGCTAGAGCCACACACATGATAACCTGCATATCCCCTTGGATCATCATGGAATTTTGCAAGTATCTGCCTGTGTATGTTTTCACAATGACTCATCTGGTGTTTTTCCACTGGTCAATATTATGCCTCCTGCTATAGAAATGGGACTGTAATAAGGACTGTAATAGTGTTTGCCATTGATTAATTCCCATACAGGTTTATTTATATTATATATGCCCATATTGCGGCTAATTACAATAAATTCAGGATTTAATAAGCAAGATCCACACAAGTTCACCATCACAGAGACAGGCAAACAAATAGGGAGTAATTGCCAGTTTATATTTGTAGTCAAACCACCACCCCTGATAATTCAGCCAGTTGGAGAAGTGTGAACATAAAGGCCAAGGACTCCTACATTTCTATTCCGGATTTTGAATTAAGCTAACAATTCACAATGGAACTAAAGAAAACTTGTCCATTTGTAGTGTTCTTACCCTCTTTAAGCATTGTGCGTTTCACACAACTTCCAATGAGGGTGTTGCAGGCTACCTGGTGACGTATTAGGCTAAGAATCACGGGGACACGGCCAGGATGCTGAAATGGAATCTTGCTCAGCAGAGTCCCTTGTAGACTTCTTCCATCTGGTAGGGGAGCATCTTTATTAAGAAAGTAGCAGTGCTGCTGCCCAGGCAGAGACTATTGATGGAAACAAAGTATAGTTTATTCTTTGCACATGTGTTACATATTTGCAAATAATCTAGCAGTTTATAAATCTGGTATGAGTTTAGTCAGATAATGTAATCTCTAGATTCATCTACAATATTGATAGTATTCTGTTTTAGGCAGATAGCATACCAGGCTAAGTGGCCATTAACTCAGGCCGTATTTAGGCATAGGCCACGTAGGCAAAGATCCGGGGTGCCGATGTTTTAACCAGGATGCCCAGTATTCTCCTTGTCAGCTTTTACTTCCTGTGTTAGATCTGCTCTCCTTGTTCTGCTGTAATTTGTAATATTGCAGTGAGTAGAAAGCCTGAACTCAGCTCCCTCTACGGTGAGGGAAGGAGGGGGGAGGATGAGCTAAGCTAAAAGTACAGAGAAGACCAGTTCTAAAACCGCAAGTAAAAGCTGCTGCAGACTTTTAAACAGTGGCAAAACAGATTGAGGGTCGCACTCCAAAATCAGTTGAATACTTATTTATTTAGTGACCAACATCAAAATCGCAACGTTTCGGGGGGAGAAAACAGGTGCCCCCTTCCTTCAGATCTTTGGGGGCACCTGTTTTCTCCCCTCGAAACGTTGCGATTTTGAAGTTCTTGGACAAGAGTGCATTGGACTTTGGCTTTTATTTTAAACAGTGGCCCCTGTGACTAAAAGCCATGAGATCACTATCCCTGCCTCTTTCTTCCTTCCACGCAACTGTCCAGTTAGAACTTAGATTTGGTGAGGAGTAAACAATTCAATGGAGGAGACTTGGAAAGCAGGTACATACTGTATATCTTCATGTCAATGCTGGCGGCTGAAAGGTAACGCTCTGCTGACACTGAAGGGTCAATGGCAACACTCTGGGAAAATACAGGCACTGAAATTAATAGGAAATTCTGCTGGCACTGAAGGGGTAATGGTAATACTCTGCTGGCACTGAACTGTTAATGGCAATACTCTAGGAATGTGCTGGCACCGAAATTATCAATAGGAAAGTCTGCTGGCACAAAAAGTGGTAATGGCAATACTCTTGGAGGGCTAGACCATGCTACAATATTTGGCACTACAATATTGGTACAATATTTTCCATTTGGCCAAATAAGTGATCATTTGTAAAGTTAAAATATATCCACAAGTTAGAGGTCCAGACGGTGATTTGCTGCTACATGTGCATATTTATTAACCAGTTGAGTAAAACAAAAAAGGGGATTTGGTTCTTACCTGTAAAATCTTTTTCTCTGAAGCCACAGGGGGACCCAGGCACCTTAGGGGTTAAGTGCTCCACCTTCAGAAGCGGACACTTGAAATTTGACACTTTTACAGGCTCTGGTGCTCCTCCCCTTACCTTAACTAGCCTGGCACCAGGAGACTGCTTTCAGTTTGTACCAAAGACAGCGAAGGAGTAATAAGAAAAAACAACTCCCAACTTGTTAGAGAACTAGGAAATACGGCAACAGTTTAACAATAATCAAACTTTTTTTTATTTTTACTAACACAAGGTAAGAACAAAATCTCCTTTTCTCTTTCAGCCAAGGGGGACCCAGGCACCTTAGGGGACGTCCCACCAGCACAGGGAGGGCAGAAACAAATTAAAACTCTGCCGCTTGCAGAACTAAACGGCCAAGAGCCACTTCTGCTGATGCGAACACATCCAATCTATAAAATTTTATGAATGTGTTAATCGACGACCAAGTGGCGGCCTTGCAAATCTGATCAACGGAGGCCCTGCGCCGAGCCGCCCAGGAAGCACCAATCGCCCTTGTAGAATGAGCTGCAACCCGCAAGGGAGGAGCGGCCTCTGCTTCCGCATAACAGCGTAAGATCAGATTCTGGATCCATCTAGCCAGGGTCTGCGAAGATGCTCTAGATCCCTTGAGAGGACCCGCTAAGAGAATAAACAGGGCCTTAGAGGAACGAAAACATTCCGTCCTAGACACATAAATCCTAAGAGCTCTAACCACATCCAAGGAGTGCAGACGCTTTTCCTTGGGCGAAGATGGTCGTGGAAACAACGCTGGAACAACGATGTCCTGATTGAGATGAAAGGAAGATACGACCTTAGGTAAGAAAGCCGGATGAGGACGAAGAACTGCTTTATCTTTGTGAAAAGATAACGAGGGTGGGTCCACTGACAGAGCCGCTAATTCGGATGTCCTCCGAATAGAAGAAACTGCCAGCAAAAATAGAGTTTTCCAGGACAGCAATGATAACGGCACAGATGACAACGGTTCGAACGGAGGGCCCTGCAGCACTGAGTACCAGAGACAGGTCCCAGGGCTGAACGGACTGTCTACGAGGGGGGTGCAGATGAGCCACCCCTTGCAAGAACGTCTGAACATCCTTGCGCATGGCCAACTTTCGATGAAAGAAGATTGAGAGGGCCGAGACTTGGACTTTGAGGGCACTGAGAGAAAGCCCTTTGTTTAGTCCAGACTGAAGGAACTTCAGTAGCCTGGACATCACGAAAGTATGGGACGAAAAACCCCTAGAGTTTGTCCATGATACATACCTTTGCCATATACGATGGTAAATTTTTGAAGAAGACGGCTTTCGCGCTGCTAACATGGTTGGAATGACTGACGACGGAATACCTCTCTTCTTCAGGATGGCAGATTCAGCGGCCACGCAGTCAAATTGAGACGCTTGAGATCCGGGTGGAATAGAGGTCCTTGAGACAGCAGGTCTCGTCGTAGAGGTAGAGGCCACGGATCTTCCACTGACATCTTTAGCAGGTCCGAGAACCAAGACCTTCTTGGCCACTTGGGAGCAATGAATATCGTTGGTGTCTTTTCGAGTCTGATCTTTTTCAGGACCCGAGGGATCATGGCTATGGGAGGGAAGACATACACCAGGCGGAATGACCACGGAACAACCAATGCGTCCACTAGGTACGCCTGAGGATCCCGAAACCGCGAACAAAAACGACGGACTTTGCGATTGTGTCGAGACGCCATCATGTCTATTTCCGGGACCCCCCACCGAACAGTGAGTGCCCCGAAAACCTCCTGATGTAGAGACCACTCCCCTGGGTCCATCGAGTTCCGACTGAGGAAATCCGCCTCTACATTCAGGACCCCTGGGATGTAGATCGCAGATATGGCTGGAACATTGCGTTCTGCCCACGAGAGAATCCGATGAGCTTCCACCATGGCCATGTCGCTTCTTGTCCCCCCCTTGGTGATTGATATACGCCACAGCCGTGGCATTGTCTGACTGAATCTTGATAAATTTGTTCGCTAGGGACCCGGTCCAATGGGAGAGTGCTAGAAAAATGGCCCGAAGTTCCAACACATTGATTGGTAGAAGAGCTTCTTCCCGGGACCAAGTACCTTGAGCCGTCTGAGACCCCAGGACCGCTCCCCACCCCAAGAGACTTGCGTCCGTGGAGAGGACTGTCCAGAGGGGAAGGCAAAGAGTTTCCTTTTTGGAGATTGGCGTCCTCCATCCACCAGGTTAGAGAGCGTCTGACCGATGCTGGAAGACAAATCTTGGAATCCAGAGACCTGTCCCAGGCTGTCAGTAAGTGGCGTTGGAGAGGCCGTAAGTGGAACATCGCGTAAGGGACCGCTTCGACCGTGGAGACCATCTTCCTGACTAGTCTCATGGCTTGGCGAAGGGAGATCAAGGGATCGGAGATTGCTTGTCTGACTAGGTGTTTGAGGTTCTCCCCTTTCTCCGGTGGAAGGGAGATTTTCTGATGGAAAGAATTGAAACACATTCCCAAAAATGTCATGCATGGACTGGAAAGCAGGGATGATTTGTGGAAGTTGACTATCCACCCAAAGGAGGTTAGGATCTGTATGCACAGATCGACTTGGTTCATCGCCAACTGAAAAGAAGGAGCTTTGAGCAAAAGGTCGTCTAGATATGGAAGAATGAAAATGCCCTGGAGACGAATGTAAGCTGCTTGGCACGCCATTACTTTGGTGAATACGCGGGGAGCCGAGGATAGACCGAATGGCAGGGCTGTAAATTGGTAGTGAGACTTTCCGATGGCGAATCTGAGGAATCGCTGGTGACCCCGCCATATCGGAATATGTAGATATGCGTCTTGAATATCTATGGACGCCAAAAAATCCCCTGGTTCTATTGCCAATATGACGGAACGGAGGGACTCCATCTTGAAGTGTGACTGCTTGACATAAAGATTCTTTCAAGTCCAACACCGGGCGGAAAGAGCCGTCCTTTTTTGGGACCAGAAACAGGTTGGAGTAAAAACCTTGAAACCCGTGGCTGGGCTGAACGGGTACTATCACTTTGGACAAGAGGAGGGATTTTATGGCATTTTGCAGGGCGCTGCGCTTGAGAGGAGATCTGGGAAGATTGGAGGGAAAGAAGCGGTTGGGAGGGGGGGAGGAAAACTCTGTGATATCCTTGAGATATGACCTTGATGGTCCATGCGTCCGTGGACGCACAATGCCATACCTCTCGGAAAAAACCTAGACGACCTCCCACCCGGTCCTTGGAAGGGTAGTCAGGAGGATTTGGGCTTGGTGCCTGCAGGTCGGAACGCGCCTCGTTTGGCAGGCCAGGAAGGCCGAGGAAGTACCTCGTCGTGGAGGGTTGGCATGGGGGTTGGTCTCAAAAGAAGGTCTTGTAGAAGTCCGAAAGGGGCGAAAGGACGGGTTTCTGTGGAAAGAGGGAAACCTGCGAGGTCTGTTTTGAGGGAGAAAGGAACTTTACCCTCCTGTAGCTTGAGAAATGATTTTGTCTAATTCTGGTCCGAACAATTGACCCCCTGAAAAGGGGAGACTAGTAAGTGCCCTTTTTGAAGCATGGTCAGCCGTCCATGCTTTCAACCACAGGATTCTACGTGTTACTGTTACTGGCGCTGAAGCCCTGGCAATGAGTTTACTCGACTCCAGAGCCGCGTCACCAATGTATACTGCGGTGTCAGATAAATCCTGTATGGTTTCCAACAGGTGGGCTTTGGCCGGGTCAGGACCGGTTTCCTGGTATAGGTGACTAAGCAACACTTCCATGGCTTTAGCCACCCAGGCTGAAGCAAAAGTGGGACGCAGCGCGGCTCCAGAAGCTGCAAAGGAAATGTTAAGAAAAGAATCAATACGGCGGTCGTTTTGATCCTTAAATGTTGCTGCTTCTGACAGAGGGATAGTTGTGGCCCTAGAGAGCCGGGCTACCGGGGGATCGACCGTGGGAGGGTTAGACCATCTGTCAACATCATTCTTGGGAAAAGGGAACATAAAGTTAAATTGCCTGGAAAGGGAAAGGCGGCGTTCCGGACAGGACCTGGAGGACTATTTTGTCCAGTTGGTCATACGAGGGAAAATGGGCTGAGGATTTTTTAACTCGGGAGAATAGAGCTTTTGAAGGGTCTTCCTGGGACTCAGAGTCCTGAATGTTTAAAACAGAAAGCACTGACCACAGCGTCCGCTGTAAACGTAGTCTGAGACTCCTGTTCAGGAGCTTCGAACTCTCTCTCACCGTCCTCAAGCACATCGTCGTCCTCTAGCGTTGCGTCCTCGACCGAGAAGGTGGTCGGTCCCAGTGAGGTAGTTGGTCTGCACTCCCTGTCTGAAGTCACTAGCTGTCCCGATTTGAGGACCTGTGTGATGGAAGCAGACAAAGAGGACACAGAAGAGGCTAGGGACTTAGCCCATGCCGGTTCACACTCCTGAGAAGGTCCCTGAGGGTTAGCGTCTAGGGCAGACCCTGCAGACGAATTTTTAAGTGAATCCAAAGATTCACGAATTGATCTTGCCCATGCGGGTTCCTGATCAACTGAGCTTGCGAGTGAAAGTGCTTCCTGAGCGACTGAACACGAGTCACACCTAGGCCCTGACTGGCCCGAAGGCAGTTTAGCCTGACATATGCGCACACATAAGAGGTAGCCACAGTACTTTTACTTCCTTTCTGGCGGGGCCATAGTATAATCAGAGAAATTAGTAAAGACAAACAGAAACCCCCTGAACTAAAAGGGAATTAAATAACCTGAAGTAGATCAGATAAAGCAAGCTGTCCTGGGAGAGACTATGCTAGCAGGGGAGAAGCGCTAGTTACCCGGATGACAGGACTAGGAACGACCCCCCCCAAGGTGCCTGGGTCCGTTGGAACGCAGGCAGATCGTTGGGCCCAAAAGTAGAGGAGAGGCAGAGAGCCGCGAAGTCCGTAGATCCGGAATAGAGGAGAGAAAACCGGAAGTCCCGCCCCCGCGTTCACGCGCGAAACCAGCAGGGGAAGCTCTCGCCCGGACAGGACCCCTCTTACCTGTATAGGTGTCCGTAGCATTGCCTGGCCGAACGATAGCAGCTGTGGAGTCAACCACTAGACCTGTCGGATGCTGGAGGGCTAAATACAAGGTCAGTTTGTGACCTGTCAGCACTTGTCCCAAACACCTTGTCTTGTTATATAGCCATATGGTGTGGGATCGCTAGGAGTGGGGATAGCCCACTGCTGCGAGATGGTAGCTGTCGCTAGGAGTGGAATAGAGACCCACTGCTGCGCGTTGAAAAATCCTGGGAAATAGGTGGAAGGTAAGATACCTCCAGCTAATCCCTGCTGAAAAATGTTTTTCTTGATAGAAGTAATGATCCAACTCCTGAGCGGACACTTGAAAACTGAAAGCAGTCTCCTGGTGCCAGGCTAGTTAAGGTAAGGGGAGGAGCACCAGAGCCTGTAAAAGTGTCAAATTTAAAAAAAAGTGTCAAATGTCAAAAAAAAGTGCTCCACTCCTGAAGGTGGAGCACTTAACCCCTAAGGTGCCTGGGTCCCCCTTGGCTGAAAGAGAAAAAGGCAACGTTTCGGGTGGACACTAAGCCCTTTATCAAACCTGAATTCAAGGCACCACTTCCAAACATTCTTATAATCACAATAACATTTGGATATATAGTACCAGCAAACCCTCCACCCACTGTGCAGTGCGTCGGCTTCTCAAACGGTGAGCGGACAGTGGGAGGAGACTGATGACGCAGCGCTTGAGCTTTTGCATCTGTCATCCATATGGATTTACAGTTCTCTTTTGGTATATAGGATTGGACGTGTTCCAGTGCCCTAAGGGATCCTTACGTACACCCTTGTGAAGTTATTACAGACTACAATTGCAAGTGAATGCAGTGACCGTGGTGTGAGTGTTGCCCCACCCACGGGACCACGTGCCCCGCTAAAAAGAACGTGTGAGGGACGCTTGTGGCTCACAGGTTGGGAATTATTGAGATAGAACCTCTGTTTTAAAAGGGCCTAACCTATTTAGTAATAAAGTTTTAGTTTCTAGAATTCTAAATTTATATTAAAGGGAATTATACCACTCCCTTCATTCCCCTCCTCCCATTATAAATACCCAGGAGAGGGACCTTAACTACTAAGTCCTCCCCCGGGTACTTTTCCAATCAGCTGTTTTACTTTCTTCAAGTCTCCCTCACTACTCCAGTCCGCTGACAATGCTGCAAATGGGAAGACACACTCTCCAATGAAGGCACCTACAGATACCATATCGTGGAATGAAGGAAGACGACATATGTGGACTGGAGCAGCGAGGGGAAACTTCATGTAAGTAGAACAGTTTATTGGAAAAGAACCCATGGGTGAGGACTAAGGAGCAAGGAGGCTTACCAAAACAATTTCTACAACCAAACACAGACTGTATGAAGCACAGTAACAATTCAGTAGCTTTTGTGTATTTTCTTGTGCTTGGGACAGCTCTGCTTTTATTGTATATGTCTGAACCACAAGGACTATAAAAACATGGTCATATTTCCTCACTCCCTGTATTGTGTTTAATATGGAACTTCAGATTTTCGAATTGAAAGTTAGGTTCACTTAGTATTACTCAGACGAGTAAAAAGAAAAAGCTCTTTAACCCAGTTAAACGTGAACAGCTGATTAGTTGCTGAAAATTAATATCTACACAAAAAACACACACCGCATAGAATCGCATGTTATGGTTTAAAGATCCTGGTTCTTTCTCTTTGGCCAATTCAAATTGGGTAACCAGCTCATAGTGTGGGAGGAATGTATGGGAACTGTCAATCAAAGGGATACCTGAAAGCACAAAAAGTTTGAGTATTAATATCATGCTCACCAAAACAAAAATAGGTCTAGAATTATATAGTAAACAGCAGATCCCTGGCACAGTGGCCCAGAGTTGGATAAAGCCCCAATCATCACTTAATCCCTGTTTTGCTACAGCTGCATAAAAAAACCAGCAGGCCCCAGTGGCTATGTGACACCACCACACAGAGGGGGGGCCTTTTGACAACAGTTTGGGGGATATTAAAAGACTATTGGTCAGTACAGCCTTATCTAAAACGAGGCACCAATGCAAATGCGGCACTTGGTACATTGCTATTAGGTCTTAAATAAAAATGTATACTTATTTTCCTCACCCCCCCAAATCCCTAGATCCTTATGGTTACTCACCTTCCTGTGGTCCCTAAATCCCAGAATCCTTACACTAGGAGTGTGTGCGTGTGTGTGGGGGTAAGTATCCATCTGGGGATGGACATGATCTTTAACTTTTTTATTCAGGACCCCCCAAAACCCCAGTTACATTTTGCTTAAAAGTTTTAATAACGCTCCCAGAGTGAGAAATTATACTTAAAATCTCCACGATCCACTGACGCTTGCTCCCTTCTCCACTGCTGCTGCTACGTGCCTTTTCCATTCACCAGCAACAGCAGAGGCTCGTTTGCTGAAAACCTACTAAAACCAGCAACTATTTGCTGGTTTTAAAGAAATCTGTCAAAACTGAGCTATCGCATTTGTACAACACTTGTGGCACTTTCTTTGGAACCACCAATTTAAACTCACTTACCAGTAAGGCTCTGGATTTTTTGAATAAAAGCTCTAGAAACAGGTATAGGCTGTGGAAACTTAAGAAAGAAACAAGCAGGAAGGTCAACACTGTTGGCATTTGTGATGGAAGTGAAGGACGGGGTCCTAAGGTAAAAGAATGATAGATGTGCATTAATTATTATGGTTGGTATATTTCCTTTCATGTAAATTACCCCACAGTAAGCAAGATGTTTTTGCAGTGTTCTCTGAAAAAGAGATGCATGCACATTCAAACTATATATTTATAGATTTTTAATTCTCAAATATTTTCCCTACTTACCCTTTGTTATCGATGGGATGGGAACCCATAATGAGAGGGGCAATAGGCAATTTGTACATGGCAGAAGTGGCTTCAATGGTGACAGAGACATTTAGACCAAGTGACCGGGGAACTGCCAGGTAAAAGACAAATACACAAATCAGATTATTTTTTAATTTACATTTTTACTGTATGAAACACATAAAAAAACCCAAGTACATATGAATGTAAAGCTTCACCAAAATTCCCCACTCACACGACACAACTACATAGGGTATGTGAATATCAGATGCTGTGCAAACAGTGCAGAATGTGCTCACCATGTATAAACAGTCACTAAAATTACAAATATACCCCAGATTAAAACAGTATGAAATACAACTTTCTGACAAGCTCTGGGGGATCTGCCAATCTGACAACTTACACCTGACACACCAACTTACACCTGACCAGTTTTGTTGGATAAAACAAATCAACAGGTTTTATTAAAGAAGTTTTTTATATCGAAATAATATGCATGCTAGTAAATCTTCAGGTACCTGGTTATAATAATAGGGCCCATGCATGTACCAATATATGTATAGTGTTGGTCCACTAACATAACTCAGTCTCGTACATTTAAAGAACAAGGTTAAAAATTATGTAAGTGGATTTGTTCTACAATTACTATAAACAATGACAGAACCTTTCACAAGTTCTGTAGGTCATAGCTTACCAAGTCCTTCACTCAGAGATATGGTTGACCCTGTGGCATCATCAAACAAATCATATGGAGTGATATAATACTTCAGGCTCATCACCTGGCCTAGGGGATAAAGAAAAGTAATTAGGGAAGCCGATTCTGTTTGGCAACATGCAGTAACTATAAACTACTAAAATACCTAACCCAGTAACCTGGCTAATTATTTTTTATTCTAAGTAAAAACAAGAAAGCTTTTGTTACTAAAACTGCAAAAAAAAAAGTTTATATGCCCACTTTTTAAGAGCATGCAATTATAAAAGCCATCAAACATATCTTTGATATAATTTAAGTTTAGAAACGCTAGCGATCATTCAGTATCAGACAGTCAGGCAACTATTGACAGCAATCATTAAAGGGCAACTCCACCCTCATAATAACATCATTTAGAAAGAATGGCCTCTTTAAAATATGTTGATATATTATACTTTGTCCTATGAATTCATTACTGTATGCCTGCTATGCTTCTGGATGCCTCATGGAAACTGAGCCTGTACTGAGCCTGGGCATGCTCAGAAGAGGCAGATAGGGAATTAACATTCAGTCATTAGCTGTGATGTCAACTGTCAAATCCATAACAGACAGTTGCTAACTGGAAGAACCAGGAAGCAGAAACGGGAAACAGGACATTGTGCAGGATTTCAGGTTAGACTTATATATTTCAGATTTCAAACTATTACCGTTTAGGGATTTGGGGGGGTGATTTACCTGTATGTAAGTTTTCATTTTAGGGCTGGACTTGCCCTTAAGTTAATTCTCTATTCAGTATTTAAGAGTCTGGTGATGATTAAAGTAAAATATGCACTGCAGTCAACATAACTAGGCACAGTGAAGAATGGTATTTACATATATTTAAAGCAAAGGAAAAACATCTTTACTACTGCAATGGCCACATAATGTGCACCAAATGCTTTCATTTCAGCCCCACACTATTAACATTTTGTACAAAATAAACATTTACCTCCACTTCGTGGGGTAAGGTACCCAACGGTGCCATGCAAAATTTTCTCCAACACACTGGCATTGGTGGCCTGCCTGAAAGAGGCAAATAAATGCAGAATTGGGGTTAAATTTTTGACATTTCATACTCTTCTACCTGACTTTACATAACCAAATTATCAGTTACATTCACAATCATACGTTTGTCACAGTTCATGCCTGCACTTACCAGTACATGGCAGCCATCTTTGTAAGGTCCAGTTCCAAAGACTGGAGGGCGAGATACATTTTTGTCTCCAATTTACTAGAGAGATAAGTCATAGGTTAAGTTTACACACTGGAATTAAAAGGGTCACTATACTCATTGAAACAATCTAACATTATCTGAAACTACAATTTGAGACAAGTAAAATGGCGGTACTCACATATTTATCTGTGCTTGCTTTGTTGTCCCCACCCTCCCTTATTCACTGCCTCCTTGTAGTTTCTTCGACACTAGTCTGACAATTCTGCACAGCCTCACCATGGACACTGCTCTGCTTACACATCTCCCCTTCCCTCCCCAGTCTTTCTTTTCTCTGCTGCTGATTCTCTTAAATGTTGCAGAAAGTGTGCTGGCAGGCAAGCGACGGTCAGGGAAAAATTGTCAGAAACTACACAAGACCCATGTGCACATCCTTTGTATTTACTCACTTATCCCCTGGCACCTTGTACAGATTCACCAATCCCTTCAAATGCTGTGAGAAATCCTCAAAGTTCTTCTCCCTGCAAAAATGCACAATATAAATGTATTAATTATTCTCATCAAGAATCGCCCACATATTAACTATTTAGAAAATCAGTTTAACTACTTAAAAAATGAAATACCTAGCATGGCATAGTAAGATATTGAGGTAAACACAAAGTGATTATTAAACAGAGAATCTACAACACTCCCCATCCTTTGTGTGTATTTCTTTTTTGCTGGAAATTAAAAGGAATGGCCACTTCCACAACATAATCAGAACCCAATCATTCCCTAGTACCACTTCAGAAGCTGGCTTTGTTTGCAGCAAGAATGTAAGACTCAGGAGTACCCACCCAGGAGAGGGAGTGGGGGTACAAGTGGGGGCCATAATTGACCTTTAAAAAGAATCTGATGCCAACTAACAACAGTTATTATCTGAAAATGAATGATGCAAGTCCCATGCAAATACCTTTTTCTACTTCACTGATTTTCTGCATAGGAAAACCATTAAAAAAATCAGCAACGATATGTGTCATTTGAGCTCAACGTAACCAATGAAGTGAAAATGTAATATCTTGGTGTCTATTGCTTGTCATTTACAACAAACGAAGTATAACAAACCTTAATTGTTCAACCAACTCCGGACAGCTCTAAAATAAAGAAATAAAAGGTTATTTATGAAAAGAACTATACTGACTGGATCATAAGTTTTGACTTTTAGGAAATCTGCAGGCTCTTACAGAATAATTGAGGTTGAATAAAGACTTAAGTCCATTTAGTCCAAACTTTAACCCTACCTAGCAGGTGATCCAGAGGAAGGCAAATAAAAAACCAGCTAAAATGGGGGGGGGAGGAATTCCTTCTCAACTCCAAATGGCAATTGGAAAGAATCCCTGTACCAACCAGAACTACAGAATATGTATTAATACCAGTAATTCTCAATATTATATAGTATCGCTGTACCAACCAGAACTACAGTATATGTATTAACACCAGTAATTCTCAATATTATATAGTATCCCTGTACCAACCAGAACTACAGAATATGTATTAATACCAGTAATTCTCAATATTATATAGTATCGCTGTACCAACCAGAACTACAGTATATGTATTAATACCAGTAATTCTCATAATTATATAGTATTCCAATACCAACCAGAACTACGGTATATGTATTAATACCAGTAATTCTCAATATTATATAGTATCCCTGTACCAACCAGAACTACAGTATATGTATTAATACCAGTAATTCTCAATATTATATAGAATCTCTGTACCAGCCAGAACTACAGTATATGTATTAATACCAGTAATTCTCAAAATTATATAGTATCCCTGTACCAACCAGAACTATAGTACATATCAATACCAGTAATTCAATATTATCTAGTTTTACAAAGTTATCTAGGCCACTTTTAAAGCTATTCAATGAATTTGCCATTACGACATCTGCTGGAAGACAGTTCTAGTCGTGGCTCCCTGGCATTGTTTGCTACAGCTAAGTCTGTTATCTACTAGAACCTCCAAATCTATTTACATTAGCGATTAACTTAGCACAGAGTTATTTATGGTGTAAGTGGCACAAGGATTGTTAAACCCCAAAGGCATCACCTAACATTTCCCAGTACAGAACCCTGAGCCACCCCACTTAGTAGATCTTTAACCAACATAGATATTGCATTTATTGCACCCAGTCTCATCACTTCCTCTCCCTTCGATTACAGCATATTGTAAAAGCCGGTTCTGTTTAGAAAGATACTAGAGACACTAGATGGCTTGCTGCACTGCTGTATAAAACCTCTCTGAAAAGTAACCATTTAGTTAGGAGCCTTAAAATATGTCCAATTTCACAGGCTGAGAATAAATTATCAGTCTTATACATTTAAAGGAGCCTCCTTACAACAGAAGGTATCTTGCAGTCTTGTGTTATACGAATAGCATTGCCCACAAAATCTAAGGAGCAAGAAGTAATTCCTAGGGTAAGGAGTGGAGATATGCAAAATTTCTCCTTAAAGGGCAAGTCCAGCCTAAAAATTATTTTTTTTAAAAATGCTTATCACCTCCCAAACCCTCACTTTTGCGAGGTTCCTACAGTTCAAAGATTCCCCAGAGCTTACTTTCCTGACCCGGACCGCTATTCCACGCCCCCTGCTCCTGTTTCGAGCAAAAACAGGAGCAGGGGACTTCTGCGCTGACAGCCGCTCCACTACCTGGTCGCGGATGTCAGGCGATTGGGCATGACGCCATGCCCTAAATGACAGCTGCAACCAGGATCCGGGTCAGGTAAGTAAGCTCTGGGGGATCTTTGAACTGTAGGAACCTCGCAAACGTGAGGTTTTGGAGGGTGATAAGCATTTTAAAACAAACTTGTTTTTAGGCTGGACATTCCCTTTAATGTCCTTTGGCCAATGCATGTGTCCAGAACCACGGGCTTATAACATGCAATATAGTATAGTATATATGGTATAGAGCGGATCATCTGACCTGAAGACATGACATGTTTCAATTTTGTTAGATCTCACCAGTGCAAGATACAGATTCATGGCTCTATGGGGTATCACTTGTACATTTAAAAGGAATAGTCTAGCCTGATGACTAACAACAAGGGGTAGCATGAAGAGAAGGGAGAGTGGGGGAGAGCTGGCAAGATCAATCATGTGGAACACTTTGTACATTGATCCTGCCAGTTCCCCTTCAAGTTGGTGCACTGTATGGAACAGAGCTTTAGAAAAATGAGAAGGTGGGAGTGCTAGGGTGCTCAGTCACCCTGAACAGCATAAGGAGAGAACTGTACAGGGAAGGGGGGAAAAGCATGCATTTTCCTTTCTCTTTAACCCCTTGTTGGTAACTTTTTTTTTTTTAATTTAAATGCATTTCACTATTCCTTTTAATCAATCAAGCCTTTTTATGATAAGGGGGCTTAGAAGCAGTAGATGAAACAATACATTTTGATCCTGATTCACTAAATATGAATTGTTAACATTATGACATTCATAGGATGAAAAACAGTATACAAACCGTGAGGTTGGTAGCAAAGGCCTTTTTTAGTAAACTTTTGGAGGAAATTGTCTTTCTTAATTCACCCACAGCTCTCTACTAGATTGCTGCACTTCTCCATATGTCAGAAAAAAGCATCCCTGAATGCTTCTCATGCTAAGGCACTGGGGAGGGGGCTTGGTTTATATGGGTCACCATTGCTTGGAATGGTGGAAGTCCATGCTTTCAAGAACAATAAAAGTAGGAGAGACTACTGGCCCTGGAGCAAATGCTATGCTTCTTAACAGCATTGCGCAAGCTAAGCTTAGATACAGAATGCCAGCTGTAGACTGTAGCTTTGGCTTTATTCAGCCATCATCAGTTCAACTTATGCCTCTGGTCCGCAGTGTGAAGCACCATTTAATGTCACAAAGGGATCAAGTAAGTTAGGAAGAGTTCAGGCTAGAGCACCCATTGGGGAAAGTTGTGGGTAATTTTCATATTTCCATGGTAGCCTGTGAGCAAATGCTATTTTTATTACCTTGTGTTAATAGCATTGCACAAACCAAGTATTCTTAGTATTGGCTAATCGCCAAACCCATCAGATTTGTCTATTATTGGCCATGTATGTACCCAGCTTAACAACACCACTTACCACTGGGTTTTCCCGGTGGTGGGCCACTTTGACATCACATAATTGCCCTTCTGGATCCAAAAGAACTTCTAGGTAGAACATATCAGTTGTGATATAACACTCTGTGCCATTGGGACTCAAGTGGGAGCTAAGGCTAAAAAAAATATGGAAGAAAACAGGTGTTAAGAATTATAAAAATTACAAACATAAGCTTTACTGTATATACTCGAGTATAAGCCGAGGTTTTCAGGCTTTAAAAATAGCCTGAAAACCCGACCTCGACTTATACTCTGGTCACGGTAAGGTATTGTAAATTTACTCACCAATCCGCTGCTGCTACTTGCTCTCTATGTGAGGTACCGGTAATTTAAATCCTGAGGTTCCGGCTGGCACTCTGCACTGATGTCCGAGTGCCAGCCGGAACCCCAGGATTTAAATTACCAGTACCTTACGGACATCAGTGGAGAGTGCACTGCAGGGGTTTGGAAACTACAACTCCCAGCTACTAAAGCATGCTGGGAGTTGTAGTTTCCAAAACATTTGAAGTGCCAAGGAATGAGGCCTATACTGGATTTGGCTATTACTGTATGGGACTACAGCTGTCCATTTAAAGGGCAACTAAATACAGTATTAGAAGGCAGTAGTGGTCATAATTTCAACACTCGGCTTATACTCGAGTCAATCATGTTTTCTTACTTTTTGAGGTAAAAATAGGTACCTCGGCTTATACTCGGGTCGGCTTACAAACGAGTATATACAGTATACGGGGAACCGTGTGTGGGCACAAAGCTCAAAATAGCTACTACGGTATGTAGTGTACAAACTTAAAAGAACACTAAACCCATAAAAACAACTATTTGCCATTCGTTTCTATTATTCACAGGGAGGTGAGAACGCTTATTCTCACCTCCCTGTGAATAATAGGATGCTCAGAGGACCTGGAACTTACCTTACCGCCGCTCCACTCGCAGCCGCTTCTTCACTGAACAGCTGTTCTCTCCCGATCGTGCGCTCTCTCTTTTGTATTGGCTCGCATGGCAAATAGTTGTTTTTCTGGATTATGGGAGTTTAGTGTCCCTTTAATTTGGCTTCTGCACAGATGATACACAAATTATACACAAGTGCACACACCCATAAAAAAACAGGGACAACTGTCTACAATAAATCGGTTTTCAGAAAAACTGCCATCATTACACCGGTAGCAGTACACCAACTTAAAAGATAATTACATTTTTTTAAAGTTAATTTTTAGTGATAATTACCTGGGGCAAGAGAATGGTTATTCCTACCTCCCTATACTGTTTTGTTAATGAGCTACAGCATGTACAGTTTTCATCTGCCAGGCTAGTGTCCTGGGACTTCCTGTATTAAAGATAATGCTAAATCCACAATGAAGGCTGGCAGAAGCAGTTTCTTTGTGCTTGCACAAAAACTATATTGGGAGGTAGAAATGACCAATCCTACCTGCACCACATACTTTTCATTTTAACAAAAAACTATATCAACTATACCTTTAAATCACAAGAACAACTTATTACTCTTTCAAAGCAAAACAAATACAATGTTTTTGCCCTTGGTCAAAATAACCATGGTTCTTCAGGCATCAGTCACCAATAACTGCATTTCCTTACCCATTCTGTCTTGCTATGGACTCCAGACGATCGGTCATAGCAGACAATGATGACACTAAAAATAAAGTAAGGAACGTATACAGGTAAAAATAGGAAACTGACAAAGAAAAACATGTATAAAGTGTGCATGTAACTCAGTGTGCTGTGAAATATGAGTATTGAAATATCTTTCCCAAATTTTAAACATTGGGCTGAATAACTGATAATAGAAACATTTGGGAAAAGTGGGAGTATTTTGGTTTTAGGGGCAGTGCTCTTCTTGTATAAGAAACTTCATTTTGGGAGTGGACATGTCCTTTAAAGGGCAAGTCCAGCACCAAAATGAAAACTTACATTCAGGTATATCACCCCCCAAAAACCCTAAATGGTAATAGTTTGAAATCTGAAATTTATAAGTCTAATCTGAAATCCTGCACAATGTCCTGTTTCCCGTTTCTGCTTCCTGGTTCTTCCAGTTAGCAACTGTCAGTTATGGATTTGACAGTTGACATCACAGCCAATGACAATGTTAATCCTCTGTCTGCCTCTTCTGAGCATGCCCAGGCTCAGTAGATGCTCAGTACAGATTTCTAAATTGCTCAGTTTCCAGAAGCATAGCAGGATGAATTTAAAGGGCAAACTATGACATATCAACATATTTTAAAGAGGCCATTCTTTCTAAAAGATGTTATTATGAGGGTGGAGTTGTCCTTTAACCACTGCAAAGCTGGACATGTACACATCACAGTCAGAGGTTAGGTGACATTTTACAATGAAAGTAGACCTAGAATAAAAATATTTCTTAATAGAGAATACAAATCCCACTATGCACAGCTAAGCAATACTAACTAAAGTAAGGGTTGGTACAGATCAGCAGATTCTTTGCCCCAGCTGTCTATTCGCCTCTAGCAAGCAGTTGTCTGGGATGAATCACGGTCTGTTGGGGCAACCAATCATACGGTCCATAGGAGGCCACAGGATCGGATGTGATTTACTGGCAAGTCCAATGGCCCGTTTGTCCAATCCAGCATGGACCATATCACACCTTGGAATTGTCCCAACTGCACCGGATGGTCCGATGCAATGAAAGCATGAAATGGGGCATCTCAACGTTAATGAAGAGCCACAAAAAAACCCCCATGTTTCTACACAAATTGTAAATGTCTTTACCTTTCAAAGCTTTCTGCAGTGTTTCTAAATAACTGACAAGGTGCTGGTGACTTCCGGACATCATTCCAGTCCGCTTCTCCTGTAGAAAATGTAAAAAGGTTTTATTTCTAACAATGAAACCATATATGTACAAATAGAAATGATAAACGTTTTGGGAGACTGTAATCATATTTAGCAGGCTATAGATGAAAGGCAAAAAACCCAGAGAGCGTTATAGTTACTTCCCTCCCCACAGTCCCCGATGCTCATTATAATCTTTACATTTCTACTCCAGCATTGAAGCTGGAATCTCGTGCAGATGCTGGCTTTCCTCCAGATTGCAGCAGTCATGGCGTGACATTGCAGCCAATAACAGACTGCATTCTGTAGTGCCTTCTCTGTAAAAGCTCTCTGAACTTATAGGAGGCTAACATAGCGTTGCTGCAATGGGCGCACCGCTCCTGTTTTGGAGTTTAAGTCATGCTAACCGATGCTATATCGGTTAGCGTGACTTAAACATCTTCCTTGCGGTGGCTGCGTGGCTAACTCGAAAGTTAACCATGCAGACACCGCAAGAGATGTTATATGCCAAAAGCGGCATTCTATTGCGGCACTTTTAAAAGTGTCGGAATAGAAAACGGCAAAAAGCAATGCTCCCAGAGACACTATAGGCAAATAGCATCACCGGGCTGCCAATATCACCCTGTAAGACTAAGGAGAAGTGCAGCAGTAAAAGGTACGGATTATGGGCTTTAGGGACTCCTTTTAAAGTGTATTTTTCGCCGAAAAAGTGAACATACCCTGTTTCACAATAATCAAAAGAACAGAAGGTAAAGGAGTTAGGCCTTACCTCCTGCTCTTTAATTAATCAAACAAGAGTCTAAAGACAAAAGTTGAAACTAACCAGCGATTGCATACCTCCGCTGCTTCCTCTGACCACAAGCAAGGATTGTATAAGGGAGCACAGGTAAGTTTCAGCTCGTCTGTCAGCTCCCGTTTAATTGAAAAATGAGGTAAGACTTAGCCCCTTTACTTTCCATTCTTCAATTAATGTACAGTGAAGATTCCATTTAAGGCTGCGGCCACACAAAACATGGCTCGTTACCATGCATTTGTGCTGCAATTCTGAAAATATTCCATTATTGGAGCATAAGCGATTTGCAAAAAATGATGATTGTAGAGCAGCATGCAGTGTGGCCACTCACATTGTGTAAAGGTTCGTAAACACGTGCGATCGCAGGTCCCGCCCCGCACGATGTGTACAAACATTCGTTTCGGCCGATAATCGGCTTGTGTATTGGCCCTTTATCGGCCGAAATGGCTGGTCATTCGGAGATCCGCCCGGTCGGTCAGGCAACGATCCACGACCGAATGGCCGTTTCGGGCGATAAAGGGCCCATACATGGGCCGATTATCGGCCAAACCGAACGTTCGTACACACCATGCGTCGCGGGTCGGGGACCCGCGATCGCACGTGTGTACGAACCTTAAGTGAGTGAGAAACGTGTTAATGTGATCTAGCAAAGAGTTCTACTGCAAACAATAGGTGACTGATCCTTCTGTCAGGGTGACAGTAAACAAAGAGAATGTGTAAAGTTCAGTCCATTGCAAAGCTGTACCTTTAAATCACACACTATGTTACTTTCCCTTTAACAATGGGGTACAAAATCTCACAATTATTATTGTGGATTTATATAGCACCAATATCTTCTATAGCGCTTAACAATTACATGTATACATTCACATCATGTCCTGCCCCGAAGAGCTTACAATCTAAGCACATTTATTTGACACATTCAACCTATCAGTATGCCCTTATCATTGTGGGGGAAGCAGGAGTGCCCAGAGGAAACCCACGCTAGCACGGGGAGAACATACAAAATCCTTGCAGATGTGTCCATGGGTGGAATCGAACTCAGGACTTCAATGCTGCAAAGCAACAGTGCTAACCACTGAGCCCCTGTGCTGCTATTAATAAGTAATATGCAGCTAGCAGGGCAGTCTTGACTATCTGACCGAATAGCAGTTCGGCAGGAGCAGTTGATTGAATGAGATTTCAGTGTGTGTGTGTGTGTGGGGGGGGTGTTTGAGCCAGCAAGTAAAGCGTAAAAGGTAAACTTTGCCAATGGCTTTGCCAATAAAAGTAACGAACAGGGGGATTCAATAAAAGTTCTTATTGTTAAAAATGGTGCTAGATGGGTTGAACTGGATGGACTTATGTCTTTATTCAACCTCAAATACTATACTATACTAATTTTGCCCCAACCAATCAGATATTATTTAACATTTGAAAGCTACATCTGATTGGTTGGGGCAAAATTAGCACCATTTTTTATGATAAGAACTTTTATTGAATAACCCTGATAGTATGTTATTCAAAGGTATGGCTTTGCAATGGATTGAACCTTGATTTACACTGTACATTCCCTTTAAATTAAAAAAAAGTCTATATTTTCCAATATTTCTCACACATATCTTACCATTATTTGCCGAACAAGTTTAATAGTTTCAGGCCATGGTCGGTTCTGGGCATACTTGGCATGAAGCCGCTCCAACACAGAACTCATCTTGTAGGGGATGAGGGATCCTATTGGAGAGAAAGAATGTTTATTTATAAGAAACCATGCAGGTATCCACCCAATGGACCAATTGTGCGGTAAAAGATACCTTGTGATGTGAAGAAATATTTTTCCCTTTTCGGATTGGTGTTTAGGAAAGACAAGAAGAGCATCATCTTATAGGTTATGTCACAGGCAAAAGCATGGGGTGGGGCCAGGCCCGAACAATCAATGCCTCTGGTAATAATTGAGGGTTATCAAATGTGTGAGGGACCTTATAGATCCGCCATCAGAAATTGCTACATGTAGATGAGCAAAATTGCTAAATTGTGATAATGCTCCTTTATCGCCGTCACAAAATACAGAATAGTATTTTACAACTGTGGTGCAAATACTGGCGCGGAAGGAAAGATTTTCTTAATGATGTGGTTGTAAAATAATGATCATGGTCAGTATTTTTCTTTTTTTTGGGGTACTAAACATCTAGAACCACCAGGAGACGAATAAAAATTTTTTGTTTGAATGTAGCCTTTAAAACTTATATTTACTATTGTAAAATAATTTTATCTACTCAAGACAGATTAAAGTTATCATGATAACATGGGTTCCTATTGAACCAGGCAAATTACAAGCAGTTATCAATTAACAGTTTATCTTAAAAACCCTGCAGAACAAACAAACTTTTTTTTAGAATTTTAGTTTTTGTATGAAGCTAAAAGCCATTACACACTTGTGATGTGCCACAGCCTCAAACAGCTGACGCACAACCGATCAATGGTCATTTCAGCAGACAATTCTGTGTGTATGGCTGCCGTGTGTGATCCCAACAGATTTGACGTTTTAGGCGAAGATGTGGAGGACGATGGCTCGGAAGTAGCATGTATATAGCGGGCATTTCCCTTGAGCTCCAATACAAGGGAGAAAAAAAACGGGCTAGGAAGGATACACAGGTGGTAGTGATAAGGGACTCCATTATAAGGAAGATAGATAGGGTAATCTGTCGCCAAGACCCTATATGCCGAACAGTGTGTTGTCTGCCTGGTGCTAGGGTTTGACATGTGGTGGATCGTGTAGACAGATTATTGGGTGGGGCTGGGAGTGACCCGGCAGTCTTGGTTCACCTTTGTGCCAATGGCAAAGTTAGAGGAGAGGTCCTTAAAAAGGATTTCCGAGAGTTAGGGGCCAAGTTATAAGTAAGGACCTCAAGTGTAGTGGTTTCATAAATACTACCACAGCCATGTGCTACGCTATGGAGGCAACGGGAGCTTAGGCGTATAAATGCGTGCCTAAGAGGGTGGTGTAAGGAGATGAGGTTTGGGTTTTTAGAGAACTGGGCTGCCTTTTCTGTTGGATACAGGCTTTTTAGTAGAGATGGATTGCACCTCAATGATAATAGTGCAGCTGTTTTGGGGTAGAAGATGGCTAGGGGGTTGGAGGAGATTTTAAAATATGTATGGGGGGGTACGTTGAACTACACAGGGATAGAAAAGTTAGGGATCAGGGGGCTAATGACACAACAGAGGGAGGAGACAGCATAGAGGATAAGGAGGTATGTACGTCCAAGTATGAAAGTAAATCAATTGAAAAAATTAAAATGTATTTTACAAATGCAAGAAGCCTGGCTGAAAAAACTGGGGAACTAGAACTAATAGCTTTAAAGGAAAGGTATGATGTGATCAGTATAGCAGAAATGTGGCTAAATGATTCACATGACTGGACAGTAAATATTGAAGGATACTCCTTATTTGGACATGACAGAGTTAATAGGAAAGGAGGGGAAGTATGTTTGTTTGTTAAACAGGAATTGAAGCTTAGGGAATAGTGATCATGATAAAGTGTCATTTAATAAAGGTTGCAAAAAACTAAAGTGCACCGGGTTAACAAAAACGTTTAACTTCAGGAAAGCTAATTTTATCTTGTTAAAGGAATCACTACTGCTCATAGACTGGGGGAAATTTTTTCTAGGTAAAGATACTGAGCAGATGTGGACCACTTTTAAAGGGATATTAAACTATTACATTTCTAAATTTGTAGCTTTAGGTAACAAGTGTAAAAAAATTAGGTCCACTCCTGCATGGCTTAATGCTCAGGTAAAAAGGGAAATGGAAAAAAAGAAAAAGGCTGTTAAAATTTTGAAACCAGAAGGAACAAAACAGTCTTACAAGGAGTATAAAAGCTGTAATAAATAGTGCAAGAAAGCGATTAAACTAGATAAAATAGAAAATGAAATACGGATAGCCGAACAAAGCAAGTCCAATCCCAAAATGTTTTTTAAGTATATAAATGGTAAAAAAATGAGGACTGAGAATGTGGGATCATTAAACAATGGGGCTGAGATGGTTGCAGAGGATATATAGAGAATCCTAGTCCTTACAGTAGGTATTGTAATAATATGCAGGGGAGAAATGAGGAGTATTCACATTGGCTGACGGAGGGTTTTGAAAGAGCTTAGTTCAGTTCTATCTAGACCACTGTTTCTCATATTTTCAGATATACAAAGCCAATGTAATACCAATATTCAAAGAGTAGTCATTCACAGCCTGGTAACTATAGACCTGTAAGCCTAACATCAGTGGTAGGGAAGGTGCTGGAACCTTTGTTACGGGATCATATCCTTGACTTTGTCTCCAGAACTGATCTTATTAGTAGTAGCCAGCATGGATTTATGAGAAATAGATCATGCCAGACAAATTTAATTGGTTTTTATGAAGAATTGAGTAAGAATTTAGATTCAGGCACAGCAGTGGATGTGGTATACTAGGATTTTGCAAAAGCTTTTGATACCGTGCCACTAATGTATAAACTGAGGACTGTTGGCCTAGAGGAAATCAATGCAGGTAGTCGCACTCCAAATAAAAGTGAATTATTTATTCCCAAACAAACATGAATACAATGTTTCAGGGGTACTGCTACCTGAAGAAGGGGGCCAGTACCCCCGAAACGTTGTATTCATGTTTGGTTTAAATAATTCACTTTTATTTGGAGTGCGACTACCTGCATTGATTTCTTATGGTTATTTTGCTTCTGTATGGAGTAAGAAGCATTTTGTAGCCTGCACCCACGCAGGCAGAGTGCACTTGAAAACTTTGGACTTTGCTAGCCCAGAAGAAAACATTTGTTCATGGATAGAGAATTGGTTATTGGATTTCAAACAGAGAGTGGTGTTAAATGGAGCTACATCTATGTGGGCTAAAGTTCCAAGTGGAGTGCCTCAGGGTTCTGTACTGGGGTCACTTCTGTTTAATCCGTTTATAAATGACTTAGAATGGGGCATTGAGAGCAAGGTCTCAGTGTTTGCTGATGACACTAAACTATGCAGAGCTTTGAAAACTTCAAATGATGTGCAAGTGCTGCAAGCAGACCTAGATAGATTATCAAAATGGGCAGCAGAATGGCAGATGAGATTCAATGTTGATAAATGTAAGGTGACGCATTTGGGATTTAATAATCCCTGTGCCACCTACACCATATAAATGTGTAAATGCATCTGTAATGAAAAAGATTTGGGGATTCTGGTAGATAACAGACTTAAGGTGGCCATACATCAGTGCGATATTACTTACTCGATCGATCGCTCACGTGACCTTCATCGATCCTGCCGGAACCGTCTCTCCCGATCTTATATCCGACCGACATGCGATTGCAAAATCCCATTCATTGTGAGATTGCATTTCAGTCGAATATAAGATTAGGAGAGAAGGCTCCGGCAGGATCGCAGGAATGTCGCGTGAGCGCTCGGTCGGGTAAGTAATATCGATGTATGGCCACCTTTAGCTATAGCAAACAATGCCAGACAGCCACGGCTAGAGCTAGCAAGATATTGTCTTGTATAAAGAGAGGGAATAGATTCAAGAGAGAAATATATTATTCTCCCTCTTTACAAGGCACTGGTAAGGCCTCATTTGGAATATGCGGTGCAGTTTTGGAATCCCATATACAAAAGGGACATCTTGGAAATAGAAGCAGTTCAGACAAGGGCAACTAAATTAATAAGGGGAATGGAGGGCCTTGAATATGCAGAAAGAATAGACAAGTTAGGGCTGTTTACATTGGAGAAGCGACATTTGCGTTGGAATAGGATAATCTTATACAAATATATTAAAGGGCATGTCCACCCCTTCCCCAACTTTTTGCCAAATAATAGTTCTCCTTCCCCCAGCCCCAACCGCTATAAAAGATTTGTTAGAAAGTCCCCTGATAGTTACTTACCTCCCCTCTATCCTCCGCCGCACAGCCCAGGACCTCTGCTTGCATGGAACTGCAAGCAGGGGGCGGGACCAGCAGCCGCGTCCATGATTGGCTGAGAGGCAGCCAATCACGGACGCGGCTGCACAGAACGCCGGGGGAGAGAGGGAAGGTAAGTAGCTATCGGGGCACTTTCTAACAAATCTTTTATAGCGGTCGGGGATGGGGGAAGGAGAACTATTATTTAGCAAAGGGGTTTGTAGCTAGGGGGAGGGATCGTAAAACAGGAGGGAGGGGGTGGAGGGGTGCAGTGCACATGCCAAACTTCTCTCGGGGGGGGGGGGGGACAGGAGGCAGAGTCCTATATGGACTCTGCAGTACTCCTGGTGGGCAGTTTTTTTGACTGGGGGGGGATTACTGGAGAACCATTTGGAGCTGGGAAGTAAGGTAAGGATTTTTATTCACTACAGAGTGGGGCCAGTAGTGGGGGAAATTATAGGTTTGGGGGTGGACATGCCCTTTAATGGGCCATACAATAAACTCTCTGGTGCATTGTTCAATAATCAGTCATATCAGGACACGTAGACATCCTTGGAAGAAAGTAAGTTTCATCTTCAGGTTAGGAAAGGTTTCTTTACAGTGAGAACGATGAAACTGTGGAACTGTCTCCCAGCAGATGTGGTAATGGCAAGTTCATTGAATAGCTTTAAAAATGGCCTGGATAAGTTTCTGAAACTAAAAAATATTGAGAATTAATGGTATTAAAGGGCATGTCCACCCCCAAAACTATAATCTCCCCCACTACTGGCCCAATCATGTAGTGTAGTTTAATAATTACCTCACATCCCAGCTCCATATGGTTCTCCTGTAGTCCCCCCCCAAAGTCCCAAAAACTGCCCACCAGGAGGATAGCAGAGTCTATATAGGACTCTGCCTCCTACCTGGCCTCCTGTAGAAGTTTGGCATGCGTACTGCAGCCCTTCTCCCCCTCCCTCTCGATTAGGATTCCCCCCCCCTAGTGTTAATCCCTTTACATATGTCATTCCCCCTGTCCCCCCAGCCCTAACCGCTCTATATATTTTATTTGAAAGTGCCCCAAACTTTACTTACCTTCCCTCTTTCCTCCGCCGCAATGAACTCCCGCCAGCCGCGTCCGTGATTGGCTGCTGCTCAGCCAATCACAGACGCGACTGCCAGTCCCGCCCCTCTGCTTGCATTTTCTCGCAAGCAGAGGGCCAGGCAGCGCGGCGGAAGAAAGAGGGAAGGTAAGTAATATTTGGGGCACTTTCTAATAAAATAAATAGAGCGGTTGGGGCTGGGGGGACAGGGGGAATAACATATAAAAAAAATATTTTCAAGGGTGGACATACCCTTTAATACATATACTGTAGTTCTGGTTGGTACAGGGATACTATATAATATTGAGAATTACTGGTATTAATACATATACTGTAGTTCTGGTTGGTAAAGAGATACTATATAATATTGAAAATTACTGGCATTAATACATATACTGTAGTTCTGGTTGGTACAGGGATACTATATAATATTGAGAATTACTGGTATTAATACATATACTGTAGTTCTGGTTGGTACAGGGATACTATATAATATTGAGAATTAGTGGTATTAAGACATATACTGTAGTTTTGGTCAGTACAGGGATACTATATTATATTGAGAATTACTGGTATTAAAGGACAACTATACTCACCTCACCCTCGCTCCTCTTCCTCCATAGCTGCATAGTACCCAGGGTGAGGACCTAAAATCGCTAAGTCCTCACCCTGGGTACTTTCCCTAACTCCTGCACTACTTACCGCAAATCTGCTTCGCCGATCGCTCCATTCCTCCGCTCTTCCTGCTTCAGTGACAGATCGCGAGGCAGCCAATAGGAAGATATGCTCTGCAAGGAGGCGTGTCTTCCAATTGGCTGCCTCGCGACTGTCACTGACACTAGAAGAGAGGTCGAACAGTGTGGATCGGCGAAGCAGATTTGCGGTAAGTAGCGCAGGAGTTAGGGAAAGTACCCAGGGTTAGCACTTAGCGATTTTAGGTCCTCACCCTGGGTACTATGCTGCAGTGGATCGGGGAAAAGGTGAGTATAATTGTCCTTTAATACATATACTGTAGTTTTGGTTGGTACAGGGATACTATATAATATTGAGAATTACTGGTATTAATACATATACTATAGTTCTGGTTGGTACAGGGATACTATATAATATTGAGAATTACTGGTATTAATACATATACTGTAGTTCTGGTTGATCCAGGGATACTTTCCGATTGCCGTTTGGAGTCAGGAAGGAATTTTTAACCCTTTTTTTTAGCTGGGTTTTTTGCTTTCCTCTGGATCAACTGTTAGGAAGGGTTAAAAAGTGTATTGAATCCATCAAGGTTGGACTTGATGGACGTATATCTTTATTCAACCTCAATTACTATGTTACAATTACTATGTAGGCAGCTCTCCAACGCCGACCAAATGGCTACCAAATCGTATGTTTAACGATTACAAAATACAAAAATAATTATTCACGCTAGAGAGTTTTTGAGAAACAAATACATCAATTAATAATTCCCAGCCCTTATTTGTTCTAGCAAATACTGTTATGATATGATTTTTTTTTAATTATTATCCCACAGGAAAAATAAATTGTTTGCATTATTTCATGTTACTCTCAACTGTAAGAGGCACAAAGATATGGATTGTTAACAGGTCATATAATGAAAGGTGATAGGAAAAGACATCTGACAAGCATTATTTGTGTGGTACACAACCACAAAGAGCAAAAAAAGTAGAATATTATTTAAGCCACATAAAATATGTTGATGGGGGGGCAGGGGTTGGGAGGTGGCAGACAGGTTTGCAAAAATACACATGCATGACAGTGCAGTTACTGTTCATTGAGATCAGCAGTGGAAACGCTCCAAAAGTGACAGGTGCACCCTACAGCCTCATATATAAAAGCAGACTGGGAAGTACGAGTACTTGCTCCTCCCTTCCATGCAAATATAGTTTCACTTAAAAAGTTGTCAAATATATCAATTTGTCAAAAATACATACATTTGTCAAAAATATAAATATAGGGTTACTTAAAAAATTGACAAAGTCAGTATAATTCACATTACGTTCTTCAGAAACAGAAACCTAACCGTCAGTCCCTCCTATTTACACCAGTGATAACTGTTTAACAATGACCAATCCAACTGTGGTCTTGCTTTAGGAGTTAGAAGATCCCCTTCCCATTTAAGACGTGTTACCCAAAGTCAACAGTAAGGGCTACCGTACTTCAATGCAGGAATAAATAACCAATGGCATTCAGGCTATTCCAGTCAGGGGCGTAACTACATGGGAGCAACCACAGTGGGGCCCGGGAGCCACAGGGGGCCCCATCTTTTTCCTATGACAGATACAGCCTACTCCCAGAAAACCACTGTGGATGAAGCACAGATAGGGGCTAGTGATTGCTAGTTACACCACTGATTGCAGTCCTATCCTGTATTAGTGATGTCGACCTATGGCACTCCATAAGTTCTAGAAACTACAACTCCCAGCATGCCTTGGTTGCATTGTAAACATATGGAATGCCAAGGTTCGATACCACTGTCCTATAGGGAGCATATGGAAAACCTGTAGGTAAATGTCCTCTACATATAAAGCCCCTTACAGACCACATATCCTCACTAGTTACAACCTGTATTATAGATATAACTAGCAGTAGACATTCTATACCTCCTTCCCTTGTTGGGTCTTTTCACTTCAGGCTTCGGCCTTCTGACCAGAACCCCACTATACCAGGAATCTCTGCTAGCCTACCAAACCCTCGCGAGACTAGGAACGCGAGACCACACCCCCACATCTCGCGAGAGCACCCAGAGCTTCGAAACGTTGCTATAGAGACCAGCCGTCGCTCCTGGAATAAAAGACCATGGATAATGGAGTTTATGGCTGCACAGGGTCTGCCAGGTGTATGAAGAGACAGGATAGCCCAGCGCTCATTTTATTATTCCCACCTATCCCGAAGGGGCGTGGCTATGGGTGCCTCAGCTGCCTCCAGGTCCATGTGCTGTCAGATTAAAGGGAAAGTTAATAATTTATATAGTGATCTGCCCATTCTTTCCTTTATCTGTGCATGAATAAATGCTTCCAAAGTACTGACCTTCAATGCAAGAGCCTGTGGGCAATGTCCTCAGTTCATTTCTGTTTTACCTTGTTGTAATCCAGCGCACGCTGAACCTGCAACGTAAACTTACTGCACCGGTAACACAATGGAAATGCAAGACGTGTCTGGTTAGCGGTCAGTCAGATCCTTTTGTCCCTCCGCGTGTCCTACATGTCTGTTATATGATGATCTTCAATGAATTATACTTTTTATCAGGGGCGTAGCTACCAGGGGTGCAGGGGATGCAACCGCACCAGGGCCCTTGGCCAAGAAGGGGCCCCATTTTGTGCTAAGGTTCCAAAACTACCAATCTGTGTGCCAACTGTTTTACCGGTGTTTCTGTGTAAAAACTTTTTTTTACCATTGTCTGTGTGCCAAGCATTTAACCAGTTCCTGGAGTGCAGTGCCAGTTTTCCAACCAGTTTATCAGTGTCTGCATGCCAAGCATTTAACCAGTCTTTGTGCCAACTATTTTACCAGTGGTTATATACAAAGTATTTTATCACTCTGTGTGCCAAACATTTTACTAGCGTCAGTTGGTTAGTTACTTCAGAAGGTTTTAGGATATAATTTTAGAAATACCTTTTGAATCTGATTGAATAGTTTTGCTAGGTGTATGGGTAAAGTATGTTTGTCTGTTTTAAAATGAGTGCCTTTTAAAAAAATGTTAATGATGAATTTGGATGTTTTTTATGGAAATTATTATTTGGTTTGCGGTGACAGTTTGTGTTTACAGTGGAGTTGGGGGGCCCATGCCCAAATTTTGCACCAGGGTCCATAAGTCTGTAGCTGCGACACAGCGTTTTATCGATGAGAATAGTCCTTTTGAGCTTTCCGTGTTCTTCATGTGTTTGGTTAGTTAAAATACTAATGTGCAATTAAAGTAAAGTAGCAACTGGCCCTTAAAGGGACAGTTCAGTGGAAATTATTAATATTTGTTAAATTGTTAGTTTGTGTAATGCCTTCTTAGTTATTCTACATATTCTCTCCCATTTTGAAAAATCTTTTGATTTCATACCCTTTGCTGTTCCCTGCTGTTGACATTAGTGAGCTGACCTTTCAGGTTCTAACGGTCCTTCTTCTTCCCAGAATGCACCACATACTTGGAATGTTCCTAACAGTAATTTCTACTGATTGGCTGTTGGATGGGTCAAAGATGCCCAGATCTCTACTGAGCAACTGAATCAACCCTGGCACTGGGTCAAGGGCAAGGCCATAACGGTCTCTACTAGGGGTCCTGCAAACAGGAAGTCAGTATTTCGGGTTGCATTCATTTATACACAGACAAAATGCTGAATGGGCAGGTTAACATTGGGATGGAAAAATACAGTTTTTTTCTGAAAAGCATATGTATTTCCACTGAACTTCCCCATTAATACATTTTAAATCAGGGAGCCCTACAGATATTTTGAAAACGACGGCACACCCTAGTTTTCATCGAATCATGGACCATATTTAAAAACACATTTTTTTTAAAGCACATTAAAGATAACCCACCTTATCAGGAAATTATACTGGTGGCGTAAATATACGTTCATGATCGTACATTTATGCTAAACATTTGTTAATTAACAAATGTTCTGTCCTAGAATACCATGCATTGGTAAACTACCGCAATGCTATTCTATGGGGATAGTAAATCTGCAATTGCGTTCGTAGATTTAAGATTTACAATTGTTTTAACGATTGTTAAACAGATCGTTAAAGGCGCAGTATCGCTAAAAAGCAATACAGAGCCTTTATAAATATGGCCCCATGTCTCAAAACATCTGGAGGGTTGCTAGTTTACCTATCCCTGTTGGAAATGTTTATTTTTGCTTAACAATATAACTGGGCAATATAAAACAATCTCATGCCAAAACGTTTAAAGCTACACATTTATTCCAGTCCATTACTAAATAAAGGACTAAGGCTACTTCCACAACAGGGGTGAAACAGCGGTTCCAGATGTTTGCCACTAGAGGAAAGCTACATGTAGCATTCCTCTACCGGTGACCATTGCAGTTTCACTTTGGAAACTTTCAGCACATGGCATTTGCCGTTCATGTGAAAGTAGCCTAAGATAGAACTGGTGTGAATGGGTTCCTTCAGGTCTGGAATGCATATATCACAATTTCCAAGTCATTCTCATTTTCTAATCATGGTTCACAAAAACTGTAGCAGAAATGGCACTGGATACATATATACCAACCAGGCGGGATTGGGACTGAGAAGAAGCTACAGTGATGTCACAACATCTGACTTTGGCACACTGTATCTTAGGTACAAGTTGGGAAATAATATTACGGTAATTGATGCAATGATTCAACTAAACGTCATTAATGCAAAAGTAGTTCCATAGTGCCGACATTCTACCAAAGCAATTTATTTTACAAACATTTCAAATTTTCCTCCCAATGAAGAAAAAGTAAAATGCCTCCAGGCTCCTGCACCACCTCCCCTGGCAGTGCACCCATTGCTCTTATTGAGTTTTTTGCCACATAATCTGAAAGCATCCTCACTAAGAATATTAATGAAGTATAAAATGCAACTTTACTAACTATATTTTAACTACAGTACATGCTATGGAACTGCTGGGTGATTGATTTAAAAATAAACTATTTAGTCAAAAAATGAAGGATAAGTATACCGTACTATAAAAGGAAGTTAGGGTCAATTGGAAGCCACAGCTTTAAAAAAAACAAATTGCCATATTTGTTTCCCCTCTAAGCCCCTCTAGAGCCTACCTTTGCAGAGGTAAAGTTGCTGACATCTTGTTTGTCTGTTGATGATTACTTATATCCATCCCTCTGAGATGTTCATCTAGATCTTGATTGGCTAGCCTCATTAGGTAATGCGTGCATGACGTCACAGCGCACGTGACACAACGTCAGTGCAGCCGCACACGACGGCCGTGCTCTCAAGTTCAACCATGTAAACACATTTTTAGGTGCAGACCCCCCAAAACTTAAGTAAGCAAGACCTCATTGTTGCTTTTTTTTTTTTAGAGCTGATAAGGTGCAAATGCAAAATTAGTATGGAGCAGGAGTTTCTCTAAAGCTAGGAGAGGGCAAAACTCTCATTTGTTTTAGGAAAGCCAATGGTGTTCCACTAAATGATAATACTGAAAATGTTTTATCTTAACATTGATTTTTGTCATGCTTGTGTCTTAAGCCTAGTAAAGAAGTTACATATTACAATCTGAGAAAGTCTAAGAACCACTATTCCATACATATGAATTAAACATAGCTTGCTTTTTTCTGATTTTACCCAGAATAATTCATCCCAATGTAGTTATTCAGAACAGCAGCATCTGCATAACTGTTTTACCTTGTATTGTTTCTCTCATGTGACATGACTTCACACCCAATTGCCTGACAGCCTCGACAGAGGCACTCTGCTCCTGCAGGGGGCGACGCCTAGGCGGCGAGGGACCGGGTCAGGTAAGTCCCTTCAGGGGCCAAGCAAGGTATCAAACTGTAGTGTGCTCCTCTATTTGATACCTTGCTTGGTTTATGAAGCCATGTCTTTAATAAACCATGAAGTGATGCTTACCTGTGGTGGCTGTTTCCTGAATTACGGAGCGATCCGTCCCCTTGTATTCACTCTTTTGTATGCAGATTTAGGAGATACACTTAAAGGAAAAGTTCACTCGAAAGTGTCTGAGGTCAATTATGCTAAGTTTAAACGTTTGTTGGGGGTGGACATACCCTTTAAATTGCTTACTGCAGTAATAGCAGATAGCAAATGTATCTCTTAAAGGAGTAGTTCACTTGAAAAGTGAACTATTCCTTTAATGTATTAATTGAAGCCCGGGAGGTTATGGAGCTATGCCTTACATTCAATCAATACAATTAATCAATATCTCAGGAGTCAGGGACAAAGGTAAGTATATACCTTTGGCGTGATCCACCACTGCAGAAATGACAGATCCCGACCGCTTCCTGGTTCTAATCCACTATTGCGCACATGCGTAATAATGCACGCTATAGTGAATTAGAACCAGGAAGTGGTCATAGATTTTAAGTTCTGCAGTGGTGGATCGCGCAAAAGGTAAATATACTTACTTTCGTCCCTGACTCCTGAGATATTGATTAAAGAACAGGAGGTAAGACATAGCTCCTTAACCTCCCAGGCTTCAATCAATACAGTAAAGGAATAGTACACTTTTCAAGTAAACTATTGCTTTAAGAGATAAATTTGCTATCTGCTAATACTGCAGTAAGCAATTAATTTTTAAAGGGTATGTCCACCCCCCAACAAACATTTAAACTTTGCTTAATTGACCTCAGCCAATCACAGGCGCTTCTGCTTCTCCCTTCTGCAACTTCTGTGCATGGAAAAGGCATGGGAGCTAAGCAGAAGATAGCCGAGGGAATGATGACTTGTATGTAGGGTTAGCAGCACCTTTGAGAAGAACCTTGGAGGTAGAGGTTTTGGGGGTCAATTAAGCAAAGTTTAAAAGTTAGTTGGGGGTTGGACATACCCTTTAAGTAAAAACTGAAGACTTAAGACATGCCCTATAGATCCTGATGCCCATGGCCTAGGTGGCCTTGTGTGGAATCCGGCATTGCATAGACTTACTGACACGCTGCTCTGGTAGGCGCCGCTCCCTCCTCCCCATCGGAGACAAGGCCAATAGGAAGACACGCTCTGCAACGAGCGTGCCTTCCTATTGGCCTTGTCGCACAGAGCATCGTGTCAGTAAGTCTATGCAGAAAGTTATGCAAACCCAGGGGTGAGGACCTAGCGGTTCAGGTCCTCACCCTGGGTAGAAGGTACTGACCAAATAAGAGGAGCGGAGGGAAGGTGAGTATAATTGTCCTTTAAATATAATTTGTGTCTTTTCTGATTTTACCAAGTATAAGGGCTAGGTCCCACTAGGCGCGTTTCTATCCGCATGCATTTTCCAATCTGCAATGACATTTTATTTTTAATGGAAATCGCAGGAACCAGTTTCCACTATGTGCGTTGCGTTTTGATCCCTTTATCATTTGCATGCGTGTGCGACTTTTGGTCTGTTTGTGTTCATTCCTGTCCATTTTGCAATTCAATTAAAGTCTAAAGAAAAAAATGCGGACAAACGCGGACACACATGCACTACTGATGAATTTTTTCCACAGTAGTAAGTAGATGCAAACGCGGACACAATATCGCATTGTATTTTTAATCTGATGCAGTGGGACCTAGCCCTGATCCTTCACAATGTAAAGTTATTCAGAACAGCAGCATCTGCATTCACTTGTATTGTTTCTCTTCACACACACCATATATAATTGATCACTGTTGTTACAATGTTGTATTTTTCTACCTCAACAGCATCAACAATTTTGCTTTCAAAGTTAAAATGTGTGATTCACAAATTGGGAAGGGAATTAGTTTCTAATAGCTAATCCCTGACATTTTTTAGAGAGCATGTCCAGCCTAAAAAACCTTTTTATAATAATGTAAAGCAACCCCACAAACCCCACTTTCGCATTATTGATAATTCCCAAAGATTCCCCTGAAGGGACTTACCTGACCTGGACCCTCACCACTTTGCCGTGCTTACTTATCTGCGGTGCTTCTTCCTGGTTGCGGCTGTCAATCAAGATCTGACATCATGCCCAATTATCTGATAGCTGCGACCAGGAAGTGCCTCACTGCTGATGTTCTTGCTTGAAATGAGCTTGTAACACCAGCAGGGGTTAGTACCCAGGGGGCAAGAGACCGGGTCAGGTAATTCCCTTCACAGGGGCATCTTTGGGAATTATCTATAACGCAAAACTATAAAAAGTTTTTAGGCTGGACATGCCCTTTAAATCTGAACATCATTGTTAGTTAGGGCTAGTACCACTAGTGTATATTGCGCTCTGATCGTGCTTCCGATTTACATTGTCAATGCAATGCTATCAGAGAGTTTCCACCTAGTGCGCTGTGCTCCGATCTGTTATCGGAACACACGCCTGCACAACATGTGCATCTCATGCGTTCCGATAACACAGATGGATACAGGATCACAGGATATGCACATAGCATATCACATACGGCAGCGTATTGCAAATATCCTGCCTGCTCTGCCGTGCATGATAGAGGGAACAAAACGAACCCTTACTGGAGGCGGCGGTGCCACCTGGGTCGAACCTTGAAACACAATCAACATTGCTTTATTTATCCTTAAAATGTTATTGTACAGTGAGATCCTGAAACTACAACTCCCAGCATTCCTTAACTACAGAGGGAACCTAGGTGAATGATGGGAGTTATAGTTTTCATACATCTGGAAGGTCACTGTTAGAGGATCCCCGGTTTACAAGGGCAGGACTTTCAATATAAAGTCTGCAGTAAATTATCTCAGGAACAAGTGGACTCACAAAGGCATTATAATTTATATATAGTACCATGAACATTTCCTTTAAATGGTAACGTTAGATATTTGCACCGTGGACATTTTTAATACAGGGAGAATCAAAATACGAAACTTTTGTAACCGAAACGTGAAAAGTTTTCACAGACTATTCACCTATATTCTATATCTCGCGAGAACTCGTTTTGTTGCACTAACCATCGCGAGAATTGCAGTCACACGAGCTGTCAGTAGTTCTCGCGAGCATTAACGGAAAGCAAGCTGTGGGCAGTTATCGCGAGAATTACTGGAAGGCCGCTGCCGCTGCTGGGGTCGCGCTGCTCGCGAGAATTAAAGGGGAAGAAGTGGTGCTTGTGGTAAAGCCAGGCGGTTGTCCTTTCCCCCCCCTGGGGGCTCCTTTCCCGCCGAGATCCCGCAAGAATCGTTCCCAGTGACTTGGTGCCTCTTGCTTTAGTTTGCCTGTTCTTCCCAGTTACGCCGGGGCACGCGGGGAGGCGGTGGGAGAGAATTGAACTGACTGTTTAGGACAGGCCGAGGCCGCCTGTGAGAGTGCAACGGGGGTTCCCACTGTGAAGGAAGGACTTTCCCATAACACCTTAAGCCTGTAGATACCCACTGTGCTGTGGGAGCTGCTGCTAATGAGACACCTCAGTGGGGGATTGAGGAAACACATTCTGGGTCTCTCGTGTGACTTAAGATATTTTACCCATACGCCTTCACGCTGCTGTGTGTCAGGAGAGGCCATAGAACCTGTCAACTGACTGGAGACCTCATCAGGAAACCCCAGGACAGCCATGTGCAATACTGAACATTAGACCAGATCAACTTCTTATTAACCAAGTGTGTGGTCACTCCCCTCCATCTCTTCTGAAAGGAACTTTCTATTTAGGTTGAAGGAAAACTTCAACAATCTCTCAGTGTTTTCTTTTTTAACGTTATTTGCCGGTCGGTGTGTGGAAACCATAAAAGGAAGGGGGGCCTTACAGTGAAGGAAGCCGCAATGCGCAGCCGTAAAGAAAATAGTTGTGTGTAGTGTCGGACATTAAGGATTCTTAATACACCAATAAAGAGTCATTGAAGGTTTATCTGTATAAGGAACTGTATATGGAGGGAGAATATTTCTGTTATCCCTCTGTCACCAATCTTCAGGCTGGGTGATTATCAAATTTGTGTGGGCTCCAATATCCGTGAATGGGGGAAAAGACCAGGTAGTGTGGAAAGGGTGCCCCCCCTTTCAGTACCAGTATACTATTTAAAACTTTTTTTAAGGAGACTCCACCAGATTTTGTGGGCTCCCCTTCCCCCCAACCCTTTCCCCACCCCCCCTTTTTTTCCCTCAGCTGATCAGCAGAGGAATGCCAAACCCAGTGCGGCATGGGACCAAGAAGGACAGTGGGGGGACAACTTCTACCATGCCGCAGAGCAGTGGCAGCGCGAACAACAAGGATCGTCAAAAGCTAAGTTCGAAACACAAGAAACATAAGTCAAAACATCCTAAAGACTCTGACCCAGAGCCACAGGCTCCAAGTACATTAAAACTTGTGGAATATGATGACATCAGCTCTGACTCTGACACTTTCTCTGATGATGTTCCATCCAAGCCAGAAAGAAGGGAAAATGACGATAGACGAGTTTCTGAGAAAAGTGAGAAACAGCATAAAACTCGTCACCGTCATCAACACAAACGACTCAAAGAAGGTGCCCGGACCAAGCAGTTAGAAAAAGAAAGGAAGCTTGAAAAAAGCCAAGAGGTCATAGTAAGTAAGACTCCAAGTACTAAAGATAAGAGCCTAAGTTCATCAAAAAGATTAACTGATGAGCAGGAGGAGTATAGTCGATCTACAACGAGCAGCACCAAGGAAGTGCGATCGTTTAAAATGCACAAAGAGAAGTCACGGAGGGAAAGGGAGATTAAATCTGCACACAAGGACCGGGGTAAAAGTCACAGGAAGAGAGATTCATCCAAACGTTACAAAACCTCAGATAGTCCTAAAAGAAAGGGGCGGAGTCCACGTAGGAAGTATGGAGGTAGCCCAAAGCAAGATGATAGTCAATCTGATGGCTCGTGTGGTCAAGATTATGATGAGAGCCCTCTACGTTTGCATCAATCTGGCAACTACGCTGACGTCTACAAGAAGAGCCCTAGTCATAAGGAACCTGTTGCTTACCAGACTAATGCACGTTCCCCAAGTCCTTATAGTCGAAAACAGCGATCAATTAGTCCTTACAGGAGGAGGTCATCTAGTTATGAAAGAGGCAGTGGATCGTATAGTGGAAGATCTCCAAGTCCGTATGGGCGCAGGCGTTCTAGCAGTCCATTTGTGTCCAAGCGTTCAGTGAGTCGCAGTCCTGTGACCAGGTGATTTCTTAATTTCATGCTTTTTATTCTGTAGCTTATGCTTAATTTAGTTGCTTATCAAAGCAGTAGATCACACTGAAAATATATTATCTTAAAGGAAATCTAAAGGCTAAACCGACTTTTAACTGACTCGGATTTTTAAAACTATGAATAATTTGCCTTGTCATAATATAGCATTATTAAGTCATGAAAACCTTTTACTAAAGTCTGTAGCCAAATCCCTTAACTCCACCTCCCCTTAGCATGGAAGGATTGATTGAAGAATTCCTATCTGATTTTGGAGGAAGCATATTGAGCTTGCTCTGGCTGTAAAATGGGGAGAGGGAAGATACTGTGATCTTTCTAAAGGTAAACTTTATGATTCTGTATTTCTTTCAAATAAACACTTGGGCAAATGATACAAAGTTTAAAGGACAACTCCACGCTCATAATAACAACTTTTAGAAAGAATGGCCTATTTAAAATATGTTGATCTATCCTACTTTGTCCTCTAAAATTCTTGCTATATGCCTGCTATGCTTCTGGATACCAAATGGAAACTGAGCAGTTTAGTGACCTGTATTGAGCCTGAGCATGCTCAGGAAAGGCAGCTAGTGGATTAGCATTCAGTCATTGGCTGTGATATCAACTGTCAAATCCATAACTGACAGTTGCTAACTGGAAGAACCAGGAAGCAGAATAAGGGGCAACAGGACATTGTGCAGGATCTTATATATTTTAGATTTCAGACTAGTACAGTTTAGGAGTTTGGGGGGTGATTTACCTGTATATAAGTTTTCATTTGAGGGATGGACTTGTCTTTTAAATCAACAATTACTGAATGCCAAAAAAAGTTTTGCCTGAAAGAGCATGTTCACCCATCAAAAGGTTAGTGGCTTTCAACTATTGCAGGTTTGTCGTTTCAGCGTTTGAGGGATGACCTCGTCCCTTTAATAACCCCATTAGATGTCATAAAGGTAATTTTTCTGGCTAGCACTGTAAGCTGTGACATCACCAGCACAGCTGGTCTGCCCCCAAGTCTCAGGTTGGTGCATGCCCACTGCTGTGATAGAGATAATCACAGCTGCATCATAAGCCCTGCCTAGCCACAAGCCTAAAAATATTTTTTTTCTCCCTAATGTGTCTAGAGGTAGAGGAATGGACAGAGAATGGTTGCAGGACTGTTAACTAGCTTCAGAAAAGAGTTTTTGGGGGTTGGGCTTTTTACACAGCTCATCATGTGCCTATCACAGACTCTGATAGGACAGACAAGGATGTGTAACTTTACAAGCCTATAACTTAAGATCCAGAGTTGCTATTGATATCATCCTGGGCTCCTTTGAGAAAGGTAAGATAGAGCTCTCATCAGTTACTCTTTAATGTTTTTGTATGTGTCCGTATGCTGATGTATTTTCATTTCTAAAGGCTAGGCCCCACTGCCATGATTTGATTGACATTTTGTGATCCACAAGCTAAGAGTTGTCACACTTTTTATGCATTGCATTCCATCTGATATTGAAAGAAATGCGTTAAGTATTTTTAGGAGAAACAAAGCGGAGAGAAGCATTTGGAAAAAAACGCATACAGTTCTTTTGTGTTTCAGTGGTATCTATATCAAAAATAATTTGTCAACCCCTGGCATACAAATTGTCCATTTTATCCATCCGTAGATTTATAAGAAGAGTCGTAGTAGAAAAGCTACATCTTCGCTGCTACTTTTAAGAGGGTTGACTTACTAGAGACTGAAAAAGCTCTAGTAAGAAGAGCACCCAACATTATTGCAGTTTCCCAACACCCATAGGGATTTTTAATGCTAAAAGTACAGTAAATTGTAACAAAAACAAGATTGCGTACATAAATTAACCATAAAGTGATTTTTAAAGGGAATGCCCACATCCCCACAGTAAATTTGACCCACAGAACCAGGACCCTCTTCACAAACCCTAAGCTCACAATACTTACTTTGGCTGCCTGTGTTTCTGAATAGAGATCTTCAGCTTTAAGTTGCCGGTCCCTCTTCTAAAGGTTTCCACCTTCTGCAATGTGCTCCTTGCAGCAATGGAGCCTGAACAGAAAATGATAAGCATCCACAATCATACATTTGTTTTTGGGAAGTAACATTTTTAAAGGTACAAATGTACAGTAGCAGTTATGGACCTTATTACAATAAGTATCACATAATTGTGTAAGTTAAAGGCAACTACATCCTAAAAGAAAATTCCCCACTGAATCTTCAATTCTATCAGAGCTAAGAACATGTTTTAATCTCTTCAGTTTTGCTTATGTTTTTGCTGTTCTTGCACCTTTGTTTGCCTGAGTTGAAAAATATTGTTGCAAGTCTGGAGTCATTTACTATAAAAAATAAGATAGACCTATAGCACTCTGTTATAAAATTCCTTTAACTATGGGAAAGTTTCATTAAAACATATATGGTCACCCAAAGCTTATCTAGTATAACATTTAAAATAGATACAAGTATAACAATATATTAACATTTCCAGTGGATACACATGTAGCAATCACACATATTAGTGCAAATAGAGGGTTTATACAATACCATCAGCGTATTGTCTGCATCAGTAGTATATGGTGTCCGAATACACCATACGCGTTTCGTCTATTGACTTAATCGTTGGCAAGTCTGGAGTCAGGCAGGAAAATTACTTTACTTGACTTGTAAAAACATTTCTAACTATTTGTGATTGACTTTCATAGACCGGGAGCCTAAAAGCTACTAGCACTTGGTGAGAACGTAAATAGCTAATTAGTATTGAATTAAAGAAGAACGTGAGTTTGGGATACTTCTACCTCCAATAGATTTATAGAGGAATGTGTGTTTGTGTGTGTGGGGTAATGGTATAACACTCCAATTATCTTTTTACTGTTCATCTGTTTAATTTGGCTATGGATATTTGTCTTTATCATGCTTATAATGTAAATTTTAATCTGTGGTTACAGGGCTATACAAAAACAACTGTATTCTGTGAAATAATGCAGTCATTGATGTTACCATGGTGTTCTGGAGATCGTAATTCTTCTAGTCCTAAACAGATCATTGAATCATAAAATAAGATTATAAGGAGATACTAGTTCTCCTGTAGAAGAACTTAGTCTAATAAAACACATTTATTTATTTATCCATGTAATCCTGAATTGATCCATGAGATCCTGAAACATTTAGGGTGATGCATAAAGAGTCACTAAAAATACAGGGTAAATGGCAGAGTGCAATGTGAGGATAATGTATTTGTAGTTTGTTACCCTCTAAATAGCTGATGTTTATAATAGACAAAACATTTATTAGCATAGGTGTTTTCTATTAGCATATTGGTGTGTTCAGAGGTGCCCAGAAGAATGGCAGAGGGTCATGGGAACTGTAGTAAAACAGCAGCTGTTCCTGCAGTAATACCTATCCTAAAGTTTCACTAAATGTCAGTGGCCATTTATCAGTATAAGTGTAGATTGTGCTTTAAAGGGACACTAAACTAAATGTATTAAGTAAAGGCCAGTGGGTTCTATAATTTACAGGGTCGTAGGATAGCTTATTCCTACCTCCCTGTGTGCAACAGAACTGAGGTCTCCACTAGTTCTAAACAGCTGATAGACAGGCTGGCCTGATGTCCCTCCTCATTTTCTGTGCGCCTACAGGGAAAGATAAAAGGGACATTCGGCCAGCCGGCTGATCAGCTATTTAGAACCAGCAAGCGTGATGCTTGCAGGTGATTGAAGAACTGCAGTGGTTTAGTTGTATCGCACACAGGGAGGTAGTAATAATCTATGGCCTCTAGTGTAGCGTTAAAATATTCCCTTATGGTTGTCCTGTACAGCCTGATGAAAGTCCAGAAAAGTAAGTAGGAGCCTCTCTGTGTGTAATCCTTATCTGCCTCTTCTGGCTCCAGGAAGGAGTCTGGCATGCGCAGTAGGGTTCCCCCACCCCCTCCCTCCGGATCCCTTTAACCACAGCCTCGCGTCTGAGGCTAACAGGGTTATTCAATAAAAGTTATTATCCTTAAAAATGGTGCTAATTTTGCCCCAACCTATCAGATGTTAAGCTGGATACACTGTCATTTTTCAAAAATCAGGCTACACACAATCCCCAGCATTCTCCCTATACACAGCATAGGGAGAACGCTCGGACCGTTTGTTGCCACGTCCATCTCCCCCATAGGGAGTCTAACCCGGCTGAGGGAAATTTTCCCTCTTTTCCGAACATTCGGCCGGCTGCGCACTTATTCGGAAAAGCTAGGCACACACAGTACTGATAAAGCCCTGATACCATCTGATCCGACGATATCGGAGCTTTTCAGTACTGTGTGTATTAAGCTTAAGCTTTCAAATGTTAAATAACATCTGATTGGTTGGGGCAAAATTAGCACCATTTTTAATGATTAGAACTTTTATTGAATCTCCCCATAAATTTCTTAATGGTTAAGCCTAGGGAAACCCCTCCACACTAGGTTTAAATTGCTCATTCCCTCTGCTGTTCTTCCACATGGAACAGCAGAGGGGGCCAGACTGGCAGCCTTGTCAGTGATTGGCTGGGTCTCAGCCAATTACAGAAGTGGTTTCTGCTCTGGCCTTTATGCTGTACTGTGTGGAAGAAAGCATTAGCGTCCGTGACCCAGGGAACCAAGGCTAAGTATCTTTTAGGACGGTTTTTGCAATTAAAACCTAGCGAAGTCTAGGTTATTGGGGATTCTCTACATTATATCAAACATTTTTTTTCTTAGAATAAAACCCTATTTCCCTGCACCCATCTTCTCACATAGCACTGGTTCCACCCTGCCACTAACTCTTCTTTTTATGCAGCCTCTTCTCTTTTTCCAGGTGCTGTGGGGCAAGCAGTGATAGTTGCAGGTTGCAGGAGAGTCCGGGCCTCAATGCGCAGCCAACATCACTCACTTGAACTGAGGAATCCGGCTGCTGCATCCACTGATCGTCGCATCCATTGACGTCACTGGATGCGACGATCAGTTGATGCGGCAGCCGGATTCCTTATTCAAGTAAGTGACTGACCCGAGTCGAGGTTCAGTTTTCAGTGTTATGTTTTTCCTATATATATTTTCTAAGGGATAACATTTTTGGAAACGAACAATCTTTATATCTATTGTCATTCGAAGCCAACGCAGACTTGCAGGTGATGTCAAAACAAATGGCCATACATTTTAAAAAATTAAAGTTTGCTTTTGCATGTACATATTCACAATTGCCTATGACTTACCAACATTCATCATCCAATAAATTGAATCAGCCTATTTTATAAACATATACATCAGCTGTGTTTATAAATCACGGCTAATACAACTAAAATATTAGGCTGTAAGAAGATATAGAAGTGCACACTTCGTTGCCAGGTAGGTTAATTGGTTCTCTCCTTCCTACTGCTCCCAGCAGTTTTAACCACAAAAGGTAGAAATGGAAGGGGACGCCACGCAGGTATACTGCATACACAAAAAGTGCTTTATTTTCCCAACATGTTTCAATCTCCAATTGGATCTTTGTCAGGTGGGATCGTATGTTGGGAAAATAAAGCACTTTTATGTAAGCAGTACATTAGCGTGGCGTCCCTTCCTTTTCTACTTTTTGAAATTGTTTGGCAATTGTTTGGGCCTTGTATTAATATACAAGGCCTTACAAAATATGAGGCATAACTACTTTTCATCTAAGTTTTTTAGTGTTGTTTTGAAAAGTTAAATTTGTGACTTGAAGTTTTTAGAGCCAAGCTATTTGTTTCTTGGTAGCCTTTAAAAGGTTAGTCTCCAGATATTAAAGAAATTTGCTCAAAGTAAACCTTTTCTTTTGTTCAAAAATAGAAGAACAGGAGGTAAAGGGTTTATGTCTTACCTCCCATTCTTACAGAAGCCAGGAACAAAGATTCAGAACTTCAGAAGATTCAACAGTAAGCACAATCTACCTCAGAATCTTCTGACAGGCCCCAAATGCTTTCGCGTTAAACTATACTATAGCGCAGGGGTGTCAAACTCAATCACATAATGGGCCAAAATCAAAAAGACAGGCTAAGTGGTGGGCCAACTTTTTTTTATTAAGATCACTTTGCAGGTGTAGGATTGGGACTATGACATGCTTGTTTCTAGTGCTGGGTCTTGTGAGGAAAAGTGTGTGGAGCACACTGTTTTGGACTGGGCCTTCTGCCTATGGCACGATCATGTGCTAATGTGGAATGCCCACCTTACACTTCTGGCGTGGTAATGGCATGGCTAACTCTAATGAAAGACCCTTTGTCACACCTCCCTCCCTTCCACAGTGCCGGGCTAGATACGTGATCAGTTTTTACAGCTGTGACTGCATCAAAGCTTTATTACGCTACTATCTGTGCTCAAGTCCATTAATGCAGTCCCAAGCAGCAGAGTAACAGAGTAAACGGCTGTTTTTAAACAGTTGACTGCGCGTATCTCAGTAAAGTTATGTATAGTTATGCCGCTGCTTGCTACTGCATTAAGTAGTGTAGTAACTCTTGCTGTACAGTCACCGGGGACCACAAAATATGGCCAGACGGGCCTGGAAAACATTTTCTAGCGGATGCCTGGTGGCCAGGGGATTCAATATGTTTAATCACATAGGATTCTGAGCCTCTTTACAAGGCTGAAGGATCTGGGCCTGATATGTATCGGGCCTGATTTTTCTTAAAAAATGTGTGCTGTGTTTAGAAAATACAATTGTTATTGGCCATGTTTGGACCTAACAAAAGGAAGTTTCCTGTGAGTGTGACGAACTTGTGAGTGGCCCTTTCTCTTAAGGACCTTGATCTCAAGGACAGTTGTTGGTTGCAGCTGAGGAGTGCCGCTCCACCTTTGTTACTATATACATTACATAATATATTTATGTAAAATATATATAATATAAGTAATGTTTTTATGTAAAATTATATATATATATTACATCTAATATATTTATATAAAATTAAACTTATATAATATATATTATATTACATATATATATTTTATATATATTTAATATATTAAAATTAATTAGATAAAAATTAATTTATTTAATACTTTTATATAAAATTAGTCATATTTAATATATGAATATAAAAATTAAATAGCTATAGCTTATATTAGTATAATATGGTTGCGCTTGGAAAGCAAATGTCTATATAATAAATTAATAATTGATGCCATATTACATATTATCATATTACTGGAGATTGAATAAACATTTGATTTTGAATTATCGGTAGTGTTTAAAAGTTGAAATAGATGGAGGTATGTATTTATTATTTAGAGTGTATAAAGGTAGGACTAGATGGACGTATGTCTTTGTACAACCTCCAATGCTATGTTACTATTTAACTGTTATACAGACATTATGGGTAGGGTATAAAGGTTGGACTAGATGGACGTATGCCTTTATATAACCTCCAATACTATGTTACTATGTAACTGTTAGACAGACAATGTGGGTAGGGTATAAAGGTTGCACTAGATGGACGTATGTCTTTATACAACCTCCAATACTATGTTACTATGTAACTGTTATACAGACATTATGGGTAGGGTATAAAGGTTGGGCTAGATGGATGTATGTCTTTATTCAACCTCCAATACTATTATATATATAGTTATGCTTTAAAGGGTATCTCCACTAAGAAAAAAAAAAAATTGGCATTTAGTTTATTGAAGAACGGGAGGTAAAGGGCAGACTTAGTATTCTATGTGCAAGTGTGATACGCATAGCATACAGAGTCCGTTGGGACCTGTCAGATTGCGCAGCAGAGGAGCGAGCAATCGGGTAAGTACCTTACCTTCGTTCCCAGCTACTGCACGCTTTATTAAGAACGGGAGGTAAGAAACCGCTCCTTTACCTCACATTCTTCAATAAAACTAAATGCCAATTTTTTTTTTATTAGTGGAGATAACCTGTAAGGTTCCTTCTTCTTCCCAGGATGCACCACATCCTTGGAATGTTCCCAATAGTAATGCTGATTGGCTGTTGGATGGGTCAAAGATGCTCAGATCTCTACTGAGCAACTGAATCAACCCAGGTGCTGGGTCAAGGGCAAACCATAACGGTCTCTAATAGGGGTCCTGCAAACAGGAAGTCAGTATTTCGGTTGCATTTATTTATACACAGACAAAATGCTGAATAGGCAGATTAAGTTCATTGGGATGAAAAAATACTGCCCATTCCTGAAAAGCATATGTATTTGCACTGCGCCGCACACACAATCGCACATGATTGCGTGTGCAATTTCAGTGCATTTGTGCATGTGAGTGCACAAATGAAATCACATGCGATTGCGTATCGCAATCAGACGTGCAATCACATCACACCCGAAATCGACCGATTTTGGTGCGTTGCCGCGATTGTAAATGCACCAAAATCGTGTTAGTGTGGCCTAGCCCTAATGCAGTGCCAAAAATCTTGTTTCCATATACAGAATAAAGCTGTGTACACACGGGGCAATACATACTGCTGTGGCCAAAATTATAGTAAATTGGGCCAACATTTTAACCATGACCAACATTTTTGACTGACTTTTTCATTAGTAACCAACTGAAAAATAAATTGTATACTGCAGAAATGAGCCCCCAATTGGGTTTATATATCAGCATTATATATCAGCAGTACAACTTTAACTTCTGCCAGACAGACTACCAATTGGATTTTCCAATCATATTGAATTGATTATTGTCCTATGTTTACAAAGCCTGGAGAAAAACCCAATATTTTAGAAGTGTGATAGTTATGACATTCCTCCCTAATTCCCATGGGTGTGACTACATGTAGCTACATGTTCTGACATTCTTGAATAGCAGCCCAGTGTTGATGTGCTGGTACTATTACTATAGATACACTATGCATATTTATGTTCAGATTTGTCCAGTCACATCTTTATATAAACCTATATGTGCACAGGTTTGCTTTGTCATTGTGGCCTCTAGACCTTTGGATGTTGCACATGAGAGCATTAGGTGGGCGCATTGTTCCAACTGCTAACAAGGTGCCCATGTGGTAAACCTCCTTTATTTTCCTCCTCATAACAGTAGCCAGGATGAGGACCTTAACCCTGGATACATTCAGCTGTTTAACTTGCCTAAAGTCTCTCTCACTGCTCTGGTCTAATCCTTCAACAATGAGACCAATGGGAAGATGTGCTCTGCAATAAGCAGGTCTTCCATCTGGTCAAATCGTGGCTTTAAGCAAAAAAGACAGAAGTGGACCTGAGCAATGAGGTAATTTAACAGCTGATTGAGAAAGTACCCAGAAACGAGGAGAAAAGGAGCGAGGGGGGAGGTAAGTTTAATTCTCCTTCAACATAAATGTTATTAAAAGGTACAGATCCTTTCACCAAGCATTAAAGGGCTTGTCCAGTGTAAAAATAATTTTAACTAGGAATGAAGATCAAGACCCCAAATCAAGTTTTCGCATTAATAAAATTTTTCTAAGATGCCCCTGTAGTTCCTTACCTCACCCGGTCCCTCGTCGATTTGCTCTGCAGCTGACAGACGTTCCACTTCCTGTTTTTGTCTGTCAGTAAAGGGCAAGATGTGACGTCACGCCCAATCGCCTGACAGCTGCAACCAGGAAGTGGAGGGGTTGTCGGTGCAGAAACTCTGCTCGTTTTTGCACGAAACGAGCTTGAAATAGGGCAGGGGGCGGCTCCCAGGGACCCGATCAGGAAAGTGACTTCAAGGGCATCTTAGGAAAATTTTATAAATGCGAATGATCTTCATGTCTAGCTAAATTTATTTTTACATTGGACTTGTTTATAGACACAAATGCTTGTACTAGACTACAGGTGAGCATTCTATAGGATTAATTTAAAGTAACATATTTCCTTAAAGGGCAATTCCAGAACCAAATGAAAACTTATATACCGGTAAATCACCCCCCAAAACCCTAAACGGTAATAGTTTGAAATGTGAAATATATAAGTCTAACCTGAAATCCTGCACAATGTCCTGTTTCTGCTTCCTGGTTCTTCCAGTTAGTAACTGTCAGTTATGGATTTGACAGTTGACATCACAGCCAATGACTGAATGTTAATCCCCTAGCTGCCTCTTCTGAGCATTCCCAGGCTCAGTACAGGTCACTAAATTGCTCAGTTTCCATGAGGCATCCAGAAGCATAGCAGGCATACAGTAATGAATTCATAGGACAAAGTATGATATATCAACATATTTTAAAGAGGCCGTTCTTTCTAAAAGATGTTCTTATGAGGGTGGAGTTGTCCTTTAAAGGCCATTACCTGTTTTTCTAAAAATAATAGACTACCTACAAATAACAAAAGAAACTATCTCCTAAAAAGCATCTGTGTGAAGTGAATAAAGGTGATTGTCATTTTACTGTCAGTTCATGTGTACCCCTAGAATAAAAGTGATTGTCATTTTACTGTCAGTTCATGTGTATCCCTAGAATAAGTGATTGTCATTTTACTGTCGGTTTCATGTGTACCCCTAGAATAAGTGATTGTCATTTCACTGTCAGATCATGTGTACCCCTAGAATAAGTGATTTGTCATTTTACTGTCAGTTCATGTGTACCCCTAGAATAAAAGTGATTGTCATTTTAAGGTCAGTTCATGTGTATCCCTAGAATAAGTGATTGTCATTTTACTATCAGTTCATGTGTACCCCTAGAATAAGTGATTGTCATTTAACTGTCAGTTTATGTGTACCCCTAGAATAACTCTTGATGATAGTTCATGATTCAGGAATAAAAATCCATTTTGTTGCCTTTTACAAATAATGAAAATATTGGAGGCCTTCAAACAGTGAGTGCCAAGCCTGCAGGGTGTATCCTGATGGTTAAAATGCTAATCAATCCATGATTCCATGTTTGGGCAAACATGTGAGGTGTTATAATGCACTTAAAGTAGAATTTGTTAAGTCAGCAAATAGCAAAAAAAACTTTGTGTGTAAATAACTGCAGGGTTTGCAATACAAGCCTGGAAAAGGTAATAAAAAATCAAAAAAGTAGAAGTAAAAAAAAAAAAAAAAAAGTATAATTTCGCTTACTCATGTGGAAGGCAAATGAAACACTTAGCTGCCACCCCCCCTTCCCATACTGTAACTTAATTTTTCTTTTTAAAATGGTATCTACTACACACTGTATTATAGCAAACCTTGGGCGTATTTAACAATGGTAGTAGTTATTTACTGACCGCGGTTAGGGTGAAAAACTTTTTCATTAGTGTTATTACCATAACCTTTGTCACAAACGTGAATGTCATTTTACGTAATATCTATAATGGCAGCAGTAATTTTCGATTTCTCTCACTGTATTAGCAGTAACAATCAATATGGCAGCTTCTACCTATTCCAATTTACAGGCACTCAGGGTTAAAAAGACTGGGTTTAGACAAGTACTTTTTACCATTTGTTTGCTGGAGGATGTGATTAAGCAGGGTATCTGGTTCAAAAGGCAATAGGTGTGAAATTCACTGAAGTAATCAACAAAAGCCAAGACTTTCCAGCATGGCAGCCACAGGTAGAGCAGCAGGGGGCTGCCTAGCTTAAACAAAGCTACAACAGTTTCCCCCATTCATTTCAGATTTCATAATTCAAGAAAAGGATTTATGCCATATTTTCCGAAATAATGTCAGGGGATGCTGTAACAAAGGCACATTTGTACATATATTTTATAGGATGGTTTTACAAGGGGAAGGCAAGATTCTTTACTTCTTGGTCATACGAAACTATCATGTTTGGCATCTTTGGATTGTATAAAATTAGCAGATTACAAAACTGTTAATATTTTGTATGTGGCATGTATGGTGCATGCAGTACAAATATAGAGGAAATAGATACCAAACTTTCCTTCCATAAAGCAGGATACACCTCACAGGAAGGGGACAAACCACTCTCCAATTCAGGAGAGGGCATTAATTGGGGTAATGGACATACCATTTTGCCATCAACAATGATACATTATTAGCCAATTGGGTGGACCATATATTGGCTTCCATCTTGGACTATCATTTTTTTCAAGTTTTCATGGACTTTGCTCACCATTATTCTCACCAGTATTCTCTTCTTAATCCCATTTATTCTTAACTTTGTGCTACCTTCAATGTTCAATTATTTACCCTAAATTTTTTCTTTAACTTTTTATGCACTCTTTAGCACTTTTAATAAATGATATAAAATCATTTAAAGGCTTTTGTCCTATTCTGAGTATATCCCCAACACAAACCTTGTTTTCAAATTAACGTTACCTTATGAGAAGTATAGTTTAGATATATATCTATCGGTGTATAGGATTGATAGGTATGTATAACCTTTTCTTTCAGGATTAGAGGGATGCTGTCTTGCACCACTGTCTCAAAGTAGTGATGTATGCTGGGTGCCGCTACGAAGCCACAGCCAGTGGCAGACAATCCAGGTATAAAAAAAAAAAAAAAAAAAAAAAAAAAATCACTGATCGCGCACACCACACTTACAACAGCAAACTTGTTTATTCACGTGACGTTTCAGTGTCATCCGACACCTTCTTAATATGTTATAATGTCTGAAGGTGTCAGACGACTGAAATTTATGTTCACTACCCATCCTTCTAGGTTGTTTTATTCTACTTTTCAGTTAGTGTGCATTTTTGGACAACTGATAAGTAGATAAGCCAGACTGGAGAGGATGCTTTTAAAAAAAACTGCACATATTAAACCAGACCACAAAACAACCTGTAACAAGCTATAGCCACATTATGATTTCTAGTTGTGTCTTTAATATAGGAAGATATTTTTAGTGTTTTTAGTTTGTAAGGCAGCAATAGTGGTATGTATGGACCCTATAGGTTGATCATGGCATTACATGCAGATTAAGGAAACAAATAAATGTTCTTAATATAAAATTGAAGCCCTAGGGCAAAAGACAGATATCCGTATTTAAAATACTTCCGTAAGAAAATAGCCCAACACAAAATGTTCTCATGTTGAACTGAATGTTATTTTATAGAACAGATGCACATTGCAATACATTGACAGTTTGTTTACTGTGGATATTTATACATAGGTTTACTGAATAATTACGGTACTCATCTTTAGATTCCGTGGACTCTAAAACATCTGCACTATATATTTCATATCAAAGGCAAAGTGCAAATAAAAAAAAGAACTTGGTAAGTAAGCTGAAAACAAAAATGAAGGTGCCACCAACAATTTGTTTCTTTCCCTTGGAACAGTCTTTCAAAAATGGATCTTACATAATTAAGCCATTTACAATGTCCAACATATTAATATTAAAATGTCTCAAGGTCGTGGGAATGATCAATTTCAATTGCATCTTCTGTATCAACTTTTATTTCAGTGTGTTCCTCATCCAGAGAAGCCAGTGCTTCATTGGTGTCACTTGCAAATGTTTCTCTTGATGTGTCGTCATGCTCCTGGAAGTTAAGGCCTTTGATGGCTTTCTTCATCTTCTTTCCTAGTAAGTGCTGCCTTCTTTTTTTTGCTGCTTTTTTCCCCTCATATTCTTTCTGGTTTTCCATATAAAATATTTCCTAAAAACAAAACAAGGCATATTTAACACTGTTATAACTTCAGGACAACTCATACATAATGTATTTCTGGTAAGTAAGCCCTATTCATATTACCATTGGTGTTTATATTTAGGCTTTGGTTCACACTAAGGAACGTTTTGGTGTGATTTCATGCAGTGAAATTGTACCAAAAGGCTCTGCTCATAGGAATAAACGTTACTGTTCACACCAATGAGCTGCGTTACGAACAACACATGGACTGCAGCAGCTTGCTGCGTTAACACATAGCCGTGCCATTGGAAACAATGGACATCGCTATGCGATAAGGCAAGGGAACATCGCAAGCATTGTTCCGCTGCATTAGAAAAATGCATAGCGTGAACATCCCTTATACGGATTCTGCCTGTTACTGCTACTTCCAGCATACAAATATCAGAAAAATTCATGTCTCATTTATTTAACTTACAGAAGATAATATTTACAATTTGCATTTGCTACAATGAGATACCACATCCTAGAACTATACTATGTTAACACTTAACAATTTTTTTTTTTTTTTTTACAGTAAATAGAATAGACAATTGAGCACGAGACTGCAAGGTCTGGTTCTTAATAGGACAACCTCTCACAGAGTCCTGCGAAGACTCTTGCCAGTCACAAAGATAGTTTTTCCCCACTGCGAGGAGTGTTTTATTAGTTCATCCTCTCCTCTCAACAGAATTGACTGTCTGCAAAAATCTTTCAGTGAAGATCTCATCTCATTACAGACAAACAGAAGTTACCCCACGTGTAGCCTAAAGCTGACCTATCTACTACCTCAACATTACACCAATTAGACATTCGATCTAAGAAGAATGTCAATTCGATTGTCGAGTGGAGCAGCAGTTTTACCTACAGACGTTCCCCAAGTCGGACCAGGTTTACAATATTTATTACAAACATTTCTTGAAGTTCTCATGGGCTTGGTAAAGGGGAAAAAAAAGCCATTTTTTCCAATTTCACACCCCCCCCAAAAAAAAATTACAAAAATTGACAAACATACCAAGAATATAATGAAGTTAATACTAATGCGTCGGGGAAAAAATGATTTATTAGGCATATGAAACATATGGAAGGCTTTATGGCACAAATTAATGCTTTCACAAAAATGCTCTATTGATTTTTTAAAAAAAAATAAAAATAAGGAAGCCACAGAATTCCTTGGTGGCTTCAAATACTTCTATTACACAATAAGTACAATATCACTTATATAATGCAAGTTATTGTGCGATTTGCTTTTTAGCCATTATACTTTTGTTGCATATCTGCACCCTCTAGTGTTCAGGTTTTATCAACATGTAATAATGGTTTTATGGTGTTCAGTGATTCAGCTGTATTCAGTTTTATTTATCAGTTTTGATTGTTTTCCTATAGGTTTGGCAGTGGTTGGAAGAACAGAAATACAGCCGAGGGACTGTAAGATATATAGTGGATAAGGAACCTTCTAGAGTAAATTATAAAGGTAGGAGTGTAGTCTTGAAGAATTTTGCGGTAGTAGCTTTTATAAAATTAACAGTCCCAATGTGATGCAAACCGCCTAGACAAATAAGCAAGCTATACTAAAAAAATAAAAGGTAAAATGCATTGTTTTTTATAAATAATCCTATAAATATACCTTTTAAACTGTATAGGTTTCTCAGTAAAATGACTACAACAAATATATTAACAGAAAAACAAGTTTTGGAAAGTATTGACACACAGGCAGTCACTAATCATAGTATTTTTAATTTAAAAGACCAATTACCTTTACTTGATCATTGGTAATGCTTGGTGTGTTTTTTAACAAATTCAAAAACACTCCTCCAGGTGTCCTCCTCCTGCTTCCATTCTGTAGACAGATAAAACTATGGATTAAAATTTCGATTCTATATAAAAAATTGGCTATTTGCAAACACATTTTAGTGATTAATATGAAATGTAAAAGACACTAATTATGCAGTTGAATAGTCGACCAGGAAAACCCTATTGAAATATACAACCTTGAGTCATCTATCTGCCCACTTATGGGATCATCAGAACAGTTCAGCTTTTGTACAATAAACTTACTGATATTGCCAGGCAGTCTAACTTTGAAAGCCACCCACGGGATGATTTTTTTCTGATGTTATTAGAGCAGATTACAATTCTCAAACCTTTAATATATATACTGGAAGACGACTTTTTGGTTGCAAGGAAAGTAGTTATCAATGTTCAAGTGAACATATTTTTCCTGATTTATAAACAAAGGTCTGTCAGGCCTTTTCACAAAACATAGTGGCAAAGGCTATGGTTTAGGGCAGTGATGTTGAACATGGGTACTCCAGATGTTTAGAAACTACAACTCCCAGCATGCTCTGGTTGTAAAATACATCTGGAGTGCCAAGGGTTGACATCACTGGTTAAGGGGCTTCTCAGGTGTTGAAGGCAAATACTAACAAAGACAACTTTGAGCAGTTCTTTCCACAAACAGAAACAGATATAGAGAGAAGTATATATGGACAGACCGTTTTGAGACATTTGGGGGAGTTTAAGATCCCTTCCCTATTAGAACTTAACTTTCCCCATTACTTTCCCCATTACCTTTTCCAGTGCCAGCAGACTTTCCCATTACCTTTAACTTCCCCAGTCAGTGCCAGCAGACTTCCCCATTACCATTAACTTTCCCAGTGTCAGCAGAATATCCTAGTGCCAGCATAATAAAGTGGTAGGATCTCAGAGCTGCCCGTCACAGAGGCAGCATTCAGGAAACAGCTTACATTTCCCAGCGTTGGAACTGCTCACCTGTATGTCTTAGCTGAGCTTGTATTCCCCCTCCCTTCACCTTCTTCAGTTTGCAACATTGTTGCAAAGTAGGGAGTGATGAACTCTGCTCAGCCTATTCAGCAACAATGTTGCAAGGTTCAAGTACAGAACAGTGGAAGGGAGGGGGAATAGGAGCTTAGCTAAAACGAACAGGAGAGCAGTTCTAACGCTGGGAAATGAAAGCTGCTATCAGATTTTTAAGACAAAGCTTGTCCAATTACTGGAACAATTACTGAAACATACGGTAATGAACTAAATAAAACAGGGCTGGACAAATTTCAGAACCCAGTATGTCTCCAGGCAACTAACTTTTTAAAAGTTTTTTGAGAATTGAGAAAGCCAGTTGGATGACTAGCAAAACGTCTCCAAGAACTAAACTTCCAGTTGATCTAATTGAATACAACAGATATACCATGACCTGGATGAATGATAACCCTCACAAGCAACTTTTTAAAAGGTTTTCTACCAATGTTTATGGAAATGGCTACCGTAAAAAATTACTTGGCTCCTACAAATATTGAAAATAATTTGTCCATCCCTGAAATAGGAGCTACAGGTATAGGGATTTTCCTCACCAAGATAAAGAGTCCACCATTCTGTTCCACTTCAGCAGTCTCCATCAGTAACTCAATGGACTTCTTGGTGCCAAGTATTTTGACAACTCGCTGAATTAAATCTGTCTTTGGCTCACGCAGTCTACAGAACACAGAAGGAGAAAGGTCATCGCTGCAGCAGCATATTCTCTTAATCTATTGATATCTTCTGTAAGTAAGCAAGGGAAATAGAAGCTATATCTGTTAAAAACGGGGAACTATTTGTAATCAAGAAAAAATAGGCATTAGTATTTTTAGCTCTTTACGCAACAAATAAATTGCAAATTTTAAGCACCAACATTACAATAAGGCATAATCATTTACAGGTTGGTGATTATAATAATGCTTCCTTGTGCCATTACAACAGCTCCTCCTAAAACCATTTTCATTTACCGTAACAATAAAACAACATCTAACAATTGTTTAACACTAAGTTCACTTTTAAATGTGGAAATCCCAAATAAATTGTGCCTAAATATGTTTAGCAAAATAAATGTGGGATTCCCCTTTTTAAAAGGATAAACTATACTCACCTCCACACTGTTCCCCCGGACCCAGTAGTACCCTGGGTGAGAACCTAAACCATCAGGTCCTCACGGCTGGGTTTGCCTTCTATCTTCTGCAATACTTAAAGTTTGCTTTGCAGTTCCGTCTCCACTTCACGATCCTGGCCAACGAGAAGACACGCTTCTACAAAGAACAACTGAATGGAGGACGAAGCCACAAAGGAAACTTTAAAGGGTAACTGGTCTCCATTAAAGGTAACTGTGGTCTCCATTAAAATGAGCACATAGCATATATATAACAGTTTAAAGCGCCGATATTTCCAGATAGCACTGCAAGTTGTGACATCACCAGCACCATTGCTCTGACCCGTGCCATAGGCACTGAGAGGAGCTAAGCATGCCTAGTTGTATCCTATTACTGTAACTGTCTTTAAATACCGTCAGAAAAGATTATTTTGGGTGGGTGGGTGGTGCATTTTACACAGCACATCATGCGACAGTCACTCACTTCCTGGTTAATTCTGAGTGTCCTGACTGTAGATTTAAATATTAAGACACAGAAAAGCTAGATACATCATCCTAGGCTTGTTTGAAAGGTATAAGAGTGCTCCTTTTAAAAGGATAACTATTGCCTCAATGCACTTTTTAGTTACTTTAAAAAGGAGTAAAAGATATGCAGCCCTCCCCATACATTTTCTTCCTGATTTCGAGCCTCTCCCTGTCTTCTATTAGCCATGCTGTGAAGGGGGCGTAACGATTCTGTCTGCCTCTGTCACTCAAAGCAAGTGAGAAAACACTCCTTCACCCACCCACGATCAGCTTGATTATATAGACTGTATCCTAGCAACAGGACATTTCATTTGTTTGATTGGCAGAGGAGGAGGAGAAAAGTTGTAACAGACATTGAGACCAGCCAATGACAAGTGTTATGTTAACCATGGCCCTGGGCAGTCTAGGAGGCGGGCTTTTAGCACTAATCCTATCTAAGGGAGGACAGCACGGTTGTAAATGTAAGCGATTTCAGCTGCTGAAAGTGTGGACATGTAATGGGGATGATTTTTTTTTTATTGTTGTCCTTTAAAACAACTTAAATAGTACTTGCATGTAGACCAGTTACCCTTTAAGTAAGTAATGCAGAAGAGAGAAGAAAAAAGAAGAAAAAAAAGATAGCTGGAGTCCTGGCTTAATATAGGAAATTACTCCCAATCCCTAGCACTGAGGACTTTTTTTTTCGTAAAATTATATTTTTCCACCTTGCAGGAGTTGGTTGGTCAGTTCAAACATCTTTGTGCTCACAGTCTACCTATTTTCCCTCCAGAATTAACTGGCCCTAAGTTACACTTCAAGAGTAGCAGGACCAGGTTCTTGCATGCACCTACATTAGAATGAAGGTTTGTTGTCTCCAAAGGTGGAATGTTAACAATAAGACAGGGCAGTTCTATAAACATATCTATTGTAATATTTTAATAGATGGACCATAAGAGCCATAAACCAAAGGAATCCTGACCTAATCAAAAGGTAGTTTGCTTCCTTTGTTACCTGGTGCTGGGAACCTGGCCTCTTCAATACAAGATACAACTTATTAAAATATCTCACTTTTACCTTAAGGCATCATCCATAACACCATTATAAACCCTAACTAACGCACAATCAATAATATATATAATAATACAAATATAATTCATTATGGTAACTCCAACTCCCCTGGATATTCCTTATATTGCATAGACTGTGCTTTTCATCCTTCTGACAAAAAAAATGCATGTCATCTTACCGATAAGCAATTTCATTATAAACTTTATCTTCAGAGTCACCCTCGGTTATATCATATCTGCCTTTGTAGTCCATTTCCAACCGCGGTCCCAGTCTATCTTTAACTGGTCGCTTCCTTTTGAGGTGTCCAGTCTCCTCTATTTGTGCAGGATCTCGATCATCCTGCATGTATTCATCCAATTCTTTGTCCAACATTGACTGCTCATCCTTGTTTGCTTTTTCCCTCAATTTCCTAGCCAGAACATAATTATAGGCTTCTACCTGCCTGCTTGTGTCCAACTGGCCTTCCATGTCCATGAAACCAAGTTCAGCTGCAACTGCCTCTTGTGACTGCTCTTGAAGCACAGCTCCCCAAATATTATTTTTTGCACCTCCTGTGACAACTGCCTTTTGTTGATTTTGTAATAAAGGAAGGGGTTTTGAGATTTTAGGAGCTAGGTTGGACAACTTTTGCCTCTTTCGCTTCCATGAAGAACCATCTTCATCATCAGAATCAGATGCACTTTCTTCACTTGAGTCAAGACCTTTTACAGACCGATAAGGTACACTGGGTGGAACAGAAGTATTTGTTCTATAATTTAGTGAAGCACTGGACACATCAGTTTTCTGAAAAAGAAAATTGATCAGTTGAATGGAAAATGTATCTGAAAAACAGCAGCAATAATTTTTAAATTGTGGCTGCATCTTGCACAAATTAACAGGGCGATGCACAACAAGATGCTATTGGCTCCCTGGGGCAATCACAACATCCATTTTTATTCACATAGAAGCTTTCCATGCATTGCCATGCATAGTTAGTTTTATTATATTAAAATTATTCAGGGAAATTTCCGATTGCCACTTGGAGTCAGGAAAGAATTTTTTCCCCCTTCATAAATTTGTTTTTTTTTTTGCCTTCCTCTGGATCAACAGTTAGGCAGGAAATGAGGATATTGCTAGATGGGTTGAACTGGATGGACGTATGTCTTTATTCAACCTCAAATACTATATATACTATACATTTTTTTAGCTGTGTTACAGATCAGGTTCAGCTTGCACAAAGACACACACACACACACCTTACTGAGCAGACCTGAGGTGACTGCTGATTAAAAAGATCATCTATGGATTCTCTTAAAATTGTGAAATTACACAAGACAATGGAGAAATCAAGTTACAGTTCATTTCAAATGATTTAAGACATGAAAGAAAACACCGAAAGTCACATAAAGTGCCTAATTGTATGTTGTGATAGAGCCCATCGCTACGGCTCTAATGAAAGCATAAAAAATTGGGAAGAACGAGCGTGCACACCATCGAAGGAACCGGGAGTCCAAAGTTAGTTAAAATGATCCTTTTATTTCAGCATGATCAAAAACATTCGGGTACAATGCCAGAGCTTAATCACCTGAGGCGTTTCAAACCGTCATGGTACTTATTTATAGGTAGAACAGACTGGACAAGCACACACTAAAGCAGTGCTCTTAAATGCACCTCAGACACCACCCATTTCTTAATTACATGTAACCAGAAACAGATGATCAAGTTAACAGAACAAAGCATGTGGAGCGAATAACGGCAAAACAAAAATAGAAAAGAAAAAAAAAAGGGGAAGAAAGTTTAAACTAAATAAAGTAAGGATAACAAATATTAATATAATTTATATATAATAACCAATGAAATATCAAAGTTTAACAGAAAAAAACAATTCTAAAAATGGGACTTAAATATAAGATCCCTATGTAATAAACTAATGTATATAAACAGTATCAAAATCAAAATATGCAAATATATGAAACGTAACATACAATTATAAATGTAACGAATATATATATTAGAGAGAGCGAGAGAAAAAGAAGAAGACCTGGGTCCTAAAATCAACCCACAAAACCTGTGATATCAAGGCCATCCGGTGTTCTAGTACACAATACAAAAATCCATTTGGCTTCTAACCATTAAAACATTACCAACAGCCAGGGGACAGGTGATGTGTGGGTCTAACGCTCTACTCTAGAGTGCTAACAGAGAAACTTGTATCCTATTTCCTTCCAAATTTATAGGAAGGGGTTAAAAATGCACAAGGGTTTGCTACCTTTTTATTGATTGTTGTTTATATAAAAGGGTGGGTTTTATGGGTAATGGGAAGAGTCTATGAGTAAGGGCTAAGGCCCGAAACGAGTTAGACCCACACATCACTTGTTGGTAATGTTTTACTGGTTATGGAATAAAATGTTTTTAAACTGTTTATTAAGAAAACCAGCTTAACTGTGCAGTGGTATCATTCTTTCCTTGTCCATCTATTAATTAGAAAGGTGCTAAACAACTGTGTGACATATTTAGGAAAAGCCATCACTGGCAAGAGAAGTAGACAGACCTGACAGCAGAGAAACAATAGAAATGAATAGCAGTAAGTCTTTTTTTCAGTTTAGTGTTCCTTTAAGGAAACACCTTTTTGCCATGCTAAACCACTAGTAACTTAATATTTGTGCTGGCCCCGAGCGGGCAGATAAAAAAGCAAAATATACAGGTAATGTGATTTTATTCCACTTGGCCTTTTCACTGGTTTCTGTGGAACACCTTTTGCATATATTTATTCCCCGATCAACTAACATGATAAGTATTTAAAAAATAATAGCAATCAAATGTTAAAGGATATTTCAACTTCCCACCTATCACTGTACCATTTTTTGTTCACCTGTGCCCTATTCTTTAGATCTGAAGCTGTTAATCGCCCCATTATCATAAGCTTCTTTGCTGTATGCAACGAAGCTGAAGTTGGTTTCTTATTCAAAAAAGTTGGTTTCTTTTTCAGTTAAGTTTCTAATTTGGATTTGATTAAGAAACTGGTGTATTGCAATAGGTAAACCAGTTTGGGCCACCGAAAAAACACCACAGACAGACACGTACATACCCCTGGCACATAATTCAGTTGAGTCCAGCCTGGCCCAAATTGGTTTTAGGCATGCAAGTTGGCACCAAAGTCTGCAAAATAGCCATTTTAACAATTTGAATAAGAAACTGGTGTATTGCAATAGATAAACCGCTTTGGGCCAGGCTGGTCTCAACTGAATTATGTGCCAGGGATATATACAAGTCTGTCTGCGGTGTTTTTTCAGTGGCCCAAAGCGGTTTACCTATTGAAATACACCAGCTTCTTATTCAAATGTGCAAAAAAGGCTATTTTGCAGACTTTGGTTCCAACTTGCATGCCCAAAGCCAATTTGGGCCAGGCTGGACTCAACTGAATTTTGTGCCAGGGGTATGTATGTGTGTCTGCAGTGTTTTTTCAGAGGCCCAAAGCAGTTTACCTATTGCAATAGACCAGTTTCTTATTCAAATGCTTGTCCTCACAGATAGTCAAATTAGTATGGGAGAGGGGGATACTGAGCATGAACAAAACAAGTACTGGACTGAAGTCATGCAGCAACACAGCTCAGAATAAGTGCTAAATTTATTTATAATGATGAGGCGGTTATTTTTTTTCCAGTTTACATACTCCACTGAGGAAAAAGCATTTTTTTTTTGGTTTATTTTAAAGTACACCATCCCCCAACCTTTTTTCCCCAGAATTCCCTTTCGTTTGATTGCAGCAGCATGGGAAAATTGTGCAGGTTCCTGGGGGTGCGTCTTCCCCTGTGCTGAGAGTGCTGTCACTCAATGTGCATCATCATGGTAGCAGACACACCCACTTGGCTGCAGTAAGAAGGATCCTTTCCTCCCTGACTCTAAGTTCATTTTTACAGCTAATCATGCAGAGAGAGACAGGGGAGAAAAAGTTAAAACCCTCTTCCCACAATACTGTAACAAAGGCAGGGGACTTGCGTTGTTTTTAATAAAGATTTTTTGTGTCTAACTCTGATCAATGATTGATTTCATAGGGGATGCTGGGAATATGAGGCAATCTGGTATGGGAGGGAGTGGGAGAGAGAAAAAGATAGTACCTGATTACTCCTCCATTAATTAGTGAGGTCAGCAAGCTGCTGTGATGGTCATGTGATTATTCCTCCATTAAGCAGTGAACTCAGTAGCTTGAAAAGAGTGTGAGTGTGAGTGTGTGTAGAATCGACCAACCAGTCACATCACACAGACAGCAGTCCCGACGGATCCTCTCACGTTCTGCGCATGCACTAAAGGAAAACGCGCGTCAGACATTTCCCAGACAGGCAGTCACTGAAAGTGGGCGGACCTACACCATCCACAGCGTTCTGGGGAAAACTCATTGGATTTCTTCTAAACTACTGCTGAAAGACACAGGATACTGCAGGTATCCACCTTACACATATCTATCCCTACAGGTGACATCACTTTTACCCTTTAAAACATCACTGTAAGTGTGCATTTAATACAATGTTAAATAGCTTTCTGAAAAAATGTGCACATCATTTTTCTCTGGAAGGCAATGTGTATTCCTACCTCCCATTCTTCAGTTTATGCAGAATGCACAAGATGTGCTGCTGCATGAGCACAGAAAAGAGAACGAGCAAGGAGACTGGAGAGATAGAAGTCAGAAGCTACCGATCCAAAGTAATTAAGATGTGAGCTCTGCATTAAACAAATCAAGATGTAGAAATGCTTGAACCCCCCCGGGCGAACATAATAGATGTAACAATTTTTTCAGAAAGTTTAACAAAATAGTTAAATAGAATACTATTAAGCAAACATTTCAACACTTTCTTTGTAGTGTTGTTTATTTCTTTGTACTGGAAAATACAAGTTGACAACTTGGCTCAGTTGTTCATCGTGGCCAATGTTTTAGTTGATCAGGCTGAAATATCAGGTATAATTTCCATTATGTGCAATCACAACCGAAATCTGGGCAAAAATCACAAAAGTACTGCAACAGACAGACTACATCCTGCTCGTCAGACATATTTCCCTAGTGTTCTCCCATGTGCCAGCCTTAAAGCTGGGTATACACATCATACAATATTTCGTCCCGATCGACCAATAGCACAGTGTATCGTTCGATTGGGCCAAAAATATTGCATTGGTTTTCGACCAGACAACTGACGTCTGATCGTGTGGTACCTACTAACCAGTAACGAGCTCACAGGCTGTGGCTGCTCTCGGTCCCTCTCATTAGGTTTAATCACTTGTACTGAACAGGGATGCTGATCCTGGACACTCCTGATGTTTAGAAACTACAACTCCCAGCATTTCTTGGTGGCAGAACAAACATGGAGTGGCAAGTTTCACCATGACCGTCTCTCTGTACATTACCATAATAGAACATTATTCAGTCTGTTCTTCGCGATATTATTAGCATGTGGATGGGCCCTAAAACCAAACCCTGGCAACATTGAGACCCAGAATAGTAAATTCTACCCGCACTCCATTGGTTCTCGGGCCCGACATAGTCTCCTCCGTATCAGAGCCACTAAGCTCTCCTTCTTCCAAATCTTCATCCTCCATCATTTCCCGGGCTGCGTCCAGCGCCATGACACCTAGGCGGAAACGGAAATACGTAGAAAGAAAGCAAAAGCGCGCGCAACTACGGGATGGACCAGGGAGACAATCTTCCTCCTGTCACATAAACCGCTTTCCTTTTTAAAACCGAAGCGGAAAACGTCCGCGTTTTGACAGTGACAGTTCTAACATTGTCCATTACCCCCTACTGTAGCGGTGGATTCTGGTAATTGGGCTTCTCTACTCAATAAATCTAGACTACAATGGCAAATCCTTATTCATTAGCAGCCCTTGGGTTTACTTTAATGGGCAATTTCTTTCTGCCAAGAAACGTTTTGTTAACTTGAATGGGTTCTCCACCAATATACCAAGTTGGGATTACTGCCAATACACAATAGGTTACCATGACTGTAATGGGGCCATTCAGTGGAAATTATCAATATTTGTTAAATTGTTAGTTTGTGTAATGCCTTCTTAGTTATTCTACATATTCTCTCCCATTTTGAATAATCATTTCATACCCTTTGCTGTTCCCTGCTGTTGACATTGTGAGCTGACATTTCAGGTTCTAACAGTCCTTCTTCTTCCTAGGATGCACCACATCCATGGAATGTTCCTAACAGTAATTTCTAATGATTGGCTGTTGGGTGGGTCAAAGATGCTCAGATCTCTACTGAGCAACTGAATCAACCCAGGGATTCTAGAATTCTAGAAATCCAGCACAAATAAATTAGAACTGTTCTCCAATAATGGATAACAAAGACTGGGGCCTGTCACACTTGCAAGTACTGGCATGTGATTCTCATGCTTGACCGAAGCATGTCAAAATCACACCAGTGTGGCCTAGACCTAACTAAGTTAATAAAAGGTATAACTTTATTACCATGATGTCCGTACATCAGTAGTCACCTCTGGGTATAGTCACACAACTAGCTGTGATGCAGTAATTCTGGTATAATATAGTGAATAATGCACCCCCAACTGTAAATTATTAGGATATTAGAAGTCAAAGAGGAGTTCCGTGACCATATAAAAACACAAGGCTGCAGGCCTAGTACCTTTTATCTAGGGCAAGGAACTCCAAGGTGACTTCTAATATCCCTTTAATTTACAGTCCGGGGTGCATTATTTATTATAACTTACCCCTTTGTGGCTTCTGGTTTCTCCTCCTGGAACTGTAAGATTATAAGGCTATAATCCTACAGTTTGTCCCACAGAAATCCACTACAAGGATAGGTTATAGTCACATAAATCTTTTTACAAAGGGTTAGCATGACTTTACTGGATACAGTCACCAGAAACACTGGAATTAAAGTTAAGAATTGAGTAATTCAGAGGCCCCACTGCAACGGCCAAGAAACACATTACCTGTGCACGCTGCAGTTGATGGTGATCACATGCATTTGGAAGCTGATATATGTGAATGAGTTGCAGGTTTTAAAACTCAATAATCTTGCTATGGTCATGAAAAAGGACCTTTAAGACTGAGGCCACACTACAACGCACCAAAGTGTGCACGCAATTGCGAGCATTATCGCACGCAACTGCGTGTGTGGTTTCTGTGCATCATTCCATGTTTGCGCATACATTTGTAATTTAACACATGAGTTTGCGTAAACAATGGTGTACGCAAACGGATGCGCAATCATGGGAATTTTTGCGTTTCCAAAATCGCAATTGCTTGCACAAAACGCGTGCGCAAGCGCACAAAAAATGAGTTAGTGTGGCCTAGCCCTTAAAGTCGTAATGTATTCTGATTAAACACATATTTTTATTATTGTGTGTATGGTTGCTATAGAAACAGAAAGGTGGGGTGGGTGTTGGAATGTGTCAGTAGGTGTGTGTGGTATAAGAGGTATATTTTTGTGTTTATGTACTGTTAAACTAATTTTTTTCCCACTATTGATCAAAATTTGTTAATTGACTAATTACCCTTTAAAGGATAACTAAAGCCTCAGAACAACATTGAATTAGAAGGCAGGTTTCCTTGATATAAAAACAGTAATCAGTGTCTCACCTCTCATTTTAATATGGCTGTTGAGAAATTTAAGTTTTTAACATGAGGTTTGTGTCTTACTTCCCAGTGTTCCGGTATCGCACAGTGTGGTCACTGACCATTATGTTCTTTACACATGCTCAGTCCTAAGATACTGCAGGAACTTGTTACAGTTGGTCACACCCACTAGTAGCCTCTAGCCAATCCTTTTACAAGACATAATTGGCAAGGGAGCATGAGACAGATCAGGGGTGTGGCCAGTCAATGTACATACACACAGTTATTTCATCCAGTTCTTCAAGTGGTAACATTTACTTTAATGCTATTTACTGTATTGCTATTTTACAGTTTATTGGTGTTTTTAGAGGGTATAGGTTCAGATTCTGCAGCATAAAAATTTGGGTTTAGTTCTCCTTTAAGTATGAGTGCCATGGAAATTGAAGGGTAGGTCACTAAGTATGTTTGCATGACCATAAAACTAACTTTTTTTTTTTGAGGATCGACCAAAATTAGTTTTTTTTATTATATAGTTACCCTTTTTGATCACATGAACCTAAAACCTGAAATGACCACATTTGAGGATTGTACCCATTATAGTCTATGGGAAAAAATGTCCCAAAATTCACAGATAATGCGGTAATGTACTGCGGATTCATTAGCTAGGTAATAGCACACTTCTTCCATGTGCCCCACATCTCTACCGAATAATGTATCTAAAGCTCAAAAACCGCGGTAGGAGATACAGTCAAGAAAAGCAAAAATCTATTTTATACTTACAGTAATTTTCTTTTCCTGGTCTGAGATGGCAGGGGACACCCAGTGGGTTAATCCCCCTTTTCCCTGCCTACGACAGGCTTCTCCCCAAGTAGTAAATAAATCTGTCTCTGAGCCCCTCACCTCAAGTCCTTGATACTGTCTGAGCCCTGAAATACATTAAGAGCACATAGAGGCTCAGACAAAAAGAAAGGGAGGGGTTATGGGTCCACTGCCATCTCGGACCAGGAAAAGAAAATCACCGTAAGTATAAAATAGATTTTTTGCTTTTCCCTGGTTCTAATGGCAGTGGACAAACAATGGGATTTGAAAAGCAATACCCAGAAAAGAAAATTAAGGGAGGGAGATCAGAGATGCTTAAAGGGCATCTATACCGAAAATAGGTTATTTTAAATTGACCATATCTGGAAACTATAATTCTTCCCAACCACCACTGTATAATTTTTTGTTGATTTGCCAATTATTTTTTTTAGATATCCAATCTAAAACTTCTTATATTTCAGCTGTCAATCAAGTTCCTTGCTCTCAAAAACTATTCTTCTGTGAGTAGTTTTACTGTAGCTGGAATGGTGACAGTTGGAGTTTTGACAGTTGGAATGCTGTGTGCAGACTTGAAAGTTGGTTTGTGGGGAAAAAAGTCAGGTCGGATGGAAGTGGGAATGGTTAAAAAAAAGGGAGGGGGGATACTGCTCCTAAACAAAATGTGTTTTGGATTGAAGTCATGCAGCAACACACACAAATCAAAGTAAGTGCTACTTACATGTATTCAATTATAGATTAAGATGAGGCAAAGTCATTTTTTCAGTATAGTGTCACTTTAACTATGATTTATTTGTAACTTCAAGAATCTTGTTGCCAAACATGGTTTGATTTGCTGAAGACACATCCAGTTTGTTTCCACCCTGCAAATTTCTTCTGGAGAAACGTGTGCAGCCAATGCCCAGGAAGTCACAATAGCTCTGGTTGAGTGCACCGTCATTCTATTAGGCTGCTGAACAGAACTGTCCCAATATGCCTGCCTTATAATGGATTTTAACCAGGAAGCTAGGGTAGACTTGGATGGTTGCAGACCTTTATTTTTCCTATCAAAGAACACAAACAGCGCGTCTGATCTCCTAAATTGCATGGTTCTTTCTTAATATGCTTTAAGCCCTCTACCCACATCCAGAACTCCAGCTTTCCACTGAAGTGGAAAAAGGATCAGTCTGCTTAGATTTACACAAGTTTACACATTTTCCCCAAATTTTGTAATACCGAGATGAGGTTGACAACTTTATAGATGCTAGTAAAGTGTCAACTGTGTTGTCTGAGAGTCCTTGGTTTTTGAGAGCTAGTTTCTCACCAACCAAGCCGATAGAGCTAGGTCTTTCAGATTCGGATGAAGGACCAGCCTTTGTTCAGCAAATCCAGTCGTATTGGAAGATGACTTGGGACATCTGAAGTGCCCACTATAACCAGGGTCTCCTGGGCCACCAAGGAAAAATAGCCAGTGTTAGTACTTTCTCCTGGATTTTCCTCAAAACCCTCGGAATGAGCTGGACTGGAGGAAAGATGTAGACATACTTGAAATCCCATTGGATTGCCATTGAATCTAATGCTAGGGCTACCTGATCCCTGTATCTGTGTGTTCTCTCTGGTTGCCATAAAATCTATTCCGGAACACTCCACTGGTTGATAATAGAGCGGAACACTGACCTGTTCAGTAACCATTCCTTCTGATCAATTTCCTTCCTGCTCAGGAAGTCTGCTTGTATGTTTAGTATGCCTGGTAAATGAAGATCCTGAATGTTCGTAAAGTATTTCTCTGCCCAGAGTCAAATGTTCTGTGCTATCTTCCACAAAATAGCTCCGTGTGCCCCCTCTTTTGTTCAAGTATGTAAATGTTGTTAAATTGGCTGAAAGGCCATCAGAGCTTTGAAATCTGCCTGTAGTTCTTTGGCATTCTGATGTTTCGACAACCAGTTCTTGTCCCACGTTCCACGTGGCTTTCGCAGACTGCCCCCCCAACCATGGGGACTGGCGTCGTAATTGCGATCATACGTGACAATTCAAGTGACACTGGCTGGAGATGTGACACATTCGTCCACCAAGTTAGACTCTGTGCTACTTCTTGACTCAGGCATACACTCTGATTTGGATCATCCGATATTTTTAGTTGTCTCACAATAAATATTTGGAACTCAAGATCGCCCATTATACTGAGTCCAAAGTGGCTATAAGTTTCCCCAGTAATTGCTGACAATTGCTGTAGTGGGTCACCAGCTTTGCAATCTCCTCTTTTTTCTCTTCTGGAAGGCATACTTGAAATTTCTCTGTGTTTATGACAGTTCCCAGAAACATGATTTTCTTGGTTGGCTGCAAAGTGCTTTTTGAATAATTTAGTACCCATCCTTGATCCGTCAGACACTGGATAGTCCTGTATAAATGATGTATCAATCTTCACCGATGATTGACTTTTATCAATAGATCGTCCAGGTATGCGAATATCTGCATTCCTTCTAGCCTGAGTTTTGCTATGACCACAACTAAAACTTTTGTAAAAACTCTTGGCAACGTTGCCAACCCAAAGGAGCATGCAGGTCTGTCACATGTTGCACATTCTAATTCTCTTGACCTTGATTTACAATGACTATGGCAACGATGTCTGTCCTGGGAAAATCTAAACAGAAACAATAATCCAAGTTTTAATTTAATTCCCAACATAAGAAAAAAAGCACTCTTAAGGTTGGATACACACCAACCGATTCACGTCATTTTCGGTCGGACACGACCTCGATCAGACGTGTCGGAAAATTACAATCGATCATGCAGACATTTGTCATGGCCGAGCGTTCGGTCGGGACAAATAATCCCTCAGTGTGTACCCAGCCTAAGTTATTTGCTCACCCCCTAGAACCAGACCTGGAAGTCATGGCAGGCACTGGACCCTTACACGCAAGATGTGGGAGAGCTTCTTCTTTTGTTTGGCGAAGAGAGGAGAAAAGACTTGAGGTGAGGAGCACAGAGACAGATTTATTTACTGCTTGGGGAGGAGTCAGTCGTAGGCGAGGAATAGACCCTGTGTGTGTCCACTGCCATTAGGACCAGGGAAAAGCAGAAGAATAAAAGGGAAGAAGACAAAGAAGAAATAGAAAGAACAGTAATTTGTCTCTTAAAGCCAAATTGAAGGGTATTTCCACCCTCTAAATAGTAGGGGTATTTTGTATAATGATAGGCACCCACCTCTAACCGCTATATTAGATTGCTAAAAAAAAGAACCAAAACTCTACTTACAGCCTCTCGCTCCTGCGCCGCTCAGATCCAGCCCTCTGTTTGGAGGAACTTGCAAATGGGGCAGACCGGCAGCCGCAGATGTGATTGTCTGAGAGGCCATTGTTGGCTACATAAAACGTCCCCTCTGTTTGTTAACACCTTACCTGGGGTAAGAGAGACCACTGTTGGCTACTCAAAGCTGGGTACACACGGTGATATTCTTTCTCCTGAGTGACCGTTCAGCACTTCCGACCAGTCAGCCAGCAGGAAGGATTGTGGGTTGTGGCAATAGTGGCCATGGCCAACAGTTTGCCGTGACCGAGTGTGTGGTCCATAAAGGACCGCATGATCAGCCATGGTTTTCCAACACTTGTGTGTTCGCCCGATTCAGACAGTCGGAAACGACCGAGGCAAGAAACCACACAGTAATTCGCCCCAACCAACTGAAACACCAAAATCTTGGTTGGTTGGGCCAAATTATTGTATGGTGTTAACACCTCCCTCCCTAACACAAAATGGATACCAGCTAGTTGTCCTTTGTGTTCACTGTTCCTTAGCTGCGTTCTATTGCAGCACCAATGCCCCCTGTGCAATTTCTCCTTCACTTTTATTTAGACTTATTTATATTTGAGCTTTGATTCTCATTTAATCATTGCTGTGGTATGGACCAGGAAAAGGAAATAACAGAAAATGACAATATTAAAAGACATAGTTAATCCTACTCCTTGCGAACTTCCATGTTGGTTTTGCTCAAAGTTTATTTTTAATGCAAGCCCAGATAGTTCAGCTTTCCATGCATTTTTCGGGCTACCACCTTTAAAAAAAAAAGTTGAAGACATAATATTATAAAGCTGGAAGGCTGGTCAGCAGTTCCATTGGAAGTACATAATATGGGCTGGTTTAGTTGTAATGTAGCCACACAGTATGTATTTAATGAACTGGTACTTGCCCATACACCTCAACAAATTAAATATAGGAAAAATCACGTTGGATCAGATTAGATTTGCCCTATATTGCGAAGAGTGGACATCCATGCAATTATCGTGGTCGTACAATGTGGGTATCGTACGATCGTTGGCATGTGTAAGTATGATCGTCTGCCAATCACACACTTTTTCCCCACAGTAGGCAGGTTGAAAAAAAAATACGATTGTACAATTCCTGCACCATACAACTACATTGTTGAGTCTATGGCCAACATAAGGTGTATAGGACAAAAACAATCCTCCATGAAGCCGACAACCTACATTGTGAAGGGTCAGTCGGACTACACCTGCTAGGGAAGTCAGTCAGATGAGTGTACGTGGCTGTGGTAAGGTTGCATATATAATCTGACAGCAGTGTCATGTGCATGGCCAGCTTTAGCCTTTCAGCAAGTTAGCAAACTACTTATAGCCAAATGCATCCAATGATAACCATGCCCCCTGTAATAACCAAATCACATGTTGACTGGATGGAACTCAGCACAGTGGCTCCTCTCAGCCTTTCCCTGAGCTACTTCCTGTGCCCGGTCCGGTTCCCTGCAGCAGGTGGCACCGCACTTTCCACAGCAGCTTGGACGATCCAAGTAAGCAAAGCTGCAAGTCAAACAATCCTGTGCACGAGCAAGCCCAGACTTGTAGGCGGGGCTCTTCCTTAACCAATCGGATGTTTGCAAAGTAGGAGGTGGGTCTGGATCTTAGAACGTTCATTAGCTGGCTGCAGATCTCTGGCTGCCCTCACCATGCTGCAGTTAAGTTTCCCATTATACAGACATTTTGTGCTGAAGAGGAAAATCTTTTCTTCTTGCTGCAGACAGATATCTGCTATGTCCACTCTGTTAATAAACCAACCGGAATATTCATGGCTGAAAGAGCTGGGCCTGAAAGAGGATAATGAGGGAGTTTACAATGGGACATGGGGAGGAAAAGGAGAGGTATGTGTTAACATGTCACTGCTGCTACTGCTGTTCATATCATGTGCTGTGTGTGAGGCCTCGGCCCATTTTACTTGCTCTGTTGTAAAGAACACAGGTTTCTATTGACATGCCACATTAACAGACTTATTTTACCAGTGCATGCTGGTTATCTATAGCAACCAATCAGGTGTGACCTTTTATATTTGTCTTCAGCAGTTAGAAAACATCTGGTGGGTTAGTACAGATTAATTGTGTGTGCTATTCTTCATTCTTCATTTGAGATACAAAATCGAATGCGATTGCGCATTAAAATGGTGATCGCATGCAATTGCATATCGCAAATGGAAACTCAATCGCATGTGTTGCCGTGATTGCTGTGTTAGAAAAAAATCACATGCACAATTGCCAAAAAAAGTGCGATAGTGTGGCCTAGCCCTAAAGCCTTGTACATCTGTACCATCTATGCACCGACGAATGACCCCTGACCACCCCTGTCGTTTCAGACGATAATTGCACTTGTGTATGTCTTTGGTCGGGCGTTGTTAAGGAATATCGTACGTCTGTACGAAGCTTAACAGCGTAAGGAATGTTGCACCTCTTATTAAATGAGCCCCAAATGTATTATTTATGTTCTCTTTCAGCAAAGATTTCCCATTCCGCTCACCAGCGAGGAATAGAATACACAGTTTAAAGTGAAACATGAAAAAGTCAAGAAATAACTGCCCAGAAAAACATCTGACACTGTTAGCTCCCTGGTGCCTTTGCAGTGGTGATATTTAGACATAGTTGCTCTCTGTGCTTAAAGATATAATGGTTAACCATGGTGGGACTTAATGGCAGCCATTAGCTGTGTTACACAGTCCCACAATTGTTAGGCACGTACAAGGCGATGCACCGAGAGCTGCTATTGGGTCCCTGGTGCAGTGGCACCTACTAGGTAATATTGCGATAGTGTCTGTCAGGTGCATTGCAGTTTGTATGTTGCTTTGTTTCTTACATATCTGTTGTATTCAATTAGATCAACTGGACTTGAAATGTAGTTCTTGAAGACGTTTCGCTAGTCATCCGACTGGCTTTCTCAATTCAGAATGACTTGTACAAGAATCTGTGGCAATTATGTACCCTGGAAAATCCCAATTAGCATATCACAGCCAGGTGTTAAGGGTGTGATTGGATAGTGGCTAAGAGGTGTTATAGGAACGCCCAGAGTAAGGTGTCAAAACAGCATTGTACATGGCAGACAGTTGGTGTCGAACCCCCCCCACCTCTATTTAGGCTTGGTTTCTTTATTTTCACATAAATGGCCTCCTTAACACCTCTCTTGAACCAGTCACGTTCCTTTGCCAATATGTTAACATTACAATCTTCAAAGGTATGTCCTTTATCCTTAAGATCATGATTTTCTTTGAAGAAAAGGGTTACTTAAAGGGCAAGTCCAGCCCAAAATAAAAACTTACATACAGGCAAATCACCCTCCAAAACCCTAAACGGTAATAGTTTGAAATGTGAACTATATAAGTCTAACCTGAAATCCTGCACAATGTCCTGTTTCTGCTTCCTGGTTCTTCCAGTTAGTAACTGTCAGTTAGATTGAGTTGGGTTGACATCACAGCCAATGACTGAATGTTAATCCCCTAGCTGCCTCTTCTGAGCATTCCCAGGCTCAGTACAGGTTTCTAAATTGCTCAGTTTCCATGAGGCATCCAGAAGCATAGCAGGCATACAGTAATGAATTCATAGGACGAAGTATGATATATCAACATATTTTAAAGAGGCCATTCTTTCTAAAATATTTTCTTATGAGGGTGGAGTTGTCCTTTAAATCATTGATGGAATTTTTTTGTTATTTGACATTTGGTGCCAAAATTCTAGCAGCCATTCTGGTGTTTTAGGTAGTCAGGGAAATAATGCTTTTTAAGGAACATTTAACCCAAAATTAAGACCCTAGATTAAACAGATCTGTAATTTTCATGGAGATGAGAGCACTTTCTCCAGTCTCCCATTAACCGCTTAACTGAGCTCACAATACTAACCTAACTGTAATCCTGCAGCACTGCAATGTCGCTACTTCAGCCTCTCCTCCAGTGCACCCTCTGTTCTCGACATGGCATAGGCATATGGCATAGACATATCTTTGGCATAGGCATGCATGGGGGTGAGGGGAGCCAGCACTATGGGATGGTGGTTAGGTAAGTATTGCGATCTCAGATCTGGATTTGAATTTTAAAACTAACACAGAGTTAAAACGGGTTTCATTATCCTTTTGACATAAATGCTACCTTGCTTCTGGGATTTGTGTAGCCCTGAGTTTAGTATATTTCTTCATAAGCAAAGACTTCCTTTACAGTGTACATAGTAGATTTGCTGGGGTATTTTCATGAAGGACTTTGCAAGCCTAAACATTTGTTTTCTGTTGCACATCCTTATATTCTTATGAATGCAGCCAAATGTTCAAGGTGACTTGTTACCACCATTTCCATAGACTTTGTGTAATGCATATCTGATGAGTAATATGTAAAGATATTTTATTTGTTTCATTTTGGCTTTTCAGGAAGTCTGCCAAGTCTCGAAGCCGAAGCCCTATGTATTCCAGAAAGACTTCTTCATCTCGTACCAAGAAGCAAAAATCTCAATCAAGGAGTCGCCATTCCAGTATTTCTCCTGCCCGTCTACCATTAAATTCTAGCCTTGGAGCTGAGCTCAACCGAAAGAAAAAGGAACGGGCGGCTGCTGTTGCAGCAGCTGGAAGAGAATCAAAAAGCAGTCCCCTGATTATCAAAAAAGAGCAGGTGGAGAGTAGAGGGGCTTGTGCAGTGGACCTCAAAAAGGCAACCAAAATTCTTAAGCTGGAAAAATCAATTTCTGACACAGAACTGTTGACCGTATCTAATGCAGATACCAAAATTGTGTCTGCCAAACAAGAGGAGACTGAGAGGAAGCCGCAGATACAGGTTAAGGAGCAGAAAGCTTTGGGATTAAAGGACTGCAAAACAGCAGCCATCAAGGAGGAGGTTTTAACACCAAAAGAAGGGCAAACAGATAGAGAGAAAGAAAAAGATGCACCGCTTCCTGTTGTACTCTCACCACCACCTCCTTTGCCAGCATCTTCTCCACCAGCACCAACTCCCCCGCTGCCTCCTCTTCCTCCTTCTCCAGCAGTCAATCTACTGCCGCCTCCTCCTCTTCCTCCTCATCCTACACTAACATTCCTACCCCTTCCTACTACAGTGGCTGCTTCATTGACATCCTCTTTATTCTCTCGGGCATCATCTATGTCTACTCAGGCAAACTCTCAGACACCAATTCCTTCACCTGCCAAATTACAGACACCTGTAGTTTTTTCCATCCCTCACTTAAAAACATCAACGCTGCCTCCTTTGCCTCTTCCTCCACTGTTGCCAGGAGAGTATGATATTGAAAGGTGAGAACTATGCCATGATCCTAACAAGTGACTTGCATAAATAACTAGTAATGGGCAAAGCTAAACATTGCTGCTGAAACAAGCAACAACTGGCAATTAGTGTACACGGTACATAAACCAGAGTTTAATGATGGCCATACACTGACTAGACATTTAATAGATTTGACATTTGATTGTTCTATTTATTTTATGTCTATAGATAAAATAAAACTGTCAAAAGTCAATTGCAAAAAATACAGCCATTTCTTCAGACATCGCAGTTACATTGGTAGTTAAAGTTATGAATGGCTAGAATTAGCATCATGGATATTGTTAGAAAACAAGCATTATCTTTATTATATTCTTTACTTAGAAAGATGTTTTAAAAATGTGTGGCCCACTTTTGGCTTTCATGTCACCTGGCCTGCATTAGTAGTCTGATAAGTGTATTCTCGGTAAAACCAGAGGTGCAGGAAATGGTTTTAAGTTTAGGATGCTATCAGACTGGATCAAATCTGACTTTTTAGGTTGACTGAAAAGTTAATTTGATACACATCATATATCTGTTGTATTCAATTAGATCAACTGGACTTGAAATGTAGTTCTTGAAGACGTTTCGCTAGTCATCCGACTGGCTTTCTCAATTCAAATGACTTGTACAAGAATCTGTGGCCATATGTACCCTGGAAAATCCCAATTAGCATATCACAGCAGGTGTTAAGGGTGTGATTGGATAGTGGCTAAGAGGTGTTATAGCGAAAAGCCCAGGTTGAAGGTGTCAAAAACAGCATTGTACATGGCAGACAGTTGGTGTCGAACCCCCCACCTCTATTTAGGCTTGGTTTCTTTATTTCACATAAATGGCCCTCCTTAACACCTCTCTTGAACCAGTCACGTTCCTTCGCCAATATTTAACATTACAATCTTCAAAGGTATGTCCTTATCCTTAAGATGCAGGTACACGGCTGAGTCCTGACCCGAGGAATTGGCTCTTCTGTGCTGGGCCATACGTTGATGCAGTTGCTGGTTTGGTCTCCACCCACATACAAATCAGAGCATTTTCATGCACATGCATATATGATGTCGCTTTTCTTGTGTTTTGGTATGGGTCTTTCTGATGTACAATTGCTGTCTCAGTGTGTTGTTCGGTTTAAAGCAGACAACGATACACATCAAAGAAACTTTAAAAGCTTATATTGGCCATAGCTCTAAATGGCTTGCTTATTTGTAGTTATGCTCGATCACCTGTGTGCTGAATCATCAGTCTTGGACAGTATTTGCAAAGTATGATTGGTCCTATCTGTGAAAGGAGATGGTCTATTGCCAACTTAAGCCACAAGAAGTACATTTCAGGCACATTTTTTAAAAGTTCCTGGAAATTTCTGCAGCCTTGGAGTGACACAGGCATACCCACAATAACGCAAGTCTGAACAAAACAGTATGTTGCCAATATTTTAACAATCCCATGCTGCAATGGAAATGCAGTAGGAAAAAAAAGAAATAAGTAAAATGCGTAGTGAACCACAGATTTTAGATTGCCCTCCCCTTCAAGCCAGAACTGTTAAAAGTTTTGCAGTTTACTATGGTAAATGTCATTTAGTTAAAAACCTAAAACATTTCTTAATTTATCAAAATTATTTCTAAACAAAAGTAAAAAATGACAAGCGAAAATGCAATGCTACATTTTCAAACGCGATTAAATTAGTTGTAAAGTGGCGTCAACTTTAGGCATTTTCCCTTTTGGTACTTCTTCTTTCATTCAAGCCATTCTTGTAAGCTTTACATATGAAGTAGTGTAGTGCATATTTACATAGTTGTAAATACCTACAAGCATGAAAATATGCATTTATCAATTTTAAATGCAAACTTTTCAATGTTAATTAAAACTATATAGTAAATTGATTAAAGAGGTAAATTTCCTTTATGTATAGTGTTTCTCTTGTGTGTGGCAATTTTAAGCAGTGAACATCTTGATTTTACTGTTACTGTCAGTTGTATCTTTATGGTAATCAAACACCTTTGATTAAGGAGTTCCCTGACATTTGCATTTATATGCTTATTCAGAAAATTGAAGTGTATTTTTAATAAATTCAGAATGCCTTTTTTTTTAAGCCAGTCAGAAGATTAGTGAAACACCTTCAAGGCATCAGTTAGGATTACACTTATGTTCTCCTTAAAGGGAAGGCCACACTACAAAGCAGGTGTGAGAGATTCACGTGTGTTAACGCCCGCTGAGATGGTGATCCCATGCTGTCTGATAAGCGGATCGCAGCGCAACGGACACCAGGGCATCTAGGTGGCCAGACCAATCGTACCATTAAAAAGGAGTAGTGTGGCCTAGCCCTAAGCTGTCAGTTTAAATAACAGTGGGTTTTCTCTAGTAAACATCCGTCTCAAATAAATGTTTGAGATTTTTAAAAAAAAGTTGAGCTACGTGAGTTGCACTTTGCTGGGTCGTCAAAAAAGAGTTATTTTTTTAAGTTTGTTGTTTTGAAGGGTATCTCCACCTAAAAAAACCCCCAAACCTTATATCTGTAGGGCTCCCAAGCCCACCCCCCCCATCCAAAAGTTGGTTTGTTAAAAAAAAGCATCTGAGGCAGCCAATCGGACACGGGGGGGGGGGGGGGGGGGGGCGAAGGGCTGTAAGTACATTTATGATGTTTTTTGACAAATGGACTTGGGGTTTGGGTGGAATAGGGTGCCCTACACTACAGAATAAGCTTTATAGGTAGGGCAACAGGCAGAAAGATAGATCCAGCCAGAAACCTCCGGAGGACAAGGAAGCATCAGGGACCGGATAACTCAGACAGTTCCTACTCTTCACTTTTTGGAACTTTGGACAGGCCCTACAGGGAGAACCATTTGGAACAGAGATCTAAGGTATGGATTTTTTTAGCACTACATAGTGGGGTAAATTTAGTTTTGGGAGTGAACATGCCCTTAATTGTAACTGGAATTTAAATATTAACAGACAAATACTAACATTTAGCATCATTTTCCTTAGCCCGATGGAGTATTCCTCCTCCTTAAAATAGTTAAGAAGGAAAAAGAGGAAGGAACAGAGGCCACGGCATCTATTAACTGACCTCCCTCTACCTCCTGAACTCCTACGGGGTGATCCATCACCTCCAGATTCGCCAGAAGAAAAGCATTACACCGCCTCACAAACCTTTAAAAGAAGAGACCAAAGGAAGTTTATACTTGAAGACCATTATTTTAATAAAACAGATTTCTTTAAGGGCTAGGCCACCACTAGCGCGTTTTGCGCTTCGCGATTGCGCTCACGGATCTCGTAAAATGAAAAACACCGGAATGGAAAATTCCATGTTTTCTGATGTGCACGCGATTGCTCATCGTTTGCGTTTGGTAACGCATGCGTGCCATTTTTGGTGCATTAACGCATGCGTTTTTCATAACGGAAACTGCAAAATGCACAAGAATCGCGAACACAATTGCGTGCCCCAACCAATCAGATGTTAGCTTTCAAATGTTAACTTAGATCTTATAACGATAAGAACTTTTATTGAATCTCCCTGGTAGGCTTAGTACAGGAAACACCTTAGTAACAGGAATGTTCAGTGTAGTATTCACCTGTACAAGAAGATTAAATCTGATGGATTTTCACTGTAACCCTTTCCGGACTCTTCAAAAAAAAAATTCACTCCATTCCAGTGATTTAAAAGCATGGTTAATCTGCTCTTTGAACCATGTATACCACCTCTCTGTGGGTCATTATCATCATAAAATTAGCCCTGGGGTTCAGGCCTGGCGTACAGTTGATTGGTTAAGCTTTTTAAAGCTTCATTCCTGGTAGCTTTAAAGTTTTAATTTTTTGTCAAGGTGCATAGTTAGAATCTCAGAGTATTCAATTTTAGAATTGTGTGAAACTACATATTGGTTTAAAAGAGACTATGGGTTAAAACAAAGCACTGATTAAAGGGGAACTGTGGGTCTTCCATACAAGTGGCCTTTATCCAAAGACACTGCATACCTTTTAAAATTACTCCAGCATGCTTCTAGCAGCCGTCATCCAAAGTACAGCGGGGAAAAAAAAAAAAAAAAAAGAGGCAGACGGATTATATTCAGTCATTGGCTGTGATGTCAACTGTCAAATCCATAACTGACAGTTACTAACTGGAAGAACCAGAAGCAGAAACGGGCAACGGGACATGTGCAGGATTTAGGTTAGACTTATATATTTCAGATTTCCAAACGTTACGGTTTAGGGTTTTGGGGTGTGATTTACCGGTACTGTATTGTAAGTGTTTTCATTTTGGGGCTGGACTTGCCCTTTAATTAGCACAATTGTAGATCCTCAACGCTTGTTCCATGTCCTATACTGGACATTTAAATAGTAACTTAAATAGTAGATAGTTAAAAACGTGGCAAGCAACAATACAATCATTAAAACTAATATGGACTCCGTCCCCGAAACACCACGGTGCGAACAAAATGCTTCCCCCACCTGGCCGCCACTATGACCATATGAATGGTGGACAACAGGTGTAACTACTTTGCTGACTAATACGAGAATGAATATTCCATTCAGTGAGATCTCAGCAAAAACCATATACTGCGAATACATATCTCTAAAATACTTGGCAGCGGAGTTCCCCAACCATCACCAATTTGAAATAACAAACCACCCAAAATATTGCGTATTTATGTACCCAAGGAATGCCAAGGCTTAAAACTCTCCTCTATACCCAAACTGATAGAACGCCAAATCAATAAAACTATCTGCAAACAATAACAACAACATAGGCAAAGATATATACAGAATATCAAATGACTCGTGGAATGATTCGTCTAATATACATCTGGCGTCTCACCTGCAGCCAATAACAGAGTAATACAATTAATATCTATTACACCAACCCTATCTCTCACCAAAAAGAAGGCACAAATTTTGGGCATCAGAACCCACACATGCCAAAATGTACCAAGACCAAGCGGACTACTGGGCATCTTTATGGACATGCCCCAAGAGTGCGGAACCCTTGTTGGCAACAAATTGTCACCGTCCTATCTACATAACCTGAACACACCCATCCCATTTAAAGGCGAAAATGTGTGCTGGGGATGAGAGAAGAAGAAATATGGACAAAACGAGGAATCCTCGACAGAAGCTCTTGTTCTTTGCCCGGAAGACAATTGTTCGTTAAAGGGTATGTCCACCCCGAAGATCTATTTTTAATATTCTGCTCCCCATGTCCACCAGCCCCAACGCATGTTTTTTTTTTCCAAAAAGCTCCCCAAAACTCTTACTTACCTCCCTGCGAATCCCCGCGCACTGCCGGCCCTCTGCTTGCGAGGAATGCAAGCAGAGGGGTGGGACCGGGCAGTGCGCTGTGAGTTGCTGAGCGGCAGCCAATCAGGACGCGGCTGCGGTCATTCAGTTGCAGCGAGGAAAGCGAGAGGTAAGTAAGAGTTTGGGGAGCTTTTTTAAAAAAAAAAAAATCGGTTGGGGCTGGGGGACATGGGGGAGCAGAATATTAAGGGGGTGTAATTGCTAGGGGGAGGGATAGTAGAACAGGAGGGAGAGGGAGGGGGGGAAGAAGGGCTGCAGTGCGCATGGCAAAATCTACCGGAGGCAACGATAGCAGGGAGCGCCGCTATCCTCTGGTGGTGTAGTTTTGGGGACTTGGTGGGGGGGTTTACAGAGAACAGGAGAACATATGGAGCTTGGGATGTGAGGTAAGGAATTAAAACGATCACTACATGGTGGGCCAGTAGTTGGGGGGATTAAGTTTGGGGGTGGACATGCCCTTTTAAGTGGATGGCGCCTGACACACCAAACCCTAAACCCAATGGAAAAATCGATTAATAAACACACTACCATATTATAAACTATTATATGCAAAAACGGAAATGCCCACAGAAATTTACCAAGATATGGAACCAATGGAACGAAAGCCCAGATACACGTTCTAAAAACGGGCGGTGTATCCCCCCCCCCATTTTCCACTCCCTTCTCCCCCTCTCCCCCTTCCTAAAAGTTAAACATTGCGTATCTCACATTATATAAGTAAATGCAATTCCAGAAATGGTAGCTGTAAATAGTTAGTTTATTTACCACAATTGAAACAACAAGTTGATTGGACCCATAAGGGATATACAACAAGTTAATCTGCAATGAAGGTTAATGTTCTGAGATTGAGTGCATCCTCAAATACTGTTACTATTGTTACTCAAATATCAAAACTACTAATAATAAAACGAAGTTTAAAAAAAAACATTAGTAGATAAGTTTAAGCGACAACTCCACCCTCATAAGAAACATCGTTTAGAAGATGGCCTCTTTGAAAATATGTGATATGTATACTTTGTCCTATGAATAATACGTATGCCTGCATCTTCTGGTGCCTCATGGAAACTGAGCAATTTAGAAACCAGTTTATGAGCCTGGGCTTGGCTCAGAAGAGTGCAAGAGAGGGGAGTAACATTCAATCATTGGCTGTGATTTCAAACGTCAAATCCATAACTGACAGTGCTAACTGGGAAGAGCCAGGAAAGAACAGGGGAAACAGGACATTGTGCAGGATTCAGGTTAGACTTATATATGTTCAGCTTTCATAACTTACCAGTTTGGGTTTTGGGGGGGGTGTTTGATGTTTACATGTATGTAGTTTTCAATTTGGGGCTGCACTTGCCCTATTAAATGGGTTAAAATTGGGGTCATGATTGCTATACTGTGTATCTTGGACCTTATATTTTAACGGTCAGATAAATGACTTTTTTTTTCCCCCCCTTAGATCTGTGTACCCCGTATGGTGAAAGGAAAGCAACACAGAAACAGGGACTGGGAAAGCGATGTGTTGACAGTTTGACATATGGCATTATGGGAAGGAACATATGGGCAAGTTTACAAGCCAAGGACAAAGATTACAGGTAAAAAAAATACAAAGAAAATGTGTACATAACTTGAGAGGATACCACTATAGTAGCATTTAGCTCCTATAAATTCCACTCTGCTGGTGTCTCTATTTCCAACCACTCCTCATATTCATTTTGCACAAAGCCAGTGAAGCAGAACTATCCTGACCTTCAAATCGACAGGCCAGTCCTGTTACAGACCAACAGATCCGTTGTTAAATGGCTTAAAAGGAAAAGTTGTTCTCCACATTTAGTACGTGTTGAATAAAAGCTTTAGTCTTATTTTTAAAGTGAACCATGATCATCAGTATTTGAACTATAGCTTGTGAGAAGTTTCCACCTATACCCGGGTCTGAATATGGTCATGAAGAATGTACATTCCACAAACTTTCTTATACATCTGCTAGTTTACTGTTAAAGGGAATGCCCAACCCTCTCTTCAAAAATGCATATATAGTAGAATACCCCCCAAAACCTAGAGTTCGTTTTAGAGAAGTTTTAAATCCGCTCACACACAGAGCTATTATACTTACATGCTCCTCGCTCCACCGCCGCAGCTCTGCACTTCCGGGTATGGCAGTCCGTGTCGGCTGTGACAGTGACGTCACGGCCAATCACTGACTGCAATTCCCGGACCAGTCTCCACTGCAGCTTCTCAAGAACACAAAAAGAACAGAGCAGCCACAGTGGAGACTGAGTGAGGAACTCGGAAGCAGCGGTGGAGCGAGGAGCTTGTAAGTATTTGGATTTTGCAAAAGCCTTTGATACTGTGCCACATAGGCGAAAGGAGGAAGTATTATAGTGCACAATAATGGACAATTTAAGCTATTTTTTTAGTATAGATGCCCTTTAAATATTTGGACATACCTCATTGAGTGCCAAAATTTCTTTGATTAAAATATATAGCAGAAGGTAACCGCTTCTGTTATTGCTGAAGTGGTTAAAAGAGAGTGATGTCTTGATCGCTTAGTTACTGCATTGTACCTGACAAAAGGAAGTTTCCTTTGAGTGGGACTGTTTATTAAGAACATAGAAAAAGGACATTTAATTATGATGGTTGTAGGTTTGTGTGAAGTTTGAAAAAAGGATTGTGCTGATAGTGTGCTGTGATAAGGACTGTGTGCAAGTATATAGTTTTTTTTTCTTCCAGTTAAAGGGATGCACTGGGTTTCTATATTTTAGTATTGCACCTGTTTTAGCAGGTGTGTAAGGATTTTTTTCCCTATCCTCTTGCTCTTTGCACTGATTGGTTTGGAGGCTGTGGTCAATTCACATTGGTTGGATCAGTGGGTTGTAACCTGACAAAGTTTTTCTGTGAGTGGAAACTTAACTTTAGTGGAAGTTGTTATAAATCCTTTGTATAAAAAACTGTTTATTAAGGATATATAACAAGGTTGGGGCATTGGTGTTCTATATTGGAAGGGACAATGGAATACATGTGCACCTGCACATGTATAGGAACCTGGAGCAGACTAGGTTTAGGGGGAGGTAATATCACTCGCACTGGGATAGATGGTACAGGGGGTAAGCAGGGTTAAATTGGTCAGTGGTGGGTGGAAAGGGGGCTGGGGCTAGCATAGAGGATAGGAAGGCATGTGTATTAAAGAGTAAAAATAAAATTACAGGATCATAATCTAAAATGTATGTTTGCAAATGCAAGAAGCTTGGCTGACAAAATGGGAGAATTGGAGATAATGGCGTTGACTGAAAAGTTTAATGTAATGTGTGATAGCAGAAAACTGGTTGAACAATTTTCGTGACTTGGCTGTAAAATTAGGATACTCTTGTTTAGAAAGGATTGAGAAAATAGGAAAGGGGGAGGAATATGTGTTTGTTAAACAAGATTTAAAGTCAAATTTAAAAGAAGAGATAACGGGCGATATGGATGTTAAAGCAGAGGTATTATGGAGGGGGGTTAATGTCATTGTTGGTGTCTGCTACAAGCAGCCAAATGCTATCAGGGAGGGACTTGAGTCTGCTCTATTGCAGATGGCAAGGGCTGCAAGTTTGTGAGATTTCTAATTCAAGGGGACTTTAATTGGCCAGACATTGACGTAGTGGAACTGCCAACACAGAAAAGGGTGATGGGTTCCTGAATTTTCTGCATGATCATTTTCTCTCGCAGGTGGTTCTTTCTAGAAAAGGAGCTCTGTTGGATTAGTAATATCTAACTTCATGGAGCGTAATTTTGATAAAAAGGTAACTGGAGGCTTAGGGAATATTGAACATGAAATAGTGTCATTATGTGTGTTATCAAAAGAAAGTGCACTAGGTTAATAAAGACTTAATTTCAGGAAAGCCAATTTTCCGGGTTAAAGTAGCTCTTCAGAGTACTGTGATGATAAATTATCAGGTAAAAGTACTGAACAGAAGTGGACTTTTTTAAGGGGATTTTAAGCCATTTCACATCTAAACTTATACCTTGGGAAATAAATTTAAAAATAAATAAATCTGCATCCATGCGGCTTAAAGGGTCTCTATACTCACTGAAACAACTTTACATTTTCTGAAACTACAATTTGAGAGAAGCAAAATGGTGGTACTGACATCTGTGAGTGCTTTGTCACTAAATTATAATGTCTAGTGAGTACTCCTAATTCTCCCCCCACCCTCCATTACTCACTGCCTCCTTGTAGTGTCTGCGACACTTTTAAGTTCTGCACAGCCTCACCATGGGCGCTGGTTTGCTTACACATCTCCCCCTCCCTCCCCTATTTTTTTTCTTGTCTCTGCTGATTCTCTTAAATATTGCAGAAAGTGTGCTGGCAGGCAGGCAAAGAGGTCAGGCATGGATCACATTTATAATTTGTGCTTCTGGAGTGAGGCGGTTCCCCTGTAAATTTTGTTTTCAAATGATGATTTCTGAGAATCTCACGCTCAGAGTTTTGGATCAGCGGGATTTGCTGTTTTTAGAGTAAAGAAAGGGCCTTTAGTAATTATAAAATCTGTAACAAGAATTGTAAAGCAATTAAGCTAGTTAAAATTAAAAAATAAAAAACTGAGAAAAGAGGCCTATCCCACGATCCAGTGCTGATGTGCACGTGCCCTTTACGTGCAAAGCAGCAGTAGCAGAGACTCTTTTGATAATGGCAGTCATCCATTGACTAACGGGCATTTCAGGAGTAGCTGTGAGCTGCACTGCTGCATGGAGACTTAGGAAGCCTCTTTTCTAGTCTGGAGCAGTTGGTAACTGTAAGTAAAATGGATCCTGGGTTTTCGGGATGTTTTTATCACATTAATTTATTGTAAGAGGGGCGGACATGCCCTTTAATAAGTAGTTAAGGGTAGCTGAACAAAGCTACTAACCCTAAACAATTTTTAAAGTAATTAATAGTAAGAAGATGAAGACTGATTATGTGGCAACATTAATGGGGATAAGTTAGTTACGAAGGATGATAATAAAGCAAATGTCTTAAACAATTTTTCCTCTGTATACATATGGAAGATCTAATTACTGATAGCGTATATAGTATCAATAATGGTATAAAAGATGCAAGTGCACTTTTCAGGTCTTTATAGGACCCCCCATGTACCATCAGAAAATGGTTGGCATAATAGTGAGGGGTTTACCTTCAGCTTTATATCTCTCCGCTAACATATGTCAAATATGTTTGGTCAATCTTTGTCTGATTTTTTCAGTAGTCTTGCCAACGTTATAGTAGTCCACAGGGGCATTCAATGTCGGTACTGTCAGCATGGTTTTTGTTGCGGACGACACAAAACTGTCGATTATAAAAAATTTAGAGGATGTGCAATTGTGCAGGGGATCTAGATAGATTGTCACATTGGGTGCTAAGGGGCAGATGAGATTCAATGTTGATAAATGTAAAGTGATGCATTTCAACTTAAAAATCTTGTGCTGCTTATACTATAAATGGCTCTGTGTTTAGTGAATCCCTGTTGGAAAAGGATCTTGGTTTTTGGTGGATAACAAACTTAAAGGTAGCAAGCAGTGCCAGGCAGCAACAGCCAGAGCCATTCTTTTCCCTCTTTTCAAAGCATGGTAAGGCCCATTTGGAATGTGCAGTGCAATTTTGGTCCTGTATACAAAAAGGACAACTTGGAGATGGAAAGGGTTCAGGGAGGACAACTTAAATAAATAGGGAATAGGGGAGTTGAATATTAAGACAGATTGGTTAAGTTACCTTTACAGTCATGTATGCGACACACGATGTTTACGAACGTCCGTGTTGGCCTATAATCGGCCCTTGTATGGGCACTTTATCGGCCAAAACGGCTGTTAGTTTGGAAATCTGCCCGGTCGGTCAGACAACGATCCCCGAACCGAACGGGCCTTTTGCCCGATAAAGTGCCCATACAGGACCGACATTGCCTGAAACGGCGTTCGTACACACTATGCGTGTGTACGAACCTCTAGTGTGGACTAAGTGAACTTCTCTCCATTTTATTTGCTTTCAGGTGTGATTTGAATATTGCCCCACACTGTTTCTTGCCCCAGGTGAGGTTAAAGGAGCATCACATGTTAAAAACATATTATTTTCTGCCATTTGAAAGGGTGCCAATAATTTTCCAGGCTATTTTTGGAGTTTGTGGAGACATTGTCAAATTTACTTTTTTTTCCTTCCTTTTTTTGTTTGTTCCAATACACAAAAAAGGAATAACACATGTAAAGCAAAACATGTTTTACTGCAAATCTTGTCTGAAAACAATTTCATCCATGATGTCTGTACACCAGAGACATCCCTTAAGACTTGAAGAAAGACATTTAGTCTTTAAGTTCAGAAAGGGTTTTTCACTGTGAGAACGGTAAAACTATGGAACTGTCTTCCTTTAGAAGTTGTGATGCCATGTTCATTGGATAGTTTCAAAAAAGCTGAATGAGTTGCTGAAAGCAAGGAATGTTGCAGATTACTGGTATTGATACATAAAGTAGAGTTGATCCAGGTAATTTCTGATTGCCTTCCTCTGAATCAACATTTAGGCAGGAAGTGTGGGTATTGCTGAGTGGGTTGAACTGGATGGACGTATGTCTTTTTCAACCTCAAATACTAAACACAAATACTACTATTTAAGGGAAACTGTGGTCTCCATACAAGTTGAGTTTAATGAAAGGCCAGTTTCCTACCTTTTAAAACGAGCCATCAACCACCTCACGTGCCCCCAGTATAAAGAAATGACTGACCAGAAGCTAATGGGTGGGAGGCTGACATGTGACATTCCTAAGGCTTCTCCTGCACAGTGCCACTGGTGAGCACAGCCTCAGACTCCCTCAGGTGTGAGGGAGACAGGAAGTCCCTCCTGCTCTTTGTTCTGAGTGGCCCACGGCACCTGCGAGTGGGGGGGCCACATGGGGCTGTAAGAGAATGGGCCATCCGGCAACTGGAGGGACCATGGAGTCCAGAGTGGGAGGGACCAGGGGGGCTGCAAAGGGGAGGGGAGACACAGGGCAGATTGACTGACATGGTTTCAGAGCAGGAAGCAGGAAGTGCTGAGGACCTAGTGATGCTGCTGCCATATCACACACAAAAATGTAAAAATCTTTAAAACTATGCAAAATAAACAATGAAAATAAATTGCAAAAATTCTCAGGAGAGCAATTCCTAGCAATTTACCTAAAGTCATTTTTGGACCACAGTTCCCCCTTTAATGCAGTTTATTATTTGACAAAAAATCAAACCTATAGAGATCATTAATAAAGTTTTAGTTGAAGATTTCAGAAACAGTTTGTAAATAAAATTATATTACATTAATAATCTGCTGACATTTAAGAGGACTAGACCCTTAAAAATTTGTGCAACGCTGAATTAAGGGGGTGATCTGTCTTATTTCTGTATCTCCTTTTATAATTGTACTCTCAATCTTAAATTACTCTAAAAGGGTTAAACCTTAGAATGTCACTGGTTAAAATAAAATGTAAAAGGAAAATCCTTTTCTCCTTGGCCAATTGGGGACGTAGGAAAGACGTTGGGGTAAAGTGTCTTGCTGGAGGTGGACACTAGCTTGAAGCAAATTGCTCCTCTGCTCCCCTGCATTAGCCCTTTGCCAGCTCAGGTTCGCTTCAGTTTTTTTCAAGTGTCTTCAAGACGGGAGGTTTAGGACTCTGTTCTTAGGTCAGACAACCGTTTGAAAGTACAGCAAGGGTACTTTCCCTATATATAATTTTTTTTTTTGTGGACAAAGGACTGTCCCTCAGTTCTTTACATTTTCAAGTATTTGCTCTATTTTTTTTTCACAGATGTCTAGCCTCAAACATGACATCATCGTTTTCCTGCGGGGGTGGTCACTTGCATCCCCCTTGTCACTCGCTGGTTGAGCCTTGGGACATCTGCTTGGTTCTCAAGGCTCTGCAGGCCGCTCCTTTTGAGCCCCTGGAATCTGTGTCTTTAACTTCTCTCTCTTTGAAAACTCTTTCTGCTGGCTATTTCTTCTATTGAAGATCTTCTGGGTTGGCGTCTCTGGCTGTCAGTCCAGACTGTTTAATTCTTCAGGAGACAGGGTGTTCTCCATCCGCACCCTTCTTTCCTACCCAAGGTGTCTCTTCCTTTCACCTTAATCAGGAACTGTAGTTCCAGCTTTGTTCCCTCCTGTCTTCTTCAAAAGAACGCAGACTTCTTTGTCTGAATGTAGTCCTCTCATCAGGTCTACTTGAGCAGTTTTTCCTCTTCTCAGGCTCTGTTTGTTCTTCAGCGGCCCCTCCAAGAACTAGGTTAACCACAGACCCTGGCACGATGGATACGTTCTGTAATTCTCCAGTACCATGTGATTACAGGAGCTGCTCCTCCCCAGCGGTTTGCAGCCCAATTTACTCAGGCTTTGAGTACTTCATGGGTGGCTGCCACAGGAGTTCAGTGAACCAGATTTGTCGGGCGGCAACCTATCTTTTATTAACATGTCCATAAATTTTACACACTCCACGTTATGGCTTCTCAGAGGCCCGCTCTAAGGAGATCTATTTCACTAACACACAAGGTGTAGAGTTAGTTACTGCCCTCACATATTGATGAGTGGGACTTTGGGACGTCCCATCATGCTGAAGGAGAAAAAGTAATTTGTACTCACCGTAAAATACCTATCTTCGAAGCCTTCAGGGGGACCCAGGCACAACCCTCCCAGTTGGCTATTTGCCTGTTGTTGTTATGTGTGTTTTGTTACTGTATACTGATATATACTTATTACTGAATATAATAAAATTTGCATTTCCTGAGCTGCATGTTAATGTTTTTCCTGTAGATATAAGTATTAAGTAGAAATGCTACGTCTATACAATCTTAGTTTACTGTTAAAGGGAATGCCCAACCCTCTCTTCAAAATGCATAAATAGTAGAATACCCCCCAAAACCTAGAGTTCGTTTTAGAGAAGTTTTAAATCCGCTCACACACAGAGCTATTATACTTACATGCTCCTCGCTCCACCGCCGCAGCTCTGCACTTCCGGGTATGGCAGTCCGTGTCGGTGTGACAGTGACGTCACGGCCAATCACTGACTGCAATTCCCGGACCAGTCTCCACTGCAGCTTCTCAAGAACACAAAAGAACAGAGCAGCCACAGTGGAGACTGAGTGAGGAACTCGGAAGCAGCGGTGGAGCGGGAGCTTGTAAGTATTTGGATTTTGCAAAAGCCTTTGATACTGTGCCACATAGGCGACTAATGTATAAACTGAGGACTGTTGGCCTTGAAGAAAACATTTGTTCATGGATAGAGAACTGGTTATTGGACCGCAAACAGAGAGTGGTGGTTAATGGAGTACATCTATGTGGGCTAAAGTTCTAAGCGGAGTTCCTCAGGGTTCTGTACTGGGGCCGCTTCTGTTAATCTGTTTATAATGACTTAGAAGGGGGCATGAGGAGCAGGTCTCTGTGTTTGCTGATGACACTAAATTATGCAGAGCTTTGGAAACTTCATGATGTGCAAGGGCTGCAAGCAGACCTAGATAGATTATCAAAATGGGCAGCAGAATGGCAGATGAGATTCAATGTTGATAAATGTAAGGTGATGCATTTGGGATTTAATAATCCCTGTGCCACCTACACCATAAATAACTCTGTGTTAGGTGCATCTGAAATGGAAAAAGATTTGGGGGTTCTGGTAGATAACAGACTTAGCTGTAGCAAACAATGCCAGGTAGCAACAGTAGAGCTAGCAAGATATGTCTTGTATAAGAGGGGAATAGATTCAAGAGAGAAAAATATATTCTCCTCTTTACAAGGCACTGGTAAGGCCTCATTTGGAATATGCGGTGCAGTTTTGGAATCCAATACAAAAGGGACATTTGGAAATGGAAGCAGTCCAGAGAAGGGCAACTAAATTAATAAGGGAATGGAGGGGCTTGAATATGCAGGCAGATTAGACAAGTTAGGGGTGTTACATTGGAGAAGCGGCGGTTGCGTGGGACATGATAACCTTATACAAATATATTAATGGCCCATACAGTGAGACTCTCTGGTGCATTGTTCATAATAGGTCATATCAGAGGACTCGTGGACATCCTTTAAGGTGGAAGAAAAGAAGTTTCATCTCAAGTTAGGAGAGGTTTCTTTACAGTGAGAACGGTGAAACTGTGGAAATGTCTTCCAGCGGAGGTGGTAATGGCAGGTTCGTTGAATAACTTTAAAAGGGGCCTGGATGAGTTTCTAAAACTAAAAAATGTTGAGAATTACTGGTATTGATGCAATAGATCTGGTTGATCCGGGGATGCTTTCCGGTTGCCGTTTGGAGTCGGGAGGGAATTTTTTCCCCCCTTTTTAGCTGGGTTTTTTGCCTTCCTCTGGATCAACTGTTAGGTAGGTTAAAAAAAAAAAAAAAAAAAAAAAGGGAATGGGTTGGACTTGATGGACGAATGTCTTTATTCAACCTTTAATACTATGTTACTATGTTACTATGTATAATAACTCTTGTGGGAGCCGATTTAAAAATGTTATAGGAACGCCCAGAGTAAGGTGTCAAAACAGCATTGTACATGGCAGACAGTTGGTGTCGAACCCCCCCCACCTCTATTTAGGCTTGGTTTCTTTATTTTCACATAAATGGCCTCCTTAACACCTCTCTTGAACCAGTCACGTTCCTTCGCCAATATGTTAACATTACAATCTTCAAAGGTATGTCCTTTATCCTTAAGATGCAGGTACACGGCTGAGTCCTGACCCGAGGAATTGGCTCTTCTGTGCTGGGCCATACGTTGATGCAGTTGCTGTTTGGTCTCCCCCACATACAAATCAGAGCATTCTTCACTGCACTGCATATATGATGTCGCTTTTCTTGTGTTTTGGTATTGGGTCTTTCTGATGTACCAATTGCTGTCTCAGTGTGTTGTTCGGTTTAAAGCAGACAACGATACACATCAAAGAAACTTTAAAAGCTTATATTGGCCATAGCTCTAAATGGCTTGCTTATTTTTTAGTTATTGCTCGATCACCTCGTGTGCTGAATCATCTATTCTGGACATGTATTTGCAAAGTATGATTGAGTCCTATCTGTGAAAGGAGATGGTCTATTGCCAACTTAAGCCACAGAAGTACATTTCTAGGCACATTTTCTTAAAAGTTCCTGGAAATTTCTGCAGCCTTGAGTGACACAGGCATACCCAAATAACGCAAGTCTGAACAAAACAGTATGTTGCCAATATTTTTAACAATCCCATGCTGCAATGGAATGCATGTAGGAAAAAAAGAAATAGTAAAATGCAGTGAACCACAGATTTTAGATTGCCCTCCCCCTTCAAGCCAGAACTGTTAAAAGTTTTTCAGTTTACTATGGTAAATGATCATTTTAGTTAAAACCTAAACACATTTTCTTCATTTTATCAAAATTATTTCTAACAAGTAAAAAATGACAAGCGAAAATGCAATTGCTTACATTTTCAAACGAGATTAAATTAGTTGTAAAGTGGCGTCAACTTTAGCATTTTTCCCTTTTTGGTACTTTCTTCTCTCATTCAAGCCATTCTTTGTAAGCTTTACATATGAAGTAGTGTTAGTGCATATTTACATTAGTTGTAAATACCTACAAGCATGAAAATATGCATTTATCAATTTTAAATGCAAACTTTTCAATGTTAATTAAACCTATATAGTAAATTGATTTATAAGAGGTAAATTTCCTTTATGTATAGTGTTTCTTCTTTGTGTGTGCAATTTTAAGCAGCGAACATCTTGATTTTACTGTTACTGTCAGTTGTATCTTTATGGTAATCAACACCTTTGATTCAGGAGTTCCCTGACACTTTGCATTTATATGCTTATTCAGAAAAATTGAAGTGTATTTTCTTAATAAATTCAGAATGCCTTTTTTTTTTTAAGCCAGTCAGAAGATTAGTGAAACACCTTCAAGGCATCAGTTTAGGATTACACTTATGTTCTCCTTAAAGGTAAGGCCACACTACAAAGCAGGTGTGAGAGATTCACGTGTGTTAACGCCCGCTTGAGATGGTGATCCCATGCTGTCTGATAAGCGGATCGCAGCGCAACGGACACCAGGGCATCTAGTGTGGCCAGACCAATCGTACATTAAAAAGGAGTAGTGTGGCCTAGCCCTAAGCTTGTCAGTTTAAATAACAGTGGGTTTTCTCTAGTAAACATCCAGTCTCAAATACAAATGTTTGAGATAATTTTAAAAAAAGCTTGAGCTACTGGAGTTGCACTTTTGCTGTGTCGTCAAAAAAGAGTTATTTTTTTTAAGTTTGTGTTTTTGAAGGGTATCTCCACCCTAAAAAAACCCAAAACCTTAATATACTGTAGGGCTCCCAAGCCCACCCCCCCCATCCAAAAGTTAAAAAGTCAAAAAAGGCATCTGAGGCAGCCAAGCGGACGCGGGGGGGGGGGGGGCGAAGGGCTGTAAGTACATTTCTGATGTTTTTTTTAACAAATGGACTTGGGGGTTTGGGGTGGAATAGGGTGCCCTACACTACAGAATAAGCTTTTATAGGTAGGGCAACAGGCAGCAAAGATAGATCCATGCCAGAAACCTCTCGGAGGACAAGGAAGCATCAGGGACCGGATAACTCAGACAGTTCCTACTCTTCACTTTTTGGAACTTTGGACAGGCCCTACAGGAGAACCATTTGGAACAGAGATCTAAGGTATGGATTTTTTTAGCACTACGTAGTGGGGTAAATTTTAGTTTTGGGAGTGAACATGCCCTTTAATTGTAACTTGGAATTTAAATATTTAACAGACAAATACTAACATTTAGACATCTTTTCCTTTAGCCCGATGGAGTATCCTCCTCCTAAAATAGTTAAGAAGGAAAAAGAGAAGGAACAGAGGCCACGGCATCTATTAACTGACCTCCCTCTACCTCCTGAACTCCTAGGGGGTGATCCATCACCTCCAGATTCGCCAGAAAGAAAAGCAATTACACCGCCTCAACAACCTTTAAAGAAGAGACCAAAGTAAGTTTATACTTGAAGACCATTATTTTAATAAAACAGATTTCTTTAAGGGCTAGGCCACACTAGCGCGTTTTGCGTTCGCGATTGCGCTCACGATTCTCGCTAAAATGAAAAACACCGGAATGCGAAAATTCCCATGTTTTCTGATGTGCACGCGATTGCTCATTCGTTTGCGTTTTGGTAACGCATGCGTTCACCATTTTTGGTGCATTAACGCATGCGTTTTCATAACGGAAAACTGCAAAATGCACAAGAATCGCGAACACAATTGCGTGCCCCAACCAATCAGATGTTAGCTTTCAAATGTTAACTTAGATCTTATAACGATAAGAACTTTTATTGAATCTCCCTGTTAGCTTAGTACAGGAACACCTTAGTAACAGGAATGTTCAGTTATGTATTCACCTGTACAAGAAGATTAAATCTGATGGATTTTCACTGTAACCCTTCTGGACTTCAAAAAAAAATTTTCCACTTCCATTCCAGTGATTTAAAAGCATGGTTAATCTTGCTCTTTGAACCATGTATTACCACCTCTCTGTGGGTCATTATCATCATAAAATTAGCCCTGGGTGTCAGGCCTGGCTGTACAGTTGATGGTTAAGCTTTTTAAAGCTTCATTCCTTGGTAGCTTTAAAGTTTTAATTTTTTTTGTCAAGGTGCATAGTTTAGAATCTCAGAGTATTCAATTTTAGAATTGTGTGAAACTACAATATTGGTTAAAAGAGGACTATGGGTTAAAACAAAGCACTGATTAAAGGGGAACTGTGGTCTCCATACAAGTGGCCTTTATCCAAAAGAGCACATGCATACCTTTTAAAATTACTCCATCATGCTTCTAGCAGCAGTCTATCCAAAGTTACAGCGGGAAAAAAAAAAAAAAAAAAGAGGCAGACGGGATTAATATTCAGTCATTGGCTGTGATGTCAACTGTCAAATCCATAACTGACAGTTACTAACTGGAAGAACCAGGAAGCAGAAACGGGCAACGGGACACTGTGCAGGATTTCAGGTTAGACTTATATATTTCAGATTTCAAACTATTACGGTTTAGGGTTTTGGGGTGTGATTTACCGGTACCTGTATGTAAGTTTTCATTTTGGGGCTGGACTTGCCCTTTAATTTAGCACCATTGTAGATCCTCAACGCTTGTTCACATGTCCTATACTGGACATTTAAATAGTAACTTAAATAGTAGATAGTTAAAAACGTGGCAAGCAACCAATACAATCATAAACTACTATGGACTCCGCCCCGAAACACCACTGTGGCGTAACAAATGCTTCCCCCACCTGGCAGCACTATGACATATTGAATGGCTGGACAACAGTGTAACTACTTTTGCTGACATAATACGAGAATGCAATATTCCCATTCAGTGATCTTCAGCAAAACCATATACTGCCGAATACATATCTCTACAAATACTTGGCAGCGGAGTTCCCCAACCATCCCAATTTGGAAATAACAAAACACCCAATTATTGGTATTTTATGTACCCAAGGAATGCAAGGCCTTATAACTCGCCTCTATACCAAACTGATAGAACGCCAATCAATAACACTATCTGCAACAATAACAACAAAATGGCAAAGATATATACCAGAATTATCAAATGACTCTTGGAATGACTTCGCTAATATACATATGGCCGTCTCACCTGCAGCCAATAACAGATTAATACAATATAATATTATACACCAAACCTATCTCTCACCAAAAAGAATGCACAATATTTTGGCATTCAGAACCCACACATGCCCAAAATGTTACCAAGACCAAGCGGACTACTGGCATCTTTTATGGACATGCCCAAGAGTGCGAACCTTTTGGCAACAAATTGTCACCTTCCTATCTAACATAACTGAAACACCCATCCCATTTAAAGGCGAAATATGTGTGCTGGGCATGCTAGAAGAAGAAATATGGACAAATTCAGAGAATCCCCCTGACGAAAGCTCTTTTCTTTGCCCGGAGACAATTGTTCTTAAAGGTATGTCCACCCCGAATTTCTATTTTTAATATTCTGCTCCCCATGTCCCCCAGCCCCAACCGCTTTTTTTTTTTTTCAAAAAGCTCCCCAAACTCTTACTTACCTCCCCTCGATCCTCCGCCGCACTGCCGGCCCTCTGCTTGCGAGAATGCAAGCAGAGGGGTGGGACCGCAGTCGCGTCTGTGATTGGCTGAGCGGCAGCCAATCACGGACGCGGCTGCCGGTCATTCAGTGCGCGGAGGAAAGCGGAGAGGTAAGTAAGAGTTTGGGGAGCTTTTTTAAAAAAAAAAAAACATGCGGTTGGGGCTGGGGGACATGGGGGAGCAGAATATTAAGGGGGTTTAATGCTAGGGGGAGGGATAGTAGAACAGGAGGGAGAGGGAGGGGGGGAGAAGGGCTGCAGTGCGCATGGCAAATATCTACCGGAGGCAAGATAGCAGGCAGAGCCCTGCTATCCTCCTGGTGGTTAGTTTTGGGACTTTGGGGGGGGGGTTTACAGGAGAACCCTATGGAGCTGGGATGTGAGGTAAGGATTAAACTACACTACATGGTGGGGCCAGTAGTTGGGGGGATTATAGTTTTGGGGGTGGACATGCCCTTTAAGTGGATGGCGCCTGACACACCAACCCTAAACCAATGGAAAACTCTTATTAATAACACACTACCATATTATAAAATCTTATATCAAAAACGGAAATGCCCACAGAAATTTACCAAGATATGGAACCAATGGAACGAAAGCCAAGATACCACGGTCTAAAAACGGCGGTGTCTCCCCCCCCCCCTTTTCCCTCCCTTCTCCCCCTCTCCCCCCTTCCTAAATATTTAAACTTGCGATATCTACATTATATAAGTAAATGCAATCCAGAAATGGTGCTTGTAAATAGTTATGTTTATTTACACAATTGAAACAAACAATTTGATTGTACCATAAGAGGATATACAACAAGTTATATGCAATGAAGGTTATATGTTTGAGATTGAGTGCATCCTCAAATACTGTACCTATTGTATATCAAAATATCAAACTACTATTAATAAACACGAAGTTAAAAAAAAAAAATAGTAGATAGTATTAAGGACAACTCCACCCTCATAAGAACATCGTTTAGAAAGAATGGCCTCTTTAAAATATGTTGATATGTCATACTTTGTCCTATGAATTCATTACTGTATGCCTGCTATGCTTCTGGATGCCTCATGGAAACTGAGCAATTTAGAAACCAGTACTGAGCCTGGGCATGCTCAGAAGAGGCAGAGAGGGGATTAACATTCAATCATTGGCTGTGATTTCAACTGTCAAATCCATAACTGACAGTTGCTAACTGGAAGAACCAGGAAGCAGAAACAGGGGAAACAGGACATTGTGCAGGATTTCAGGTTAGACTTATATATTTCAGCTTTCAAACTTACAGTTTAGGGTTTTGGGGGGGTGATTTACCTGTATGTAAGTTTTCATTTTGGGGCTGGACTTGCCCTTTAAATGGTAAATTGGGTCATGATTGCTATACTGTGTCTCTTGGACCATGTAATATTTTAACGGTCAGATTAAATGACTTTTTTTTCCCCCCCCCTTAGAATCTGTTGTCCCCGCTATGGTGAAAGAAAGCAAACAGAAACAGACTGGGGAAAGCGATGTGTTGACAAGTTTGACATTATTGGCATTATTGGTGAAGGAACATATGGGCAAGTTTACAAAGCCAAGGACAAAGATACAGGTAAAAAAATACAAAAGAAAATGTGTTAATAACTTAGAGAGAATACACTATATGTAGCATTTAGCTCCTATAAATTCCACTCTGCTGTGTGTCTCTATTTCCAACACATCCTCATATCACTTTTGCACAAAGCAGTGAAGCACTGACCTATCCTGACCCTTCAAATCTGACAGCCAGTCCTGTTACAGCACCACAGACCTGTTGTTAAATGTGCTTAAAAGGAAAAGTGTTCTCCAAATTAGTAAGTGTTGAATAAAAGCCTTTCAGTCTTATTTTTAAAGTGAAACCATGATCACATATTTAACTATAGCTTGTGAGAAGTTTCTCACCTATACCCGGGTCTGAATATGTTCACTGAAGAATGTACCTACACAAACTGCAATAGGTATACTTTTTCACATAGCTTACATGGACTGTGAGATGCATTTTCCTTAACATGGAAGTCTTTTGGTTACATAATCTAGTTCATGCTAGAACAATTTACATGCAATTTAAATGCAATTTGCTAGTGTATTGTCATAAACTGCATAGGTGTTTTGGGGACAAATGCTTTCAGATAAAGTGTTAAAAAATGTGTGGTTACTTCCACCTTAAAGGGACACTACATTGAAAAAAATTACTTTTCCTCATCTTAATCTATAAATAAATGTGTAAGTAGCACTTACTCTGAGTGTGTTGCTACATGCCTTCAATCCAGCACATGTTTTGCTCAGGATCAGTATTCCCTCTCCCTCTTTTAATCACTTCCATCTGACCTGACTTTTTTTTCCCCACAAACCAACTGCACACAGCATACAGCATTCCAACTGTCAAAATCCTGTCACCATTCCAGCTACAGCAAAACTGCTTACAGTTAGTGAGAACAAAGCACATGATTGTCAGCTGAAATGTAAGATGTTTTAGATTGGATATCTAAAGAAATAGGGGGCAGATCAAATAAAATTAAACAGTGGTGGTTAGGAAGTATTATAGTGCACAATAATGGACAATTTAAGCTATTTTTTTAGTATAGATGCCCTTTAAATATTTGGACATACCTCATTGAGTGCACAAAATTTCTTTGATTAAAATATATAGCAGAAGGTAACCGCTTCTGTTATTGCTGAAGTGGTTAAAAGAGAGTGATGTCTTGATCGCTTAGTTACTGCATTGTACCTGACAAAAGGAAGTTTCCTTTGAGTGGGACTGTTTATTAAGAACATAGAAAAAGGACATTTAATTATGATGGTTGTATGGTTTGTGTGAAGTTTGAAAAAAAGGATTGGTGCTGATAGTGTGCTGTGATAAGGACTGTGTGCAAGTATATAGTTTTCTTTCTTCCAGTTAAAGGGATGCACTGGGTTTCTATATTTTAGTATTGCACCTGTTTTAAGCAGGTTGTGTAAGGATTTTTTTCCCTATCCTCTTGTCTCTTTGCACTGATTGGTTTGGAGGCTGTGGTCAATTCACATTGGTTGGATCAGTGGGTTGTACCTGACAAAAGTTTTTCTGTGAGTGGAAACTAACTTTAGTGGAAGTTGTTATAAATCCTTTGTTATAAAGAACTGTTTATTAAGGATATATAACAAGGTTGGGGCATTGGTGTTCTATATTGGAAGGGACAATGGAATACATGTGCATCCTGCCACATGTATAGGAACCTGGAGCAGACTAGGTTTAGGGGGAGGGTAATATCACTCGCACTGGGATAGATGGTACAGGGGGTAAGCAGGGTTTAAATTGGCCAGTGCTGGGTGGAAAGGGGGGGATGGGGCTAGCATTGAGGATAGGGAGGCATGTGTAGAGTAAAAATAAATTACAGGCATAATCTAAAATGTATGTTTGCAAATGCAAGAAGCTTGGCTGACAAAATTGGAGAATTGGAGATAATGGCGTTGACTGAAAAGTTTAATGTAATTGGTATAGCAGAAACATGGTTGAACAATTTTCGTGACTTGGCTGTAAACTTAGGATACTTCTTGTTTAGAAAGGATTGAGAAAATAGGAAAGGGGGAGGAATATGTGTTTATGTTAAACAAGATTTAAAGTCAAATTTAAAAGAAGAGATAACGGGCGATATGGATGTTAAAGCAGAGGTATTATGGAGGGGGTTAATGTCATTGTTGGTGTCTGCTACAAGCAGCCAAATGCTATCAGGGAGGAACTTGAGTCTGCTTCATATGCAGATGGCAAGGGCTGCAAGTTTGGTGAGATTTCTAATTCAAGGGGACTTTAATTGGCCAGACATTGACGTAGTGGAACTGCCAACACAGAAAAGGGTGATGGGTTCCTGAATTTGCTGCATGATCATTTTCTCTCGCAGGTGGTTCTTTCTAGAAAAGGAGCTCTGTTGGATCTAGTAATATCTAACTTCATGGAGCGTAATTTTGATAAAAAGGTAACTGGAGGCTTAGGGAATATTGAACATGAAATAGTGTCATTTATCGTGTGTTATCAAAAGAAAGTGCACTAGGTTAATAAAGACTTAATTTCAGGAAAGCAAATTTTCCCGGGTTAAAGTAGCTCTTCAGAGTACTGTGATGATAAATTATCAGGTAAAAGTACTGAACAGAAGTGGACTTTTTTTAAGGGGATTTTAAGCCATTTCACATCTAAACTTATACCTTTGGGAAATAAATTTAAAAATAAATAAATCTGCATCCATGCGGCTTAAAGGGTCTCTATACTCACTGAAACAACTTTACATTTTCTGAAACTACAATTTGAGAGAAGCAAAATGGTGGTACTGACATCTGTGAGTGCTTTGTCACTAAATTATTAATGTCTAGTGAGTACTCCTAATTCTCCCCCCACCCTCCATTACTCACTGCCTCCTTGTAGTGTCTGCGACACTTTTACGTTCTGCACAGCCTCACCATGGGCGCTGCTTTGCTTACACATCTCCCCCTCCCTCCCCTATTTTTTTCTTGTCTCTGCTGATTCTCTTAAATATTGCAGAAAGTGTGCTGGCAGGCAGGCAAAGAGGTCAGGCATGGATCACATATTATAATTTGTGCTTCTGGAGTGACAGGTCTTCCCCTGTAAATTTTGTTTTCAAATGATGATTTCTGAGAATCTACAGCTCAGAGTTTTGGATCAGCGGGATCTTGCTGTTTTTAGAGTAAAGGAAGGGCCTTTAGTAATTATAAAATCTGTAACAAGAATTGTAAAGCAATTAAGCTAGTTAAAATTAAAAAATAAAAAACTGAGAAAAGAGGCCTATCCCACGATCCAGTGCTGATGCTGCACGTGCCCTTTACGTGCACAAGCAGCAGTAGCAGAGACTCTTTTGATAATGGCAGTCATCCATTGACTAACGGACATTTTCAGGAAGTAGCTGTGAGCTGCACTGCTGCATGGAGACTTAGTAAGCCTCTTTTCTTAGTCTAGGAGCAGCTTTGGTAACTGTAAGTAAAATGGATCCTGGGTTTTCGGGATGTTCTATCACATTAATTTATTGTAAGAGGGGCGGACATGCCCTTTAATAATGTAGTTAAGGGTAGCTGAACAAAGCTTCACTAACCCTAAACAATTTTTAAAGTATATTAATAGTAAGAAGATGAAGACTGATTATGTGGCAACATTAATGGGGATAAGTTAGTTACGAAGGATGATAATAAAGCAAATGTCTTAAACAATTTTTTCCCTCTGTATACACTATGGAAGATCTAATTACTGATAGCGTATATAGTATCAATAATGGTATAAAAGATGCAAGTGCACTTTTCAGGTCTTTATAGGACCCCCCATGTACCATCAGAAAATGGTTGGCAATAATAGTGAGGGGTTTACCTTCAGCTTTATATCTCTCCGCTAACCTAATGTCAAATATGTTTGGTCAATCTTTGTCTGATTTTTTCAGTAGTCTTGCCAACGTATAGTAGTCCACAGGGGCATCTAATGTCGGTACTGTCAGCATGGTTTTTGTTTGCGGACGACACAAAACTGTCGACTTATAAAAACTTTAGAGGATGTGCAATTGTTGCAGGGGGATCTAGATAGATTGTCACATTGGGCTGCTAAGTGGCAGATGAGATTCAATGTTGATAAATGTAAAGTGATGCATTTTCAACTTAAAAATCCTTGTGCTGCTTATACTATAAATGGCTCTGTGTTTAGTGAATCCCTGTTGGAAAAGGATCTTGGTTTTTGGTGGATAACAAACTTAAAGGTAGCAAGCAGTGCCAGGCAGCAACAGCCAGAGCCACTTCTTTTCCCTCTTTTCAAAGCATTGGTAAGGCCTCATTTGGAATGTGCAGTGCAATTTTGGAATCCTGTATACAAAAAGGACAACTTGGAGATGGAAAGGGTTCAGAGGAGGACAACTTAAATAAATAGGGGAATAGGGGAGTTTGAATATTAAGACAGATTGGTTAAGTTACCTTTACAGTCATGTATGCGACACACGATGTTTACGAACGTCCGTGTTGGCCTATAATCGGCCCTTGTATGGGCACTTTATCGGCCAAAACGGCTGTTAGTTTGGAAATCTGCCCGGTCGGTCAGACAACGATCCCCGACCGAACGGGCCTTTTGCCCGATAAAGTGCCCATACACGGACCGACTATTGCCTGAAACGGACGTTCGTACACACTATGCGTGTGTACGAACCTCTAGTGTGGACTAAGTGAACTTCTCTCCATTTTATTTGCTTTCAGGTGTGATTTGAATATTGCCCACACCTGTTTCTTGCCCCAGGTGAGGTTAAAGGAGCATCACATGCTTAAAACAATATTATTTATCTGCAATTTTGAAAGGGTGCCAATAATTTTGTCCAGGCTATTTTTGGAGTTTTGTGAGACATTGTCAAATTTACTTTTTTTTCCTTCCTTTTTTTGTTTTGTTCCAATACACAAAAAAGGAATAAACACATGTAAAGCAAAACATGTTTTACTGCAAATCTTGTCTGAAAACAATTTCATCCATGACTGTCTGTACACCAGAGACATCCCTTAAGACTTGAAGAAAAGACATTTAGTCTTTAAGTTCAGAAAGGGTTTTTCACTGTGAGAACGGTAAAACTATGGAACTGTCTTCCTTTAGAAGTTGTGATGCCATGTTCATTGGATAGTTTCAAAAGAAAGCTGAATGAGTTGCTGAAAGCAAGGAATGTTGCAGATTACTGGTATTGATACATAAAGTAGAGTTGATCCAGGTATATTTCTGATTGCCTTCCTCTGAATCAACATTTAGGCAGGAAGTGTGGGTATTGCTGAGTGGGTTGAACTGGATGGACATATGTCTTTATTCAACCTCAAATACTAAACACAAATACTATACTATTTAAAGGTAAACTGTGGTCTCCATACAAGTTGAGTTTAAATGAAAGGCCAGTTTCCTACCTTTTAAAACGAGCCATCAACCACCTCTACGTGCCCAAGATATAAAGAAATGACTGACCAGAAAGCTAATGGGTGGGAGGCTGACATGTGACATTCCTAAGGCTTCTCCTGCACAGTGCCACTGGTGAGCACAGCCTCAGACTCCCTCAGTGTGTGAGGGAGACAGGAAGTCCCTCCTGCTCTTTGTTCTGAGTGGCCCACGGCACCTGCGAGTGGGCGGGGCCACATGGGGCTGTAAGAGAATGGGCCATCCGGCAACTGGAGGGACCATGGAGTCCATGAGTGGGAGGGACCAGGGGGGCTGCAAAGGGGAGGAGGAGACACAGGGCAGATTGACTGACATGGTTTCAGAGCAGGAAGCAGGAAGTGCTGAGGACCTAGTGATGCTGCTGCCATATCACACACAAAAATGTAAAAATCTTTAAAACTATGCAAAATAAACAATGAAAATAAATTGCAAAAATTCTCAGGAGAGCAATTCCTAGCAATTTACCTAAAGTCATTTTTGGACCACAGTTCCCCCTTTAATCGCAGTTTATTATTTGACAAAAAATCAAACCTATAGAGATCATTAATAAAGTTTTAGTTGAAGATTTCAGAAACAGTTTGTAAATAAAATTATATTACATTAATAATCTGCTGACATTTTAAGAGGACTAGACCCTTAAAAATTTGTGCAACGCTGAATTAGGGGGATCTGTCTTATTTCTGTTATCTCATTTTATAATTGTACTCTCAATCTTAAATTACCTCTAAGGGTTAAACCTTTAGAATGTCACTGGTTAAAAATAAAATGTAAAGGAAAATCCTTTTCTCCTTCGGCCAATTGGGGGACGTAGGAAAGACGTTGGGGTAAAGTGTCTCTTGCTGGAGGTGGACACTTAGCTTGAAGCAATTGCTCCTCTCTGTCCCTGCTATTAGCCCTTTGCCAGCTCAGGTTCGCTTCAGTTTTTTTCAAGTGTCTCAAGACGAGGTTTAGGACTCTGTTCTTAGGTCAACAACACGTTTGAAAGTACAGCAAGGGTACTTTCCCTATATATAATTTTTTTTTGTGGACAAAGGACTGTCCCTCAGTTCTTTACATTTTCAGTATTTGCTCTATTTTTTTTTTTCACAGATTCTAGTAGTAGTCGGGAGGGAGAGGCGGGGGAAGGTAGGCGGATGCCCTCAAGTTGTAAATCAACTTCGGCAAAAAAGGGACGGGAGGAGAGATAAATAGGTCAACGTAGAAGGAGAACAGACATCCATCGTTTTCCTGCAGGGGGTGGCTCACTTGCATCCCCCTTGTCACTCGCTGGTTTAGCCTTGGGACATCTGCTTGGTTCTCAAGGCTCTGCAGACCGCTCCTTTTGAGCCCCTGGAATCTGTGTCTTTAACTTCTCTCTCTTTGAAAACTCTTTCTGCTGGCTATTTCTTCTATTTGAAGATCTTCTGGGTTGGCGTCTCTGGCTGTCAGTCCAGACTGTTTAATTCTTCAGGAGACAGGGTGATTCTCCATCCGCACACCCTTCTTTCCTACCCAAGGTGTTCTCTTCCTTTCACCTTAATCAGGAACTGTAGTTCCAGCTTTGTTCCCTCCTGTCTTCTTCAAAAGAACGCAGACTTCTTTGTCTGAATGTAGTCCGAGCTCTCAAGGTCTACTTGAGCAGTTTTTCCTTCTTCTCAGGCTCTGTTTGTTCTCCTAGCGGCCCCTCCAAGGAACTAGGTTAACCACAGACCCTGGCATGATGGATACGTTCTGTAATTCTCCAGTACCATGTGATTACAGGAGCTGCTCCTCCCCAGCGGTTTGCAGCCCAATTTACTCAGGCTTTGAGTACTTCATGGGTGGCTCGCACAGGAGCTTCAGTGAACCAGATTTGTCGGGCGGCAACCTATCTTTTATTAACATGTCCATAAATTTTACACACTCCACGTTATGGCTTCTTCAGAGGCCCGCTCTAAGGAGATCTATTTCACTAACACACAAGGTGTAGAGTTAGTTACTGCCCTCACATATTGATGAGTGGGACTTTGGGACGTCCCCCATCTATGCTGAAGGAGAAAAAGTAATTTGTACTCACCGTAAAATACCTATCTTCGAAGCCTTCAGGGGGACCCAGGCACAACCCTCCCAGTTTGGCTATTTGCCTGTTGTTGTTTATGTGTGTTTTTGTTACTGTATACTGAATATACTTATTACTGAATATAATAAAATTTGCATTTCCTGAGCTGCATGTTAATGTTTTTTCCTGTAGATATAAGTATTAAGTAGAAATGCTACGTTCTTATACATCTGCTAGTTTACTGTTAAAGGGAATGCCCAACCCTCTCTTCAAAAATGCATATATAGTAGAATACCCCCCAAAAACCTAGAGTTCGTTTAGGAAGTTTTAAATCCGCTCACACACGAGCTATTATACTTACATGCTCCTCGCTCCACCGCCGCAGCTCTGCACTTCCGGGTATGGCAGTCCGTGTCGGCTGTGACAGTGACGTCACGGCCAATCACTGACTGCAATTCCCGGACCAGTCTCCACTGCAGCTTCTCAAGAACACAAAAAGAACAGAGCAGCCACAGGGGAACTGAGTGAGGAACTCGGAAGCAGCGGTGGAGCGAGGACTTGTAAGTATTTGGATTTTGCAAAAGCCTTTGATACTGGTGCCACATAGGCGACTAATGTATAAACTGAGGACTGTTGGCCTTGAAGAAAACATTTGTTCATGGATAGAGAACTGGTTATTGGACCGCAAACAGAGAGTGGTGGTTATGGAGCTACATCTATGTGGCAAGTTCTAAGCGGAGTTCCTCAGGGTTCTGTACTGGGGCCGCTTCTGTTTAATCTGTTTATAATGACTTAAAGGGGGCATTGAGAGCAAGGTCTCTGTGTTTGCTGATGACACTAAATTTGCAGAGCTTTGGAAACTTCCAATGATGTGCAAGTGCTGCAAGCAGACCTAGATAGATTATCAAAATGGGCAGCAGAAGTCAGATGAGATTCAATGTTGATAAATGTAAGGTGATGCATTTGGGATTTAATAATCCCTGTGCCACCTACACCATAAATAACTCTGTGTTAGGTGCATCTGAAATGGAAAAGATTTGGGGGTTCTGGTAGATAACAGACTTAGCTGTAGCAAACAATGCCAGGTAGCAACAGCTAGAGCTAGCAAGATATGTCTTGTATAAGAGGGGAATAGATTCAAGAGAGAAAAATATTATTCTCCCTCTTTACAAGGCACTGGTAAGGCCTCATTTGGAATATGCGGTGCAGTTTTGGAATCCCATATACAAAAGGACATCTTGGAAATGGAAGCAGTCCAGAGAAGGGCAACTAAATTAATAAGGGGAATGGAGGGGCTTGAATATGCAGGCAGATTAGACAAGTTAGGGGTGTTACATTGGAGAAGCGGCGGTTGCGTGGGGACATGATAACCTTATACAAATATATTAATGGCCCATACAGTGAACTCTCTGGTGCATTGTTCACTAATAGGTCATATCAGAGGACTCGTGGACATCCTTTAAGGTTGGAAAAAGAAGTTTCATCTTCAAGTTAGGAGAGGTTTCTTTACAGTGAGAACGGTGAAACTGTGGAAATGTCTTCCACGAGGTGGTAATGGCAGGTTCGTTGAATAACTTTAAAAGGGGCCTGGATGAGTTTCTAAAACTAAAAAATGTTGAGAATTACTGGTATGATGCATATAGATCTGGTTGATCCGGGGTGCTTTCCGGTTGCCGTTTGGATCGGGAGGGAATTTTTTCCCCCCTTTTTTAGCTGGGGTTTTTTGCCTTCCTCTGGATCAACTGTTAGGTAGGGTTAAAAAAAAAAAAAAAAAAAAAAAAAGGGAATGGGTTGACTTGATGGCGAATGTCTTTATTCAACCTTAATTACTATTTACTATGTTACTATGTATAATAACTCTGTGTGGGAGCCGATTTAAAACTTTTCTCTAAAACGAACTCTAAGTTTTGGGGGATTTCTACACTATATGCATTTTTGAAGAGAGGGGTGGACATTCCCTTAAATCCGATTTCTGTTACAGCTTTTTTTAACTTATTCCTGGTGGAAGTAAGCCAATTTTTTTCTATATAGAGTGGTTAATTTAACCTGTTGTGTAAATGCAACTTTACTCTCTATGTGTATTCATAAAAATATTTTTCTTTCCTCAGGAGAACTTGTGGCCTTAAAAAAAGTTCGTTTAGATAACGAAAAGGAAGGTTTTCCCATAACTGCTATTAGGGAAATAAAAATCTTACGACAGCTTATTCACAAAAGTGGGGTGAATATGAAGGAAATAGTCACTGACAAACAGGATGCATTGGACTTTAAGAAAGACAAAGGTAATGCTCTTCATTAGAATAATTAGGATTGATTTAATTTTTACAGGCTGATTCAATAAAGTTTTATGGGCTGTACAATAAAGTGAATGTGTATGTATTGAGAATGGCTTCTTCAGTAGTTAACACTGCAGATATATGATAGGCTGCGCTCTTGTAGATCGCCAATTCATTATTTTTTCTAGTATTCAGTGTTAATATAAAAACAAATGGATGTTGCCTTTTTAGAATTTTATCTTCAAAAGCAAAGAGATGCTATTTGGGTTTGTACCAAGAACCGCAAAGGTTCCCTACCCCCCCTTGTCCTCCCAATGCAGTTGAAGGCTGTGTTCGATATTACATGAAATTTAAAATACACAAAACATTTTTTTGAAGGCATTAAAATAGCTTCATGGTTGGTGTATCGCTAGCATCCTTTACAATGTTATGATTTGCTGCACCCACCACAGTTCCTAATTGAAATTCCTGCTTATCTCTGGTACGTTACCGCAAACAGGTTAACACTACTCAAAAGCAGTTATTGCCCTCAAACCCCCACTTTCATTCTTACCTGCTGACTGCCATTACCGATTGAGCAGTTACGAGCAGCAATACTGCTCCTGAGTGTGCTTGCAACAGTAGCAGAGGACGAGAGACCTATGGCGAGGGATCCATGGTTCTGTAATTGGGTTTTGGAGGGTGTTCCATGGCATGAATAGATTTTATATGGGGCCCCTGTGAATGTTTTATTCAGTGTTTTTTTTTTTGGGAGGACTATGTCATAAAAAAAATATTCCCATTGGCTACCGTGCCCCCCTGTGGTTGCTTTCCTGGAGTTATGCCCTGGGGTGATACTTCAAGTTTTTTTGTTTTGTTTTTTGAGGCTGGAATAAACATTTTAAACTTGCCAACTAAATATTTGTCTTCAAAATAAATGAAGCTCTAAATCAGGAAAAGGTAACCAGTAGACCTCCAGACATTTAAACAACTTCCACATTCTACTATAGCATTATACAGTATGATACTTCAAACTATCTATATAGATTTTTATATCTGGACTTGCCCTTTAATGTACTCCCTTTTCAAATATCTGGGGTGCACAGTTCTTATGTTTTATCACTACCATGACAACTAACACAATACGTACCTCAGGTGCCTTTTATTTGGTTTTTGAATACATGGACCATGATCTATGGGACTGCTGGAATCAGTTGGTGCAGTTTACAGAAGACCACATAAAGTCTTTTATGAAACAGTTGATGGAAGGGCTGGACTATTGTCACAAAAAGAATTTTCTCCATCGAGATATTAAATGCTCTAACTTCTTTTAAAATAACAGGTAATGTATTGAACTTTATTTCTATGATATATTTGAAATAACCCAGGGTACGAAATTTAAAAAGAACATATCTACAACTTAATGGAACTAAAGTTACAAGAAAGCATTGATCCAATAGACAGATACATTCACAAAGATATAAAAAGCTGTCTCTGTCTCTACAACAAGCTTGTCTGTTGGTTATTAATGAATTAACCTGTGATACCAGTGGTCAGATCTCATAAGGTTTGGGTTTGCTGTGAGACTAAGTGTATGCAGTACATTTCACATGCTCTCTAGTGCAAATCAGGTTAAGACAAGGAAGCTGCACTGCCCACTAGAAGCTGATAGCCAATAATATTACAACACAGAAACCTGAGTTTTAAGAGTTGTAAAATGTATTTAAACATCTCTGTTCTCCACACACATTCCTTTGCTTTTCATACAAAAAAACCAAAAGTTATCTTAGCAATTTATTTCCTAAAAAGCACTAAGTAAAACAAAAACAGTCTGGGAAAATAAAAACGTAAACTTATTGGCCTGAAGTTTCTAAAAGTAGAGAATTAGCCTGCTAAGTTACCAGAGCAACTTATAATAAGCAAAGAAAGATATAATGCTTGCTTTCCATGCTCCTTTTCCTTTCTGGGTTCTCGCGATGCAGAATTCAGTGTGAGTTACTGCATCGTTGTAACCTGGCAGATAATGAGCGTGGAGGTAGCCTATCCATTAATGTTAATACAAAAGGTTGAAGATCCCGGTAAAATGAGTTCACCCCTGCTTCCCAATGTTTATCAGGTTAGCGTGGGGTTAACTCCATTTTGTGCCACATTGGCATCTCTTGTTATTCATAAATAGATGTTTCCTGCATATATTTCCCTGCACCATGAAGCAAAGTGGACTAATTCAAAAATAATGTTATAAATGTATGTGGCTTAGGTCCCATAAAGTAGTAAAATTGCCTATATCAACTTTTTTTAATGACTGAAACGCAATATTTTTACATTTTATCATTTTGCTCCCCGCAGTGGTCAGATCAAGTTAGCGGATTTTGACTGGCACGCCTTTACAGCTCTGAGGAAAGGTTTGTGGTAGTCGTCTCTTCTTCTTTTTTTTTTTTTTTTTTTACATTATTTATTTGGTTTATTTGCCAACATGTTTTCATAACTCCATGGCAGGGATGTCCCTTAGAAATGTCCTCAATAAGGTACTATATACTGGTTTACACTTACTTTGTTCAGTGGCTCAGTTTTTCACGGTCACTTAAAAAAAGTTTTGCCAAAACCCAATGCTGCAGGGAACAATGTATTGCACTTAAAAACAAACCCATCTGATTATATTCACATCTGGCAATTCTGTTTAAAGGGTAACTCCACCCCCAAAATCACCTTTCCTGTAGTGTAGGGCATTCCAGCCCACCCTAACGCTATGTTTAAATGTTAATAAAAACCAGAAATAGGCTACCAAGCTTCAATCCCTCGGCTCTATTGCTACTATGTTCCTGGATGTAGCAATAGGGGCCAACGGCGGCAGCCGTGTCTGATTGCTGACAGTCAGTCAATCAAAGACGCGGCTGCCGGTATGGAAGAACCAATGGATCAAAGCTTGGAAGTTCTACTTCTGTGCTTCTTTAAAAGCTGGTGGGTGGGGTTGGCCTACACTACAGAAAAAGTATTTTATTGCTAGAGAGGATGGAGTGATGAAGTATCCGGAGGGTGGGAGAGAGAACACATGGGGCCAGCACTGGGGCAAATTTTAGTTTTGGGGTGTGGCATGCCCTTAAATATTACCTTTATTTATGATGCAATTTAACTATTGAAGGGCATTTCTAGCTAAATAACTTTAGCTAGAAATGTTCTTCTCCCCCCAAACCCCACTTTCACATTATCAATAATTTCCAAATATGCCCCTGAATTGATTTACCTGACCCGGTCCCTCGCCTCCTAGGTGCTGCCCCCTGCTCCTGTTTTGAGCTCATTTCAACAAACACAGGAGATAAGGGCTTCTCGCGCTGATAGCCTCTTCTTCCTGGTCTCGGCTGTCAGGCATTGGGCATGACGTCACAACGCGCCTTTACTGACCGCTGCAACCAGGAAGCGTAGCGGCAGTTCGCTGAAGAGCAGAGGATGAGCGGCGAGGGACCAGGTCTAGTAAGGAACTTCAGGGGCATCTTAGGTAAATTTTGATAATGCGAAAGTGTTTTTTTGGGGAGGTGGAAAACATTTATAGCTAAAATTATTTTTGACTGGTCATGCCTTTTAAAATCTTTCAGGCTGTAAATTTGCTGGCCTTGGACTTAAATGTCTCAAAATAATTAGACTACTAGTACTACAAAATTATCAATGATCTTTTTTTAAACTTGGAACCCAATGACATCACTTAATATGGGGTTCGTCCTGTAGTGATGCTTGCTTTTCTGCTTTCAGCTTTGTGTTTAACTAGTGAAGTGAATGTTCAATTGGGTTCCCTTCACGTGAATTTGGTCAAGGAATATTTCCCTTCTTTGCTTTAAAGGGGCGTTTCCATTGTGCATATGTGTAAGCTTACTTGGTAAGTAACAAAGCTTCCCTTTGTCACTTACCCTGTAAGGTTATACTATATGTGCAGCACATACAGTAAAAAGTAAATACAGTGTCAGAAGAACAGCAGAGGGCGTGATCCCTTCTTCCTGGCTCCTGCTGATTTAATTGAAGAACAGGAGGTAGACATGGCTCCATTACCTCCCATTCTTCAATTAAACTGAAAACCGCAAACTCAATTTTTCCAGTGGAATACCATTTGACACTGACACGAGGCCAACATGAAGTGCGCTACGAGTGATACGGGAACGCAAGCGGGCATTTCCTGTGTGCTTGTGCATGTTGGTGTGCATTGTGATTTTGCACTGTTGCGCAAAAAAAGAGCACACTATTGCACAAAACTAACTCTCTATCGGCCCTATATTTTTCCATCTGTCTCCATTGCCTTTGTTAGTACACAATAAATGAGGACCTGAACTCTATATATCCAGCAAATGGTTTTCTTATTCTTTAGCTGTTGTGATAGTATGCTTAGCCATACCATTGATAACTTCTCTGTACCACCATTGAAAGTTTTCAATTTAAAATTTTAAATGTGGTTACTGACTGTTTAGTGTGCTTACTTATAACTATGGAAATGCTATTAATGCTCTGATATTCTTCCACTTTTATAGCCGTCCATACACTAATAAGTGATTACACTGTGGTATAAGCCCCCCAGAGTTGCTTTTAGGAGAGAGCGCTACACACCAGCCATAGATGTCTGGAGCTGTGGGTAAGTAAATTTAATTCTGTGTTTCATAGTACTAATATTTTAGGCTAAGTGAAAGTTTAGATAGTTTATAAACCCACAATCCTGTATGTTGAATAAAAGTCCTTATATTTACCTGTACATAAAGAATATAAATAAACTGCTGGACACAGTGAGCATTTTAGGTGACCAACAAATTTGTGTGTTTTTGGCATCTTGTTTAGCCGCTACAATGATCTATAATCACTAGACTATATGCAGATTTGACTTTACACCTTATTAGATACTTTCAGGGAGATACGTTATGGCCCTTTTCAGTCTAAAACCCATTAACCCAAAAATTTCGGGTTAACGTGGGTTTTAGACGGAATTTAGAGCACAGCGCCATTTCCAAATGTTTTTGGAAACAGCGCTGTGCTAACGATCCAAAACCCCTACCTCGTAGCGTGAACTTAACGGTAAAGGTTTAGGAGCGTTAAGGTCCGCTCCCTTACCTTAGCCCAATCCCGCGATGGAATAACGGACGTAATCTCGTTTACGTCATGTATTGTATCACGGGATCGGGCTAAGGTAAGTAACGCGGCGTGAGTATTGGATCTCCCGGTTTGTTTGAGAGAAAATGTTCTAATGATAGATTGAGGGATTTTGTCGTTTTAATATTTGGAAGTTTGAAATATATTTTCTGGTCAACTTCTTTGGTTTTATTTATATGTGCGAACAGCAACATCTTAACCTTTTGAAAGCCGTGCCATTGTGAAGAAATCAGGGTTTTACGCAGATAGTAAGTTACACATGCTCACTTTGAAAAACGTCACTAATACATCAAATAAGTAGGGAGAGAATTCAGGCTTTGATACTCCTTTTCAGCAATATGCAAATAAGGAACAAAGACTTCTGGGAATTTACCATGTTTACACATGGAAGCTCTTTGGAACACACTCAGAGAGATTCAATGAAAGTTCTTATCGTTTAAAATGGTGCTAATTTTGCCCCAACCAATCAGATTTCAAATGTTATAAGATCTGATTTGTCGGGGCAAAATTAGCACCATTTTAAATATAAGAACTTTTATTGAATAACCCTGTATGTCTTTAAAAATACTTTACCAGTTTCGGCTTTATTGAGCTCATATTGCTGAAAAGGGAGTATCAAAGCCTGAATTCTCTCCCTACCTTATTTAATGTACTAGTGTGACGTCTGTCTATAGGCGCTTCACACTGCAAAAACCAGAGGCCTGCACTACAATATGATGGCCCAATAAAGCCGAAACCGGTCTGTAGTTGGTGCTCTGGTTTTGCATTTAGCTTGTGGAATGCTGTAAAAGTCTTTTTAAAGACATACAGGGAGATTCAATAAAAGTTCTTATTGTTAAATATGGTGCTAAATTTGCCCCAACCAATCAAATATTATTTAACATTTGAAAGCTAACCTCTGATTGGTTTGGGCAAAATTAGCACCATTTTTAATAAGAACTTTTTTTGAATCTCCCTGATAGTGTTCCTAAGAGCTTCCATGTGTAAACTGGTAAATTCCCAGAAGTCTTTGTTCCTCTTTTGCATATTTTGAAAGGATCAGTCAGGAAACCTTAAATGCGTAAATATTCTTCACCATGTTCCGTTAACCATATTTTAACATGTTTAAAAGGTACTTATTATGCTTAAGTATAAGCCGACCCATGTACAAAGAGGTGCTTATTTTTACCTAGAACTGATCACCTAATATTTATCTCGTTCCCTATTTTTTTTTTTTTTTAGCAAAGACTTAGAAAAATCATATTTGTGAATGGAGCTCCATATTTCATTCACTGACAGCTTACTGTAGCCTGCACTGCACCCCATTGCCCCTAGCTGCCTTAAAGTGTTAGCATGCAGGAAAAGTGCCCAGGGCTGCTAGCTCCCGATCCCCACATCCAATTTGGACCAAACTGATGGGGGATCGAGGGGGAGAGGGTGGCACTTGAATGCTGCCCCCCGATTGACCCTAGCTGCCTTAAAGGGGCAGCAAAAGTGCCTGGTAACTGCTGCGACTCGAGAATAAGCAGGTTAACTTTTCAGTCTCATTTTAAAAAAAAAAAACCTCAGCTTATACTCAAGTATATACGGTATTCCACCCCAAACAATTTGAATATCACCTAATTGCCCTTCTAATCCTCAACCCTACGGGGTTTTAAAATGCTCAAATCTGCTCCAAATGTACTTACCAGCCTTCATTCCCCCGGCTGTCTTCTGCTTGGCTTTCATGCCTTATCTGTGCACAAAATTTTAGAATTAGCCGCAGCAGCGCCTGTGATTGAGTCTCGCCTATTCACAGACGCCTGTTTACTATACTTGCATTGTGGTCCATTTGCTCTAAAAGTTTTAATACCATTCAATAAAATGTGCATTAACTAAATATGAGGTTGAATAGTAATCCACAATGAATGTGCACGCATAAATAGATTTGTGATAATGAAAAGTTCTTATTTATATAATTTAGCTGCATCCTTGGTGAGCTCTTCACAAAAAAACCCATCTTCCAAGCTAACCAGGAGTTGGCTCAGCTTGAACTGATTAGGTAAGGTCTTCTGCATTTTTGCTGCTATTCTCTCTAAAAAGAAGTAAATATGATTAATTTTCCACATTTTTTAGTGTTTGCTTCAAATTACTTCCAACTGTGCCTCCATCCACTAGCACAAACAACATATCTATTTATATTTGATGGAAGTAATAGCAGGCGATCAGGCAGAACAACTGCTTAACTTGCTTTTAATCCATGTGCAACTGACATGTTTCGGGCCCACAGGACCCTTTCTCAAGTGTACAACATAGATTCACTAGCTATAAACTAAAGAAGTAGTCCCTAAAACACCTTTTTATGGACTTGTGAACATGCCAGATAATTGCCATGCAAAGTGACAGAGGAACAATGTCATGCCAGTCTGCTTTGTCAGATAATCTTAAGTATATGGTGGCTCTGCCTTTTATTGTTTAAATCTATGTGAAAGAAACCATTACTTTTAGGAAAATGTCACAAAAAGCTTCAATGCTATTTAAAGAACACAAATTTTAAGAACCCAAAAATAATCAAATAGAGAGTATTAATTGTATTTAGTGATTTATAGTTGCTGAGATATTAGATAGCACTGCTGGACAAAATAATGCTAAAGTTTAGGAAATATGATAGCCTGGGATGGAAATTGGTACAAAATGAGGTTCGTCCTTTCCCATTAATAAATAATATGCTAATGTGCGATTGGTTGATTGGCCAGCAGTGTAAAGTGGCTGCACTTTCATTATAAAACTGCACACATTTTTACCAGATGCTTCCGGAGCTAGATCACAGGTGAGAGACTCAAAAAATGGGTGGAAACGCATGCAAACATGTGGCAAATATTTTTTCCTCATTTTCACTTTATGTACCTTTTTTTCTTTCTTATTTAATCTTTTATTTTAAAGTGAACTTATATGTTGCTGAGGGTGAACATGTGAATTTTTAAAGGGTATGTCTACTCCCCCTCCCAATAAAAAAATTTCACACACTGTAGGGACTCCCAACCCTAAACATTATATTAAATTGGGTCACAAATGTACTTCCCAACTTCGTTCCCCAGCCTCTTCTGTTTTTTCGGGAACGGAATATCAAAAGAGGCGGACCTGCTGTCACATCTGTGATTGGCTGAAAGTCACCCAATCATGGATGCGGCTGCTGGTCTTCAAATGGGCCGAAGGACAAAGGTTTGTAAGTACATTACTGGCCCGAATTTGAAGATTTTAATATAGCGTTTAGGGTAGGGGGTGGATCCCTACAGTGTGCAGTACAAATTTTTAAAAGCAGAGTGAGGGGCGACGAGAGCTCCCCAGCGCACGCCAGAATCCTCCAGGAGTGCAGGGAAGGGGCAGATCCTTTTAAGATAGAGGCTCCTACTCTGTTTCATGGACTTTCCAGACGGCAGTGCAGGACAGATAGGGAGCAGAGGAGAAAGGTAAGGCTTTAACACTTCACAGTGGGGCTATTTTAGTTTTTGGTTGGTGGACATGTCCTTTGAAGAGCATGTCCACCCCAAAATAAAATTGGCATGCGAACACCAGAAACGCTAAAACCCAATACTGACCACTCTCATAAGTGCTTGTACACCAAGTATCCTTCCCGGGCTTTGCCACATGTTCACAGCAGCTCACATACTGCTCTGGGTGTACTCTGCATTCAGGGCTGTGCCAGATGTTTAGTTAGCTACGTGCAAGGTTAGAAAGAAGTTAAAATACCTGCAGATCTGCAGTGTTAAAAGATTTTTGCTTATTTGGTTTTGAAAAAAATAGAGTGATGTATCACTTTAACCAGCAGTTGCTGAACAATTACATATTGCAAATCTAATAGAAATGCAGCCACGTGTTTCAGCAGGTAAATTTTTAAACACAGGATAGATTGTGCATAATACTACAGTAGTGTGTGAAAGAGAAAAGCAAGACATTGTGTAAAATGGAGTGGAGCTTCACATATTATTGCACCCCATTTTTAGTTTTTATTGTATCCTTCTATCAGCCGGCTTTGTGCAGCCCCTGTCCTGCTGTTTGGCCGATGTGATCAAGCTACCGTACTTCAATACTATGAAACCGAAGAAGCAATACAGACGGCGGTTACGGGAAGAGTTTTCTTTGTGAGTTGGGACATAGTGTCTCTTGTTTTTGAACTTACTCTTTATATCTGTTTAATGCACTTTACTTAATAATCTGTTAAATTTTAGTACTTTGTTGAATAATTGCTCATAGGAAAACAATGCCTAACTAGTTGCTACTAATGAGTATTCTATAATAATGGCAATATTATACTGTGTTAGAAGAGGAATTTCATTTGGTTACTTGATATGACCTTAATGCTATTCTCTTTCAGCCTAGGGGGACCCAGGTACAGCAGGGGTAAAGTAATCCACCTCCAGGAGCGGACACTTGAAAATTTGAAGACTTCAGAGGCTCAGGTGCTCCTCCCCTTACCTCAAATAGCACAGCCTGCTTCAGTTCTTCAAGTGGCCGCTCAGGATTTGGGACTACCTACTCCCATCAGCAAAGGAATCTCTGTGGAGGATGGGCACGGTTGGATTCTATTCCTCTCCAGCTGTCCCACACCGAATATCTTCGCAGCAGTGGGCTGTTCACCAACTCCTAGCGACTCACTGACCTGCTGAGACCACAACTGGTAGAAAAGCCAGATGAACAGAGCACATGGTCAGCGCTTGGGGCTCTCAGCAGTCCTGCTACACTGCTGATCCCCCCACTGCCTTTGGATTAGGCACCACATCGGTCCCTTCTTCTCACACAGACAATCGGGCCATTTTGATCAGGCACCTTCTTGGCCACCTCTACATCAGGCTAAGTCCCGGGGCCTTAGTAACTGGGGGGGAGCTCCCCGATAGCTAGCGCTATCTTCCCTGCTTCAGCGTGCATCGCAGGGGCGGGACGTCCTTCTTCTGCGCTTCCTCTCAGCACGGACTCTCCTCTCCTGCTGAATCTTGCCCATACTGCACCGGAGCTCTCCAGGCTCACTGCTACCTTCTCTACCGGGTCCTGTCTTTCTCTCCTTTCCTGTACCTTCTGCAAATAGGTAAAATCTTTTTTCCAATCTTCCCAGGTCATCACTCTGATGCAAAGCACTCCAAAAAGCCATAAACTTGCTCTTAATAGCAAAAGTAATAATACCAGTTCCAACCACCCACAGCTTTTTATTCCAACTAGCTTGTTCCGTCCGGTTTTAGATCTTAGGGACTCCATTTTGAAGTGGAATTGTTTGAAACACTGGTTTAGTTCCTTTAGATCTGTCATCTTGGCCATAGGACCAGGGGACCTTTTGGCATCCCTCGATATTCAGGTCGCCTATCTTCATGTGCCCAAAGGGCAGGGCCACCATTGGGTCCTCAGGTTTGCAGTTGGAAACTTCCATTACCAATTCACAGCCCTGCCCTTCTTCTATCCTCGGCTCCCCGCGTCTTCACCAAGAGATGGCCTGCCAAGCAGCCTTCAATCGCCTTCAAGGTATTTTCTTTTTTCCATACCGGGACAACTATTAATCAAGGCCCCTCCTTTTACCTGCCTCAACTCATGTCAACTCATGTCTGCAGATACTAACTTCCTTCGCTGGATAGTCCATCCACGCAAGTCATCCCTCCTCCCAACCACCGCATGACATTTTTCTTTTCTCTAAAACGAACTCTAAGTTTTGGGGGATATTCTACACTATATGCATTTTTGAAGAGAGGGGTGGACATTCCCATTAAATCCGATTTCTGTTACAGCTTTTATTAACTTATTCCTGGTGGAAGTAAGCCTATTTTTTTCTATATAGAGTGGTTAATTTAACCTGTTGTGTAAATGCAACTTTACTCTCTATGTGTATTCATAAAGATATTTTTCTTTCCTCAGGAGAACTTGTGGCCTTAAAAAAAGTTCGTTTAGATAACGAAAAGGAAGGTTTTCCCATAACTGCTATTAGGGAAATAAAAATCTTACGACAGCTTATTCACAAAAGTGTGGTGAATATGAAGGAAATAGTCACTGACAAACAGGATGCATTGGACTTTAAGAAAGACAAAGGTAATGCTCTTCATTAGAATAATTAGGATTGATTTAATTTTTACAGGCTGATTCAATAAAGTTTTATGGGCTGTACAATAAAGTGAATGTGTATGTATTGAGAATGGCTTCTTCAGTAGTTAACACTGCAGATATATGATAGGCTGCGCTCTTGTAGATCTGCCAATTCATTATTTTTCTAGTATTCAGTGTTAATATAAAAACAAATGGATGTTGCCTTTTTAGAATTTTATCTTCAAAAGCAAAGAGATGCTATTTGGGTTATGTACCAAGAACCGCAAAGGTTCCCTACCCCCCCTTGTCCTCCCAATGCAGTTGAAGGCTGTGTTCGATATTACATGAAATTTAAAATACACAAAACATTTTTTTGAAGGCATTAAAATAGCTTCATGGTTGGTGTATCGCTAGCATCCTTTACAAATGTTATGATTCTGCTGCACCCACCACAGTTCCTAATTGAAATTCCTGCTTATCTCTGGTACGTTACCGCAAACAGGTTAACACTACTCAAAAGCAGTTATTGCCCTCAAACCCCCACTTTCATTCTTACCTGCTGACTGCCATTACCGATTGAGCAGTTACGAGCAGATACTGCTCCTGAGTGTGCTTGCAACAGTAGCAGAGGACGAGAGACCTATGGCGAGGGATCCATGGTTCTGTAATTGGGTTTTGGAGGGTGTTCCATGGCATGAATAGATTTTATATGGGGCCCCTGTGAATGTTTTATTCAGTGTTTTTTTTTTTTGGAGGAGGCTATGTCATAAAAAAAGATTCCCATTGGCTACCGTGCCCCCCTGTGGTTGCTTTCCTGGTAGTTATGCCCCTGGGGGTGATACTTCAAGTTTTTTTGTTTTGTTTTTTGAGGCTGGAATAAACATTTTAAACTTGCCAACTAAATATTTGTCTTCAAAATAAATGAAGCTCTAAATCAGGAAAAGGTAACCAGTAGACCTCCAGACATTTGAAAACAACTTCCAACATTCTACTATAAGCATTATACAGTATGATACTTCAAACTATCTATATAGATTTTTATATCTGGACTTGCCCTTTAATGTACTCCCTTTTCAAATATCTGGGGTGCACAGTTCTTATGTTTTATCACTACCATGACAACTAACACAATACTGTACCTCAGGTGCCTTTTACTTGGTTTTTGAATACATGGACCATGATCTGATGGGACTGCTGGAATCAGGGTTGGTGCAGTTTACAGAAGACCACATAAAGTCTTTTATGAAACAGTTGATGGAAGGGCTGGACTATTGTCACAAAAAGAATTTTCTCCATCGAGATATTAAATGCTCTAACATTCTTTTAAATAACAGGTAATGTATTGAACTTTATTTCTATGATATATTTGAAATAACCCAGGGTACGAAATTTAAATAAGAACAATATCTACAACTAAATGGGAACTAAAGTTACAAGAAAGCATTGATCCAATAGACAGAGTACATTCACAAAGATATAAAAAGCTGTCTCTGTCTCTACAACAAGCTTGTCTGTTGGTTGATTAATGAAATTAACCTGTGGATACCAGTGGTCAGATCTCATAAGGTTTGGGTTTGCTGTGAGACTAAGTGTATGCAGTACATTTCACATGCTCTCTAGTGCAAATCAGGTTAAGACAAGGAAGCTGCACTGCCCACTAGAAGCTGATAGCCAATAATATTACAACACAGAAACCTGAGTTTTAAGAGTGTAAAATGTATTTAAACAATCTCTGTTCTCCACACACATTCCTTTGCTTTTCATACAAAAAAACCAAAAGTTATCTTAGCAATTTATTTCCTAAAAAGCACTAAGTAAAACAAAAACAAGTCTGGGAAAATTAAAACGTAAACTTATTGGCCTGAAGTTTCTAAAAGTAGAGAATTAGCCTGCTAAGTTACCAGAGCAACTTTACTAATGCAAAGAAAGATATAATGCTTGCTTTCCATGCTCCTTTTCCTTTCTGGGTTCTCGCGATGCAGAATTCAGTGTGAGTTACTGCATCGTTGTAACCTGGCAGATAATGAGCGTGGAGGTAGCCTATCCATTAATGTTAATACAAAAGGTTGAAGATCCCGGTAAAATGGAGTTCACCCCATGCTTCCCAATGTTTTATCAGGTTAGCGTGGGGTTAACTCCATTTTGTGCCACATATTGCATCTCTGGTTTATTCATAAATAGATGTTTCCTGCATATATTTCCCTGCACCATGAAGCAAAGTGGACTAATTTCAAAAATAATGTTAATAAATGTATAGTGGCTTAGGTCCCATAAAGTAGTAAAATTGCCTATAATCAACCTTTTTTTAATGACTGAAACGCAATATTTTTACATTTTATCATTTTGCTCCCCGCAGTGGTCAGATCAAGTTAGCGGATTTTGGACTGGCACGCCTTTACAGCTCTGAGGAAAGGTTTGTGGTAGTCGTCTTCTTCTTCTTTTTTTTTTTTTTTTTTTACATTATTTATTTGGTTTATTTTGCCAACATGTTTTCATAACTCCAAGTGGCAGGGATGTCCCTTAGAAATGTCCTCAATAAGGTACTATATACTGGTTTACACTTACTTTGTTCAGTGGCTCAGTTTTTCACGGTCACTTAAAAAAAGTTTTGCCAAAACCCAATGCTGCAGGGAACAATGTATTGCACTTTAAAACAAAACCCATCTGATTATATTTCACATCTGCAATTCTGTTTAAAGGGTAACTCCACCCCCAAAATCACCTTTTCCTGTAGTGTAGGGCATTCCAGCCCACCCTAACCGCTATGTTTAAATGTTAATAAAAAACCAGAAATAGGCTTACCAAGCTTCAATCCCTCGGCTCTATTGCTACTATGTTCCTGGATGTAGCAATAGGGGCCAGACCGGCAGCCGTGTCTGATTGGCTGACAGTCAGTCAATCAAAGACGCGGCTGCCGGCTATGGAGAGAACCAATGGATCAAAGCTTGGTAAGTCTACTTCTGTGCTTCTTTAAAGCTGGTGGGTGGGGTTGGCCTACACTACAGAAAAAGTATTTTATTGCTAGGAGAGGATGGAAGCTTGAAGGTATCCGGAGGGTGGGAGAGAGACACAATGGGGCCAGCACTGGGGCAAATTTTAGTTTTGGGGGTGGGCATGCCCTTAAATATTACCTTTATTTATGATGCAATTTAACTATTGAAGGGCATTTCTAGCTAAATAACTTTAGCTAGAAATGTTCTTCTCCCCCCAAACCCCACTTTCACATTATCAATAATTTCCAAATATGCCCCTGAAGTGATTTACCTGACCCGGTCCCTCGCCTCCTAGGTGCTGCCCCCTGCTCCTGTTTTGAGCTCATTTCAAGCAAACACAGGAGATAAGGGCTTCTGCGCTGATAGCCTCTTCTTCCTGGTCTCGGCTGTCAGGCGATTGGGCATGACGTCACAACGCGCCTTTACTGACCGCTGCAACCAGGAAGCGTAGCGGCAGTTCGCTGAAGAGCAGAGGATGAGCGGCGAGGGACCAGGTCTAGTAAGGAACTTCAGGGGCATCTTAGGTAAATTTTGATAATGCGAAAGTGTTTTTTTGGGGAGGTGGAAAACATTTATAGCTAAAATTAATTTTTGACTGGTCATGCCTTTTAAAATCTTTCAGGCTGTAAATTTGCTGGCCTTGGACTTAAATGTCTCAAAAGTAATTAGACTACTAGTACTACAAAATTATCAATGATCTTTTTTTAAAACTTGGAACCCAATGACATCACTTAATATTGGGGTTCGTCCTGTAGTGATGCTTGCTTGTTCTGCTTTCAGCTTTGTGTTTAACTAGTGAAGTGAATGTTCAATTGGGTTCCCTTCACGTGAATTTGGTCAAGGAATATTTCCCTTCTTTGCTTTAAAGGGGCGTTTCCATTGTGCATACTGTGTAAGCTTACTTGGTAAGTAACAAAGCTTCCCTTTGTCACTTACCCTGTAAGGTTATACTATATGTGCAGCACATACAGTAAAAAGTAAAGTACAGTGTCAGAAGAACAGCAGAGGAGCGTGATCCCTTCATTCCTGGCTCCTGCTGATTTAATTGAAGAACAGGAGGTAAGACATGGCTCCATTACCTCCCATTCTTCAATTAAACTGAAAACCGCAAACTCAATTTTTCCAGTGGAGATACCATTTGACACTGACACTGAGGCCACACTGAAGTGCGTACGAGTGATACGGGAACGCAAGCGGGCATTTCCGTGGTGCTTGTGCATGTTGGTGTGCATTGTGATTTTGCACTGTTGCGCAAAAAAAGAGCACACTATTGCACAAAACTAACTCTCTATCGGCCCTATATTTTTCCATCTGTCTGCCATTGCCTTTGTTAGTACACAAATAAATGAGGACCTGAACTTCTATATATCCAGCAAATGGTTTTCTTATTCTTTAGCTGTTGTGATAGTATGCTTAGCCATACCATTGATAAACTTCTCTGTACCACCATTGAAAGTTTTCAATTTAAAATATTTAAATGTGGTTACTGACTGTTTAGTGTGCTTACTTATAACTATGGAAATGCTATTAATGCTCTGATATTCTTCCACTTTATAGCCGTCCATACACTAATAAAGTGATTACACTGTGGTATAGACCCCCAGAGTTGCTTTTAGGAGAAGAGCGCTACACACCAGCCATAGATGTCTGGAGCTGTGGGTAAGTAAATGTAATTCTGTGTTCATAGTACTAATATTTTAGGCTAAGTGAAAGTTTAGATAGTTTATAAAACCCACAATCCTGTATGTTGAATAAAAGTCCTTATATTTACCTGTACATAAAGAATATAAATAAACTGCTGGACACAGTGAGCATTTTAGGTGACCAACAAATTTGTGTGTTTTTGGCATCTTGTTTAGCCGCTACAATGATCTATATCACATAGACTATATGCAGATTTGACTTTACACCTTATTAGATACTTTCAGGGAGATACGTTATGGCCCTTTTCAGTCTAAAACCCACGTTAACCCGAAAAAATTTCGGGTTAACGTGGGTTTTAGACGGAATTTAGAGCACAGCGCCATTTCCAAATGTTTTTGGAAACAGCGCTGTGCTAACGATCCAAAACCCCCTACCTCGTAGCGTGAAACTTAACGGTAAAGGTTTAGGAGCGTTAAGGTCGCGCTCCTTACCTTAGCCCAATCCCGCGATGGAATAACGGACGTAATCTCGTTTACGTCAGTTATTGTATCACGGGATCGGGCTAAGGTAAGTAACGCGGCGTGGAGTATTGGATCTCCCGGTTTGTTTGAGAGAAAAATGTTCTAATGATAGATTGAGGGATTTTGTCGTTTTAATATTTGGAAGTTTGAAATATATTTTCTGGTCAACCTTCTTTGGTTTTATTTATATGTGCGAACAGCAACATCTTTAACCTTTTGAAAGCCGTGCCATTGTGAAGAAATCAGGGTTTTACGCAGATAGTAAGTTACACATGCTCACATTTTGAAAAACGTCACTAATACATCAAATAAGGTAGGGAGAGAATTCAGGCTTTGATACTCCCTTTTCAGCAATATGCAAATAAGGAACAAAGACTTCTGGGAATTTACCATGTTTACACATGGAAGCTCTTTGGAACACACTCAGAGAGATTCAATGAAAGTTCTTATCGTTTAAAATGGTGCTAATTTTGCCCCAACCAATCAGATTTCAAATGTTAAATAAGATCTGATTTGTCGGGGCAAAATTAGCACCATTTTAAACTATAAGAACTTTTATTGAATAACCCTGTATGTCTTTAAAAATACTTTACCAGTTTCGGCTTTATTGAGCCATCATATTGCTGAAAAGGGAGTATCAAAGCCTGAATTCTCTCCCTACCTTATTTAATGTACTAGTGTGACGTCTGTCTATAGGCGCTTCACACTGCAAAACCAGAGGCCTGCACTACAATGATGATGGCCCAATAAAGCCGAAACCGGTCTGTAGTTGGTGCTCTGGTTTTGCATTTAGCTTGTGGAATGCTGTAAAAGTCTTTTTAAAGACATACAGGGAGATTCAATAAAAGTTCTTATTGTTAAATATGGTGCTAAATTTGCCCCAACCAATCAAATATTATTTAACATTTGAAAGCTAACCTCTGATTGGTTTGGGCAAAATTAGCACCATTTTTAATAAGAACTTTTTTTGAATCTCCCTGATAGTGTTCCTAAGAGCTTCCATGTGTAAACATGGTAAATTCCCAGAAGTCTTTGTTCCTCATTTGCATATTTTGAAAGGATCAGTCAGGAAACCTTAAATGCGTAAATATTCTTCACCATGTTTCCGTTAACCATATTTTAACATGTTTAAAAGGTACTGTATATGCTTAAGTATAAGCCGACCCATGTACAAGCAGAGGTGCTTATTTTTACCTAGAACTGATCACCTAATATTTATCTCTGTCCCTATTTTTTTTTTTTTTTTAGCAAAGACTTAGAAAAAATCATATTTGTGAATGGAGCTCCATATTTCATTCACTGACAGCTTACTGTAGCCTGCACTGCACCCCGATTGCCCCTAGCTGCCTTAAAGTGTTAGCATGCAGGAAAAGTGCCCAGGGCTGCTAGCTCCCGATCCCCACATCCAATTTGGACCAAACTGATGGGGGATCGAGGGGGAGAGGGTGGCACTTGAATGCTGCCCCCCGATTGACCCTAGCTGCCTTAAAGGGGCAGCAAAAGTGCCTGGTAACTGCTGCGACTCGAGAATAAGCCGAGGTTAACTTTTCAGTCTCATTTTAAAAAATAAAAACCTCAGCTTATACTCAAGTATATACGGTATGTCCACCCCCAAACAAATTTGAATATCACCTAATTGCCCTTCTAATCCTCAACCCTACGGGGTTTAAAATGCTCAAATCTGCTCCCAAATGTACTTACCAGCCTTCATTCCCCCGGCTGTCTTCTGCTTGGCTTTCATGCCTTATCTGTGCACAAAAAAATTTAGAATTAGCCGCAGCAGCGCCTGTGATTGAGTCTCGCCTATTCACAGACGCCTGTTTACTATACTTGCATTGTGGTCCATTTGCTCTAAAAGTTTTAATACCATTCAATAAAATGTGCATTAACTAAATATGAGGTTGAATAGTAATCCACAATGAATGTGCAACGCATAAATAGATTTGTGATAATGAAAAGTTCTTATTTTATATTAATTTAGCTGCATCCTTGGTGAGCTCTTCACAAAAAAGCCCATCTTCCAAGCTAACCAGGAGTTGGCTCAGCTTGAACTGATTAGGTAAGGTCTTCTGCATTTTTGCTGCTATTCATCTCTAAAAAGAAGTAAATATGATTTAATTTTCCACATTATTTTAGTGTTTGGCTTCAAATTACTTCCAACTGTGCCTCCATCCACTAGCACAAACAATACATATCTTATTTATAATTTTGATGGAAGTAATAGCAGGCGATCAGGCAGAACAACTGCTTAACTTGCTTTTAATCCATGTGCAACTGACATGTTTCGGGCCACACAGGACCCTTTCTCAAGTGTACAACATAGATTCACTAAGCTATTAAACTAAAGAAGTAGTCCCTAAAACACCTTTTTATGGACTTGTGAACATGCCTAGATAATTGCCATGCAAAGTGACAGAGGAACAATGTCAATGCCAGTCTGCTTTGTCAGATAATCTTAAGTATATGGTGGCTCCTGCCTTTTATTGTTTAGAAATCTATGTGAAAGAAACCATTACTTTTAGGAAAATGTCACAAAAAGCTTCAATGCTATTTAAAGAACACAAATTTTAAAGAACCCAAAAATAAATCAAATAGAGAGTATTTAATTGTATTTATGTGATTTATAGTTGCTGAGATATTAAGATAGCACTGCTGGACAAAATAATGCTAAAGTTTAGGAAATATGATAGCCTGGGATGGAAATTGGTACAAAATGAGGTTCGTCCTTTCCCATTAATAAATAATAATGCTAATGTGCGATTGGTTGATTGGCCAGCAGTGTAAAGTGGCTGCACTTTCATTATAAACTGCACACATTTTTTACCAGATGCTTCCGGAGCTAGATCACAGGTGAGAGACTCAAAAAATGGGTGGAAACGCATGCAAACATGTGGCAAATATTTTTTCCTCATTTTCACTTTATGTACCTTTTTTTCTTTATTTAATCTTTTATTTTAAAGTGAACTTATATGTTGCTGAGGGGTGAACATGTGAATTTTTAAAGGGTATGTCTACTCCCCCTCCCAATAAAAAATTTCACACACTGTAGGGACTCCCAACCCTAAACATTATATTAAAATTGGGTCACAAATGTACTTCCCAACTTCGTTCCCTCAGCCTCTTCTGTTTTTTCGGGAACGGAATATCAAAAGAGGCGGGACCTGCTGTCACATCTGTGATTGGCTGAAAGTCACCCAATCATGGATGCGGCTGCTGGTCTTCAAATGGGGCCGAGGGACAAAGGTTTGTAAGTACATTACTGGCCCGAATTTGAAGATTTTAATATAGCGTTTAGGGTAGGGGGTGGATCCCTACAGTGTGCAGTACAAATTTTTAAAAGCAGAGCTGAGGGGGCAGACGAGAGCTCCACAGCGCACGCCAGAATCCTCCAGGAGTGCAGGGAAGGGGCAGATACCTTTTAAGATAGAGGCTCCTACTCTGTTTCATGGACTTTCCAGACGGCAGTGCAGGACAGATAGGGAGCAGAGGAGAAAGGTAAGGCTTTAACACTTCACAGTGGGGCATATTTTAGTTTTTGGTTGGTGGACATGTCCTTTGAAGAGCATGTCCACCCCAAAATTAAAATTGGCATGCGAACACCAGAAACGCTAAAACCGCAATACTGACCACTCTCATAAGTGCTTGTACACCAAGATATCCTTCCCGGGCTTTGCCACATGTTCACAGCAGCTCACATACTGCTCTGGGTGTACTCTGCATTCAGGGCTGTGCCAGATGTTTAGTTAGCTACTGTGCTAAGGTTAGAAAGAAGTTAAAATACCTGCAGATCTGCAGTGTTAAAAGATTTTTGCTTATTTGGTTTTGAAAAAAATAGAGTGATGTATCACTTTAACCAGCAGTTGCTGAACAATTACATATTGCAAATCTAATAGAAATGCAGCCACGTGTTTCAGCAGGTAAATTTTTAAACACAGGATAGATTGTGCATAATACTACAGTAGTGTGTGAAAGAGAAAAGCAAGACATTGTGTAAAATGGTAGTGGAGCTTCACATATTATTGCACCCCATTTTATGTTTTATTGTATCCTTCTATCAGCCGGCTTTGTGGCAGCCCCTGTCCTGCTGTTTGGCCTGATGTGATCAAGCTACCGTACTTCAATACTATGAAACCGAAGAAGCAATACAGACGGCGGTTACGGGAAGAGTTTTCTTTGTGAGTTGGGACATAGTGTCTCTTGTTTTTGAACTTACTCTTTATATCTGTTTAATGCACTTTACTTAATAATCTGTTAAATTTTAGTACTTTGTTGAATAATTGCTCATAGGAAAACAATGCCTAACTAGTTGCTACATAATGAGTATTCTATAATAATGGCAATATTATACTTGTGTTAGAAGAGGAATTTCATTTGGTTACTTGATATGACCTTAATGCTATTTCTCTTTCAGCCTAGGGGGACCCAGGTACAGCAGGGGTAAAGTAATCCACCTCCAGGAGCGGACACTTGAAAATTTGAAGACTTCAGAGGCTCAGGTGCTCCTCCCCTTACCTCAAATAGCACAGCCTGCTTCAGTTCTTCAAGTGGCCGCTCAGGATTTGGGACTACTACTCCCATCAGCAAAGGAATCTCTGTGGAGGATGGGCACGGTTGGATTCTATTCCTCTCCAGCTGTCCCACACCGAATATCTTCGCAGCAGTGGGCTGTTCACCAACTCCTAGCGACTCACTGACCTGCCTGAGACCACAACTGGTAGAAAAGCCAGATGAACAGAGCACATGGTCAGCGCTTGGGGCTCTCAGCAGTCCTGCTACACTGCTGATCCCCTCCACTGCACTTTGGATTAGGCACCACATCGGTCCCTTCTTCTCACACAGACAATCGGGCCATTTTGATCAGGCACCTTCTTGGCCACCTCTACATCAGGCTAAGTCCCGGGGGCCTTAGTAACTGGGGAGGGAGCTCCCCGATAGCTAGCGCTATCTTCCCTGCTTTCAGCGTGCATCGCAGGGGCGGGACGTCCTTCTTCTGCGCTTCCTCTCAGCACGGACTCTCCTCTCCTGCTGAATCTTGCTCCATACTGCTACCGGAGCTCTCCAGGCTCACTGCTACCTTCTCTACCGGGTCCTGTCTTTCTCTCCTTTCCTGTACCTTCTGCAGAATAGGTAAAATCTTTTTTTCCAATCTTCCCAGGTCATCACTCTGATGCAAAGCACTCCAAAAAGCCATAAACTTGCTCTTAATAGCAAAAGTAATAATACCAGTTCCAACCACCCACAGCTTTTTATTCCAACTAGCTTGTTCCGTCCGGTTTTAGATCTTAGGGACTCCATTTTGAAGTGGAATTGTTTGAAACACTGGTTTAGTTCCTTTAGATCTGTCATCTTGGCCATAGGACCAGGGGACCTTTTGGCATCCCTCGATATTCAGGTCGCCTATCTTCATGTGCCCAAAGGGCAGGGCCACCATTGGGTCCTCAGGTTTGCAGTTGGAAACTTCCATTACCAATTCACAGCCCTGCCCTTCTGTCTATCCTCGGCTCCCCGCGTCTTCACCAAAGAGATGGCCTGCCAAGCAGCCTTCAATCGCCTTCAAGGTATTTTTCTTTTTCCATACCGGGACAACTTATTAATCAAGGCCCCTCCTTTTACCTGGCCTCAACTCATGTCAACTCATGTCTGCAGATACTAACTTCCTTCGGCTGGATAGTCAATCCACGCAAGTCATCCCTCCTTCCCAACCACCGCATGACATTTTTGGGAATGTTGTTCAACACTTCCCTACAAAGGATATTTCTACTGCCAGAAAAGAGAAAAGCTCTCAAGCGTCTTGCTCTCCAGGCCATCTCTGAACCCCTAATTTCGGTTTGCTAAGCTATGAAGCTGGTCAGGAAGATGGTATCAGCCAACGAGGCAGTCCCTTACGCGATGTTCCACTTACGGCCTCTCCAACGTCACTCATAAGCAGCATGGAACAGGTCTCTGGAATCTCTAGATTCCAGAATCTCCCTCCCCCCTCCAGTCAGACGTTCTCTGTTTTGGTGGACGAAGAATGCCAATCTCCAAAAGGGGAACTCCCTTTGTCTCCTTCAGTGGATGGTGGTCTCTACAGACATGAGTCTGTCAGGGTGGGGGGCAGTGTACGGGTCTCAGACGACTCAAGGTACTTGGTCTCCGGAAGAATCTTGCCTCCCAATCAATGTCTTAAAACTTCGAGACATATTTCTGTCTTTCTCGTTGGACCACATCCCTGACAAACAAGTTTGTCAGAATTCAGTAGGACAACGCCACCACGGTGGCATACATCAACCACCAACAGGGCACGCAGAGCGACATGGCCATGGAGGAATCCCATCAGATTCTCCCTTGGGCAGAACACAACATTCAAGCCATATCGGCAATCTTCATTCTGGGAGTCCTGAATGTGGGAGCAGACTTCCTCAGCCGGCACAACCTGAACCCAGAGGAATGGTCCCTTCACTAGGAGGTTTTCATGACCGTGACCAATCGGTGGGGGGTACCAGAAATCGATATGATGGCATCAAGTCACAGTCACAAGGTCATCCTATTTTGCTCAAGAACACAAGACCCCCATGCATACCTAATGGATTCCGGTTGGTATATGCCTTTCCTCCGATGGCCATGATCCCGTGAATCCTCAAAAAGATCAAACTAGAAAAGACTCCTACAATATTCATCGCTCCAAGGTACCCAAGAAGGTCTTGGTTCATGGATCTATTAAAGGGGAACTGTGGTCCAAAAATTACTTTATGTAAATTGAGGTAAATTGATATATGGAATTGCTCCCCTGAGAATTTTTGCAATTTATTTCCATTGTTTATTTTGCATAGTTTTAAAGATATTTACATTTTTGTGTGTGATATGGCAGCAGCATCACCAGGTCCCCTGCACTTCCTGCTTTCTGCTCTGAAACTGTCGATCTGTCCTGTGTCGTCTCCTCCCCTTTGCAGCCTCCAGTTGCAGGACCCCATGGCCCATTATCTTACAGCCCCATGTGGCCCCAGCCCACTTGCGGGTGCCGTGGCCCCAGCCCACTTGCGGGTGCCGTGGCCCCAGCCCACTTGCGGGTGCCGTGGCCCCAGCCCACTTGCGGGTGCCGTGGCCCAGGACTTCCTGTCTCCCTCACACAGAGGGAGTCTGAGGCTGTGTTCGCCGGCGGCACTGTGCAGGAGAAGCCTCAGGAATGTCTCAAGTCGGCCTCCCACCCATTAACTTTCTGGTCAGTCATTTCTGTATATCTTGGGCTGTGGAGCACATAGAGAGGTAGTTGATGACTCGTTTTAAAGATAGGAAACTGGCCTTTCATTTAAACTTAACTTGTTTGGAGACCACAATTCCCCTTTAAAAATGTCAGTGGAGGATCCGTGGCCTCTAGCTCTTTGTCCGGACCTCATCTCCCAAGGCCCGTTATTCCATCCGGATCTCAAACGCCTCAGTTTGAAGGCTTGGCGATGGAATACCTCTCTTCTTTAAGATGGAAGATTCAATCGTCGGTCATACCCACCATGTTGGCGGCACGAAAACCATCTTTCTCTAAGCTATATCATTGAATCTGGCGAAGATATGCAACCTGGGCGAGTTCTAGGGGTTTTTCTTCTTGCACTTTTGTTCTTTCCAGACTTTTGCGATTCCTACAGTTGGGATTGTATAAAGGGCTCTCTTAATGCACTTAAGGTTCAAATCTCAGCCCTTTCGATCTATTTTCATCGAAGACTGGCCATGCGTAAGGATGTTCAGACTTTCTTGCAAGGGGTGGCCCACTTTCGTCCACCTCGTAAACGATCTGTCCAACCATGGGACATCTCGCTAGTCCTCCGGGTCCTCCAAGGCCCTCATTTTGAACCTCTAACATTCATAGCGCTATCACTGCTATCCTGGAAGACTCTATTTCTACTGGCTATCTCTTCTATTCGGAGAGCAAAAGCCCTGTTAATCCTCTTGGCGGGTCCTCTCGGGATCCAGAGCGTCTTCTCAGACTCTAGCCAGATGGATCCGTAATCTTATTCTGCGTTACTCTACAGGAGCTGCTCCTCCCTTGCAGGTTGTGGCTCATTCGAAAAGAGCACTAGGTGCTTCATCAGCGGCTTGGTGCGGGGCCTCCATAGATCAGATTTGCAATGCCGCCACATGGTCTTCTATTAACACATTCATAAAATTCTACAGACTGGATGTGTTCGCTTCAGCCGAGACGACCCTCGGTCGCCTGGTGCTGCAAGTTGCAGAGGTTTAAATCTTCTGCCCCCCCCTGTAATGGTCTGGACTTTTAGCCTGGGTCCCCCTAGGCTAAAAGAGAAAAAGAGATTTTGTTCTTGCCTGTAAAATCTTTTTCTCTAAAGCTGAAGGGGGACCCAGACACGAGCCTTCCTTAAGTTAGTTAAACTAGTTTCTGATTAGTGTAGTTACTCAGTTTCAAGTTTGGGGCTTGTTGCCAAAAAGTTATGTTTCCTTTATTCCTTCTCTATCTATCTTTGGGGCTAGCTGAAGCAGGCTCCTGGTGCTGTGCTATATAAGGTAAGGGGAGGAGCCACCTGAGCCTGTGAAGTGTCTGCTCCTGGAGGTGGAGTACTTAACCACTGCTGTGCCTGGCTCCCCCTTCGGCTTCAGAGAAAAAGATTTTACAGAGGGAAGAACAAAATTTCTTTATTGTAAAAACTAAACATACCCACACAATCCCATAACTATATCATGAACGGCAGGCTGTACATGCCAATAACTCTAATAAAAATCTTCTGGATGGCTAATAACATGAACAAGCTGATTTTCTTTTTTGGACACCATACACTGTGATTATCGTACAATACCACATACCGTACTATAATATTCAATCCATTTAATTTGGCCATTTGGGGACACTGCCATAGGGGTTACTTGCTGCAGAATCTGGAGCCATGGTTATAAAAGAAAGAAAAGATATTTGAAAATACCAGTATTGCTACTGTCACAGTAGATGGTATTTTATGATGCAGCTATAAAAAATAACATGGTCGTGAAATACTGTTAATTTCTGACCACAGCATTATCTGATGGCTGTGTTGTGAAATAAGGAAATAGCAGTCAATGGGGTTATACTCTGTTGGGTGATGGTCCTAAAACACTATTGCACTAGTACCAGAGTTATCCCAATTTAGTGATATGCTTGTCTCACTTTAGATAAAAATAACAGAAGCCCCTTTGTGCTCTCCGGCATATTTTCAATCAGTGATTGAGGAAATATGGTATATTCTTAGGTTTTGCCAAATAGTCTTTTGTGTTTTTGTACTTTTTAATGCAATGTGCTAAATTCTAAAATCTAAAAAGAGAATTGCATGTTCTATGTCCATGAATGTGTACAATTGTGAATGCTGAGTTCAACTAAAGAAATCAGCATTTTTCTAATATGAAATATTGACCATGTGTATTTGAAATTGGTATTTATATATTTTGTCTAACCTCTTTTTTTTTTTTTTTTGCTGGCCAGCATTCCCACACCTGCTCTGGATCTTTTGGACCATATGCTTACACTGGACCCCAGCAAGCGTTGCACTGCAGAACAAACGCTACAGAGTAATTTCTTGAAAGATGTAGATGTCGGCAAAATGGCTCCACCAGAGTAAGAAACTTTTTATATCTATCAAAAAAAATTTACTTCATTTGTATTCAAATCAATGTAGTGTAAAGTTACAAAGTTGAAAGTTTATCATAATGTTCATTTTGGGTACAAAATAACAAAAATAAAAGTTATACTGTTTTTCACTACCAAAACTCTGAGGCACACCTCTGACTCTTTGAAGTCAAACCAGTGTGCCCCAGCACACCCTTTGAGAAACCCTGAAGTAGACCACAGTTTTAACAAAATGAGTAAAGAAAATATGTAGGAGTTATCCTAGCAAATTTCAGATCACTGGCTTATTTTGTAAGGTACTGCATCTTACCATGTAGGGGGTTGCAATGAGTTACTGGACTGTCTGGTGTCTATGATTGCATTTCTTGGATAATGTAACCCCTTACTGAGCATCATAGTGGGACTCGAGCTTTTTACTGTATTACTTTTTATTTTTAGCTCACAAACAAAAAGGAATTACCACTGTGGTACCTCCTGGCCACTTCTCAAACTGTTAGTACACCAAACGTAAAGATTCCTAGATGTCCCAAGATTTATTTGCATGAAATTAATGGCACACAGTTTTGTTGAATTCACACTGATGGTTTTTGTACTCGGGCGTGGGGATTTTGCTACTTAAATGGATTTAATGCAATAGTTTTAAATCATTTAAAAAAGTAAAATGGCCACATAAAAATTCTATTTCATTGACACATACACCACTAAAGAGGAATAATTTTTTTTGTTTAGCCCTGTTGTAAAGTCTAAGCTTGATTTAAATGAAGGTCTTCATCCTTTCTGATAACTGGTTGAGTTATAATCAGACAAACCTGCATGGCAAATAAACTGTTATCCCTTCTGCTCTTCCTTTAGCCTTCCTCACTGGCAGGATTGCCATGAATTGTGGAGTAAAAAACGCAGGCGACAGCGGCAGAGTGGTGTCACACTCGAAGAACCCCCAGTCATCAAAGCACCCCGCAAAGAGAATGTATCGGTCCAAGGCGGAGATTCTATTAAAAACAGTAGTCCGGTGCCTTCACAGCCAGTGAAAACAGAGGCTGGTGCTCCTGAGTTAGGTGAGAAGGTTTGCCGATGGAAGTTTTAATTTCAGTGAAACATCAAAGAAAAATTATTCACATTTATCATTTACTTAAAATGTGTTTTTTTAATGGATGAATCACACTGAATATGTCTGCCCAGTTGCGCAAGGGAAGTAAGGAAGTAAAGATTTTAGTTATAGCACACATGAATTTTTTTTAACAATAGGCTGCATTCTGTAAAGCCTCAATAGATAATTGTCAGCGGACAACGGACGTGGCTGACAAACACATGTACAGCCTTTCCCAACTTTGTTTAGTGTTCCAGCATAACCGCTTACTAAACGATGTCTGAGAATGATGACTTGGATGCCCTTGGTTCTCCTGCACCGTGACAGCTCTTCAGGTGGCTTCACCATAGTAGCCAAGCATCCTTTCTGTATAGCTATAGCTAGTAAGATGTTAAAGACAATTTGATGTTTGGTCCGACGAATGAGGAATCTGCTGTAAGATCTTTACTACACCATTCCCCGACCGATTTACACTTTACGATTGATGTTAAAACTGTTGAGTCAGTCGTGAATTGGATTGGTAACTAAGGTTTGGGAATGTGATGGGTAACTAACAGTGAAAGGACTCCAATTGGGATTTGCGAGGAGCTAGTTCTTTCCTGTTTCATGGAGCATTTAGGGCACTGAGCGAATAAGTATTTGATACAAACTTGTGAAATTTTACAAGTTTGTGTGGGCAAGATTCTAAACAAAAACACATCCGGACACATTTTCAAGTGACAATATGCCACCCCCAGTATGTGTTGGGAATTGATGTAAATTGTTTGCTAAGGAAACTAAAATTTAGATATAGGTATCGCAAATTGTGTGAGTTTTATAGTGAACTCTGCAGGTGCCTTCTTCAGTTAGAATTTAATGGCAATTTTAGTAGTTCTGCTGCTGCTAGTTGTCTAGAGAAATGTTGCATACTAAAAAGTGCTCCATGGTACCAATTTCCCCAAAAATTCTGTGGGAAAATATTTCAGGAGTTATGTAACTATTTGTACAGAGTGTGTTTGTAGCATCACTGGGACACTAGTTAATATCTACATTTACCCCTTTAAGGGCTAGGCCACACTAGCGCGTTTGTGCTGGCGGTTGCACCTGATAAAATGGAAATCGCAGGAACACGAAAATTCTCGCAATTTACGATGTGATTGCGCATCCGTTTGCGTTTTGGTAACGCATGCCATTCCATAACGGAAAACGCCAAAAATGCATGCGCAAAACGCACAAGAATCGTGCACACGTGAAATAACGCTCGTGATTTTGTGCGCTATTCCTATGCGTTGCAGTGTGGCCTCAGCCTAAAGTAGAGAATATTATGAGAGTCCCAATGTGCAGAGCAGCAGGTTATAAATATTGTGGCAGAAATCTCTACTTCTCTGCTTCCTGGTCAGTTTCCCTTTCACACTCCAGTGTGGCAATTGATAAAAATGAATAGGGCTGAATCCAGGAGACATTAGAGTGGAAGAAAAGTATAGCTGCTTGTCTGCCATCTTCATTTAACTGCTGCTCTGTAAAGAAAGGGTATTAAGATAGGAATACGGTCTGCCACACTATTTCACTTTGGAGAGCGGAATTGTTGACTTTTAATAAAATGTACCATATTTCTGTATGGAATCGAAGGGCTTTTCCAAAATATACCATGCCTAATGGCTTTTAGAGATTTGCCACATTTGGTCATTTTGCTTGTTCCTTTTATGGAAAAGAAATCTGAAAAAACAAACTCGCCAAATGCTGAAAGTTTCTGAGAGTTGGCTCGTTTTTACCACTGTTAGAGGGTTAAGTTGCCATAATATCTAGAATGAAGTGGCACATGAGCTATAAACAGGGCACTTCCAATGTTGTTAAAAAAATAAATTGCTATGGTTGGGTAGGGGAATCACTGTTTTATTTTGTCCTGTGGAGAAACTCTGTTTACATAGCCGATTACTGATGTTTAGAATTATTTAAAAATGCCCATAATTCGCGTTCTCACCTTTTTGGGTCGATAACTCTCGGTTACATACATTAAATTCAAGTGTCAATATAAACTGCAGGACGGAGCAAAGGGTAATGGTCCTAAAGTGGGAAGAGTTAGGAATCATGTACATACAGGCACTTATTATTGAATTAATTTTTTCTCTGTATACATTTTAAATAGGAACAGTTTCCTTCATTTAATAGACCTCACTCAAATACCTTTTAAACCAGCCAAAGATCATGTCTGGAGCTGCATTCTATCCATGGCTAACAAATATAAAAAAAAAAGAACTTTTACAAGACACTGTGCACCACTCCTGTACCCAGAGTGTAAGCATGTTCACTGCTGCCTCAACTGCTGGGATGTCGGTAACCCCATTACTGTCTGGTAAAACGGAAATAAATCATCCATATGTGTAACAGTTTAGCCAGTTTCTGCACCGAGCAGGGTGAGTGGGAATAAGTTTCACACACGGATGGTTTGTTCTTGTTTTAGAAGACTTTAGTGTAGCGGGCAGTAAGAGGGTTATTTTTATTTGTTGCTTAACTTTAAAATGACTTCGAGGTAGAGGGTGTCTAAAGTTAATTGGAGCAACGGTGGAAATTTTCTAATAAAATCACTTTGCTATTTATCGGTTGCTCCAATTATAATTACAGACCCTTATGTATTATAACAATATAATACATAAGGCTAGGGATTTATAATGGGGAGGTGCAGTGGTGTAAATCCTTATTACAATCACTCACTGAGTAACTTCCTGTCTGCCACCGCACCTCCTCCTGTTTCTCCCTCCCTATATTAATAATTTATATAGTAAGCTGTTTTATTGTAAAGGAAGAACCAAGCTTCGTCTCTCATCCTCTCTCCCAGCCCCTGCTTGTTTCACTGATTGGGTTAGGATGTAGATAAGGAGGAGCTAACAGCCCAAGTCAATTCTTTATGACTCACAGGAATGCGTCCGCTCCTCCTATCTACATACTCAACCAGCGAAAACGAATGAGATGGGGAGAGAGGCCAATGCTCGGTTCCTTCCTTTACTTTACAATAAGAATGGCAATTAACCATTTATATACTAAAAATGGCTTCCTATATAAATTACTAATACAGGTAGGGAGAGAGACGGGGAAGGGAGAGAGTGTGTCTGTGCTGTTTTTTTTTTGTTTGTTTGTTCGTCTGGCGTTGTGTATTATATGAAATCATACGCTACCTACAATGTGTAATATACGGATTTACTTCACCTCTGAGTTCCATGCCCTGTATAAAACGATCTGCGGCCTTGTGCCTCTATATGGTCATGGAACTCCTCTGTGACGTAATATCCTTATATTACACTGTAGGTAGCAGATTATCCCTTATATAATACCCAAGTGTCATATTTTATAATGGGAAGGTGCAGTGGTATAAATCAGCTATGTCACTAAGTGACTCATTTATTATATTTCTTATATCCCACTGCCCCTCCCATTCCAGTGTTCATGCCTGAACAATGATTTTTGCAGTTTAACTTCACTAATGGGAATGTCTCTCTCCTCCACAAAGGTTGGTTTAACCGGATAGCTGCTGGACTGGTATATTCCATTCTACTGGTTTTAAGTTGGAGTAGGTAGCTTGGGGGTTTTAAATTAAGCAATTAGGACAAGGCTAGAATTTTTAAAATGTAATTGGGGTGAAGGAATCAGAAACTTTTGTATTATAAGAAATAATGCGCCCCTTCACATTTTAATATAAGGATATTACCACACCTCGCAGTTCCCTGCGCCCTTGTGCTTCTATATGGTCAAGGAACTCCTTGTGGCTTAATATCCTTATATTACACTATAAGGGGCATGTTATCCCTTATTTTAAGTCCCCAAGGAGTTCCATGACCAAAGAAAAGCACATGGCTGAAGGCCGGGAAGATTTATACAGGTCAAGGAACTCTGTGGTGATGTAATACACTTTTAAGGAGGGATTCTTTTTTTAAAATTTTTTTTATTGAATTTTTAAAAAAATGTTGTGCTTTATTATTTTAACCAAAGTTAATGTTCTTTCTTGTAATGGAAAAAAAAGAAACTCTCCCAGAGGTCAATCTAATTGTTATATTCGAAGCGTCACAGAAGCCATTGAATGCGTTGCAAAGAAAAGGCACATGCATTGCTATGACTCATTGAAAAGGCATGTGCACTGTTCTTTCTGTATCCGACTGGTTCTGTTAATGTTTGAATAATGGAGGATTATTAGTTTGCTTTATGGGAGTGCTTTTTAAAAACATTAATGGGTATTATCTATTGATTTTTCCCTTATAAGTAGGGAGATAAAAAGGTTAAGTCCAGACAGGGACATTTAATAGGAGCATCAGTAGCTTTTCATTTTATTATTGTCACTAAAGTGACTGTTTTCATAAGGATAAAATCCATTGTTGCTCTCGTTCTGTAAGCGTCCGTTATATTAGAATACTAGTGGTGGTCAGTGGAATTATGGTAATGGTGAATTATGGCTTTTGCAAAAAAAAAGTTTGCTCATACAGGCAACACCTTTCTTCTATCTGTTAAATACTTGTGTTATTTTTGTCGGCAGTGTATTTTGTGACTGCACTGGTTTCTAAAAGATTTCAGCAGCTTATGCCCTCTACTTGGGCTAACATTGCATGCTGTGGGTAATGTCTTAAAAGCCATAATCACCTTTTCGATGTTCACTTACTCTTTATTTTGTGTTTTTTTTTTTTTCTTCTTAATGTCCAGCGGTTTTAGAGGGTATCACACAGCAGTTAAATCAAAGTGAACTGGCTGTCCTGCTGAATCTTCTTCAGAGCCAGACTGACCTCACTGTTGCCCAGATATCCCAACTACTAAATGTCCAATCCAATCCCGATATGCTGCTGCAGCTGGAGGCCCTTAACCAGTCTATCACAGCTGGTGCTACGGTACCTTCACAGGAGACGGAACCACCCAAAGAGCCCACTAATCTGAATCAAGTGGATCCTGAGGGGGCAGGAACTCAGGGAGAGGTACAAAATATCCTCGCTGTCCTACTGAGCCAACTCCTTAAACCTCAGGAGGTGGAGGAAGCACCGGGAGAGAGTAATGGAGAGCAGAGTGGGAATAACACCAAAACACAAAACAGTCTGGAAGAGGAAGAGGAACCTAAAATTGAGGAGCACCAAAATGAAGTGGAAGAGGATGACGCAGGTAATTTCTGGTCACCCTGAGTCACCCTTCTTAACCGTACCGCAAGTATGGGTGTGGCAGGGGCCTTTACAGTGGTGAAGATAAGAAAATAATGTGAAGCGAATATTAGGCGCTTATATCAGCGCTGTGAAGGGGTCTATCCACTAGAGTTCTTCAGCTTTACTTTTGGGGAGATGGTGTCTTTACAGCACAGGGAGTGGAATATGCAGACACCACACTCATGTATTTTGGTTTATAATAAACTGTAAAATTTGAACTCAGCAGTAATTCTATTTATTTGAGCTTTAATTGTATTGATTAATGGAAGGGGGAAGAGAAGGTGCATCATGGTTAACATAACAAAATAAAAATTGCAGAAAAGTAATAAAGTTTAAACCCAAATATAATAATCTTAAAGAAATGTAAACCATCATTGTGTTTGTGCTTTAATTGTGTTGATTAATGGAAGGGGGAAGAGAAGGTGCATCATACAGCAAATCAACTGATGTAATACTAACTTAGTCCACAGACTGACTAATACCCAACATAAAGATTAAATGATCTTTTTGAGGAAAATTAAGCTCTAAAACCCTTTTCTCTGACATAGCCTACAACAGACCTGGTCAAAATGCCCCGGGGGCCACAGGTGGCCCGTTGGCAGCCCCTGACTGGCCCCTTTATACTAGACCTGTACCCCAAAAAAATCTTAATATCAATTGTCTCAGGGCTGGATAATTAATTGATTTATTTTTATTAAGTTTATTTTATAGAAAAAAAATAACATGATCGATTGATTACTTGAATTTGATGGAATGGATCTAAAATATCACTATTAAAAGTAGCAAATAATAATAAAAAAAATTCAATGAACCAGGTATATTAATTAAATCTTTTAAAAAAAAAAAACAGTTTTGCAATCTCTTTATGAGAATTGAGTATTGGTTTGGTCCTTAACGACAATCCGAGTTTCCAATGCGGTCCCCATAGAAATTAAATTGCCCACCCCTGGCCTACAAACTGCTCATTAAAATGTTTTGTTACTTGCCTTTGTGAATGATTTCTAACCAAAGATATACCTATGCGAAGTATGCAAAATCCCCACAAGATCTGCTGTAACTTTAACCCCTTCTCCACCTTGGAACAGGGAGATACCAATTATTTAATTGGACAGCTCCTCACTCAGTAAAGCATACTGAGCATGCCCGTCCCTCTAGGAGAAAAGATAAGTGGGGTAAGGAGGTAAAGCAACTATCTTTCTTTAGGAATCGATTAAACAAGGCAAGGGATTATATCCTTTTTATCAGAAGCCACTCGATTAGTAGAATGTTTTTTAATCCCTTATTTAGCATCACTTTAATGAATGCCACAGGTAAAAGATCATTTTTAAAATTTTATTTATTTTAATATTGCTTCTTCCATAAGTCTGCTATATAAAATGAACCATAACATGCTACATCTACAATATTTATTTTTTAATTCTCTGCTTATATCCTTTTATTTATATTCTGCATCCTTAAAGTGACAGTTCAGTGGAAATTATCAATATTAGTTAAATTGTTAGTTTGTGTAATGCCTTCCTAGTTATTCTACATATTCTCTCCCATTTTGAAAAATCAGTTGATTTCATACCCTTTGCTGTTCCCTGCTGTTGACATTAGTGAGCTGACATTTCAGGTTCTAACTGTCCTTCTTCTTACCAGAATGCACCACATCCTTGGAATGTTCCTAACAGTCATTTCTACTGATTGGCTGTTGCATGGGTCAAAGATGCTCAGATCTCTACTGAGCAACTGAATCAACCCAGGCGCTGGGTCATGGGCAAGACCATAACGGTCTCTACTAGGGGTCCTGCATACATGAAGTCAGTATTTCTGTTGCATTTATTTATACACAGACAAAATGCTGAATGGGCAGATTAAGGTCATTGGGATGGAAAAATACTGCTCTTTTTTCTGAAAGCATATGTATTTGCACTGAACTTCCCCTTTAACTACGTTTCCTGCTATTTATTTTGCAGGGCCAGGTGCTATATTTCTCTACACAGATATACATGTTCTAATGCTTTTGATTACATTGGGGCGTAAAATATTCACGAAATCCCCCCCACCAAATGTGTTTGTTGATTTTCTTGCATGTGTATGTTTGTCATTCGTCTACTCAAGACTCTTCCATTCTGCATTGTTGCTTATATTTTACATATACCCAGCGAGAGACTGCAACTGACCATTGGCTGGCAGGGTTAGGGTTAGTCAAATTGTATATTGTCTGAGGGAATTTGGCACAAATCGGAGAAAATCCAACAAAATTGTAAACTTGTGTCTACATTGAACATTCAGTCACAAAAGCTTTACTTACTCGCATATGTGCCTGTTCATCTTTTCTCTGTATTGAGCTCTAATAGCAGACATGGGTAATAAAATGGCTGCGCTTTGGAGCAAAAGCATAACATTGTTTTCTTGTTAAACAGGTAGCGAGCCATCTGTACATGCTGTGTTCACAGATCCCAGTTTATTTCAATTGGTCTAATCCTCCATGTTTCATACATTGGGGGACACCAATTAAATACTTATTAAGCATATTTACATTTAACTGAATTTAATTTTTCCTTCACAGTATTTTTTCTTTTAATTGCACTTTCATGTTATCTAAAAATAGAAAATGTCCTAAATGGGTGCTGTAATTTCTAAATAACAAATATTTTTAACTCATTTCTGAAAGTCGTCATCATTGTGGAGAAATCTGTAATTTTTCAGGTTTGGTTTTTTTTTTTTTTTAGCCCTCATTATCATTTCATTCTAGCTGTTCATCATTGTTTAGAGAAAGGTCACAGGTAAGTTGCCTGGGACTTGACAAGTCCGGAATCTCCTTTAGTATACACAAAACCCCTTTATTTGGTAATGCTGCATAATATAACCACAATTATGACTTTTATCCCCTTAAGGCCTGTGGAGTTTCATCTCTGTCATGTAGTTAAACCAGAATTTTTTTTCCCCATCCAAATTTCCAGTAAAGAACATATAAACCCAAAAATCTTGTGGTAATACCTACGATGCTGTATTTAATGTCCAAAGCCCTCTTTATCACAAAGAAAATTGCATGGCCATATCTATGTCTATCTATCTATGTCTATCTATCTATTAAAGACCCCTCATGAAGAGCACAGGACACTTGTAAGTTAAAAGTACAAATAATGTTTATTGCCACAACCCGAACATAAGATGTAAAAACCAGCCCCACATAGCTTCTCACATCTCTATGAAAATGTAATAATTGAGCTTCACGAAACACAGCACCTATAAAACCACACCACTGACTATATTTTAGGTTATTATAAGCTTGGCTACAATCTCATAGTCACCTTGTATCAATTGGAGGATACAATGTTGCATTCCTCAATAGCAAAGTGTACTTTATAGTAAGAAACAAGTCCGATAGATGCTAAGCACTGTTCAGACCAGTTGGCGTCCTTCTATTAGCTTGCAAAGTACACATTGTTGCACGTCCAGTGCCTTTGGCTAGACACTTAGTAACAGTTTGCAGCGAGACATAGTTGCACCACATGGATCAAAATAAGTGCATATACTTGCCGGTACTTTGTGTGAGAAGCCAGGTCAGGTAAGCGCTGTGTGGAGTTAGCATTTATACTTACAGACGGCCATACTCTTAACCCATTCATCACAGATCCAACTCGCAGTCCAGATACAGTACTTGTACCTCCGCACTACCTGATAAGAACTTCTTAGCCCTCAGTAAGTGTGTGGCAGTCTTAAGTGGATGCGGATCACTGACAGACACGTGTTTCACCCCTATCTTCCGGGATTGGTGACAGGGCTTCCTCAGGGTCTCTCTCCATTATGCAATATGGATGTGGACATTTTAGTATTCAGTTCAGGGATGCCTGATATTGGGTGTCTGTGGGGTATTTCTCTTATTACATTTTCATAGTGATATGAAGCTATGTGGGGCTGGTTTTTACATCTTATGTTCAGGTTGTGGCAATTAACATTATTTGTACTTTTGACTTACAAGTGTCCTGCGCCCTTCATGGGGGGGGGTGTCTTTAAGCATGGACGTAGTAGATATGGCCATGCAATTTACTTTGTGATAATATGTGTATTTACTCTGGTGCATGGGCTTAATGAGCCTAGTGATACATAATTATAGATTTGGCTGTGCATCCATCCCCCCCTCTTCCAAAGCCCCATTTATCCTAGTATCCTGTGTCTGGTATCGACAAATAGTTAGAGCTGCACTTGGAAGAGTTTTTCTGTGGGTTAGTCATTAACCAGGAATGTACCAATCACAATCTCCTCATTTTTTCCTTTTTCTCAGTAGTGTTTCCTTCATGTTTTGGTTGTAAAAGTTATTCATCTCATCAAAACCTTCTTGTGTTTTGTGTACTTTTCATTATTTGTATTTATAGAATTCTACATGATCATCAGCATGTGATTAAACATTTTTGCCCATAACAGATTAGGATTTCAACACATGCACAAAATCCACCACAAAATCAACACATGCTAGAAAAAGAGAGAAATTATGTACATTAGCAATGTCACTTTTATAGGTCAGTTGTAAATAATGTAGAGAAAGATGAGGTACCTCTCAAAAACTTCACGCAACTCAGTAATGAAAATTGTTTTTTGTTTATTGCACACAACATGTTTCGGACATTTATCATTGGTGGTAAAGGATGTAAAAAAGACGAGGTACCTATCAAGGACTTCACTCAACTCCGTTTTGAAATCGCTTTCTGTTTATTGCATGCAACATGTTTCGGACATTTGTGGTCCTTTATCACGAATGATAAAGGACCACGAATGTCCAAAACATGTTGGGTGCAATATACAGAAAGCGATTTCATAACGGAGCTGAGTGAAATCCTTGAGAGGTACCTCGTCTTTTTCTACATTACAGTACTTAGGTGCTTTGGGGCAGAGAAAAGAGGGGGGACCAACTAAGGCAGTTATTGTTTGTGGAACCTGGTTTTTCAACTAAACACTTCAAGATAGTGTCATGGTGTTACTGAAATAGGTTAATCTAATTTGAAGTAGCAGGGATCTTAATAGATTAAGGATTGCATTAGTTTAAACCCAATAACTGAACTGAGAGAAATTAATATTTTAGTATGATTTGTCTTGGGGAAACTGTGTAAGAATGTGGACTGTTTATATCACAAACTTTAGATTAAATAAACAAAATTTACTGTGGAAAAACTAGTTTAGCAGTAATGAGAATGGTTAGAAGGGTAATACGCCAGACATATGCTATTTAAATATTAGATAGTTTGGACGTTTATTCCTTAAATATTTCTGATGTCTATATAGTGCATATTCGTTCTTGCCTATATACATTCCCGTCTGGCCCAAAGTGAGTAAGGCTAGATGTGAGGTCCAAAGATACATGACATACGTTTTGTTATCATAAGTGATATTTATTTTGATAGGTATATATAGTTAGGAAAGCCTACTTTGAAGAATTTTCATGAATTTTCTGCCAATATTTACTACAATGTAAGGAGCCTTCTTATTCTATGTGTAAATGTTTCTTCTTCTTTATATTTTATTTATCTGTATTTAAGATGGTGTGAAACGGAATAACCCTCCCACAACTTGCCATCCACGTATCCTACCTCCGGAGAAGAGACCCCCAGAACCTCCTGGGCCCCCTCCTCCACCCCCACCGCCTCTTACAGAAGGAGTCACCCAGGATGTTAACCCAGTGGTTACTGCTGCTCTTTTTCAGCTGTTTTCAAATCAAGAAGTAGAGGCACCTGCAGTAAAAAATGTTAGGGAAAGACCAGCCCATCGACCTTCCCATGATTTATCAAGAACACATTCTTCTAGGACTTACAGCTCTGAGGGCCTAGATGAAAATGTTAATACAGGCCTGGATGAAAGAGACTCTGGACAGTTGCTTGGGGAATGTTCACCACAAACTTTAGACAAAAGTAGGACATTCCCAGGGCAGCTTGGGGATTCAAGTGGTTACCAAGGAACTGGATCAGTGCAGTTCCCGGGGGACCAAGACCTCAGGTTCACCAGAATTCCACTAGGGATGCACTCTGGCTCAGTGCCTCCATCTGGACAAATAGAAGGGAGCAGTAACAGCTCCCATCTTTACCAAGAATCTGAAACCCCTAGCTACAATGAATTGGGGACAGGGACAAACCAAGCCTGGGCAGACCCATCTCAGGCATTTAGCAAAGTCTACAGGGCTCCCACAAGGGTCCCTCCACGAGGGGGTCAAGGAAGAGGAGTCCCTTTCTGAACAAATTTGCCTTCTTCAAGCTGGTTGATGCAAAAATGTTTAGAAGGAGCTGCTGCCACTGTTAAACAGATATGAGCAGAGCCACAAGAGAAAATGTGGTGACTGGGGCCGTGTTTAAAAAAAGGCTTTCCAAGGGGTAGATAATTATCCCCAAGGCCTCAATTCTGCTCTGACAGATAATTCCACAGATGTGCATGGAAACTTGGCAACACAGACTACATGTTTTAGTTACTTTGCTCCAAGTTTGCTTCCCATGCTTTACACAAAGACTTGTAAGTCCACTGTTTCATGACGGTTAAAATAAAATACAGAAGTATAAATGACTGTTTCTTATAGAATAACCATTGAAATAGCCGTTTCTTCAGCCAGTTAACCCTAAAATAGCTTACACTTTGTGGAGCCACTGGTAATTGAAGTGGTTGCACCTCTTGCAATTCTGTGAACAGAATTAAACACAAGGGATAGTAGCTGGCTGTGTAGAATTCTTGATTTGTTTTTGTTACACTGCAGGAAATAAGATGGGGTATATGTATGTATATGTTCTGTATACATGCACACACATCACACCTTTCCCTAACAGACCACTCCCTCCCCTTCTCTACGCTAAAACCACCTTTGCCCTTAAAATTAATTTCAGAGGACAGGTCATGGAACGTTCTGCAGTTTATGTTGATATGCATTTTTTAAGGCTAAGTCAGGCCAATGGAAGAAAACCCTGCTTTCTTTTTCTTTGTTTTGTTTTTCATTGTTCCGACAACATTGAAACTTTGACCTTTTTTTAAAAGTTGTTAAAGGGCCTAGACAAATAAACCAGAGTTTAAAAAAATACCTCTTGCAATGTATTACGTGATTTCTTAGGGTTTACAGATGGAGTGCGGTAAATGTATTTAGAAAAAGGTGCAATACAGGTCCTTAGGTTTTTTTTTTTTTTTATAGTTCCCATTCAAAGGGTGGGTGCATGAATTGATTTATTCCCTAAGCCACGGCCAGGTGAGAGCATTGAAATGGTTATTCTTTGTGTCAACAAGGGATAATGGTAACGTAATGTTCAATGCTGCCACCTGGCCCCAGCCCTAATGCTGAAAGGGTTACTGCTTTCCTATGCTGAATAAGAAACAAAACCTGTGACGCCTGGAAGGTGTGTTTAGAAACTTCCCAAGCATAGTCATATAGTAGTTTTAAACAGGCCAAAGACCTAATAGATTTAAGTTATAATGTCCCAGAATCTACTTATTGCAACACTTGCAATAAACTGGTAATATTTATACAGTATGGAAAAGGCCTTTTTTTAAAGTTTTTTTTATTTAGCCATGTACTATTTTGAAGTCTGTTGACCACCCCTACCCTTGACAATTCCCTGCTTCACGCTGCTTTTTTTTCTCTTTTGCTTGCTTATGCTGGGTACACATTAAAGATCATGCTACTCACAGTCCCGAGGGTTTTGCCTATGTTATCCAGTCCTAGGCATCAATTAACAGATTTGGTGTTTCTGTATTGCAAGGCAGGAGTGAAACTTGCATCAGTCAACTTGGCTACCCAGGTGCTTCCAAACTTGTAGAAGAAAAGTAATACGGAGCACTCCTGGCACTGGGATTTGTTCAACGTTTTATTGTGCAAGGTCAACACATTTCTGTCTTGTCCGGACCGTTCTCAAGACCTTAAAGAATAATTTTGTAAACAAACTAAGCGATCACATCTATGCATTTAGTCCTCTAAGGGACCCTCATCCTGAAAAGCATAGATGTGATCACTTTTAAACAGTTTGTTTAATAAATTCTTCTTGTTTAAAAATCCAGATGAGTGCTCTGTAATACCTCTGCCTTGTGTGTGTATAATCTCCTCCACAGATACTGTAATTGATTGTATCCAACGTTAAATTAACCCTTAGGATTCTGCTGAAGCAGTTAATTTAAACAGTTTGCTTTGGTAAAGCAATATTTAAAGCATGTGTGAGTGCGATGCTTTGAAAAGACTGAATCCAGCCATAAATCACAGATCTTATCTTAAACATCTTAAAGACGCCATTACCCTAAAATCAACCCAGTAAAATGCAAATACGGTGTTAATGATTTAATACCTACCACAGTTTGTAGTCTAGTTCAGGAAATAAATTAACAAGCGTACTTTCAAGATTGACAGTTTGCTTTAGGCTAGATGCACAGGGGGTTGATAATTCAGGCAGAAAAGGGCATTTCAGTCAGTCGAGGTAAAATATTTTCTGGTAGATTAGTAGATAGGACATATTGGTAATTCTATTTCAATACACAGGATAAGCAGTCAGGGCAAAGATCTATTGTATGCCTTTCTTTTCTACCAACATCCTACGGAGAGATATCTTGGCAGTAGCTGGCCCATGTGTACCTAGCCTTACAAGCACTAAAGTCTTTTTCACTTTCAGGTTGGGAGGTGCAAGGTTAGAGAATGTTCCCATTGCTTAGACTTGTCATTTGAAAATGAAAACAAGCTTTCAGGATAAGGCAATGTGAAAACTAAAATCTAGAAAGAAGAAAGGTAATTTCTGTACTTTCTGCAGATTAATTTAAAAGGCAATAATTTTTGCTTCAATTCACCTTATTGACACAAAAAAATTATCAAAATAACTTTTCCAAGTCCAAAATGGCATTTATTGTGTCTTTAGAGACTGATCACCTATAAATAGGCACAATTTGTGCCTGGAAGGTGTCCCCTCATTCTGCTGTACTCTGGATGCCACCAACCCCCCCCCCCCAACCCCACTTTCTTTTTACTTACCTTCCCCCAAAGTGGCCTCTGAAGATACAAGACCCGGTCCTTCGCCATTCTGTTGTGCCTCTATGCTCTGATTCCTGGTTGCTGCTATCAGTCTAATGCGCACCGGTGATGTCCCAGCCAATAGCTGACAGCTGCAACCAGGAAGCACACTGATGCTGTGCACGCTCAAGGAAGGCTCGCAGCAGCAGGCAGTTATATCTTCAGAGGCATCTTGTAAGTATCTTTAGAGGCATCTTTGGGGAAGGTAAGTAAAATGAAAGTGGGGGGGGGTGTTAGAATTTAGTTTAATAATTGGACATGCCCTTAAAAAGCCTACCATAACCCATGTATAAATGAGAGCAATTAGCCAACGTATTAAAAAAGAAAAGTTCACTACCAAAGTGAACTATTCCTTTAATGCATTGATTGAAGACTGGGAGGATAAGGAGCTATGTCTTACCTCCCCTTCTATCAATGCTAGTGGAGCCAGGAATGAACTTAGAGCAAACTTACCTGTTACGCCATCCTCAGCAGCAGCACTGAAATTCCTGACCGCTTCCGGGTTCTCTTTAACTATAGCAAGAATTATTGCGCATGCGTGCTATAGCTGTACAGAACATGGAAGCGGTGGGGACCTGTCAGTGCTGCTGCAGGGGAATCGTGTAACAGGTAAGTTTGTTCCTGGCTTCACTTGCGTTGATTGAATAACGGGAGGCATAGCTCCTTAAGCTGGGTACACACAATGAGATATTTCGGTCCAATCGACCGATAGTTCAGTGTATTTGTCGATCGGCCCGAAATTATCGCATTCGAATGAGGCCATATCCGACTGTTCGTCCGAATCAGACAATCGGACATGGTGGAACATGATCGGTCGTGGTAACTGTCTGACGCGGCTGCTTTTGCCGTGACCGACAGTCCTTCCTCCTGGTCGACTGGCCGAAAGTATCTAATGGCCGGTCAGGAGGAAAAATCGCTAGGTGTGTACCTAGCTTAATTCTCCCGGTCTTCAATCAATGCATTAAAGGAATAGTTCACTTTGGTAGTGAACTATTCCTTTAAACTAATTGCTTTCATTTATCCATGGTTTATTGCAGGCTTTTTAAAGCAGCGACCTAATGTAGATAGTCATTAGGCTATTATTATTGTATGTAGCAATATATATAGAAATGGGATACTATACATCCACACATAGTGCAACTAGAGACCAAATTTATTCAATACATAAAAAAATTAGAAGCCTAGTGCACATCCAATTAATTTGCTTACTTTTTACTGTATATTAAAGCCTGCCCTTCTCTCTGGATAAATTAAATTGCTTTAATTTATCCAGAGAGAAATGCAGGCTTACCGTGCTCCACTCGTAGCCGCTTCTTCACTGAACAGCTGTTCTCCCCCGATCGCGCGCCCTTTTGTATTAAGATAGGGCGCGTGGTCGGGGCAGAGCGGCTGTCAGTGAAGGAGCGGCTTGCAGTAGAGTAGCGGTAAGGTAAGTTTCAGGTCCCCCGAGCGTCCTATTATTCACAGGGAGGTGAGAATAAGCGTTCTTATTCTCACCTCCCTGTGAATAATAGAAACAAATGGCAAATAGTTATTTTTATGGGTAATGGAAGTTTACAGTCCCTTTAAACCCAAAACAGAAATGAATCTACCTGGGTGAGCTTTACCCTATTGCAGAAAATTGGCTGGGGAGAGTAATGTTCAGTATTGGCCTTTTTTTTCCCTGTTCTGAAAAATTACCTCTTTAAATTTCATGTCCACTCCCATATCTAAAAATGTATACATTCAAAGGAACTACCCAAACCTAGAAATGCATTACTTAACCTTTTCCCAAACACTCTTAAATTTTCCTTTATACCACAACCCCTTCAGCTGAAGTGGCCACCTCCTCTGCCACCTCCTCTGCTGGCTTTGCAAGCTGTTTAAGTCATTAGTCATGATGTCACCATAACTGCTGCAACCCAGAAGAGGTGTCATGAAGAGGAGAGCCGGCGATGGGAAGTATGGTGGGGGAAAAAGCTAAATTAAGTACCGTTTATTAGTGATGAATCCCAGTTTTAAAAATAACCTGGTTTCACTTGGAACTCCCGGTTATGAAATTCTGCGGATCAGATGGATTTTCTTGAAATTTTCTAAATTTGAAAATTCTATTTGTATATCAAAAATGTGAAAATTCTAAAAATTACGATTTCATTTGGGTTTAAATCAGATTTTTGGAACTTAACATTCATCTCTATTTTATATACCCCTTGGTTATGAGAATGTTGGGCCTAAGGATAAGATTTGCAGGTGGGAATACCTTTATAAACCTGGTATTGCCCTGCATGAACCTTATAAACCAGATCACATACAGTAGTATTTGTGTTAGTTTTGAATTTAGGATAGATCTTTGCATTAATGACTGATTTGTGCAACCAATTACAGATCACTGTCCTATTAAAAACAGATGTACTCATTCAGAGCATGGCAGCATATTTTCTGTATATGTACATCTAATATGTTCAATGAGATAACCACCAACCATGATTTTCTTTGAATTTATTCTACCTAGGGTTATTTAGGGCTAGGCCACACTGCTGCGTATTTACCTTACGCGTGATCCTCTGCAGCAGCATAGACAAGTGCCGATTATCTATAGCACGCAGGAAACCAGGAAGCGGTCAGTAATTTTCAATGCTGTTGCGGAGGATTGCGTGTAAGGTAAATATCTTCGTCTGTGGCTCCTGGTCAATTGATTGAAGAATGGAAGGTAAGGCAGAGCTCCTTTACCTCCCGGTCTTCAATTAATACATTAAAGGAATAGTTCATTTTTCAACTGAACTATTCCTTTAAACTGCTTTCTGAGGAAGTCATCATAGAAAATGCTTAGAGGTCATGTTCACAGACATTGGGCTAATCTGTAATGCAGGTGATCTCCCCTTTTCCTTTGCCTCTCAAAACTTTGTCTCTCCTTCAGAGGTTTTACTGCATGGGCCAGTTGTTTTTTTTGTTACAAACTTTTACATGCTCAGAGGAAGCAGCTAGCTGCTAGGGGAAGGGCAATGGCTGTGATATCCTCTGTTACATCCATGACTGATAGCTGCTAACTGCAAGCAGAAAATGGCGTGAACTTTCCCTTTAAATGATAAACAAATGTGAAGGAAAATTTAAGAAAAGTTTAAAAAAAAGCATGCCCAACTTTGCTAACAGGATCAGGAAACTGACAATACCCCCATATGCTATGCTACATCCATGTGCACATGCCTGTCCATTCTATTTCTCCTCTGGTGACTTGGGGCAATTGGAGTTTACTTGCCAATGCATGCAGCTTATGTCTTCTGAACTGCAAAATAAAATTATATTTTGTTAGATTAGTGTAAATTAAGAAATAAGGTGTTAGTACTTTTTAACTTGTGTTCTTTGTGAGGCTACTTTCACATGGAGCAGATCCTTAGTGTTTCCAGATGTTCGGTGGTAGCAGAATACCACATGTAGCATTTCTCGAAGGATGGGCCACTGGGGAAACTGCTCCATAAGCATAAAATGCAGCTCATTCCATAGTAGCCTTAAACAGAAAGGAGAATGAGTGCAAATCCTGAGTGTACTGTAAAGCTTAGGGGGAGGTTTTAAAGGTTTGTACACACGTGTGGGTCCCGATGCACGATGTGTACGAACGTTCGTTTCGGATGATAATCGCCCGTGTGTAGGGCCTTTATCCGCCCGAAACGGACGGTCGTTCGGGGATCCACCAAGTCGGTCGTTCGTCGATCCCCGACCAAAAGTCCGTTTTGGCCGATAAAGGCCCGGGCCGATTATCGACTGGAACAAATGTTCGTACACATTGTGCGTCGGGACCCGCGATCACGTGTGTACGAACCTTTACAGCAAAAAAAATATTACTGTAAATTCCAAATATACTAAATAAGGCAGTGCACCCCACTTTTTGTAGAATTGGAATGAATTAAGGAAATGTTTAGGCTAAAACCATCATAATGTTGGATCAAACAGGTTTTGATGGTCATTGGACATGTGTTAAACGCAATCTCAGGATCAGACATTATTATGGATTTATATAGCGCCAACATCTTCCGTGGTGCTTTACAATTACATGTATACATTCACATCAGGTCCTGCCCCAAGAGCTTACAATCTAAGCACATTTATTTGACACATACAACCTATCAGTATGTCTTTATGATTGTGGGGGTAACCGGAGAGCCCGGGGGAAACCCACGCAAGCACGGGGAGAACATACAAACTCCTTGCAAATGTGTCCAAGGGTGGAATTAAATTCAGGACTTCATCCCTGCAAGGCATCAGTGCTAACCGCTGAGCCACCATGCTGCCCTAGACATAAACTTATCCCTGCAGACCGAATGCTACTGCGGCCCCCAGCCTGTCCCTTGTGAAAAACAAATCTAATCTATACAAAGTGTACATAGCCGATAAGTGCAGTGTGTGCGTGCGGGGTAATGGTTTTGCATTTTGTCCATTGAAATCTGCTGTGAATTTGCCACAAAAACTGCATTTGTATCTCCAAATATTCCAGCCCTATAACCTTGAATCTGCTGTTTTTAATTATACCTCTTGTGCCTTTCAAACTGTGTTCCCTCTAAGCTGTGTGCGCACACAGGTCAAAGTGGTGCGCACACAAAGATCTGCTGTATGTAGCGCAAACAATTTGATTTTCTATGCGCACAGACAATTTTTCTTCCCTCTCAGCTGATTTGTAATTAGAGGAAATCAAATTGATTTTTATCATTATGTTTATCTTTCTTCCCAAAGTTCAGAGCCCCTGGTGTCTGTCTCCTCCACTTTTTTAGGATGCTCAGTGTACTTCATCTACATTGTCTTCCTCTGTGTTAAGGGCAGGAGTGAGGTGTTTGGACTGTTTCCTTTACTAAAAGATTTTCATGTGTCAATAATGGTGGATTATTGTGATGAATATTTTTTTTTCTGTTAGTCTGGGCTACAATTCAGATAAATAGGATTTAACAAAGTTCTTATTAAACAAGCTTTGAGATGCACGTTTGTTTTAGGGTTTTTTTTTGTGTGGGGGAATATTTGTTTTGCTTTTGCAGTAACACTAAAATGTGAGGGGGGAGTATATAATATTGTAGGAGGTAGGAAGGTAGCAGTCAGTATTCCTGTCTCCTGTTCTTGCACCGTGAGCTGTCAAAGTTAGTCACTCATGCCCACAGCTTTCCCATCTCTGTCCTTCTCACCATCATTCTCTAACGTAAGTGCTTGTGCATGTATCCAGCACTGTCAGTAACCAATAAGCAACTTTATTACCTTACGGTTAGGAGTGAAGTTTAGCTATATCAGCCCAGATGTGGCTAAACTAAAGTGAACTATGAATGTTTGAGATAAATCAATTACCCTTTATCTCTAAGATCCCTTCCCCTTTAAATGCTAGGAGGATCTAGCCATATCTGAACTCGTTTTAAGGGACTGCCTTCTTAGAGACCTCGTGACCCTGACGAAGCTATGGCGGATGATGCTTAGCGAAACACGTGTCGGTTACCCGGGAGAGGATCGTTTGTAGCAGCAGCTAGCTGACCTGGCGTATGGAATAGGAGTTGGAGCTGCTGAAACTGTGATGCAAGTTGACTGAAACCTATCTCTGACATTGGATTCAGGATCGGATATACGGGTGAAGAGTGTTGGTCCATCCCTGGGAGCAATAAGTATAATTACTTACCTGTGTGACCTGGCTTCTCACGGGAAGTCCTGTACTCTTTATTGTTGTTCCTGGATATTGTTTTCCACTATTCAAGTCGTGCTTGAAGGGGGGGGAGACTGGTTGGGGGGGTGACTCCATTGTGATATTTTTGTGATATGATTATGCAATATATCTAGCTCATTAGGTTGATTCCTGTTTTTAGAGAGTGTACAATAAACAGTATTTTTTAACTTTTATAACCATTATGTGGTAGTGCTTATTATGGGATGGTCTTGTTGTTTTGGGGAGTGTTTTTCCCGTTGGTTTTTCTGGAGATATTAGGGTTACCTCCCTTAGCACCACCCGATTGTGGGTGTCCCACGTGGTTGATTCATGAGCAGTGCATCTATCCCTCAATAGTAGCAGATGTGGCTATTTGACTACTGAAATTTTCAGACTTGTCAGATTAGAGAACGACAATCATCTGAGAATGGTCCCTCCATACTATATATAGACATATTATTGTATAATGTATAGAAGCGTTCTATACTATGTATAGGCCAGTTTAGCCATTGTGTGCCTTAATCCTTCATATGCAGTCCTTTTCTGCAGAGGATAACGCAGATAAACAAAGAACCTTTTAGCTGGATGAAAGCGCCCAAAGGCAGCTCTGCCTTTTTAAATGTAATATTCTTTACCGACAAATGGTTCATCCAGACCAACATTTTGCCAAATAAAAATCATTCTGGAATGTTCATTCATTGGTTTTGGGGTATTGATTGTGCTAAATTATTAGATCTGGTACAAATGGGCCTGTTTTGGCCTGATAATAATGTACTAATCAAAATACCAATTAATAGCCTGGTGGTACATGGCAATATTTCTGCCTATTTTTGTGGCCTAGTTAACATTGCATGACCAGTCATGATTGTCCAAATTATTTGATTGTTTGAAATCACAGATGATCGTACCAAAATATCAGAATGAGTGAGATTATTAGGGCTAAAATTTGGACCTGTGTGTACAAAGCCTTAAAGGCAGCATTCTCTTTATAGGCCCCACTATATTAGTTTTCACTTATACAGCTGGGATCCCTCACTGCTACGGTCTCTTCACCTTCCAGGTACGGCCGTGAGGGTTGTAATAAACTGCATGTTCCATTTAAAATAATGGACACCGATATGCAACCACATGGAAACATCACACTAACAGGGTTATTCAATAAAAGTTTATATTGTTAAAAATGGTGCTAATTTTGCCCCAACCAATCAGATGATAGCTTTCAAATGTTAAATAACATCTGATTGGTTGGGGCAAAATTAGTACCATTTTTAACGATAAGAACTTTTATTGAATCTCCCTTTAAATGTTCCCCCATGTTAAAGCACACTGTAGTGTGAACGTAGCCTAAACAATGTACGGTCAGAATTACATGACCGCATATTCAGTTATTTTTTAAAGTTATTGTGTACGTTCATAACCATGTTAACTTTTTTGTTTATTTCAAAACAACTTTTTCTTACCATTCCTTATGCGTATAAAAAAAAGCCGAGGGTAGAAATTATGCCCACTACTGCCTTAGTTGCCCTTTAAAAGGACAGCAGAATTCCCATACAGTAATAGCCAAATCCAGTATGTCTGTTACTGTATAGGACTACTGTCAGAATCAGAAGCCAACCTTTCTCAATATATACCATCCTCCTGATTCTGTGTTTTTAGACATTAGTTGCCCTTTAAATAAGTTATCCAACAGTTACCCCCAATTCATACTTTCATTGCTGGGTGTTGTAGTTTCCAAACATCTGCAGTGGCAAGCGCTTTTGTAGGCCCAAGGTTAAAATGCATATCAACCCTACAACGTAAGAGCAAGTAGTCCTACCTCCCATTTTGCGGTCTTTGAATAATTGAGAGCTTTAGAAGTATTACTGACAGTTCCTAGCTCTCACTTTGCTTACCTTAATAATATTGTTACAAATGTGTTTTTCAAGCTTAGGAACACCGCTATGGCTAATACCCCACTATCAAACCCAAATTACACCATGGTTTACAAAGTTATTTTGTTCACGTTTTTATCGGCACTATTAAATGCTTAACACTAAAACGTGTTTAATGCAGCGTTGCAATGGTTTGTCTTTCACAACATGATGCATTTAACATATTAGTGCATTCTAATTCCTAACCAAAATTGGATGGTTTTTTCGGGTGGCCGCGGGGCAAAGTCTGACCGTTGGAAAACCAAGCCCGTTGAGCGGTGTTCTATGGACCGCACGCACGTGGGAATTGAAGGCCGTGGCTAATTTTTCCAACAGAGCTTCATTACGACCGCTCGCTAGTTGCAAACGGTTGGAAAAAATAAATGCTATGGTGTGTACCCAGCCTTACTTTAACCCCTTTCAGGGTGTTATGAAGTTGTGGTCCAAAAATAAAGACAGTCACACTAAACAGACAGACTCCCAGCATTCCCCCTCAAGCACTCTGAAACAGCAGCCAGGTAATTCTTATGTCGTTTTTAAAACATCTGGAGGGCTACCCTGGCGTAGAGGAGACCACACTTTAATAAATATGCCCCTATAATTCTGGCCATACATCACTCAACTAGCTACCTAATTGGGAAATATTGATCATTTGCATTTTGTGTATCTGACTGTATATCACCGTCCTTGCACATGAAATCTGATTTTTATCTTTCCTGTCCCTCCTACCAAAATAACGCAATCCGTTATTGTTACAACAGAGCATAGTTTTTATTCTGTTTGCCACCCTTTCCATGGTGTACTGTATATTATACCATATTCACCAATCCGTTTTGGGTAAGAAATGTTAAGGGACACTTTAGGTTTCTGTAAAGTTGAGTTGAGTAAACTACAAATTTTACACTTTACAACTATAGAACTTACATTCCGTTCACTGCCACCAAAAGTAATCTCTTCTCTTCCACTGATTTACATCACACCACCCACCCTCTCACTTCATTGATAAGCACGCTCTCATTTATTCTCTGCTGCAAGCTAATTCTCTCAGCAGGGAGTTTGTTAGTAGGCAGCCAAAGAACAGTTACATTTCTGCAATATAGATTTTGGTCTGAGTGACAGGTCTAGCATGCTAGTACATGCTGTAATTTTTAAACAAAGATTTCTCGGATCTGTTGAACTTGCTCTATATAATGGTCAATCTATTTTTTTTTTAAAGCAAAGAGACCCTTTTAATACTGAATAGTTCAAATATATTGTCCTATTCCATATCTACATGCTCACTTTTCCCCACTGCTAATTGCATTGTTGTCTCAGATTGTGGCTCTGTACACTGTAAGAGACAGGTTCACTTTGTCCAGTTATATAGAGGTTAGTGCTATCCGAAGGGGCTACGTGTTAAATATCATTGAATCTGATATTTGGTAAACTGTTAATACAAATTAAATTAGACTGCATTCTCTTGACTTTCTGTATTGCAGTCCGATACTCCAGTGTTAATGTTAGTCTCATTTCTTTATTTACATTTACATTTTCAGTTTAGGTATTGTGCCCTTGTTCCTCTGGTGGCCTCGGCCTGTAGTTCTACCCATGGGTCCTTTAGCATGGATGGGCTGTAATAATGTCTGATGTCTCTGGAACTTCCTGTCTTTTGTTTACTACAAACCTATAAATGAGTGGTAGGAGAGGTATTAGTAGGCTGAATAGTAAAGCATTGTTTGTATTTTGATTATATTCATTCATTACATCTATTTACATACACCTGGGCTATTTATAAGACAAATGACTTGTTCTGGGTTTACTATTGGTCACGGCGAAAGTATCTGCGCCCTACAGTCTGTGTGACAGCACGATCGGGGGCATCATGATCGCAGTGACTTACCAGTGAATCATGAATGAACAGTCGGACATTGTTAAAACCATCTGATATTTCGGTCAATACAATACATACAATACAAAAATTGTATGATGGCGACTGAATTGGCCCTTACTGCGTTTCTGAGTATTCACGAGGCTGACAAGCATTCCTCCATGTCCCTACCGACAGTGTTTTAGTTAATTTGCCCTTGGTTGTCCAGTTCGGTTGGACGACCGATACACTGAAATCTCGGTCGGAAGGCCTGAAATATTGGATGGTATGTACCCAGCCTTATAGATTGAGTTTGTCAACTTTTAAAGATCTGCACTGTACCAAATGTAACACACACGGTATTATGTTACTGGTGCCAGTCTTCAGTTCACTAGAGTCCTTGGTGATAAATAAAACATTAGTTGCCTGTTCTAGTAATTCCTAACCAAAGATAGTTGTGGTGTATCTGGTTCAAAATGTTTCTACTTTTGTCCCTGGCTCCACAGAAATTGATTGAAGAACAGGGGGTAAGGCATAGCTCCCTAACCCCCAGGTCTTTAATCAATGCGTTAAAGGAATAGTTCACTTTTGCAGTGATCTATTCCTTTAAAGGACAACTCCACCCTCATAATAACATCATTTAGAAAGAATGGCCTCTTCAAAATATGTTGATATATCATAGTTTGTCCTATGAATTCATTACTGTATGCGTGCTATGCTTCTGAATGCCTCATGGAAACTGAGCAATTTTGAAACCTGTAATGAGCATTTACTGAGCCTGGGCATGCTCAGAAGAGGCAGACAGGGGATTAACATTCAGTCATTGGCTGTGATGTCAACTGTCTAATCCATAACTGACAGTTGCTAACTGGAAGAACCAGGAAGCAGAAACAGGGAAACATGACATTGTGCAGGATTTCAGGTTAGACTTATATATTTCACTTTTCAAACTATTACCGTTTAGGGTTTTGGGGGGTGATTTACCTGTATGTAAGTTTTCATTTTAGGGTTGGACTTGCCCTTTAAGAAATGTTCAAAATTTATCTCAGACAATGTAACAAATTCTAAATAACCCTATCATTTAAAACCAGCCATTACTGGGATATGTCAAAAGGAGCTTCAGGGCTGAACTGTTTCTTTAAGGCAAACTCCTTTCCGTGCAATACAGTGGTCATATTACAGTATGTTATGGGTAAATTACGGCCTCTCCCTGACCTTTCATTAGTTAATTACAACACTTCATGTGTTAATAAGACTTGGAACATATTAAATGACAATGGAATCTACAACATAGTATTTATCTTACTTGTGTCGAATGGGGACTTTTCTTTCCAAACCAAGGTTTAGTATCCAGATTGAATTTATTTGGATTTGCTATAAATGGGCTTCTTGTACTTGACGCCCAACTCCAGTTATGGTTTTGCATTGGTGACCATTTATTCATCGTCTTCCATTGTCCTTTCGGACTTGTGTAGCGATCGGAAGGACTTTGGTGCCTCTGCGGTGCCCGACTCATATTGGAATGTTGCATTGGTAGTGTTGACCGTGGGGACCAAGCTTTCGGTGATCTTTGTTTTGATGTAGGTTCTCCATCCTGCAGGCCTCCCCACCCAGTAAATAAAGGGTTCTTCCAGCCCTGCAACATGGGTCAATGTAATTTATCTGTGAAAATAAATGGATTCTTTACACTGATCCTGGTTGTATTTGTATAACAGTCTGTAAAGCACATACAGTTATCATGTTTGTCTGGAGGAATGTTCGATTGTTCACAGTCAGTGTAATGGAAAATGTGATGTGATCTAAAATGTGTCAGTATCTGAATTAAACTCAGTTTTATTTCCTCATACATTTCCAGTTCTACTATCCAAGCTTATGTTAATATAGTCTTCACAATTACGCTCCAGTTCTAATACACCATTAGAGGTCACTGTTTTACCTGTCTGAATATGGCTGCTCTAATGTAATCTCAACTATGTATAAAGGAACATTCCTCTGCAGAAAATAACAAAGTTTTTGCAAAAATATAAAAATACAATTTATAAATTGCTATATGGCACTTTTTATTTCAGAGAAAATATTTAAGTTTTTGTGTACCACCCCATGATGAAATATTTCAACAACTAAATCCACGGACACACTCAGTCTGGTGAATTAAATTAATTGATTGTGATATTGCGCACTCTCAAACAATGTATCGGGTGTTCCTGGCATTGTGTGAGTGAGCAATATCACAATACATTTATTTACTTTACCAGACGGAGTGCGTCTGTGCATTTTGTTGTGTGAAATACATCAGTGCAACCCTGATTATTCTATTCTTTAAAGACTGGTACACATTTTTCCTGACTGATTGTGTGGCCAATTAAAGACTGTAAGATTGAGGGTAATTTACCAACAAATGAAATCATTAGTTCCGATTGACTTTGCCTATAATTGGTCAGGAATAATCAGGCGTATCTGCACAATGCAACCACAAGTTTGGACAGGGCCAGGGTTTCCAGAAACAAATGAAAGCTTCCTGACAAAATATTAACTTATAGGAAGTTTAAAGGAGAACTATAGTGCTTTTAAGTTTTAAAAAAAAAAAAAACAGTTAAAGTGAAAATTACCCAGGGCAGGGAAGTAGGACTTGTGCTTTCTACCTCCCAATATCATACAGGAAGGCCCCAGGCACTAACCTGACAGATGAAATCTGTACATGCTGAAACTTGTCCAATATTCAGAGGTAGGACTTTTCCTTTTTAAAAAGTCCATTTTCACAGTATAGTTGTCCTTTAAGACTGGGTGCTGGATTGCTGCCATATCCAGAAGTGAATGTTTGGGTTAATAATCCATGGGACTAGCAGGGTTATTTGTTATTGCTCTATTGCTAATGCATTTCATACTAGACAGAAAAGTAATTAAGCACACAGACAGACTCAAAATCAATGCATTTGTATATATAATAAATCTACAAATATATAACCATTACCTGAAATATATTAGATTTTGTTCTGAAAATAAACTTCGCCTTTCCTTCAGATTTGGGTTACGAATGGGAAAACTCTCAATTGCACAAACCCAAAGTTCCTCCACCTTTATAACTCACCTCCACCTTCATAACACATTCAAGGTTGGATTGTGTATTTACACTGTCAAAACAGGGAGGGGCCTCCCTTAAGCGAGGAACAATAGACAGGGAGGGGCAATGTGAACACAAGAGCTTTGTTATTGGTAGGCTTGTCTTGTGCAACTGCATTCAAACACCTGCAACAATGACAGTTCATCAGTGGGGAATATTTGCATATTACATTTAAGTGTTTTAACCACCAAAACTCAATTAATGGGGAAAAAAGTCCTATTAAATTTGACTAAGTATTATTTAAGGTGCCCATACATTAGTACTTAGACCGATCTGCGTCATTCAATTAATATTTCCAGAAAGCCTTTCTCGTTCGTGAAATGAATGGGCCAGACTGGACACCACGATCGGATGTCGGTCGGGAAGCAAAAAACGGCAAAGGCATTTCCCGGAAATATTAATTGAATGCTGTGGATTAGTCGGGGGTAAGTACTAATGTATGGGCACCTTATAAGATGAATGGAGCTTGGTAGTACGTTTGGGAGCTATTGATTATTTGCACCATTGTGCAGCTAGATTCATGTGTATATGGCCAGTGGATGCTGGGAGGTTTATTCAGTTAGGGGCCCTTGAGTTTGGGTCCTGATGTTCAGGTGCCCAGGTCCATTGGTGTCCTTAGGTTTCTCTTCTCAATCAATGCAGAATTATTGGGTAATTTTCTCATTAATCATGCAATTATCCAATTCCCAGTGTACATAGTCATAGAATTTGAAAATAATCCTTATATTATAACATTGCCCCACATTGATTAGATCCTAAAGCTGGGTACACACCAAGGGATCCTTTGTCCTAACCTGTCCTTGCCGACTGGTTGTGGGGATGAAAAACTGTTGGTTGTGGCAAAATTAGCTATAGAGGGCCACATGATCGCCTGTGATTTTCTGCCCCCTCTGATTGCCATTCGTTTGATTTCAACGCATTAACGATCGGATGTCGCTTGCATGATCATATAATCCTCCAATGTCACGTGTTATATAATACACCATTGGTTGTAGGAAGTAGGCCCCACTTTGAGCGTTGCGATCCATTGCGATTGCATAACACATGTGAACCCCATTTTTGGTTAGTTTTTGGCAAAATCACACTTAATACAAGTCTATGGAAGCGCATTGAAAAGTAGACACAGCATGATGTGCGATTTTCATTTTACCCATAATCCCCTGCAAAATGCAAGTGCAAACGCATGTAAAAGTGGACTCAAGCGGATGGTAAATGCAAACAGAAGAGCACAGCGTTTTTACGTGCGCTCAAGTGGGGCCTAGCCCTGTGTGTATTGAATTATCTGTTTAATGGTAAAGGTCTATACAGACATGTGATCACAGGACTGTCGGCCGTCTATGGGCACTTTATCGGGCAAAATGGCCGATTGTTTCGAAGATCCGGGCAACAATCCCCGACCGAATGGCCTTTTCGGCTGATAAAGTTCCCTTACACGGCAAGATTATCACCTGAAATGCCCGTTAATACACATTGTTCGTCGCAAGTCGGCACCCGCAATCGCACATTGTACCTTATGTCTTTATTCTACCTCCATTACTATGTTACTGTAATAAGATTAAAGTCTGGTGATGTAATAGGACATAATATTAATCCACATGTTTACCACATCACACAGCAGGGATGTCGGTGCAGTTTTAATCACATGGTGATACTGTTTGTTTTACCCACTTAATGCAAATTAAAGGGCCAGTTGCTATTCAATCATTTGTCCAGGTACGTGTCACACCCCCTCCCAGTGCCATTGTTATCCACTACTTGGTATTGGGTTTTTGTAGTTGAATCTTTACACCCCAGGGGTGAGATAGCAATGCACTGAATGGATTTATTGTTATTCAGCAGTAAGAACACCAGTCAGTTAATTAGCACTGAAGATCTGTCAGATAGACATATAGGACATATTTATAAACTGCGGGTTTTCCTTAAGGTACGACCGCACCTGTAAATGTGCAGCCACCATCGTACAGTTATGACGAACATTCGTTAATTCCCATAGAATTTCATCTGTAGAATGCCATGGGGTAGTAAACTGCCGCAATGATATTCTATAGCCATTGTAAATCTGTTTTAATCAATTTACGATAGCTATTGGTCATTTAGAGCCGGTCTTTTAAATTAACGACCATTAAAGTTGCGGTATCACTAAAGCGACAGTGCACCTTTATAAACATGGCCCATAGTTTGGAATAATATAGTAAAAAGGAGTAAAGCAAACTAAACAGGTCCGATAAGAAATGACCGACTCTCTCCATTGGCTTACAATCTAAGCACTTAAAAAGAACAACATTTTTGGCACATACAACCTATGAGTATTTCTTTATGGTCTCCAAGCTTTAGGAGGAGGAGTCCAAACAACAGATAAGGAAGAATAGGAGACAACAAACCATAAAAGGTTATGTCCCCATCATAGGCCATTCCCCATTGATAAAGGCTACAGCCCACACTGTAAAGATAATGAGTTAGCTCTGCCAATGTGCCGACCATTTGTTCATCTGAATTGATTATCAGACACGTCTGAAAAACATTGGTGTATGTTAATAAACCAATTTTGACAATGTATCAATGTAGAAAACACATATCCATACATGCAGCTGCTAAATAGAGATGGCCAAACTTTCGAAAGTTCGGTCCGTTTTCGAACTTTTAAAAAAGTTTGAAAGTCCGAAAACGGACCCATTAAAGTCAATGGGGGGTAAATAGTTCTTAAAGTTCGAATGAACTTTCCGAAATATTGCAGTGTAAAATTACCTTACAGGCCCCTGGGAGCTGGGAGATGGTCTGGGGAACACGTCTGTGCACGGGGAACAGCATAAAAACCAGACATAGCGCACACGTTTAATAATTGGACATGCCCTTTAAAAAGCCTACCCTTACATTGTTACATTGGAGGTTTGATCAAGCATTTGGGGAATTTTTACTCTACCCAAAGTTAGGTCAAGTATTTTTATTTCAATTCAAGCAGGCAAAGCACAAAAAAGAAGGCAAGTGTAGGTTAGAACCCAGGTAAAGAAAACAACCTTGGTGTGGTGGCTAGGCTAAAACCCTTTAGATCCCCTTTAACAAAACAGAAATGAATCTGCCTGGGTGAGCTTTACACTATCGCAGAAAAATGGCTGGGGAGGGGAGAGTAATGTTCAGTATTGGTCTTTTTTTCCCTCTTCTGAAAAATTACCTCTTTAAATTTCATGTCCACTCCTATATCTAAAATTTTATACATTCAAAGGAACTACCCAAACCTAGAAATGCATTACTTAACCTTTTCCAAGACATACATTTTCCTTTATACCACAAACCCTTCAGCTAAAGTGGCCACCTCCTCTGCCACCTCCTCTGCTGGCTTTGCAAGCTGTTTAAGTCATTAGTCATGATGCCACCATAACTGCTGCAACCCAGAAGAGGTGTCCTGAAGAGGAGAGCCAGCAGTGGGATTGTGGTATATAAGTATGGTGGGGGAAAAAGCTAAATTAAATACTGTTTATTAGTGATGAATCCCAGTTTTAAAACTAACCTGGTTTCACTTGAAACTCCCGGTTATGAAATTTTCGGATCAGATGGATTTTCTTGAAATTTTCTAAATTTGAAAATTCTATTTGTATATCAAAAATGTGAAAATTCTAAAAATTACGATTTCATTTGGGTTTAAATCAGATTTTTGGAACTTAAATTCTCAGTAAACCCTTTCGGAACTGAACTCGCATTCATCTCTATTTTATATACCCCTTGGTTATGTTGGGCCTAAGGATAAGATTTGCAGGTGGGAATACCTTTATAAACCAAATTATATTGCCCTGCATGTACCTTATAAACCAGATCACATACAGTAGTATTTGTGTTAGTTTTGAATTGAAGAAAGATCTTTGCGTTAATGACTGATTTGTGCAACCAATTACAGATCACTGTCCCATTAAACTACCCTCTGTAGCTAATTAACAGATGTACTCATTCAGAGCACGGCAGCATGTTTTCTGTATATGCACATCTAATATGTTCGATGAGATAACCAACCATGATTTTTTTTGGAATTTTTGGCTCTTCTACCTAGGGTTATTTAGAATTTGTTACTATGTCTGAGATAAATTTTTAACATTTTTTTAAAGGAATAGTTTGCTTGAAAAGTGAACTATTCCTTTAATGTATTGATTGAATACCAGGAGGTTAAGGAGCTATAAAAGTTTAAAAAGTTATTCTCTCATTGCCAAGTGGTGAGATGAAGTCCAGGATCTTAATAAATATTGAGTTGCAGCAAACCAGACAAAAACAGTCACTCAGGTTGCGTTGGGTACTCATATACATAGAATAAAAACTAGAACCAATTGTTAGGATCAAGGTTAAGTATGTAATTCCAATCAATCAGATACTGTATCTGGTATATATTAAAAGTTAAACTTACACTTTGCATTGTGCTATTATTACCATCAATGCTAGCACACACATTCAGTGTTTTATGCAGCTTTGCAGAAAGAATGGGCTGGTTCACAAAAATAGGTGACTAAAAAGGCTTATTTCATTCTCACTTTTAAAACTTTGATTTAGTTTTAAAATTGAGTATAAAAGCACATAAATAATATTTTAATAAGGCTTACCTTTAATAAGGCTTCCTTAGGATCATAACTTGACACCATGTGGATAATGGCTCTATATACCTTTAATTCATGGCAAAAATTGCAAGACCAGAAGTGGCTATGCGTTCCACCCGTGCAACACATAACCGACCAGGGCTTCATATAATTATAATTTTGATATATATATATATATAGGTTCCATGTACTTCCTCCAGCATCCTGGAGGGTCTGTGGTTATCCCACCATAAATAGGAAAGCTAAGGGACTTGTAAATGTGGCCATTCCTCACATATCCAAAAACCCGGAAGTCCATCACAGGAAGTACCTTGCGCCTCTCTTGTGGAACGCACCCGGCGCGATGTCACAGACAAATCTATTCAAAAGACTAAGGAGAAATTGACATATGCCGTTTTTTAAAATGCCGATTTCAAATGGAGATATAAGGGGCTCCTTGCTAAGGATATAGGAAGCTTCTTACTGGTTTCTTATAATATCCAAAGAATATCCACCACTTATTACGCTTCTCATATACAGCCTTATGTCACCAAAACCACCAGCTATACAAGAGATTCAACACAAATTATAACTAAACTGAAAGATATTATCTGAAAAGAAGATAACTATTGGTGCACTATTGACGTGTCCTCATTATACACAAATATTCGTCATGAGCAAGAAATAGTGACCATTGACTATGTATTGTCAAAAGATGAATCTTTATTAGAGGCACAACGTGACTTTTTAATAAGGGGCATTGGTTTCATTTTCACCCACAATTTATTCTTATTTCAAAAAAAAAAATAATTTTACCTTCAGGTACAGGGGGCAGCTATGGGGACCAAATTTGCCTCAAGTTATGCTAATTTTTTTATCCCGATGGAAGGAAGAAGTAATTTTTAATAGTGTTTTTAATAAGTTATTTTTCTGGCAAAGATACATTGACGACATTTTAATTATTTGGGAAGGAAAAAAAGAAGAGTTGGATGGTTTTATTAAATGGATAAATATTAATGACCATAATATGTCATTCACCCATACCATTTCAAATACAGAAATTGTTTTCCTAGACCTAAAGATTTATATAGACCATGGAAAAGTTAAAACATGTACACATTACAAGGAAGTTGACAGCAACTCATATATACTGAAAGGGAGTTGTCATAAGAAAAGCTGGTTAACCAATATTCCTCCAAATCAATTCAAAAGACTAAGGAGAAATTGTAGTGACTTACTAACATATAAACAGCAAGCCGTTACACTGACCAAAAAATTCCTGGATAAAGGCTATGAAGCCAAATAATTAAAAGAAGTAGAAGAAAAAGTGGAAAAACTAAATAGAAACAACCTTTCCTTCGGTTGTTTCTTTTACAAAAACCAAAGGCAATACAGAATCCCTATGAATTTGCTTTCAAAACTATTTATGATGGCAACGATGAGGAAATAAAGAAAATAATTAGCAAACACTGGCACATACTACAACAGGGCCCTATACTATATTCCCTTATTCTGGAGAAACCACAATTCCTATTATCTTCGTCTGTGGCTCCTGGTCAATTAATTGAAGAACGGAAGGTAAGGCAGAGCTCCTTAACCTCCCGGTCTTCAATTAATACATTAAAGGAATAGTTCACTTTTCAACTGAACTATTCCTTTAAACTGCTTTCTGAGGAAGTCATCATAGAAAATGCTTAGAGGGCATGTTGACAGACGTTGGGCTAATCTGTAATGCAGGTGATCTCCCCTTTTCCTCTGCCTCTCAAAACTTTGTCTCTCCTTCAGAGGTGTAACTGCAGGGGCCAGTTGTTTTTTTTGTTACAAACTTTTTTGTTACAAACTTTTACATGCTCAGAGGAAGCAGCTAGCTGCTAGGGGAAGGGCAATGGCTGTGATATCCTCTGTTACATCCATGACTGATAGCTGCTAACTGCAAGCAGAAAATGGGGTGAACTTTCCCTTTAAATGATAAACAAATGTAAAGGAAAATTTAAGAAAAGAGTTTAAAAAATAAACACCCAACTTTGCTAACAGGATTAGAGATGGCTGAACTATATAAAGTTCGGTCCGTTTTCGAACTTTGAGCAAGCTACATTCGATGATACATTCGAAGATTATCGAACGAAGGAACGATCCTTCCTGTATTAGCAAACGGTACATGCGAGGATTCTCGAACGAACAATCCTTCCTGTATTAGCGAATGGTACATTCAAGGATTATCGAATGAATGAACGTTCCTTCCTGGGTTAGCGAATGGTACATTTGAGGTTAGTTCGGCTCAAACTATATGGTTATTATATGGTTATTATATGACTGGGTTATTATATGACTAGGTTATTATATGGTTGTTATATGACTAGGTTATTATATGGTTATATGACTAGGTTATTATATGTTATTATATGGTTATTATATGACTAGGTTATTATATGGTTACTATATGACTGTTGTTATTATTATATGGTTATTATATGACTAGGTTATATGGTTATTATTTGGTTATTATTATATGGTTATTATATGGTTATTATATGTTTATATGACTAGGTTATTATATGGTTATTATATGTCTAGGTTATTATATGGTTATTATATTACTAGGTTCTTATATGTTTTTTATATTACTAGGTTAATTTATGGTTATTATATTACTAGGTTATTATATGACTAGGTTATTATTTGGTTATTATATGGTTATTATATGACTAGGTTATTATATGGTTATTAATATTACTTGGTTATTATATTACTAGGTTATAATATGAATAGGTTATTATATGGTTATTATATTACTAGGTCATTATATGGTTATTATTTGACTAGGTTATTATATGGTTATTATATGACTAGGTCATTATATGGTTATTATATGACTAGGTTATTATATGGTTATTCTACTACTAGGGTTAGCGAATGGTACATTCAAAGAATTGCAAAAATTAACGAACAAATGAACAAACGATCCTTCCTGTATTAGCGAACGGTACATTCAATGATTATCGAACAAACAAACGTGAACGGTACATTAGAAGATTATCGAACAAACGAACGATCCTTCCTGTATTAGTTAACGGTACATTCGATAATTAACGAACGAACGAACGAACAATCTTTCCTGGCTTAGCAAACAGTACATTCGAGAGTTAGCGAAAATAAATGGTACATTCTAGGGTTAGCGAACGGCCTGTAAATTCGATAATTATCGAATTTTGGATAATTAGTGAAAAAACAACCACCAGTCCGAAAAACAAACTAGTTAGAGCCCGAACTAGGTAGAATAGTTTGAGTTAATCCGAACTCGGACTCAAGTTCGATTTCTAGTCCATCCCTAAACAGGATCAGGAAACTGACAATACCTCCATATGCTATGCTACATCCATGTGCACATGCCTGTGCATTCTATTTCTCCTCTGGTGGCCTGGAGCAATTGGAGTTTTACTTGCCAATGCATGCAGCTTATGTCTTCTGAACTGCAAAATAAAATTGTATTTTGTTAGATTAGTGTAAATTAAGAAATAAGGTGTTAGTACTTTTTAACTTGTGTTCTTTGTGAGGCTACTTTCACATGGAGCAGATCCTTAGTGTTTCCCGATGTTCGGTGGTAGCAGCATTTCTCGAAGGATGAGCACCTCCTGAACAACTGGGGAAACTGCTCCATAAGCATAAAATGCAGCTCATTCCATAGTAGCCTTAAACAGAAAGGAGAATGAGTGCAAATCCTGAGTGTACTGTAAAACTTAGGGGGAGATTCTAAAGGTTCGTACACAAGTGTGGGTCCCGATGCACGATGTGTACGAACATTTGTTTCAGCTGATAATCGGCCCATGTGTAGGGACTTTATCCACCAAAATGGATTGTCGTTCGGGGATCCGACAAGTCGGTCGTTTCGGCGATCCCCGACCGAAAGTCCGTTTTGGCCGATAAAGGCCCTACACACGGGCCGATTATCGGCTGAAACAAATGTTTGTACACATCATGCGTCACGGGTCACGGGTTGGGATCCGCGATCACATGTGTGTACGAACCTTTACAACAAAAAAAAGTTGGCGATATTTCTGGTTGGAGATATTTCTGGTTGGAGATATTTCTCATTTAATATATTTCTAGTTGCAGACATTTCTGGTTAGAGATATTTCTGGTTATAAACATTCCTGGTTATAGACATTTCTGGATGGAGATATTTGTGGTTTTAGACATTTCTGGTTGGAGATATTTCCTTTTGGAAACATTTCCACAAATATATGTTTCTGGGTGAGGATATTATTTCTGGTTGTTCATTATCTCTGTCTCTCAGGTTGTATTACCTTTCCTGACAGAACAGTGGTACCTCGATTAAGAAGATAGGTTTATCCCATGGGATGAGATTTTGGGCTATAGAGGGTTCATCTCTCCCTTGGGACTGGTTGGAAGGTAGGACTGATTGATTGTGTTAGGCATGTCACAAAAGCCTCAAAATGATCTAAAATCCCTGGTGATATAGTCACATAGTAACATAGTATTGGAGGTTCAATAAAGACATACGTCCATCTAGTCCAACCTTTATACCCTACCCATAATGTCTGTATAACAGTTACATAGTAACATAGTAGTGGGCTGCTGCACCCGGGTCATGGAATACCAGGAGTGAGTATACTCTTTTAAACTGCATTTTTGAGGGTGGGGATTGGATGTAAGCGACATGCTATCTTTTCTAGGTGTGCTATGCCTCCCAACGCTTTCCATTATTTTATCAGTAGATAGAATGGATTATAGATTTCACATTAACCCCACATTACTACACAGGAGTTTACGTGACCATTAACCCCTACAATATCAGACAAGAGTTTGAGATCCAAAACATTGACTCAACAGAGCTGAACTTTTAAAGCACAAACATAAAACCAATTGACTATTATTTGGGTAAGAAATCCCCTTGCCCCTGGCACATAGAGACAGCAATACATTAATCTGAGTGAGTTGGCATTCCTCACTGTATTAGCGTGCTGTGGCAGCCACAGGAGAAAGACAAGTTTCTCACTTACCGCACCCCCTCCCCTTCCTTGTGTGCAGCAATGGGCAGAAGCCAAGAGAGAGAGACTGATGTTTATGTGACCTCTCTCTGCTACAGACAGTTCAAGCTCTGGATTGCAGAAAGGGGAGCTGGCTGAGCCGTGTCTCTCTGGCTTTCTGGCAAAAAAGCTCTGGTGAACTCTGCTATGCACAAGTGCCCACAGAGAGGCCTCTGAGTGCCATAGGTTTGCCACCACTGTCTTAGAACATCCTGGAAAGTCAGGTTAAGACATTATTGGTAGGGTATAAAGGTTGGACTAGATGGACGTATGTCTTTATTGAACCTCTAATACTATTATACCATGTAACTGTTATACAAACATTATGGGTAGGGTATAAAAGTTGGACTAGATGGACGTATGTCTTTATACAACCTCCAATACTATGTTACTATGTAGCTTGATAATGGCCTTGATTTCATTGAACTCAATTGTGATGGTGAAACCTGAGTAGGAAGCAACCTTTGTGCATTATACGTTCAGAGTTCACAAACTGTTACAGCAACCAATAGCATGCACTCAGCAATCAATAGACTACAGCAGGATGGTATAGGATACAGGTTAGCGTGTGACTGCGCCTATTATCAGCTGTTGCAAAACAGAGCAGATAAATCTACCTAGAGTCTACCACTCCTTGGCATTAAAACATAGTATGTCAATTGATAAAACAAAAAAGATACCGCATGTTTATCCAGGCAGCAAAGTATGGATCATTATTTGTACTTAAGGTAAACGTTAATAAAGATCTTTGCGATATACTATGGCCAATAAAACATGGTAGCAAAATATTACACAATCTCTCTGTATATTGCACTTCAGTCATAAAATAATGACCCTGGTGTAACATACGACGAGCATTATAATATAACGATTATTATCAGTATCAGGTGTCATATCGCACTTACCTACAATTCAATGCATTGACCTACCCTAAATATCATGTATTTTGGCCAAGGTGCAGTGTGGAAAGACTCAACATTGCAGCAAGGTCAACTTCCACACTGTGTTCCTGGTGGGTAGGGTGATTGGATACAGGGTTATTTACCACTTGCCTGTTCCAGGTGTGCAAACACAGGGTCACTATGTGGGTCAATCAATCTCCTGGTTCTCTAAACAAGGCCCAGGGTCAGGGATACACAGATAAAGTGCCACGTGGGACATCTGATATCCTCATGTGGGACATCTGATTTCCTCCTGTACAGCCAAGTGGAACTGGCACAATCAAGTCCTGGGGTTTATTGCAGTGTCGGGTGTCAGTACTACAAATTCTACAGATATTTTAAATATCAATAAAAGGAATATAGAAAGAAAACTACACAAACATACAGAATCTCCCACTCCCAATACAAGAGTTAATCCTACTGTCCTTGAATTTTGTAATTTGTACTGAAGGTAATTTGGTGAAGGGCAGAACATAGGTGCTCCATGGGTAGGGCAAGGACAGGCCCTGTCCATGTTCCTTCCCCGAAAAGTAGGGATTTAAAAGTTCCTCTGCTCACATCAAACACCTCAATAAGGACAAGAAAGCAGCAGTGACCGGATGACACACAGACAGCTCCTACACTACACTTTCTAGGAATATGGACAAGCACTACAAGAGAACCATTTGGAGCAGAGATGTAAAGAAAGGATTTTTAAACACTACACAGTGGGGCCAGTGGTGGGTTAAATTTTAATTTTGGGGTGGACATGCCCTTTCATGTGTTTCCTATTTTTGCTTTCCGCGTAGTATTTTCCAGATTTCTAGAAATTCCTAAATTTGCTATTTTGGAAATTAGAAATCTTTTAAAATATCGAAAAATTTAATTTTTTAGAAATATTGAAAATTTGATTTTAAATTTGAAATCCTTGATCGTTTGCTAACTATCAAAAACAATCCTGCAGTTCGGAAAAATAAAACAAAGTCAGAAATACGCAAAGTTCTCGCGGATTCGTACAAATTTGTGAAATCTGCTTCGGAATCAGGTTTGTGTTCAGGTCCATCTCTATCCAGAATCTGCATTACATACAGTTTAATGTACACTGAAGAATGTAGAGAAATAATAAACATATGAAAAAAGAAATATTAATATGAAACTAAGAGATCACATACCTTAAACAAGATAAATATGTAATTACATACATGAAATTTGGATGAAATGGTCTGCTGATTCCTAATGTCACAGTACAAAGATAATATTGACGGAACATCCGCAAGACAAATTCCTTTTATAGTTAAAAAAATCATTAAAAACGAATTGCTTTAGGGGATACAAGGTCTTATAAGGGAGTGCAATGGAAACAAAGTTAATTCCGTTCCCCAAAGAGACAATGGTACAATATTACATATTGCAATACGCTAACAAGCTAACTTGCTATGGTTGGTGTTGTACATGATTCTAAAATATCATCTGTCACCAACTGTGGATTAGTAGGAGACTCCTACGGAAGGTATTTCCTTACAAAAGGAGCAAAAAGCCCTCCACTAAGCATAGAAGTAATTTCTTACTCCCAAGTTCCCAAAATTAAGGGGTGAAGATATGCAAAATGTCTCCTTTTATTCTGAGGATCTACAGGACATTAGTAATCCTTGTTATAAAGATGCTTTTCATTATATACTGATTATGTATATATATATCGCTATTTGGCACCTTCACCCTACCACTAGAGGGAGATGTGTTTTTTTTGTATAAATAGTAGCACATGGGTATGTCTTTTAAGCACTTGAGAAAGGCCCTTGAGCAGAAATGTTGTGCTATGTTTGCTCTGCACATTGATTTGGTGACTTAACATGGGATCACCCTTTAACATTTGATTGGGCTTCCGTATCTTTTTGTTTGGAAATTGCATATACATCAGCTAGGAGACGGATGATATACGGAATACATGGCCCATACCGTTTACTTGTTTTCTCAATAATATTAGTGCCCCCAGTCCCCTTTCCAGCCTCCTGGTAGCCCTCATGTCATCCTGTAATAGTACCAGTGCCCCCAGTCCGTATTCCGTCTTCCCTGTACCCTTGCAGTAATACCGGTACCACCAGTCCCCATTTCACCCTCCCTGTACCCGTAATATCACCCTGTAATAATACCAGTGTCCCCAGTCTCCAATTCCATCCTCATGTACCCCTCATGTCACCCTACAATACAAGAATTGTGGAAGCACTCCAATTAGGAGTTTAATTTACAACTACATTTAGTAGAAGTGCTACTGATCTGGTCAAACATTTATACAACATAGAGAAGATAATCAATGCACATTCCTAGGCCCCATACAATATCATATTATCTGCACACTGGCATACTTTATAAACAAAGGGCTTTTAGTATACATTAGCCTAATATACCAGTGTCTCCAGTCCCCATTCCACCCTCTCTGTACCCCTCATGTTTATATTACTGATTTATTTCCCTGTGGAGTAAGGGAATTTGGACATCTTTGCACCCACCTGGGGATTAGTGTGCATATGGGACACTCATATATACACGAAATTTGGTACAGACGTGCGGGACACACAGAAGTATTGTGCTGTCATCTAAATAATCCGTGAAAGCGTGTCTGATTTATCTGAGAATTTACAGATTTTTTTTGCATAGAGATTTAAGCTTTGTACACACGCATTTCCTTCCAGAAACGGGAGTGTTTAAATAAAAAGATAGGAAAAACTGAGCAAAAAAATGGACTGTACGGTGTGGACAAATTTGTTCAGTTTTTCTAGTGTGAATGAAGCCTAATGGACATTTGGTTTACAGGAGAACCCTATGGAGCTGGGATGTGAGGTAAGGATTAAACTACACTACATGGTGGGGCCAGTAGTTGGGGGGATTATAGTTTTGGGGGTGGACATGCCCTTTAAGCTTTGTACACACGCATTTCCTTCCAGAAACGGGAGTGTTTAAATAAAAAGATAGGAAAAACTGAGCAAAAAAATGGACTGTACGGTGTGGTCAAATTTGTTCAGTTTTTCTAGTGTGAATGAAGCCTAATAGACTTTTGTCATAGGCAGGGGTGTCCCTAGGGTTTTTGGCACCTGAAACATTAAACTTTTGATTATTGATCAAAATTAGTTTTTTTTTACTTTAGTTAACCTTTACATATGGCTGCCATAGTAATGTTAAAAGACCAATTTGTCTTCATTGTGTCGTATCTTAAGGTGCCCATTCACATTGCCGATATTCAGTAAATTCCGTCAGATCCAACAGGATATACCGAAAATCGCCAATGTCTATGTATAGGTTGTGATGCTGTCGGCATCGGCCAATGTCTATGTATAGGTTGTGATGCTGTCGGCATCGGGCCTATTTTGGCCGAACAGAAAATTTCTGTTGGGATGTAATTGGCACTCTTTACTATAGTATAGGGAGGCAATAACTAACGAGCATTTTTTATGGCCCGAACAGACGATGATTCCATATTAATTGTAAATGTAATAATCGCTTCTTTTTATGGTTGCATCGGCAAACTCATGACCCGATTCCATCAGAATTAGTTAAAAAGGGGAGGGGGATACTTCTCCTGAGCAAAACATGTGCTGGACTGAAGGCATGCAGCAACACACACACCTCAGAGTAAGTGCTACTTACACTAATTAATTTTAAGATTATTCATGAGAAAAATATTTTTTTTTCATTATAGTGTCTTTTTAACCAAATGTACACCTGGCTCAGGTTGGGCACCCCTGCTCTGGATCAACTGTTAAGTAGGGCTCATGAGTAAGCTAAAAAGGTTGGACTAGATGGACGTATGTCTTTATTGAACCTCCAATACTATGTTAATAAATAACTGTTATACAGACATTATGGGTAGGGTATAAAGGTTGGACAAGATGGACGTATGTCTTTATTAAACCTCCAATACTATGTTAATAAATAACGGCTATACAGACATTATGGGTAGGATATAAAGGTTGGACTAGATGGACGTATGTCTTTATTAAACCTTCAATACTATGTTAATATGTAACTGTTAGACAGACATTATGGGTAGGGTATAAAGGTTAGACTAGATGAACGTATGTCTTTATACATCCTCCAATACTATGTTAATATGTAACTGTTAGACAGACATTATGGGTAGGGTATAAAGGTTAGACTAGATGGACGTATATGTCTTTATTAAACCCAATCCGATGTTAATAACTAACACTGTTATAAACAGACTTACTGGTAGGGTATAAAGGTGAGAGATGGACCGTTGTCTTTTACATTAATTAAAACCTCCAATACTTGTTAATAAATAAACTGTATAAACAGAACATGAATGGGTAGGGTATAAAGGTTGACTAGATGGACGTATGGTCTTTATACATCCTCCAATACTATGTTACTATGTAACTTTATATACAGACCATTATGGGTAGGGTATACAGGTGAGACTAGAATGACTAGATGTCTTTATATCAACCTTCAATACTAAATGTTACTATGTAGCTTGATACTGGGCCCTGCTTTTATGAACCCAACTTGTGATGGTGAAACCTGAGTTAGAAGCCACCTTTGGTGCATTATACGTCAATCACAAACTGTAATTATACCAGTGCCTCCAGTTCCTCGTTGTACTCTACCTGTTCCTTTCATGTAACCCTGTAATAATATCAGTGCATCCAGATCCAGTAACCAATTGGGCTATACCTGTAGCCCTTAGGCCCCCCTATAGTAATATCAGTGCTTCCAGTTGCTCGTTAATTTTCTTCCCCCCTATAGTAATATCAGTGCTTCCAGTTGCTCGTTAATTTTCTTGGTACCCCTCACGCCTCCCTGTAATACCAGTACCGCCAGTCCCAATTTCACCCTCCCTGTATCCCTCATATCACCCTAGAGGAATTATGGGATTGGGGTGTCTATGATCTGTTCCTATATCCAGAAAAATCAAACCATAGAGTTTAGTCAGTGCTGGGTGACAGTTGGGATGTACCAATATTAACAGAGGGGAAGGTGGGGGGTAGAGACATTTACCTGGTGTTACAGGAGGGATGGGATCAGGAGCCTGAGTCACATCTCTTTCCTTCTTTACTCTTTTTCTCTTCTATAAGGACAGAAAAAAAGATATTAGGGGTTAACAGAATATTATCATTAATTTTGGAAAATGTCCTAAAATAAAATTAATTAGTTAATGGCCAAAGTGGAAATTAAATTTACCCGAACAGGAATTTCCAGGGCTTCCCATTTGTACCCCTTTATTTTAGCCGTGTGGCTTCTTGTATGCATTCTCACTCTTTCACTGCTCTCCTGCATTGTTCACCTGCACTGCACAAGTTTGCAAAATAAAATGATTTCTGAGGCATCAGCAGCTTCTTATATACCCTGTGGGTGAGTCATCATGACATCACAACTGCATGCAGGGTCACATGACACAAGATCACATGTCACGACATGTGATCCTGCATACACTTGTGATGTCATTGAACTTTAGTAAACAGATCACATGTCACAACATGTGATCCTGCATACACTTGTGATGTCATTGAACTTTAGTAAACAGTAGTTTTGTACTCTGAAGCAGGAAAGGAAATATTAGATGGCTAAAAATGTTAGAATGCAAAACATTTCACAGACTATCTGACCACTATTTGGATTGTTTAGATGTATTATTAGACGCAGATCCAATTGCAATCTAAAGAAACCATTTTTGCTTTTATGAAAATAACCCATTTCTTCTTTGAAATGTATTATTAGACGCAGATCCAATTGCAATCTAAAGAAACCATTTTTGCTTTTATGAAAATAACCCATTTCTTCTTTGAAAGCTAAGAAATTAGTTCCATTACTAATTATAAATAATGTTGCTTGAAAGTGAATAATATTACGCTCGGGAGACCTGGAACTTACCTTACCACCGCTCCACTCGCAGCCGCTCCTTCACTGACAGCCGCTCTGTCCCGACCGCGCGCCCTATCTTAGGCGCATGCGCGCCAATACAAAAGGTAGGGCGCACGAGACAGACATTATGGGTAGGGTATAAAGGTTAGACTAGATGGACGTATGTCTTTATACATCCTCCAATACTATGTTACTATGTAACTTTTATATAGACATTATGGGTAGGGTATAAAGGTTAGACTAGATGGACGTATGTCTTTATTCAACCTCCTATACTATGTTACTATGTAGCTTGATAATGGCCTTGATTTCATTGAACCCAATTGTGATGGTGAAACCTGAGTAGGAAGCAACCTTTGTGCATTATACGTTCAGAACTCACAAACTGTTACAGCAACCAATAGCATGCACTCAACAATCAATAGACTACAGCAGGATGGTATAGGATACAGGTTAGCGTGTGACTTCACCTATTATCAGCTGTTCCAAAACAGAGCAGATAAATCTACCTAGAGTCTACCACTCCTTGGCATTAAAACATAGCATGTCAATTGATAAAACAAAAAAGATACCGCATGTTTATCCAGGCAGCAAAGTATGGATCATTATTTGTACTTAAGTATAACAGTTACATAGTAACTGTTATACAAACATTATGGGTAGGGTATAAAGGTTAGACTAGATGGACATAAGTCTTTATACAACCTCCTATACTATGTTACTATGTAGCTTGATAATGGCTTTGATTTCATTGAACCCAATTGTGATGGTGAAACCTGAGTAGGAAGCAACCTTTGTGCATTATACGGTCAGAGCTCACAAACTGTTGTAGCAACCAATAGCATGCACTCAGCAATCAATAGACTACAGCAGGATAGTATAGGATACAGGTTAGCGTGTGACTGCGCCTATTATCAGCTGTTCCAAAACAGAGCAGATAAATCTACCTAGAGTCTACCACTCCTTGGCATTAAAACATAGCATGTCAATTGATAAAACAAAAAAGATACTGCATGTTTATCCAGGCAGCAAACTATGGATCATTATTTGTACTTAAGGTTAACGTTAATAAAGACCTTTGCGATATATTATGGCCAATACCACATGGCCTGGTAGCCCTCATGTCATCCTGTAATAGTACCAGTGCCCCCAGTCTGTATTCCGTCTTCCCTGTACCCTTGCAGTAATACCGGTACCACCAGTCCCCATTTCACCCTCCCTGTACCCGTAATATCACCCTGTAATAATACCAGTGTCCCCAGTCTCCAATTCCACCCTCCCTGTACCCCTCATGTCACCCTACAATACAAGAATTGTGGAAGCACTCCAATTAGGCTAATTTACAACTACATTTAGTAGAAGTGCTACTGATCTGGTCAAACATTTATACAACATAAAGAAGATAATCAATGCACATTCCTAGGCCCCATACAATATCATATTATCTGCACACTGGCATACATTATAAACAAAGGGGTTTTAGTATACATTAGCCTAATATACCAGTGTCTCCAGCCCCATTCCACCCTCCCTGTACCCCTCATGCTTCTTGTAATAATACCAGTGTCTCCAGTCCCCATTCCACCCTCTCTGTACCCCTCATGCTTCTTGTAATAATACCAGTGTCTCCAGTCCCCATTCCACCCTCTCTGTACCCCTCATGCTTCTTGTAATAATACCAGTGTCTCCAGTCCCCATTCCACCCTCTCTGTACCCCTCATGCCTCATTTCTGAGGCATCAGCAGCTTCTTATATACCCTGTGGGTGAGTCATCATGACATCATAACTGCATGCAGGGTCACATGACACAAGATCACATGTCACGACATGTGATCCTGCATACACTTGTGATGTCATCGAACTTTAGTAAACAGTAGTTTTGTACTCTGAAGCAGGAAAGGAAATATTAGATGGCTAAAAATGTTAGAATGCAAAACATTTCACAGACTATCTGACCACTATTTGGATTGTTTAGATGTATTATTAGACGCAGATCCAAGGTAGACTTTTTCAGCAGGGCCCTAACAAATCTTAAGAGCCTAACTTAGCCTAACTCAAACTAACTAAAGCTAGCCTAACCATATGAAATCTGTTGCAACGTATATGTTTGGTAGAGTAATCTGGAGAAGTAGAAACAGAAATGGTGTTTTCCAACCATTTCTAAGGTGATGGACACAGAGCCATTTATAGTATAAGCATCACCTTACATTTATCAACATTGAATCTCATCTGCCGCTTAGCAGCCCAATGTGACAATCTATCTAGATCCCCCTGTAACGATTGCACATCCTCTGAAGTTTTTAATGGTCAACAAAGTTTTGTGTCGTCAGCAAACACAGAAACCTTGCTGACAATACCCACTTCCAAATCATTAATAAATAGATAAAATAGAAGCGGCCCCAACACAGAACCCTGTGGCACCCCACTTAGCACTTTAGTCCATAATGATGAAGCAAAATGACTTTGCAAAATCCAAGTAAACTACATCTACTGCTATGCCAGAGTCTACATTCCTACTCACTTCCTCATAAAAGCCAAAGTGTAACAGAGGGAAAAAAATTGTTTAATGAAGACTGTTGATTCTCAGACAAACTAATTAGCTAAAGGGTTAAGGTTCGTACACAGGTGCGATCGCCGGTCCCGACCCGCGACACACGATGTGTAGGAACGAACGTTTCGGCCGATAATTGGCCCATGTGTAGCCCCTTTATCGGCCGAAATGGAGGGTCATTCGTAGATCCGCCAGGTAGGTCTGGTAACGATCCCTGACCAAATGTCTGTTTTGGCTGTTGAAGGGCCTACACACAGGCCGGTTATCGGCCGTAATGTTCGTTCATACGCATCGTGCGTCACGGGTCAGGACCCACGATCGACCCCGTGTACAAACCTTTAGTCATTTACAACTTTCCACCTCAGCACAGTGTTATCTAACATTGTATTGCCTCGTACACATGTACTACACCTACACATAGGTAGGTAGGCCCCAGCACACGGGTAGTGTAAAAATCTGAAAGGCGCCGTCAGTCTCCCGTTTTTTTTTTTTTGGCTAATGCTTCCCCTTTAATTCATGGCCACGTGTGGCGCCTTTAAATTCGGTACTGCTTTCTGCTCTTCTTCTGTATGGATGCTTGCACCTTCCCTACGTAGGATCCGATCCCAATGCTGTGCGCGTAAGAGACGTATCATACGCACAGACGGGGCGTGACGGAGCAGCTGCGGGCATCCTGATTGGTCCTGGAGCCTAAGAAGGGAAGGTGCCACCATCCATACAGAAGAAGAGCAGAAGGCGGCACTGTCCCCTCCCTCTCGGCGCGCAACTCTCCTACTTACACCGGCACACAGGCAGGACACAGCCAGGAAGGTGCGGGTGGCCATATTGAAGATGACAGGCGTTAGACACAGACAACCAGGGGTGCCGCCTTCAGCATTTGTTTCATGCTGCTTCATGGTAGGGATGGCCCTGGTCATAGGCACAATCAATACCTGCCTCTTGGTTTGAATCGCCTGTGAGCAGACCTAATCAGTGCAGTGTAAATTATGAGATCATCAAAGTAACGTAGAAAAGGAACCTGAGTACTGCGGTTCTCATTACATCTCCCTCTAATGGCTTATTAAGGAATTGCTATTAAATAACCGCTCTAAGATACAAGGTACAAGAACATCTCCATTGACTGCAAGTCTTTTTAAAGGAGAATTAAACACAATTTTTTTTAATCCTAATGTGAATGTTTTTCTCCCCAGAACACAAGTAGAGGAAAAAAGTAATGGGCAGTCGAAGAATTACAAGGAAATCTTCTTCATGCTTTATTATTATGGTGATAATGATGATGATGAAAATATCCTTGTGAGTCTTCGATGTCCGGTACTGCCCAATACTTTTTTCTCTACTTGGTTTGTTTGTATGGGACAGAACACAGCAGGATCCAGCAGCAATAGACGGTAAAGGGACTCTGACCTATTGGTAATTCCCCCTAGAACACCTATACATTGTAAGAAAAAAATCCCGATAGATCACATGGTTCCCTTAAAGGACCACACGATCGATCGTACGCAAATTCGGCCACAGACGAATTTGCCTCGTCCAACGGACATTTGTCCCGGCCGATCACTCGCTCGTAGCGAGTGCTTGGTTGAGACAAATAGTCCCTCCATGTGTACCATGTGTACCCAGCCTAACGTGAGAATGACCTTCAGGCTGCGATCCTTCTCATCCATCTCGACCTCTCCTCTGCTTTATACACAGTTGAACATTCCCTCCTAATGCAAAGTCTTCACTTCTTGGGCATCCGGAATTAAGTGGCATCCTGGCTATGATCCTACCTCTCCAACAGAACCTACTCTGTGTCGTATGATTATAAAACATCCTCTCCGGTTCCTCTTAGGGTAGGGGTTCCACAGGGCTCTGTTCTTGGACCCCTGTTGTTGTCCCTCTATACTATTTCTCTGGGAGGTCTCATAAACTACCATCTGTATGGCGATGATACTCAAAAATATTTTTCCACCCCTGACACCCAATCACGCATCTCCAATTGTCACTGTGCTGTCTCCTCATGGATGATTCAGATGATTAGTGTACTATTGTGTATTTAATAAACATGTTAATGTTTTGCATTGTGTTTGTTAACACATCACATGATATTGCCAGTACCTGATTACTGTACACTTTATATACTACTGTGACTATTACTGTGGGCATAATTCAACAGCTTTGGTTTTAAAGTAACCAATTTTTAATAGTTTTGTGGAGTCCCAACAGGTAAGTTAAGAAGTGCACCCCCTGAGGTCTGCGCCATATCAGGTAAGAATTTTTAACAAAGTTCCATTTATTAAGTGTTCAACATTATAATGAAAAAAAATATTTTTTCTCATGAATAATCCTAAAATGAATTCGTGTAAGTAGCACTTACTCTGAGGTGTGTGTGTTGCTGCATGCCTTCATTCCAGCACATGTTTTGCTCAGGAGCAGTATCCCCCTCCCCCTTTTAACTAATTCTGATGGAATCGGGTCATGTGTTTGCCGATGCAATCATAAAAAGAAGCGATTATTATTACATTTACAATTAATATGGAATGATCGTCTGTTCGGGCCATAGACATGCTCATTAGTTATTGCCTCCCTATACTATAGTGAAGGGTGCCAATTACATCCCCAACATATTTCTGTTCGTCCCCCAATATAGGCCGCTGCCGACAGCATCACAACCTATACATAGACATTGGCGATTTTCAGTATATCCTGTCGGATCTGACGGAATTTACTGAATATCAGCAATGTGTATGGGCACCTTAAGATACGACACAATGAAGACAAATTGATCTTTTAATATCACTGGCTAGTTAATTGTAAAAAGTAAATAGTTTATTTTATTTCCCCTTTAAATATAGGTTATAATTTTCATTAATTTGGCTTGAAAAAGCCAAATTCCTGTTTGTCCTATTTCTTCTTCTTCTTCCGTTTTATTCTTCCGCTTTTTTGGACCGTATCTCCTCCCACAGTTTTTGAGTTAGCGACATGAAATTCGGTACAGACGTGCGGGGCATATAGTAGAAGTGTGCTATCTTCTAGCTAAGGAATCCGCGGAAGCATTATGGCGTTATGAGCAAATTTCCGGACATTTTTTCCCATAGACTATAATGGTAACAATCCTCAAATGTGGATATTTCAAAACAGTTTGTTTCATGGTCATAAAAACAAATGGCGATACCCCCAACCCCCCACACAGACACAGGTACACCCACCTACTGACCTACCTTTCCAGTCCCATGGAAGCCTTATTTAAAGGGTAACTAAAGTCAAAAAAACTCATTTAGATTTTTCCTCAATAAAAGATAGTTTTATGGTTGTAAACACAAAAAAGTCATACCCCTCAACAAGATCCAGGTACACACCTACTAATCTACTTATCCATTACTGTGGCAGCCATACTTAAAGGGTAACTAAAGTTCAAAAAAATTAGATTTATCCTCAAAAAAAGATAGTTTTATGGTTGTAAACACAAAAAAGACATTCCCCCTTATCCAGACACAGGTACACACACCTACTGATCTTCTTATCCATTACTGATCCATTACTGTGGCAGCCATAACTGCAAAAAAGCAAATTCAACCCAGAACAGGTGTGTTCCTTACTGGACTTGTGCCTGATATACACCTATTTTAAATACAGGGATAAGTTCTATAAGCAAAACATGGATGTGCTATGGGATCTACCAGTTTCACCCATTGTGGCCAACCTTTACATGGAGGAGGTTGAAAAACAGGCGCTTAATACCTTAAGGGCATAGCACCCAGCCCTGGTAGATATGTGGATGACACCTGGGTAAAATCCACCAGAAGGAGTACAACCTTCACAGAACAGAATAATGCGGTAGACCAAAAACATCACATTTACAAGGGAAGAGGTACAAAACAACAAACTGGCTTCTTTGGACTGTTTGGTAGAAGTTAAGGAAAATGGTAAACTGGAAGTGAGGTTTACAGAAAACCAACACCACAATCAGTATTTGATGTTTGACTCCCACCACCCTTTAGATCACAAGCGGGTGTCATCGAAACCCTGCAACACAGAGCTGAGAACATCCCCACTAGCATCGAGGCGAAGGCAAAGAAATGAAACATCTCAGAGGAGCCCTTAAAACTTGTGGATATCCAGATGGGGCCTTGTCAAAGAAGTAGAAGGAAAGAAAAGAACACGAATACCACAGTGAGGGGAAAAGCAAACAGGAGAAAGAACATGGTCATCTCATAGTAGCAGGGGTCTCCGAGAAATTAAGAAGAATTTTCAAAAAACACATCAAAGCAACATCATATACGCAGCGCAGTGCAGTGAAGAATGCTCTGATTTTTATGTGGGGAGGACCAAACAGCAACTGCATCAACTTATGGCCCAGCACAGAAGAGTCAATTCCTCGGGTCAGGACTCAGCCGTGTACCTGCATCTTAAGGATAAAGGACATACCTTGAAGATTGTAATGTTAACATATTGGCAAAGGAATGTGACTGGTTCAAAAGAGGTGTTAAGGAGGCCATTTATGTGAAAATTAAGAAACCAAACCTAAATAGAGGGGGGGGGTCCTGCCATGTACAATGCTGTTTTGACACCTTACCCTGGGCGTTCCTATAACAGCTCTTAGCCACTATCCAATCACGCCCTTAACACTTGGCTATGATATGCTAATTGGGATTTTCCAGGGTACATAATTGCCACAGATTCTTGTACAAGTCATTCTGAATTGAGAGATTCAGTCGGATGACTAGCGAAACGTCTTCAAGAACTAAACTTCAGTCCAGTTGATCTAATAATACATCAGATATACTAGAGAAGATCTATTAAAAGAAAATACCTGAGGAATAGCAATAAAAAAACAGGTATACCTTTTGTAAGTACTTACAGTATCTTTTCTTACAGGATTAAGACATTGTTAATAGCAATTGGTATATCCTATTTTCTGAAAAACCCCTACACTCTTATAAAAGATCCCCGAACTTATGAGATCAACTTATACATACCAACATACTACCTAGTAAAGTAGAACAAAAAATATTTTTTGGGGAACCTAAAAAACGGCACGCACCCCGTAGAGCATGCCAGATGTGCAACGCCATATCCCAGGTGTATAGCAATATCCAACAAAGGGACACCTATTAAAATAAGGATTATGCTACATGTATGAGCCAAAGTGTAATTTATTTGTTAAAATGCCCATGTGGTTCTGGGTATGTCGGCCAAACCAAGAGAGGTAGGGGTTAAGTAAGTGAACATAAGAGGGACATCAAACTATTTAAAACCAGGAGATCGAAAACATGCACTCCTGTAGCACGACATTTCCATGAATTCAAACACAATGCGATGCAATTACAGTGGCAAATCTTGGAAGTAGTTAAGAAACCAACAGAGGGGGTAATTTCCCACAATTGCTACTGCAACGTGAGCATTGGTGGATCACTATTTACAACACTGACACTAAGGGCCTAAATGAAGAATTCAACCTGGTCTGCTTCTATACATTTCATGATTTAGACTCTGGAGCTTTTAATCTGCGGCGCAGTCACACGCTAACCTGTATCCTATACCATCCTGCTGTAGTCTATTGATTGCTGAGTGCATGCTATTGGTTGCTGTAACAGTTTGTGAGTTCTGAACGTATAAGTGCACAAAGGTTGCTTCCTACTCAGGTTTCACCATCACAATGGGTTCAATAAAATCAAGGCCATTATCAAGCTACATAGTAACAAGCTATGAAGGTTGAATAAAGACATATGTCCATCTAGTCTAACCTTTATAACCTACCCATAAGTCTGTAAAGTACATAGTAACATAGTATTGGAGGATGTATAAAGACATACGTCCATCTAGTCTAACCTTTATACCCTACCCATAATGTCTTGTTAAAAGTTACATATAACATAGTATGGAGGTATAAAGACATACGTCATCTAGTCTAACCTTATACCTACCCTAATGTCTGTTAACGTTACATTATTAACATAGTATTGGGGAGTATAAAGACATACGTTCATCTAGCTAACCTTTATACCCTACCCATAATGTTGTATTAACAGTTATTTATTACATAGTATTGGAGGTTTAATAAAGACATACGTCATTAGTCCAATTTATACCCTACCCATATGTCTGTATAACAGTTATTTATAACATAGTATGGAGGTTTAATAAAGACATACGCCATCTAGTCCAACCTTTATACCCTACCCATAATGTCTGTATAAAAGTTATTATTAACATAGTATTGAGGTTTAATAAAGACATACGTCCATCTAGTCCAACCTTTATACCCTACCCATAATGTCTGTTAACAGTTATTATTAACATATTGGAGGTTTAATAAAGACATACGTCCATCTCGTCCAACCTTTATCACTACCATAATGTCTGTATAACAGACGTAAACACAGTATTTGGTTCAATAAAGACATACGCCATCTAGCCAAACTTTTTGTTACTCATGAGCCCTAATAACAGTTGATCCAGAGCAGGGGTGCCCAACCTGAGCAGGTGTACATTTGGTTAAAAAATAATGAAAAATTTTTTCTCATGATAATCTAAAATAATTTGTGTAAGTAGCACTACTTGAGGGTGTGTGTTGCTGCATGCCTCAGTCCAGCACTGTGTGCCTAGGAGCAGTATCCCCCTCCCTTTTTAACTAATTCTGATGGAATGGGGCATGAGTTTGCCGATGCAATCATAAAAAGAAGCGATTATTACATTACAATTAATATGGAATGATCGTCTGTTCGGGCCTAGACTGCTCATTAGTTATTGCCTCCCTATACTAAGTGAAGGGTGCCAATTACACCAACAGAAAATTTCTGTTCGGCCAAATAGGCCCGATGCCGACAGCATCACAACCTATACATAGACATTGGCGATTTTCGTATATCCTGTCGGACTGACGGAATTTACTGATATCGCAATGTGTATGGGCACCTTAAGATACGAACAATGAAGACAAATTGTCTTTTAATCACTGGCTAGTTAATTGTAAAAAGTAAATAGTTTATTTTATTTCCCCTTTAAATATAGGTTATAATTTTCATTAATTTGGCTTGAAAAAGCCAAATTCCTGTTTGTCCTATTTCTTCTTCTTCTTCCGTTTTATTCTTCCGCTTTTTTGGACCGTATCTCCTCCCACAGTTTTTGAGTTAGCGACATGAATTCGGTAACAGACGTGCGGGGCAATAGTAGAAGTGTGTACTTCTAGCTAGGAATCGCGGAAGCATTATGGCGTTATAAGCAAATTCCAGGAACAGGTAGAGTACAACGAGGAACTGGAGGCACTGGTATAATTATAAGGGGCATGAGGGGTACAGGGAGGGTGGAATGGGGAATGGAGGCACTGGTATTATTATAAGGGGCATGAGGGATATAGGGAGGGTGGAATGGGGACTGAAGGCATTGGTATTATTACAAGGGGCATGAGATTCTAAAGGTTCGTACACACGTCAATGTCTGAATAATTTTTCCCCTTCTGATACACGTAGAAGATGTGCCAAGTACAGATATCATAGCAGTATAGTTGATTAACGAGGAATATGGCTAAAGAAAAGAACTAAATAAGGTTAATGTTAATGCTTTATAGAATTCCTGCCGGACCGGAATAAAATTACACATTCGGGTCGTTAGGCTACTTAGGGCAAGCTAAGGTCAGTCTTGGATCTAGGAGTAGCATTGTTTGTCTTATTTTTGCAGATTCCCTTCATCGTCCGCGTTGTGGGGTGCCTGTTCTGGATGCCGAAAAAGGGTGTGATGTTGTGTCCAACTATTCAAAAGGTACGACATAGGGTGTTTTCCCCCCACGAGCTGGGTAATTACAGGCCTGTAAAGTTTTAGACTTCCGATGGGGGGAAGGATGCCTGAGAAAGTTTAATAAGAGAAAAGTGTTCTAAGAGTTTGTATTTCTAGGACTGACATTTATAAGGAGATAAACAACATGGATTTAGGAGGAATAGATGCAAAACATTATTGCTTGTGTCAAAGTTAATTGCTTGGGCTTTATCGAGGTATGTAAGTAGTAAATGTGTAGCTCTGGCCTTTAGCGTAGATATAGTTGTTACTTGGATTTAGCAAAGGCTTTTGATACAGGTCCCATAGGCGAACTCAAGTATCAGCGAAGGTTGTTGGTCTGGAGGAGACACATTGTGCTACCAATGGATAGAAAATTGGTTGTAATGAATAGGATGTAGGGAATTTATCATTGTTAGCGACAGGAGCATTCCTAATGTGTTGCAAGAGAGTATTTTGTAAATGTGGGCATTCACAAACATTATGGACTTCACAAAAGTAGCAGAAGTGAGGTGCCACAGGGTTCTGTGTGGGGCGCGCTTACTATTTGAATCTCACTTTACCGAATGATCGTGGGGAACTGGTATTGCACAGCAATAAGTCATTCTGTGTTTGCTGACGACAGACAAAACTGGTGTTGACAGCATTAAAAACTTGCAGAGGAGTGTCAGAATGTGCAATCGTTACAGGGGGAAATTCTAGATAGATTGTCACATTGGGCTGCTAAGCGGACCAGATGAGATTCAATGTTGATAAATGTAAGTGATGCTGGTGATATACTATAAATGGCTATGTGTCCATCACTTTAGGAATGGTTGGACAAAAACTGTCCATTCTGTTTCTACTTTCTCCAGATTACTTACCATAACCATATACGTCTGGCAAGCAGAATTTCCATATGGGTAGGCTAGCTTTAGGTTAGTTGAGTGTATAGGCTACGTTTAGGATTAAAGAGCTTGTTCGGCCTGCCTGAAGAACGTTACCTTAGCGGTTGGAGGCGTGGCAGGCTTACAAAAATTTTTTGGCCAACATCTTTTGGAAAGAGTATCGGTAGACTTTCTAATGTAATCTACCAGTTGTGACCAATAACCCCCCCCCCAGACATATATTCTCTATGTGATTTGTAAAGGCGACACATGAACTCCCCTAAACCCAAAAAAAAACTATTTAGCCATTGTTCATTATTCACAGGGAGGTGAAGAATGCTCCCGGGGGACTGCCGAACTTACATTACCGCCGCTCCACATGCAGCCATTTTCTGCACTGCAACAGCTGTTCTCTCCTTGATAGTGCCCGCCTACCTTTGTATTGGCGCGCATGCGCCTAAGATAGGGCGCGACTGCGCCAGGTCGGGACAGAGCGGCTGGAGTGTAAGTGAGCGGCTGCGGTTGGAGCGGTGGTCATTGCTGAAAGTGTCCGGCGCGATGGTAAGGCTAAAGTTCCAGGCATCATAGCTAGAGCGTAATTATTATTCACTTTTCCAAGCGAAAATTATTTATAATTAGTAATGGAACTAATTCTTACTTTCAAAGAAGAAATGGGTTATTTTCATAAAAGCAAAATGGTTTCGGTTAGATTGCAAAATGGATTGCGTCTAATATAAATCTAAACTATCCAAATAGTGGTAAGATAGTCTGGAAATTGTTTGCATTCTAACATTTTTAGCCAATCTAATATTTCCTTTCTGAACTTCAGAGTACAAAACTACTGTTTTACAAAGTTCAATGAAATCCACAAGTTATGCAGGATCACATGTTGTTGACATGGAATCGTTGGTCATGGCCATGCATGCACGTTGTGAGTGATGTCATGCAGTGAACTCACACCACAGCGTATATAAGAATGCAATGCTGATGCCTCAGAATCAGTTTTTTTTGCGCAAACTGTGCAGTGCAGAGTGCAACAATGCAGCATGGGGCGAGCAGGTGAGACGCTTGAAGAGTGAGCACAGCAACAAGAAGCCACAACGTGCTAAAATAATATGGAGCGTACACAAATGGGGAAGCCCATGGAACTTCCCTGTTAGGGTGTAAAATTTAATTTCCACTTTGCCTATTAACTACTTAATTTTATTGTTAGTCCCGAACATTAGTCCACAAATTAATGTATAAATATTCTGTAGCCCCTAATATCTATATTTTTTGCTGTCACATATAGAAGAGAAAAAGAGTAAAGACGCACACGAGATGTGACTCAGGCCAGGATGATCCCATACCTCCTGTAACACCAGGTAAATGTCCTATACCACCCCCTTTACCCCTCTATAATATGGTACCAATCCCAACTGTTCACCCAGACCGACTAAAACTCTCTGGTTTGATTTTTCTGGATATAGGAACAGATCATAGAACACTCCCAATGCCCCAAGCAACGCAAATCACCTGGTGGTCCCGCACCCCACATATGACGAAACTCTCAAGTCTCCACTGTAATTAAAACCGCAATTTTCTCTGTAGTTGTAGTAGGTGAGAGAGACCAGAGACAACCAAGAGAGAAGAAAAACAGCCTGTCTTGAGTATTCTCATTAGAGTTGGCATTTTATAATGGTCTGAAGGAAACGTGGCTTCCCGTAGTATGGCAGGCTCCCTTATGGGTTTACAATGATCTCAGCTCCCTTTCCTCTGTTATAAATACACCAGTCTTGTCCCATTATTATCTCCCCATATTCGCTTACTATCTCCCTGTTCTCTCTCCCCGTTTCTGTACTAACCACAGACACAGAATTAATATACCTATTACTGCCATAAAAAAAGAAAACCACTGTCGCATTGCTCTCTTCCCTGTCGACCATCGGCAGAAATCTGTGTGTCTTTGTTTGGATTGAATGTTAATGAGTTGTATGATGTATGACGTTATTATGAGCTAAGGTAAGTATGATTACGGTATCTTTTACATTGTGATACTATTTGGGTTACAATGTAGCGTAGTGTTAGGGGTGGGATGGTATCTTTAAATACGGCTGTGGGGCAAAACTTGACAACTATCCACTACCGTCCAGTTGTTGTAATGCATAGATGTAAAGTTCCATGTTGATCCAGAAGTTATGTCTCCTCCATTAGACCATAGGGTCTACGTTATATGCACCGCTCGACAGACATAAACTACGAACAAACAGGCGAATGACGGACCATTGTGGCGGCAATAATCCCAAGTGACACACACAAGGATTATCGCCCTCTTTGCTTCGCAGGGGCCGGGATGTCCGTCGGTGTGTATCAGGGCTTTACAGTGCAGAAATCATCATGACATATTTATTTCTTGGCCATCCAAATTTGGGCCCTTCATGGGTTGCCATCCTCTTGAATCAACTCTAAGTTGTTCTGAAAACCAGTATGTGTTTTTGGCTTTACAACGGTTTTTAGCACTTCCTCTGGATCAAATTGGGTACAGTTCTATTCTATTTTTTAGATTTGGGAGCTTTAAGTGGCAAATAAAGCCTAACGTCTAGAACAGCCCTTCCCTGTAGCTCTCGCACATACCAAGGGCTAAATCCTCACTCAATCACCTAACAGATAGGTAGTTTGAGTACTACTTAAACCCTAACGCATTCAAGGGTGAAAATGAGTCTGACTGACTGATCGCTGCCCCCACTTCTTTTACTGGTCCGGGCCCCCTCCTCGAATTCTCTAAGGAAAAGGCGGGCCAATCAAAGGGAGGACCATAATCTTCCTAGCATGCCCTCACCATAGGCCAGGTGCATGTCCCAAATGAATTCACCGGCCGACGGTACGCGGGGACATGCCACGACAACTACGAAGGACATTATCACGACATAAACTGATGACTAGCTCACACAGAAGGGGGAGCTGTCCACTTAGCAGTGTGAGACCGAGGAATCCGCATGTTGGGCCCCAACAGCCCATTCGATGATACAAAAAACACAGTAGGAAACCGGTCTGAAGTACAACTGAAACAGACCAGTCCAAGTGAGCACCGTGACTGTCCGCTCTGAGCTTCGCTGAGTCTGCCGCATGTGCACAACGTCAGATACGCGTGCCCCAAATACGGGCGCATATAAAATGGTGACGGATGGCCACCACATTGACAGGCACTTCTCTGCGACTTCACAGGCGACGATTCACGTATTTCACAAGCAAGCGTCATGGTCCAGTGGCTAGACAGTGATGTTTGCGCCCTAAGGAAATTGCATGTGTTAGATATAATTCCCCATAGGAGTCAGTAGGAGTAAAGAGTAATGCTAAAGGAGTGGGGGCACCCAACAGTCCGTCCGGACACTGGAAGCAGGCCGGCGCATGATATGGGCCGACCTGTCCGTCCTGATAGTCAACGGCGAACCGCCGTACAGCACAGTGAGGCAACCAGCCTGAGATGTTACCTATATGATGGACGCTACGGATACAAGTCCACGCAATGCAGATACTGAGGAAAGACCGCCAAGCGCGAACTGGTGGTTGAGACTTATAGATTTGAAGCCAGACCAAAAGGGAAAAGCACGCCATTCAGCAGTGTATGTGTGGTGTCGTGGGTATGGTAGTTGTATGTTGTTTTTAAGTGTTAAAATAAAAGTTTTCATATTACGTATTGAGTAGCTGAACTTTCTTATTTTCTTCTCCTTCCCTCTGTCATATTGCCAATGGTACTATGGGAATCAGGAATAAGATTGGAAAGGCGAGCTTATTTACATACTATAAGTTATGCGGCTTGTACATTGAGACATAGGAATCAAGGTTATATAAACTACATCTAACATATGTCCCAAATAATACCACTAAAATAGCTTTCAATGCCCAGGTGCCGCGCTGCACTATTATTGCTGGCATGCCTGTAGTAGCCAGCACAATTTAGTATGTGTACACGCTAATAGGGGGGACTGATGGGATGGCAGACTGTAATGTATCACAGGGAAGGAGTGATTATGAAGGGTTGATGAGCAATACAGGGGTAGGGGTTGAAATTGGACCGACTGGCGGTACTGGCTAAAGATAATATTACAGGAAAGACGCGTGAGGTTTTTCTGTCATTAAAACACTGGATGTCAAGTCATTAAGGATTGTTGGTTTTTAAAAAACACATTTAGCTGAGGAGGCATCATCAAGCTGCGGAGTACCAAAGAAAATTAACGGCACGTTAACGCCAACGGAAACACTGAATTACTATAGGGGGGACTAAGCGGCTACAGCGAGGATATAGCCCACTCCAAATGGTTACTGGATCTGGATGCACTGATATATATATACAGGGTAGTACAGAAAGCGAACAGGTAGAGCTAACCAAGCGAACATGGACAGGCAGTGTATACTATAAGGGGCCATGAGGTTGGTACAGGGAGGGGACTGGTGGCAAATGGGGAATGGATGGCCCGAGGTAATATTTATAAGGGCCATGAGGGAATATAGGGGGGGTGGAATGGGGGACTGAAGGTATATGGTATTGTATCATAAGGGGGCTTATGAGCTTCTAAAGGTTCGTAACCAAATGGGTGGGTACTACGATGTCACGGGCGTAGCTGTAGAACATTGTTCAGCGTGATAATCGGGGGGGACCCATGTGTAGGAAGACTGGAGGTAGGTATCCAGCCAAAATGGATTGTCGTTCGGAGGGATACGACAAGTCGGGGTGTTTCGGATCCTGTGCTGGCTCGAGCAGTTCATTGTTGACTTCAGCTTCCGTTTATTCCTTCCGCACAGTACCGACCGAAATGTCTCGATTATTGGCCCGAAAGGCACCTACTCCACACGGGCCCCGATTATCGGCTGAATAGGAGTGGTGAAAACAAAATGTTTGTACACAATCATGTGCGTCACAGAGGTCACGGGTGGAAGAATCAAGGAACAAGGATCACATGGTAGTAACGCACCTTACAACAAGACCCTACCCATAATGTCTGTCTAACAGTTACATATTAACATAGTATTGGAGGATGTATAAAGACATACGTTCATCTAGTCTAACCTTTATACCCTACCCATAATGTCTGTATAACAGTTATTTATTAACATAGTATTGGAGGTTTAATAAAGACATACGTCCATCTAGTCCAACCTTTATACCCTACCCATAATGTCTGTATAACAGTTATTTATTAACATAGTATTGGAGGTTTAATAAAGACATACGTCCATCTAGTCCAACCTTTATACCCTACCCATAATGTCTGTATAACAGTTATTTATTAACATATTATTGGAGGTTTAATAAAGACATACGTCCATCTAGTCCAACCTTTATACACTACCCATAATGTCTGTATAACAGTTACGTATTAACACAGTATTGGAGGTTCAATAAAGACATACGTCCATCTAGTCCAACCTTTTTAGCTTACTCATGAGCCCTACTTAACAGTTGATCCAGAGCAGGGGTGCCCAACCTGAGGGGCCGAACAAAATTTCGTTGGGATGTAATTGGCACCCCTTCACTACTAGTATAGGAGGCAATACTAATGAGCATGTCTATGGCCGACAGCGATCATTCCATTATTGTAAATGGGTAATAATCGTTCTTTTATGATGCATCGGCAAACTCGACCCGATTCCATCAGAGATTAGTTAAAGGGGAGGGGGATACTGCTCCTGAGCAAAAAATGTGCTGGACTGAAGGCATGCGCACCACAACCTCAGAGTAAGTGCTACTTACACGAATTCATTTAATTATTCATGAGAAAATTTTTTTTTTTTTTTATTATAGTGTCTTTTAACCAAATGTACCCTGGCCTCAGTTGGGTTTGGAGGTTCAATACAGACATACGTCCATCTAGTCCAACCTTTATACCCTACCCATAATGTCTGTATAACAGTTATTTATTAACACAGTATTGGAGGTTTAATAAAGACATACGTCCATCTAGTCCAACCTTTATACCCTACCCATAATGTCTGTATAACAGTTACGTATTAACACAGTATTGGAGGTTCAATAAAGACATACGTCCATCTAGTCCAACCTTTTTAGCTTACTCATGAGCCCTACTTAACAGTTGATCCAGAGCAGGGGTGCCCAACCTGAGCCAGGTGTACATTTGGTTAAAAAGACACTATTATGAAAAAAAATATTTTTTCTCATGAATGATCTTAAAATTAATTTGTGTAAGCAGCACTTACTCTGAGGTGTGTGTGTTGCTGCATGCCTTCAGTCCAGCACATGTTTTGCTTAGGAGCAGTATCCCCCTCCCCCTTTTAACTAATCGGGAATCGGGTCATGAGTTTGCCAATGCAACCATAAAAAGAAGCGATTATTACATTTACAATTTAATATGGAATGATCGTCTGTTCGGGCCATAGACATGCTCATTAGTTATTGCCTCCCTATACTATAGTAAAGGGTGCCAATTACATCCCAACAGAAAATTTCTGTTCGGCCCAAATAGGCCCGATGCCGACAGCATCACAACCTATACATAGACATTGGCGATTTTCAGTATATCCTGTCGGATCTGACGGAATTTACTGAATATCAGCAATGTGTATGGGCACCTTAAGATACGACACAATGAAGACAAATTACTCTGAGGTGTGTGTGTTGCTGCATGCCTTCAGTCCAGCACATGATTTGCTCAGGAGCAGTATCCCCCTCCCCTTTTTAACTAATTCTGATGGAATCGGGTCATGTGTTTGCCGATGCAATCATAAAAAGAAGCGATTATTACATTTACAATTAATATGGAATGATCGTCTGTTCGGGCCATAGACATGCTCATTAGTTATTGCCTCCCTATACTATAGTGAAGGGTGCCAATTACATCCCAACAGAAAATTTATGTTCGGCCCAAATAGGCCCGATGCCGACAGCATCACAACCTATACATAGACATTGGCGATTTTCAGTATATCCTGTCGGATCTGACGGAATTTACTGAATATCAGCAATGTGTATGGGCACCTTAAGATACGACACAATGAAGACAAATTGGTCTTTTAACTTTTAATATCCACTGGCTCAGTAATTTTACAAAAGTACATAGTTTAATATTTTTTTCCCCTTAAATAAGGTATAATTTTCATGATTTGCTTGAAAAAGCAAATTCCTGTTTTGCTATTCTCTTCTTCTTCTCTTCTCTCCGTTTTATTCTTCCCCGCTTTTGTTGGACCGTATCTCCTCCCACAGTTTTTGATTATCCGACCAGAATTCGGTACAGACCTGGCGGGGCAATAAGTAGAAGTGTGCTATTTCTAGCTAAGATCCCGGAAGCATTATGGCGTGTTTCAGCAAATTTCCGGACCGTTTTTTCCCATAAACTATAATGGAACAATCCTCAATCGTGGATATTTCGAAAAACAGTTTTGTTTCATGGTCATAAAAAAAATGGCGAATACCCCAACCCCCCCACAACAGACCAGGGTAACAAACCCCCTACCTACTGACCTACCTTCCAGTCCCCTGAGCCTTATTTAAAGGGTAACTAAAGCACAAAAACTCATTTAGATTTTTCTCAATAAAAGATAGTTTTATGGTTGTAAACACAAAAAGCAGTACCCCTCAACAACCCAGGTTAACACACCTACTATCTAATTATCCTTTCCTACTGTTGCAGCCCACTACTAAGGTTCAGCTAAAGTTCAAAAAAATTAGATTTACCTCAAAAACAGATAGTTTTATGGTTGTAAAAACACAAACAAAGAAGCTTCCTCCCCCCTTAACAACCAGGTGACCAAATGCACTACTGATCTTCTTCATTCTCCTGCATAACTGTATCCTTACTGGGCAGCCAATAAAGGTACTGCAACAAAGCAATTTAATCATAGTCCAAAAACGGTTTGTTTTTTTCAACTCCCAACCCCCCCCGACCTGACCCCTCCATTACTGTTGAAGCCATACTTCAGGGTTTACTACTCAAGTACAACAAAACTATTAAAAAAAATATTACTGTAAATTCCAAATATACTAAATAAGGCAGTGCACCCCACTTATTGTAGAATTGGAATGAATTAAGGAAATGTTTAGGCTAAAACCATCATCATGTTGGATCAAACAGGTTAAACGCAATCTCACGATCGGGACCAGTCATTTTAGCCAAAATTAATCAGACATTATTATTATGGGTTTATATAGCGCCAACATGTTCCGTGGCGTTTTACAATTACATGTATACATTCACATCAGGCCCTGCCCCGAAGAGCTTACAATCTAAGCACATTCATTTACACATACAACCTATCAGTATGTCTTTATGATTGTGGGGGTAACCGGAGTGCCTGGGGGAAACCCACGCAAGCACGGGGAGAACATACAAACTCCTTGCAGATGTGTCCAAGGGTGGAATCGAACTCAGGACTTCATCCCTGCAAGGCATCAGTGCTAACCGCTGAGCCACCATGCTGCCCTAGACATAAACCTATCCCTGTGAACCGAATGCTACTGCAGCCCCCAGCCTGTGCCTGGTGGAAAACACCTGATCTATACAAAGTGTACATAGCCAATAAGTGCAGTGTGTGCGTGCGGGGTAATGGTTTTGCATTCTGTCCATTGAAATCTGCTGTGAATTTGCCACAAAAACTGCATTTGTATCTCCAAATATTCCAGCCCTATAACCTTGAATCTGCTGTTTTTAATTATACCTCTTGTGCCTTTCAAACTGTGTTCCCTCTAAGCTGTGTGCGCACACAGGTCAAAGTGGTGCGCACACAAAGATCTGCTGTATGTAGCGCAAACAATTTGATTTTCTATGCGCACAGACAATTTATTTCTGCCCTCTCAGCTGATTTGTAATCAGAGGAAATCAAAGTGATTTTTATCATTATGTTTATCTTTCTTCCCAAAGTTCAGAGCCCCTGGTGTCTGCCTCCTCCACTTTTTTAGGATGCTCGGTGTACTTCATCTACATTGTCTTCCTCTGTGTTAAGGGCAGGAGTGGGCTACAATTCAGATAAATAGGATTTAACAAAGTTCTTATTAAACAAGCTTTGAGATGCACGTTTGTTTTAGGGGTTTTTTTTGTGTGGGGGAATATTTGTTTTGCTTTTGCAGTAACACTAAAATGTGAGGGGGGAGTATATAATATTGTAGGAGGTAGGAAGGTAGGAGTCAGTATTCCTGTCTCCTGTTCTTGCACCGTGAGCTGTCAAAGTTAGTCACTCATGTATTCACTTAATCAACTGGGCTTGAAATTTTTAGTTCTTGAATACGTTTGCGCTCATTCCCTAGGGCCGCCTGTAATCTCTCAATTCAGAATGAGGAGGGGGAAAGGAATGGGGGAGGGGAAGGGAAAAAGAAAGGGGAATGAAGACAAATTTAAATTAATAATCAAAAAGGTTTGTTTTTTTAACTCCCAACCCCCTGACCTAACCCTCCATTACTGTTGAAGCCATACTTAAAGGGTTTACTAAAGTCAAAAAACTAATTTTGACAATCATCAAAAAAGTTTAGTTTTTTTAACCCCAACCCGACACAGGTACACAACCTACTGTTCTACTTATCCATTACTATTGGCAGCCATATGTAAAGGGTACTAAGTAAAAAAAAACTAATTTTGATCAATAATCAAAAGTTTATAGTTTATAGTACCGTATATACTCGAGTATAAACCGACCCGAGTATAAACCGAGGTACCCAATTCACCTAAAATCCTAATAAAGTTATTGACCGAGTATAAACCGAGGGTAGAAACTTGGCACTCCAAGATGTTTGGAAACTACAAACTCCCAGTAATAAGCATGCGGGAGTTGTAGTTTCCAACACATCTTGAATGCCAAGTGAGGGTGGCATTCAAGATGTTTGGAAAAATACAACTCCCAGCATGCTTTATTAGCTGGGAGTTGTAGTTTCAACACTTGAATGCCACCCTCACTTGGCATTCAAGATGTGGAAACTACAACTCCCAGCTAATAAGCATGCTGGGTTGTAGTTCCCAAACATCTGAATGCCCCCTCCCCCTCAGTTCGTTTGTACTGTGGGCTCTTCTCCGTGGATCTTCTCCTGTGACTCCTGGGACTCTTCTCTTCTCCCTGGGACTCTTCTCCCTGTGGACTCTTCTCCTGGATTACTTCTCTTGGACTCTTCTCCTGGACTTTCTCCTGGACTCTTCTCCTGTGGACGACTTCTTCTATCTTCCTCCTCCATCGCAGGTACGGTAGTCAGCATTCCGGCAGCCATGACGCCCATTCCTGTACGGCGCGCCGGCTGACGCACTGCCCGGCGCCGGGCTTGCCGGGCAGGTGAGTCAGGCGGCGGCCGTGCAGAAAAGGATCGTCGCGGCTGCCGGAATGCCCAGGTAAGTGGTTGACTCGAGTATAAACCGAGTCCGAGTTTTCAGGCTGATTTTTTCAGCCTGAAAAATCGGTTTATACTCGAGATATACGGTATTGGAGTTAAATAAAGACATACGTCCATCCAGTCCAACCATCTAGCAATATCCTCATTTCCTGCCTAACTTTTGATCCAGAGGACAGCAATTTACACAACCGTACATGATTGTAACTTTTCCAGTCTCTCTTCTTATTCAACTCCCCAAATCCCTTTTAATTTAGTTGCCCTTCTCTGAACCCTTTCCATTTCAAAGATGTCCTTTTGTACACAGGATTCAAAATTGCACTGCATATTCCAAATGATGCCTTACCAAGCTTTGTAAAGAGGGAGAATTACATTTTCCTCCCTTGATCCATACCTCTCTTTATACAAGAAATACCATGCTGGCTCTGCTGTCATCAGGTCCTCACCCTGGGTCCTAAAATGGGGAAGATTTTAGGACAATAATTGTTCTACACTACAACAATGTAAATGGAATGATGGTCTTAAAAATGGGTGTAACTTAAACAAAGTTTATGGACCTTAGCAAAGTGGGTCTGGTCAAAAATGTTGCGATCTACCGTGAAAGGGTCACATGGTTGTGTTTGCCCCCCAGGCCAAAAGGTCCCAGTCCTCCCTGGACTTAAGACCGCTCCCTGACATTGATTGGTGTTGTGGAACGCCATACAGAAAAGGCAATGAGTTCCTGAATTTGCTGCAAGATAATATTCTCTCACAGGGGGTTCCTACTAGAAAGGAGCTCTGTTCATCTGGTAATATCTACATCGTGGAGCACATATAGATATAAAAGTAACTGGAGGCTTGGGGAATAGTGACCATGAAATAGTGGCGTTTGGACTTTGTTATCGAAAGGAAAAGTGCGCTGGGTAACAAAGACTTTAATTTCGGGGAGGCAAATTTTCCCAGTTAAAGAGCCTCTTCAGAATGTCAACTGGGATAAGGTTTATTATTAGTAAAGGTACTGAACAGAAGTGGACTGTGTTCAAGGGGTTTTAAGCCAGTTCACATCTAAATTTATACCCTTGGGAATTTAAAAAAAATAAATCCGCACCCATGTGCTGAATTCTGATGTAAAGTGGCAAAAGTAAAGAGAGAAAAGGCATTTAAAACCTTAAAGGCCGAGGGAGGAAAGGGTCTTTAGGGATTATAAAAACTTTAACAAGGAGTGTATACAAGCAATCAATATACTACATTAATAAGAAGTTAGGATAGCTGAACCAAGCATCACTAAGCCTAAAAATTTTTAAAGTATATTAATAGTAGAAGATGAGGACTGAGAATGTGGCACCATTAATTAATAGGTAAGTTAGTTACGGTAGGATGGCGGAAAGCAATGTCTTGAATAATTTTTTCCCCTCTGTATAACTATAGAAGATCCAAGTACAGATATATAGAGTATAGTTGATTAACCAAGGATATGGTACAGAAAGAACTAAATAAGGTTAATGTTAATGTTAATAAATCTCCTGGACCGGATAAAATACACATTCGGGTACTTAGGGAGCTAAGTTCAGTTTTATCTAGGCCATTGTTTTTCTTTGCAGATTCCCTCATGTCGGGGTGTGCCTCTGGATTGGAAAAAGGCTGATGTTATTCACCAATTCAAAAAGCGTAGTTGTTCACAGCTGGGTAATTACAGGCCTGTAAGTTTAACTTCGTGGTGGGGAGATACTGGAAGTTTATAAGGGAAAATGTTCTAGAGTTGTTCAAGGACTGCATTATAAGTAGTAACCAACATGATTTAGGAGGAATAGATCTTGTCAAGAATAACTTGCTTGGCTTTTATGAGGAAGTAAGTATGAAATTAGACTCTGCATAGCAGTAGATATAGTTTACTTGGATTTAGCAAGGCTTTTGATACAGTCCCCATAGGCGACTAATGTATAAGCAAGGTCGTGGTCTGGGGAGACACATTTGTACATGGATAGAAAATTGGTTAATATAGATGCAAGAGAGTATTTGTAATGGGCTTCAACATTATGGACTAAGTGCTAAGTGGGGTGCCACAGGGTTCGTGCTGGGGCGCTTCTATTTATCTATTTATTAATGATTTGGAAGTGGGTATTGTCAGCAAAGTTTCTGTGTTTGCTGACGACACAAAACTGTTGTTGACCATTAAAAACTTCAGAGGATGTGCAATCGTTACAGGGGGATCTGATATATTGTCACATTGGGCTGCTAAGCGGCAGATGAGATTCAATGTTGTAAAGTAGAAGTGGTATGCTTATACTATAAATGGCTCTGTGTCCATCACTTTAGAAATGGTTGGAAAACCCATTTCTGTTTCTACTTACTCCAGATACTCTACAAACATATACGTTGCAACAGAGTCATATGGTTAGGCTAGCGTTTACTAGGTTGAGTTAGGCTAAGTTAGGCTCTTAGATTTGTTAGGGCCCTGCTGAAAAAGTCTACCTTAGCGTGGTGGCAGGCTTACAAAATTTTTGGCCAACATCTTTCTAGAGAAAGTATGGTAGGAATTTCTAATGTAATGTACCAGTTTGTACCAACATATATTCTTGTATTTTAAAGGGACACTAAACTCCCTAAACCCCAAAAAAAACCTATTTGCCATTCGTTTCTATTATTCACAGGGAGGTGAGAATGCTCGGGGGACCTGGAACTTACCTTACCGCCGCTCCACCTGCAGCCATTTCTTCACTGAACAGCTGTTCTCTCCTGATCGTGCGCCCTACCTTTTGTATTGGCGCGCATGCGCCTAAGATAGGGCGCGCGGTCGGGACAGAGCGGCTGTCAGTGAAGGAGCGGCTGCGAGTGGAGCGGTGGTAAGGTAAGTTCCAGGTCTCCGAGCGTAATATTATTCACTTTCAAGCAACATTATTTATATTAGTAATGTAACTAATTTCTTAGCTTTCAAAGAAGAATGGGTTATTTTATAAAAGCAAAACATGGTGCTTAGATGCAATTGGATCTGCGTCTAATAATACATCTAAACAATCCAAATAGTGGTCAGATTTGTGAAAATGTTTTGCATTCTAACTTTGTAGCCATCTAATATTTCCTTCTGCCTTCAGAGTACAAAACTACTGTTTACTAAAGTTCATGACACACAAGTGTATGCAGGATCACATGTTGTGACATGATCTTGTGTCATGTGACCTGCAGCAGTTGTGAGTCAGATGACTCACCACAGGGTATATAAGAAGCGCTGATGCCTAGAATCATTTTTATTTGCAAACTTGTGAGTGCAGGTGACAATGCAGGGGCAGTGAAGAGTGAGAATGCATACAAGAAGCCACACGGCTAAATAAAGGTGGGTACAAATGGGAGCCCTGGAACTTCCGTTAGAGGTAAATTTAATTTCCACTTGGCCATTAACTAATAATTTATTTTAGGACATTTTCCAAAATTAATGATAATATTCTGTTAGCCCCTAATATCTTTTTTCTGTCTCTATAGAAGAGAAAAGAGTTAAGAAGGAAAGAGATGTGACTCAGTCCTGATCCCATCCCTCCTGTAACACCAGGTAAATGTCTCTACCACCCACCTTCCTTGATAATATGGTACATCCCAACTGTCATCCAGCAATGACTAAACTCTATGGTTTGTTTTTCTGGATATAGGAAAAGATCATAGACACCCCCAATCCCATAATTCCTCTGGTCCCCCCACATATGACAATCTCAAGTCTCCACTGTAATTAAAACCAATTTTTCTTTTAGTGTAGATGTGCAGGAGACCAGAACCAGAGGAAACAGCTCCTGTAAGTATTCTCATTAGAGTTGGCATTTGTACTAATGTGTCTGAAAGAAAGTGGTATGGCAGCTCCCTTATGGGTTTACAATGGGATCTACGCTTCCCTTTCCTCTGTTATAATACACCAGTCTGTCCTATACTCCCCATATTCTCTACTGTCTCCTGTTCTCTCTCCCCTTCTACTACCACAGACACAGAATATTATCCTTATTACTGCCTAACACTGTCCATTGTCTCTTCCCTCTTAGACCATCTGCAGAAATCTGTTGTTTGGCTGTTAATGGTTTGTATCGCATGTATTGCGTTATATGGTACGGTAATGATGATTTCGATCTTTTCATTATACTATTTGGTTACAATGTAGCGTATGGTTAGGGGTGGGATTGGGATATTTAAAACCTTGTTAACCTTGAAAACTATCCACACGTCCAGTTGTTACTGTAGATGTAAAGTTCCATGTTGATCCAGAGGTTAGTCCGATTGCCACTTAGGGTCCGTACACTCGCTCGACAGACATCACTGACGAACAACAGGGCGAATTGCGGCCATTTTGGGCCAATAATCCCAGTGACACACAGATTATACGCCTCCTGTTCGCCAGGGGCGGGATTCCGCAGGTGTGTACAGGCTTTACAGTCATGAATCAGTCATGACATATTAGTTTCTTTGGCATCACTTGGGCGATTTTCCATCCTCTTGATCCAACTCTAAGTTGTGTTCTGAAACCATGAGTTTGGCTTTAAACGGGTTTTTTGCCTCCTTGGATCATCTGGGTACAATTTTCTTTTTTCTTTGTTAAGATTGGGGGGAGCTTTAAGGGGAAATAAGACCTAAACCCTCCTTTAGCTGTACCCAGGTAAATCCTCACTCACTAAGTACAGTAGTAGTTTGTATACTTACCTCCTCTAGATTCAGGTGCACTTCTTTTACCTGGTCCGGCCCCTCCTCCATCTCTAGGAAGGCGGGCCAATCAATGGGAGGACATACTCTTCCTAAGCCATGCCCTCCCATAGGCAGTGCATCCCCATGATTCACCGGCCGTGGGGAGGGGACAGGACAGCTACTAAGAATCCAACTAACTGCTGCGCTACCATGGGTGAGATCCTAGCAGTAGTGGGACAGGGGAATCCGCTGTTGGGCCCACAGCCCATTCATTCAAAAAAACAGAGGAAACGGCTACAATGTAAACAGAGTCAAAGTGAGCACGTGACTGTCCGCTTGTGTTGCGATCTGCGCTATGGTTGCACAATCAGAACGCGTGCAATCCGCAAAAAATGGTGAACGCATGGCCACCACATTGACATGCACTTCTCTGCGACTCTCACAAGCGAAGGATTCAAGCAAGGTGTGAGCAGTGTGTCTTGGCCTAAGAAATGCATTAATAATCAATAGGAGTCAGTAGGAGTAAGATAGTTATGTAAAGGAGTGGTGGGCACAACAGTCCTGTCCGACACTGGAACCCAGGGCCCGGCCATTGATATGGGCGACTGTGCGATAGCATGACGGCGGCAATACCATGGGGGGCACCAGCCGGATGTTAGTAATGATGGAGCACGATACAAGAGACGCACTGCAGGATACTGAAAGACCGCAAGCGCAGTGGTGGACTTGATTGAAGCAGACCAAAGGAAAGCAGCATTCAGCAGTGTATTGTGTGTTGTGTGGTTAAGGTTGTATGTTTTTAATTTAAAATAAAATTTTCTATTACACATTTGGTCTGAACTTTTTCTTGTTCTTCTCCTTCCCTCTGTATATTTCCATTGTAATATGGGGATCAGACTAAGTTGGAAAGGGGTATTTCATACTATAGTTATGGGCTTCAATTCATAGAATCAGTATCTAAAACTATCAATTGTCCAAATATGTACCCACTAAATAGTTCATTCCAGTGGGGTATTTATTGCTGGACCAGTATAGCAATTTAGATTACAAGCTAAATAGGGGACTAGAGGCACTGTAATTATAACAGGGTGATATGAGGGATAGGGAGGGAAATGGGACTGGCGGTACTGGTATTACAGGGAGGCGTGAGGGGTACCGAAGAAATAACGAGCAACGGAAGCACTGAATACTATAGGGGGCAAGGGCTACAGGTATAGCCCAATTGGTTACTGGATGGATGCACTGAATTATTACGGGTACATGAAAGGAACAGGTAGAGTACAACGAGGAAACTGGAGGCACTGGTATAATACAAGGGGCATGAGGGGTCGGGAGGGATGTGAAGTGGGAATGGAGGCACTGGTATTATTAAGGGGCATGAGGGATATAGGGAGGGTGGAATGGGGACTGAAGGCATTGGTATTATTACAAGGGGCATGAGATTTAAAGGTTCGTACACACGTTGGGTCCCGATGCACGATGTGTATGAAATTGGTTTCAGCTGATAATCGGCCCATGTGTAGGGACTTTATCCACCAAAATGGATTGTCGTTCGGGGATCCGACAAGTCGGTCGTTTCGGCGATCCCCGACCGAAAGTCCGTTTTGGCCGATAAAGGCCCTACACACGGGCCGATTATCGGCTGAAACAAATGTTTGTACACATCATGCGTCACGGGTCACGGGTTGGGATCCGCGATCACATGTGTGTACGAACCTTTACAACAAAAAAAATATTACTGTAAATTCCAAATATACTAAATAAGGCAGTGCACCCCACTTATTGTAGAATTGGAATGAATTAAGGAAATGTTTAGGCTAAACCATCATAGTTGGATCAAACAGGTTAACGCAATCCACGATCGGACCAGTCATTTTAGCCAAAATAATCAGACATTATTATTATGGGTTTATATAGCGCCAACATGTTCCGTGGCGTTTACAATACATGTATACATTCACATCAAGGCCCTGCCCCGAAGAGCTTACAATCTAAGCACATTCATTTACAATACACCTATCAGTATGTCTTTCTGATTGGTGGGGGTAACCGAGTGCCTGGTGGGAAACCCACGCAAGCACGGGGAGAACAACAAACTCCTTGCAGATGTGTCAGGGTGGAATCGAACTCAGGACTTCATCCCTGCAAGGCATCAGTGCTACCGCTGAGCCACCATGCTGCCCTAGACATAAACCTATCCCTGTGAACCGATGCTACTGCAGCCCCCAGCCGTGTTCCTGTGTGGAAAACACCTGATCTATACAAAGTGTACATAGCCATAAGTGCAGTGTGTGCGTGCGGGGTAATGGTTTTGCATTCTGTCCATTGAAATCTGCTGTGAATTTGCCACAAAAACTTGCATTTGTATCTCCAAATATTCCAGCCCTATAACCTTGAATCTGCTGTTTTTAATTATACTCTTGTGCCTTTCAACTGGTTCCCTCTAAGCTGTGTGCGCACACAGGTTAAAGTGGTGCGACACAAAGATCTGCTGTAGTTACGCAAACAATTTGATTTTCTATGCGCACAGACAATTATTTCTGCCCTCTCAGCTGATTTGTAATCAGAGGAATCAAAGTGATTTTTATCATTATGTTTATCTTTCTTCCCAAAGTTCAGAGCCCCTGGTGTCTGCCTCCTCCACTTTTTTAGGATGCTCGGTGTACTTCATCTACATTGTCTTCCTCTGTGTTAAGGGCAGGAGTGGGCTACACTTACAGATAAATAGGATTTACAAAGTTCTTATTAAAAAGCTTTGAGATGCACGTTTGTTTTAGGTGTTTTTTTTTGTGTGGGGGAATTTGTTTTGCTTTTGCAGTAACACTAAAATGTGAGGGGGAGTATATAATATTGTAGGAGGTAGGAAGGTAGAAGGTTCAGTATTCCTGTCTCCTGTTCTTGCGCACCGTGAGCTGTCAAAGTAGTCACTCTTGCCCACAGCTTTCCCATCTCTGTCCGTCTCACATCATTCTCTAACGTAAGTGCTTGTGCATGTATCCAGCACTGTCAGTAACCAATAAGCAACTTTATTACCTTACGGTTAGGAGTGAAGTTTAGCTATATCAGATTTTCAATATTTTTGTGGAGTCCCAAGTTAAGAGGTGCACCCCCTGAGGCCTGTGCCACATCAGGTAAGATAATCCAATAAATTCCGGGAGGCACTAGTAAGAATTTTAACATTCGAGAAAGAGGTATGACAAGAAATGCTAATGGAAGCGCCTTAAAAGCCTTGCATACACCTAGAGAAGATGCTTGTGAAGGTTCTCATTCATCCAGGTATGGTATATCTGATTGTATTCAATTAGATCAACTGGACTTGAAGTTTAGTTCTTGAAGACGTTTTGCTAGTCACGACTGGCTTTCTTATCTAGAATGACTTGTACAAGAATCTGTGGCAATTATGTACCCTGGAAAATCCAATTAGCATATCACAGCCAAGTGTTATGGGCGTAATTGGATAGTGGCTAAGAGGTGGTTTAGGAACACCCAGGGTAAGGTGTCAAACAGCATTGTACATTAACAAGGATCCACCACCGTTACAAGAAAAAGGGTCATAGACTACTACAACAGCTTCAAAGGATAAAGCCATTGATCGAGCAATGTATCATCGCCTCTACCCTGGTGAGGCACATCCATGCATAATGGACTCCCAAGATACATAAGAAGGGGCACCACTAAGAACCTATAGTCACAGGCAGTCAACTCTGTAACATACAAGGTGGCAAAAAAATACCTAGCCAACATCTTGGACCATTGGTGGAAAGTTCAAAGCATCACATCCAGAACTCTCAGGATTTCACCAACAAGATTGAAGATATAGTACATTGGTGCAGAAGAAACTATGGTGTCATGATGTGACATCTCTCTTCACCGATACCCACCAAGGAGGCTGTTGACATGGTGGAGAAAACGGCTAGGCTATGACAGCACTCTTACCAGCAAACTGATCTCACCCAGAACAGGTGTGTTCCTTACTGGACTTGTGCCTCGAATACCACCTATTTTAAATACAGGGATAGTTTCTATAAGCAAAAATACTGAGTGCTATGGGGATCTCTCCATTTTCACCCATTGTGGCCAACTTTACATGGAGGAGGTTGAAAAACAGGCGCTTAATACCTTTAAGGGCATAGCACCCAGCCACTGGTTCAAGTGGATGACACCTGGGTTAAAATCACAGAAGGAAGTAAGGACATTTTTTCCCATAGACTATAATGGTAACAATCCTCAAATGTGGATATTTCAAAACAGTTTGTTTCATGGTCATAAAAACAAACTGTGATACCCCCACCCCCCACACAGACACAGGTACACCCACCTACTGACCTACCTTTCCAGTCCCATGGAAGCCTTATTTAAAGGGTAACTAAAGTCAAAAAAACTCATTTAGATTTTTCCTCAATAAAAGATAGTTTTATGGTTGTAAACACAAAAAAGTCATACCCCTCAACAAGACCCAGGTACACACCTACTAATCTACTTATCCATTACTGTGGCAGCCATACTTAAAGGGTAACTAAAGTTCAAAAATATTAGATTTATCCTCAAAAAAAGATAGTTTTATGGTTGTAAACATAAAAAAAAAATCCCCCCTTAACCAGACACAGGTACATGCACCTACTGATCCTCTTATCCATTACTGATCCATTACTGTGGCAGCCATACTTAAACGGTAACTCAAGTCAAAAAAGCAAATTTAAATCAATAATCAAAAAAGTTTGTTTTTTTAATCCCCAACCCCCTGACCTACCCCTCCATTACTGTTGCAGCCATACTTCAAGGTTTACTTAAGAGGGTCCAAAAAAACTATTTTGACACATCATCAAAAGTTTATTTTTTAACCCCCAACCCGACACAGGTACACACAACCCTATGTTCTACTTCATCCATTATACTATGGCAGCATATGTGTAAGGGTACAAAGTAAAAAAAAAACTAATTTGATCATCAAATCAAAAAGTTTATAGTTTATAGTATTTGAGGTTAAATAAAGACATACGTCCATCCAGTCCAACCCATCTAGCAATATCCTCATTTCCTGCCTAACTGTTGATCCAGAGGACAGCAATTTATACACAGCGTACATTATTGTAACTTTTCCAGTCTCTCTTCTTATTCAACCTCCCCAAATCCCCTTTTTAATTTAGTTGCCCTTCTCTGAACCCTTTCCATTTCAAAGATGTCCTTTTTGTACACAGGATTCCAAAATTGCACTGCATATTCCAAATGATGCCTTACCAATGCTTTGTAAAGAGGGAGAATTACATTTTCCTCCCTTGAATCCATACCTCTCTTTATACAAGACAATACCATGCTGGCTCTGGCTGTCCAATCAGGTCCTCACCCTGGGTCCTAAAATGGGGAAGATTTTAGGACAATAATTGTTCTACACTTGCAACAATGTAAAATGGGAATGATGGTCTTAAAAATGGGTGTAACTTAAACAAAGTTTATGACCTTAGCAAAGTGGGTCTGGTCAAAAATGTTGCGATCTACCGTGAAAGGGTCACATGGTTGTGTTTGCCCCCCAGGCCAAAAGGTCCCAGTCCTCCCCTGGCTATAAGCCGCCAAATGCTAGCAGAGAGGAGGTGAGACAACTTCATATGCAGTTGGCAAGGGCTGCAAGTTTGGGGAGTGTGCTCATTATGGGCGACTTTAATTACCCTGACATTGATTGGTGTTGTGGAACTGCCATCACAGAAAAAGGCAATGAGTTCCTGAATTTGCTGCAAGATAATATTCTCTCACAGGTGGTTCCTACTAGAAAAGGAGCTCTGTTGCATCTGGTAATATCTAACATCGTGGAGCACATTATAGATATAAAAGTAACTGGAGGCTTGGGGAATAGTGACCATGAAATAGTGGCGTTTGGACTTTGTTATCGAAAGGAAAAGTGCGCTGGGTTAACAAAGACTTTTAATTTCGGGGAGGCAAATTTTCCCAGGTTAAAAGCAGCTCTTCAGAATGTCAACTGGGATAAGGTATTATTAGGTAAAGGTACTGAACAGAAGTGGACTGTGTTCAAGGGGATTTTAAGCCAGTTCACATCTAAATTTATACCCTTGGGAAATTTAAAAAAAAATAAATCCGCACCCATGTGGCTGAATTCTGATGTAAAGTGGCAAATGGAAAGGAAGAAAAAGGCATTTAAAACCTTAAAGGCCGAGGGAAAGGAAAGGGTCTTTAGGGATTATAAAAACTTTAACAAGGAGTGTAACAAAGCAATCAAACTAGCTAAAATTAATAATGAAGTTAGGATAGCTGAACAAAGCATCACTAAGCCTAAACATTTGTTTCAGCTGATAATCGGCCCATGTGTAGGGACTTTATCCACCAAAATGGATGTCGTTCGGGGATCCGACAAGTCGGTCGTTTCGGCGATCCCCGACCGAAAGTCCGTTTTGGCCGATAAAGGCCCTACACACGGGCCGATTATCGGCTGAAACAAATGTTTGTACACATCATGCGTCACGGGTCACGGGTTGGGATCCGCGATCACATGTGTGTACGAACCTTTACAACAAAAAAAATATTACTGTAAATTCCAAATATACTAAATAAGGCAGTGCACCCCACTTATTGTAGAATTGGAATGAATTAGGAAATGTTAGGCTAAAACCATCATCATGTTGGATCAAACAGGTTAAAAGCAATCTCACGATCGGGACCAGTCATTTTAGCCAAAATTAATCAGACATTATTATTATGGGTTTATATCGCGCAACATGTTCCGTGGCGTTTTACATACATGTATACATTCCATCAGGCCCTGCCCCGAAGAGTTACAATCTAAGCACATTCATTTACACATACAACCTATCAGTTGTCTTTATGATTGTGGGGGTAACCGGAGTGCCTGGGGAAACCCACGCAAGCACGGGGAGAACATACAAACTCCTTGCAGATGTGTCCAAGGGTGGAATCGAACTCAGGACTTCATCCCTGCAAGGCATCAGTGCTAACCGCTGGCCACCATGCTGCCCTAGAAATAAACCTATCCCTGTGAACGAATGCTACTGCAGCCCCAGCCTGTGCCTGGTGGAAACACTGATCTATACAAAGTGTACATAGCCAATAAGTGCAGTGTGTGCGTGCGGGGTAATGGTTTTGCATTCTGTTCATTGAAATCTGCTGTGAATTTGCCACAAAAACTGCATTTGTATCTCCAAATATTCCACCCTATAACCTTGAATCTGCTGTTTTTAATTATACTCTTGTGCCTTTCAAACTGTGTTCCCTCTAAGCTGTGTGCGCACACAGGTCAAAGTGGTGCGCACACAAAGATCTGTGTATGTAGCGCAAACAATTTGATTTTCTATGCGCACAGACAATTTATTTCTGCCCTCTCAGCTGATTTGTAATCAGAGGAAATCAAAGTGATTTTTATCATTATGTTTATCTTTCTTCCCAAAGTTCAGAGCCCCTGGTGTCTGTCTCCTCCACTTTTTTAGGATGTCGGTGTACTTCATCTACATTGTCTTCCTCTGTGTTAAGGGCAGGAGTGGGCTACAATTCAGATAAATAGGATTACAAAGTTCTTATAAACAAGCTTTGAGATGACGTTTGTTTTAGGGGTTTTTTTGTGTGGGGGAATATTTGTTTTGCTTTTGCAGTAACACTAAAATGTGAGGGGGGAGTATATAATATTGTAGGAGGTAGGAAGGTAGGAGTCAGTATTCCTGTCTCCTGTTCTTGCACCGTGAGCTGTCAAAGTTAGTCACTCTTGCCCACAGCTTTCCCATCTCTGTCCTAACGTAAGTGCTTGTGCATGTATCCAGCACTGTCAGTAACCAATAAGCAACTTTATTACCTTACGGTTAGGAGTGAAGTTTGCTATATCAGATTTTCAATATTTTTGTGGGTCCAACAGTTAAGAGGTGCACCCCCTGAGGCCTGTGCCACATCAGGTAAGTATCAATCCAATATAAAGTGCCGGGAGGCACTTAGGTAAGAATTTTTAACATTCGAGGAAAGAGGGTATGACAAGAAAATGCTAATGGAAGCAGCCTTAAAAGCCTTGCATACACTAGAGAAGATGCTTGTGAAGGTTCTCATTCATCCAGGTCATGGTATATCTGATGTATTCAATTAGATCAACTGGACTTGAGTTTAGTTCTTGAAGACGTTTTGCTAGTCATCCGACTGGCTTTCTTAATCTAGAATGACTTGTACAAGAATCTGTGGCAATTATGTACCCTGGAAAATCCCAATTAGCATATCACAGCCAAGTGTTATGGGCGTAATTGGATAGTGGCTAAGAGGTGGTTTAGGAACACCCAGGGTAAGGTGTCAAAACAGCATTGTACATTAACAAGGGATCCCACCAGCCGTTACAAGAAAAGGGTCATAGACTTACTCAACAGCTTCAAAAGGATAAAGCCATTGATCGAGCATGTATCATCGCCTCTACCCTGGTGAGGCACATCCATGCATATATGGACTCCAAAGATACATAAGGAAGGGGCACCACTAAGACCTATAGTCAGCAGCATCAACTCTGTAACATACAGGTGGCAAAAAAAATACCTAGCCAACATCTTGGACCATTGGTGGAAAGTTCAAAGCATCACATCCAGAACTCTCAGGATTTCACCAACAAGATTGAAGATATAGTACTTGGTGCAGAAGAAACTATGGTGTCCTATGATGTGACATCTCTCTTCACCTGTATACCCACCAAGGAGGCTGTTGACATGGTGAGAAAACGGCTAGGCTATGACAGCACTCTTACCAGCAGAACTGATCTCAACCCAGAACAGGTGTGTTCCTTACTGGACTTGTGCCTGAATACCACCTATTTTAAATACAGGGATAAGTTCTATAAGCAAAAACATGGATGTGCTATGGGATCTCCAGTTTCACCCATTGTGGCCAACCTTTACATGGAGGAGGTTGAAAAACAGGCGCTTAATACCTTTAAGGGCATAGCACCCAGCCACTGGTTCAGATATGTGGATGACACCTGGGTTAAAATCCACCAGAAGGAAGTACAAGCCTTCACAGAACAGAATAAGCGGTAGACCAAAACATCACATTTACAAGGGAAGAGGTACAAAACAACAAACTGGCTTTCTTGACTGTTTGTAGAAGTTAAGGAAAATGGTAAACTGGAAGTAGAGGTTTACAGAAAACCAACACACACAGATCAGTATTTGATGTTTGACTCCCACCACCCTTTAGATCACAACTGGGTGTCATCAGAACCCTGCAACACAGAGCTGAGAACATCCCCACTAGCATCGAGGCGAAGGCAAAAGAAATGAAACATCTCAGAGGAGCCCTTAAAACTTGTGGATATCCAGACTGGGCCTTTGTCAAAAGAAGTAGAAGGAAAGAAAAGAACACGAATACCAACAGTGAAGGGGAAAAGCAAAACAGGAGAAAGAACATGGTCATCTCATATGTAGCAGGGGTCTCCGAGAAATTAAGAAGAATTTTAAAAAACACCATCAAAGCAACATCAATACGCAGCGCAGTGCTCTGATTTTTATGTGGGGGAGACCAAACAACAACTGCATCAACTTATGGCCCAGCACAGAAGAGTCAATTCCTCGGGTCAGGACTCAGCCGTGTACCTGCATCTTAAGGATAAAGGACATACCTTTGAAGATTGTAATGTTAACATATTGGCAAAGGAATGTGATGGTTCAAGAGAGGTGTTAAGGAGGCCATTTATGTGAAAATTAAGAAACCAAACCTAAATAGAGGTGGGGGGGTCCTGCCATGTACAATGCTGTTTTGCAACTTACCCTGGGCGTTCCTATAACAGCTCTTAGCCACTATCCAATCACGCCCTTAACACTTGGCTATGATATGCTAATTGGGATTTTCCAGGGTACATAATTGCCACAGATTCTTGTACAAGTCATTCTGAATTGAGAGATTCAGTCGGATGACTAGCGAAACGTCTTCAAGAACTAAACTTCAAGTCCAGTTGATCTAATTGAATACATCAGATATACCTGGAGAAGATCTATTAAAAGAAAATACCTTGAGGAATAGCAATAAAAAAACAGGTATACCTTTTGTAAGTACTTACAGTATCTTTTCTAACCGGATTAAGACATTGTTAATAGCAATTGGTATATCCTATTTTCTGAAAAACCCCTACACTCTTATAAAAGATCCCCGAACTTATGAGATCAACTTATACATACCAACATACTACCTAGTAAAGTAGAACAAAAAATATTTTTTGGGGAACCTAAAAACGGCACGCACCCCTGTAGAGCATGCCAGATGTGCAACGCCATTATCCCAGGTGATATAGCATATCATCCAACAAAAGGGCACCTATTAAAATAAAGGATTATGCTACATGTATGAGCCAAAGTGTAATTATTTTGTTAAATGCCCATGTGGTTCTGGGTAGTCGGCCAAACCAAGAGAGAGGTAGGGGTTAGTTAAGTGAACAAAGAGGGACATCAAAAACTATTTAAACCAGGAGAATCGAAACATGACACTCCTGTAGCACGACATTTCCATGAATTCAAACACAATGCGATGCAATTACATGGCAAATCTTGGAGTAGTTAAGAAACCAAACAGAGGGGGTAATTTCCCACAATTGCTACTGCAACGTGAGCATTGGTGGATCCACTATTTACAAAAAACTGACACCTAAGGGCCTAAATGAAGAATTCAACCTGGTCTGCTTCTTATACATTCATGATTTTAGACTCTGGAGCTTTTAATCTGCGGCGCAGTCACACGCTAACCTGTATCCTATACTATCCTGCTGTAGTCTATTGATTGCTGAGTGCATGTATTGGTTGCTGTAACGTTTGTGAGTTCTGAACGTATAATGCACAAAGGTTGCTTCCTACTCAGGTTTCACCATCACAATTGGGTTCATAAAATCAAGGCCAATCAAGCTACATAGTAACATAGTATTGAAGGTTGAATAAAGACATATGTCCATCTAGTCTAACCTTTTATCCCTACCCATATGTCTATATAAAAGTTACATAGTATTGGAGGATGTATAAAGACATACGTCCATCTAGTCTAACCTTTATACCCTACATAATGTCTGTTAACAGTTACATTTAACATAGTATTGGAGGATGTATAAAGACATACTCATCTAGTCTAACCTTTATACCCTACCCATAATGTCTGTATAACAGTTATTTATTAACATAGTATTGGAGGTTTAATAAAGACAATACGTCCATCTAGTCAACCTTATACCTACCCATAATGTCTGTATAACAGTTATTTATTACATAGTATTGGAGGTTTAATAAAGACATAGTCCATCTAGTCCAACCTTATATCCCTACCCATAATGTCTGTATAACAGTTATTTATTAACAATTATTGGAGGTTTAATAAAGACATACGTCCATCTAGTAACCTTTAACCTACCCATAATGTCTGTATAACAGTTACGTATTAAAACAGTATTGGAGGTTCAATAAAGACATACGTCCATCTAGTGCAACCTTTTTAGCTTACTCATGAGCCCTACTAACAGTTGATCCAGAGCAGGGGTGCCCAACCTGAGCCAGGTGTACATTGGTTAAAAATATAATGAAAAAAATATTTTTTCTCATGAATAATCCTAAAATGAATTCGTGTAAGTAGCATTACTCTGAGGTGTGTGGGTTGCTGCATGCCTTCATTCCAGCACATGTTTTGCTCAGGAGCAGTATCCCCCTCCCTTTTTAACTAATTCTGATGGAATCGGGTCATGTGTTTGCCGATGCAATCATAAAAAGAAGCGATATTATTACATTTACAATTAATATGGAATGATCGTCTGTTCGGGCCATAGACATGCTCATTAGTTATTGCCTCCCTATACTATAGTGAAGGGTGCCAATTAATCCCAACAAAAATTGTTCGGCCCAAATAGGCCCGTGCCGACAGCATCACAACCTATACATAGACATTGGCGATTTTCAGTATATCCTGTCGGATCTGACGGAATTTACTGAATATCAGCAATGTGTATGGGCACCTTAAGATACGACACAATGAAGACAAATTGGTCTTTTAATATCACTGCTAGTTAATTGTAAAAAGTAAATAGTTTATTTTATTTCCCCTTTAATATAGGTTATAATTTTCATTAATTTGGCTTGAAAAAGCCAAATTCCTGTTTGTCCTATTTCTTCTTCTTTTTTCCGTTTATTCTTCCGCTTTTTGGACCGTATCTCCTCCCACAGTTTTGAGTTAGCGACATGAAATTCGGTAAGAAGTGCGGGGCAATAGTAGAAGTGTGCTATCTTCTAGCTAAGGAATCCGCGGAAGCATTATGGCGTTATAGCAAATTTCCGGACATTTTTTCCCATAGACTATAATGGTAACAACCTCAAATGTGGATATTTCAAAACAGTTGTTTCATGGTCATAAAAACAAATGGCGATACCCCAACCCCCACACAGAACAGGTACACCCACCTACTGACCTACCTTTCCAGTCCCATGGAAGCCTTATTTAAAGGGTAACTAAAGTCAAAAAAACTCATTTAGATTTTTCCTCAATAAAAGATAGTTTTATGGTTGTAAACACAAAAAAGTCATACCCCTCAACACAGACACCTACTAAATATAATTATCCATTACTGTGGCAGCCATACTTAAAGGGTAATACTAAGTTCAAAAAAATTAGATTTATCCTCAAAAAAAGTAGTTTTATGGTTGTAAACATAAAAAAGACATTCCCCCTTAACCAGACACAGGTACATGCACCTACTGATCTTCTTATGCATTACTGATCCATTACTGTGGCAGCCATAACTGCAAAAAAGCAAATTTAAATCAATAATCAAAAAGGTTTGTTTTTTTAACTCCCAACCCCCTGACCTACCCCTCCATTACTGTTGAAGCCATACTTAAAGGTTTACTAAAGTCAAAAAAACTAATTTTGACCAATCATCAAAAAAGTTTAGTTTTTTTAACCCCCAACCCGACACAGGTACACACACCTACTGTTCTACTTATCCATTACTATGGCAGCCATATGTAAAGGGTAACTAAAGTAAAAAAAAACTAATTTTGATCAATAATCAAAAGTTTATAGTTTATAGTATTTGAGGTTAAATAAAGACATACGTCCATCCAGTCCAACCCATCTAGCAATTCCTCATTTCTGCCTAACTGTTGATCCAGAGGACAGCAATTTATACACAGCGTACATGATTGTAACTTTTCCAGTCTCTCTCTTATTCAACCTCCCCAAATCCCCTTTTAATTTAGTTGCCCTTCTCTGAACCCTTTCCCGAACTTATGAGATCAACTTATACATACCAACATACTACCTAGTAAAGTAGAACAAAAAATATTTTTTGGGGAACCTAAAAACGGCACGCACCCCTGTAGAGCATGCCAGATGTGCAACGCCATTATCCCAGGTGATATAGCATATCATCCAACAAAAGGGACACCTATTAAAATAAAGGATTATGCTACATGTATGAGCCAAAGTGTAATTTATTTGTTAAAATGCCCATGTGGTTCTGGGTATGTCGGCCAAACCAAGAGAGAGGTAGAGGTTAAGTTAAGTGAACATAAGAGGGACATCAAACTATTTAAACCAGGAGAATCGAAACATGACACTCCTGTAGCACGACATTTCCATGAATTCAAACACAATGCGATGCAATTACAGTGGCAAATCTTGGAAGTAGTTAAGAAACCAAACAGAGGGGGTAATTTCCCACAATTGCTACTGCAACGTGAGCATTGGTGGATCCACTATTTACAAACACTGACACCTAAGGGCCTAAATGAAGAATTCAACCTGGTCTGCTTCTTATACATTTCATGATTTTAGACTCTGGAGCTTTTAATCTGCGGCGCAGTCACACGCTAACCTGTATCCTATACTATCCTGCTGTAGTCTATTGATTGCTGAGTGCATGCTATTGGTTGCTGTAACAGTTTGTGAGTTCTGAACGTATAATGCACAAAGGTTGCTTCCTACTCAGGTTTCACCATCACAATTGGGTTCAATAAAATCAAGGCCATTATCAAGCTACATAGTAACATAGTATTGAAGGTTGAATAAAGACATATGTCCATCTAGTCTAACCTTTTATACCCTACCCATAATGTCTATATAAAAGTTACATAGTATTGGAGGATGTATAAAGACATACGTCCATCTAGTCTAACCTTTATACCCTACCCATAATGTCTGTCTAACAGTTACATATTAACATAGTATTGGAGGATGTATAAAGACATACATTCATCTAGTCTAACCTTTATACCCTACCCATAATGTCTGTATAACAGTTATTTATTAACATAGTATTGGAGGTTTAATAAAGACATATACGTCCATCTAGTCCAACCTTTATACCCTACCCATAATGTCTGTATACATCCTCCAATACTATGTTACTATGTAACTGTTATACTTTATTTATTAACATATATTGGATGTTTAATAAAGCATACGTCCTCTAGTCAACCTTTAACCCTACCCATAATGTCGTATAACAGTTATTTATTAACATATATTGGAGGTTTAATAAAGACATACGTCCATCTAGTCCAACCTTTATACCCTACCCATAATGTCTGTAAACTTTATTTATTAACATATTATGGAGGTTTATAAGACATACGTCCATCTAGTCAACCTTTATACACCCCATAATGTCGTATACAGTTACGTATTACACAGTATGGAGGTTTCAATAAAGACATACGTCCATCTAGTCCAACCTTTTTAGCTTACTCATGCGCCCTACTTAACTGTTGATCCAGAGCAGGGGTGCCCAACCTGAGCCGGTGTACATTTGGTTAAAAGACACTATAATGAAAAAAAAAATTTTTTCTCATGAAAAATCTTAAAATGAATTCGTGTAAGTAGCCTTACTCTGAGGTGTGTGTGTTGCTCATTGCCTTCATCCACCCATTTTTTGCTCAGGAGCAGTATCCCCCTCCCCTTTTTAACTATTCTGATGGAACGGTCATGGTTTGCCGATGCAATCATAAAAGAGCGATTATTACATTTACAATTAATATGGAATGATCGTCTGTCGGCCATAGACATGCTCATTAGTTATTGCCTCCCTATACTATAGGAAGAAGGGTGCCAATTACATCCCAACAGAAATTTCTGTTCGGCCCAAATAGGCCCGATGCCGACAGCATCACAACCTATACATAGACATCTTGGCGATTTTTCAGTATATCCTGTCGATCTGACGGAATTTACTGAATATCGTCACATGTGGTATGGGCACCTTAAGATACGACACAATGAAGACAAATTGTCTTTTAATATCACTGGCAGTTAATTGTAAAAGTAATAGTTTATTTTATTTCCCCTTTAAATATAGGTTATAATTTTCATTATTTGGCTTGAAAAAGCCAAATTCCTGTTTGTCCTATTTCTTCTTCTTCTTCCGTTTTATTCTTCCGCTTTTTTGGACCGTATCTCCTCCCACAGTTTTTGAGTTAGCGACATGAAATTCGGTACAGACTTGCGGGGCATATAGTAGAAGTGTGCTATCTTCTAGCTAAGGAATCCGCGAAGCATTATGGCGTTATCAGCAAATTTCCGGACATTTTTTCCCATAGACTATAATGGGAACATCCTCAAATGTGGATATTTCAAAACAGTTTGTTTCATGGTCATAAAAACAAATGGCGATACCCCCAACCCCCCACACAGACACAGGTAAACCCCCTACTGACCTACCTTTCCAGTCCCTGGAAGCCTTATTTAAAGGGTAACTAAATCAAAAAACTCATTTAGATTTTTCCTCAATAAAAGATAGTTTTATGGTTGTAAACACAAAAAGTCATACCCCTCAACAAGCCCAGGTACACACCTACTACATCTAATATCCATCCTTACTGTGCAGCCATACTTAAAGGTACTAAAGTTCAAAAAATTAGATTTATCCTCAAAAAAAGATAGTTTTATGGTTGTAAACAAAAAAAGACATTCCCCCCCTTACCAACCCAGGTCACACATCCCTACTGATCTTCTTATCCATTATAGATCATCATTACTGACTCCATTACTTGCAAGCCATAAACTGCCAAAAAACAAATTTAAATCAATAGTGCAAAAAGTTTGTTTTTTTAACGTCCCAACCCCCTGACCCTACCCATCCATTTACTGTGAAGCATACTTAAAGGTTTACTAAGTAAAAAATAATTTTGACCAATCTCAACTCAAGAAGTTGTTAGTTTTATTGTAACCCCCCACCCGACACAGTAACATCAACACCTCTACTATCTAGCTATAATCCGATTAACGATGGGCATCCATATAAAGGTACGTAAAGTACAAACAAAACTAATTTTGAGCATAGTCCAAACAGGTTTATAGGTTTATAGTATTTGAGTTTAAATAAGTACTAACGCCTCATCTTCACAGTCCACCACATCTAGCAATCCCGTGACTTGCGGGAAAAAGAGATCGTAAACCAGTGGCGTGGTGGCAGGTACAAAATTTTTGGGCCAACATCTTCTATAGAAGTATGGGTAGAATTTCTAATGTAATGTACCAGTTGTACCAACATATATTCTTTTTTTAAAAAAGGGAACCTAACTCCCCTAAACCCCAAAAAAACCTATTGCCCATTCGTCTATTATTTCACATGGTGCAGGATGTACAAGTACGCTAATGCTTATTCTCACCCGTACATAGGCAGCGCTGGGTGGAACTGCAGGAGAGTTATACCTTACAGAGGAGGTCGAAAGCGGAGCTGGTACTGAACCAGCCAAAGCTACCACCAGGCCGTACATCCATTTCTGTTATTCCGAATTCGCGAAGGAGACAGCTGGAACAAATAGCTTGTTCTTCTCCTCGATACGTGCTGCCTTCCCATTTTGTATTGGCGCCGGTCAATAAGCGACCTAAGAATAGGCGCGAAGCGACTCGGGACAGAGTAAAACAAGCTGTCAGTGAAGGAGCGGCTGCGAGTGGAGCGGTGGTAAGGTAAGTTCCAGGTCCCCCGAGCGTAATATTAATCACAGGAAGGTGAGAATAAGCGTTTTCACCTCCCTGTGAATAATACAAACAAATGGCAAATAGTTATTTTTTTGGGTTTAGTGTTCCTTTAACAATGGATAACTGTTTTCAAAATTATCAAAAGTTTTGCCACACCCAGCAAGAAGCCACACCCACACAAAGCCACGGCCGCTTTGCGTACCGACGCACATTCACCGAGAGGCGACTTTAAAAGATGTTTCAGGTGCCAAAAACCCTAGGGACACCCCTGCCTATGACAAATGTCCATTAGGCTTCATTCACACTAGAAAAACTGAACAAATTTGTCCACACCGGTACAGTCCATTTTTTTGCTCAGTTTTTCCTATCTTTTTATTTAAACACTCTGTTTCTGGAAGGAAATGCGTGTGTACAAAGCTTAAATCTCTATGCAAAAAATCTGTAAATTCTCAGATAATCAGCAACGCTTTCACGGATTATTTAGAGACAGACAATACTTCTGTGGTCCCCCCACGTCTGTACAAATTTCGTGTCTCTAGCTCGCAAACTGGCAGGAAATACAGCCCCAAAATAGAAGAATCAAAGGGAAGAAGAACTAGAAAGTGAGGAAACTTGGCTCTCTTCAACCAACATTATTTATAATTAGTAAGTGAAACTAATTTCTTACTTTCAAAGAAAAAATGGGTTATTTTCATAAAAGCAAAAATGGTTTCTTAGATTGCAATTGGATCTCGCTCTAATAATACACATCTAAACATCCAAATAGTGGTCAGAAAGTCTGTGAAATGTTTTGCATTCTAACTTTTTAGCCATCTAATATTTCCTTTCCTGCTTCAGAGTACAAAATACTGTTTACTCAAGTTCGATGACATCACAAGTGATGCAGGATCACATGTTTTGATATGTGATCTTGTGTCATGTGACCCGCATGCAGTTGTGTGATGTCATGATGACTCACCCACAGGGTATATAGAGAAGCTGCTGATGCCTCAAATCATTTTATTTTGCAAACTTGTGCAGTGCAGGTGAACAATGCAGGAGAGCAGTGAAAGAGTGAGTGCATACAAGAAGCCACACGGCTAAAATAAAGGGGTACAAATGGAAGCCCTGGAACTTCCTGTTAGGGTAAATTTAATTTCCACCTTTGGCCTTTAACTATTAATTTTATTTTAGGACATTTTCCAAATTAATGATAATATTCTGTTAACCCCTAATATCTTTTTTCTGTCCTTATAAAGAGAAAAAGAGTAAAGAAGGAAAGAGATGTGACTCAGGCTCCTGATCCCATCCCTCCTGTAACACCAGGTAAATGTCTTTACCACCACCTTCCCCTCTGATATATTGGTACATCCCAACTGTCATCCAGCACTACTAAACTCTATGGTTTGATACTCCTGGATATAGGAACAGATCATAGACACCCATCCCATAATTCCTCTGGTCCCCCCCCACATATGACAATCTCAAGTCTCCACTGTAATTAAACCAATTTCTCTTTAGTTGTAGATGTGGCAAGAGACCAGAACCAGAGGAAACAGCCTGTAAGTATTCTCATTAGAGTTGGCATTTTTGTACTAATGTGTCTGAAAGAAAGTGGTATGGCAGCTCCCTTATGGGTTTACAATGGGATCTACAGCTTCCCTTTCCTCTGTTATAATACACACAGTCTTTCTATTTACCCCCATATTCCTAACTGTCTCCCTGTTCTCTCTCTCCTCTCCTCTTCTACCACAGACACAGAATTATTATCCTTACACTGCCTAACACTGTCCATTGTCTCTTCCTCTTAGCCCATCTGCAGAAATCTGTTGTTTTGGCTGTTAATGGTTTGTATCGCATGTATTGCGTTATATGGTACGGTAATGTATGATTTCGATCTTTTCATTATACTATTTGGATTACAATGTAGCGTATGGTTAGGGGTGGGATTGGAATATTTAAAACCTTGTTAAACCTTGACAACTATCCACTACATCCAGTTGTTACTGATAGATGTAAAGTTCCATGTTTATCCAGAGGTTAGTCCGATTGCCACTTAGGGTCCGTACACTCGCTCAACAGACATCACTGACGAACAACAGGGCGAATTGCGGCCATTTTGGCCAATAATCCCACGTGACACACAGGATTATCGCCCTCTTGTTCGCCAGGGGCCGGGATGTCCGTCCAGTGTGTGTACAGGGCTTTACAGTCATGAAATCAGTCATGACATATTTATTTCTTTGGCATCACATTGGGCGATTTTCCATCCTCTTGATCAACTCTAAGATATTTGGAAATGAGGGATGGGAGTTAATGGGTGTAACATACTGGACTGGGTTGGTAGTTGACATGGGTTAATGTAGACATAGTGTAAAGTCCCAATTTGATCCAGGAATTATCCGACTGTCACATTCAGTCAGGAAGGATTTTTCCCCTGTTGAAACCAGTTGGTTTTGGCTTTAAATGGGTTTTTTGCCTTCCTCTGGATCAATTCTGTGTACAATTTTTCTTTTCTTTTTTTAAGATTTGGGAGCTTTAAGGGAAATAAAGCCTAAACCCTCCCTTTAGCTGTACCCAGGGTAAATCCTCACTCACTAAGTACAGTAGGTAGTTTGTATACTTACCTCCTAGATTCAGGTGCACTTCTTTTACCTGGTCTGGCCCCTCCTCCTTCTCTAGGAGGGCGGGCCAATCAATGGGAGGACATACTCTTCCTAAGCCATGCCCTCCCATAGGCAGTGCATCCCCATGATTCACCGGCCGTGGGGAGGGGGCAGGACCGGAGAGAAGAGTCACTGGACAGCTACTAAGAATCCAGACTAACTGCTGCGCTACCAGGGGTGAGATCCTAGCAGTGTGGGACAGGGGAATCCGCTGTTGGGCCCACAGCCCATTCATTCAAAAAAACAGGAAATAGCTACAATGTAAACAGAGTCAAAGTGAGCACGTGACTGTCCGCTTGTGTTGCGATCTGCGCTATGTTGCACAATCAGAACGCGTCAATCCCAAAAAAATGGTGATCGCATGGCCACCCACTTGACATGCACTTCTCTGCGACTCTCACAAGCGAAACGATTTCAAGCAAGCGTGTGAAAAAACGGAGCAGTGTGTCCTGGCCCTAAGAATGCATTTTAATATCAATAGGAGTCAGTAGAGTAAGATAGATATGTAAGATGTAGTGGGCCCAACATCCTGTCCGCCACTGGAACCCAGGGCCAGCCATTGATATGGGCGGCCTGTGCGATCGCACGGGTTGCATACCAGTGGGGGCACCAGCCTGAGTCACAGGACCTGTAGGTCAAGTGTGCATCAGTGCCACACCTCCCCAGTTCGGTCCTGGCAGATGAAATGTATATGTACCACAACCACACCCACCACAACGAGCCCCAACACAAGTAAGCCTCTTTATTTAGATGTTACGTAATGATGACGCACGATACAACAGCACCGCACTGCATCTCGAGGAAAGACCGCAAGCAGCAGTGGTGGACTTGTGTTGAAGCAGACCAAGGAGAAGCAGCATTCAGCAGGATGTATTGTGGTTGTGTGGTATAGGTTTGTATGTTGTTAATTTAAAATAAAAGTTTTCTATTAAACATTTAAGTCTGAACTTTCTTCTTTTCTTCTCCTTCCCTCTGTAATATTTTCCATTGTAATATGGGGATCAGACTAAGATTGGAAAGGGGTTATTTCATACTATAGTTATGGGCTTCAATTCATAGAATCAGTATCTAAACTAATCACATTGTCCAAATATTGTACCCACTAAATAGTTCTTCCCATGGGGTATTTATTCTGAAGCCCAGTAACAATTTAGATTACAAGCTAAATAGGGGACTAGAGGCACTGTAATTATAACAGTGGATATGAGGGATACAGGGAGGGTGAAATTGGGACTGGCGGTACTGGTATTACAGGGAGGGTCGTGAGGGGTACCAAGAAATTAACGAGCAACTGGAGCACTGATATTACTATAGGGGGGCCAAAGGGCTACAGGTATATGCCGCAATCGGTTACTGGATCTGGATGCACTGATATTATTACAGGGTTACATGAAAGGAACAGGTAGAGTACAACGAGGAACTGGAGGCACTGGTATAATACAAGGGCATGAGGGTACAGGGAGGTGGAATGGGAATGGAACACTGGTATTATTACAAGAAGCATGAGGGTACAGAGAGGGTGGAATGGGGACAGGAACACGGGTATTATTACAGAAGCATGAGGGGTACAAGAGGGTGGAATGGGGACGAGACACTGGTATTTTACAAGAAGCATGAGGGTCCGAGAGGGTGGAATGGGGACTGGAGACACTGGTATTATTACAAGAAGCATGAGGGGTACAGGGAGGGTGGAAGGGACTGGAGACACTGGTATTATTACAAGAGGCATGAGGGTACAGGAGGGTGGAAGGGGACTGGAGACACTGTATTATTACAAGAGGCATGAGGGGTACAGAGAGGGTGGAATGGGGACGGAGACACTGTATTATTACAAGAAGCGAGGGTACAGAGAGGTGGAATGGGGACAGGAGACACTGGTATTATTACAGAAGCATAGGGGTACAGAGAGGGTGGAATGGGACTGGAGACACTGGTATTATTACAAGAAGCATGAGTTACAGGGAGGGTGGAATAGGGACTGAGACACTGGTTATATTACAAGAGGCATGAGGAGTACAGGAGGGTGGAATGGGGACTGGAGACACTGGTATTATTACAGAGGCATGAGGGGTACAGGGAGTGGTGAATGGGGACTGGAGACACTGTATTATACAAGACATGAGGGGTACAGAGGGGTGGAATGGGACAGGGAGACCTGGTATTATTACAAGAAGCATGAGGGGTACAGAGAGGGTGGAATGGGGACAGGGAGACACTGTATTATTACAAGAAGCATGAGGGTACAGAGAGGTGGAATGGGGATGGAGACACTGGTATTATTACAAGAAGCATGAGGGGTACAGGGAGGGTGGAATAGGGACTGGAGACACTGGTATTATTACAAGAAGCAATGAGGGGTACAGGGAGGGTGGAATGGGGACTGGAGACACTGGTATTATTACAAGAAGCATGAGGGGTACAGGGAGGGTGGAATAGGGAATGGAGACACTGGTATTATTACAAGAGGCATGAGGGGTACAGAGAGGGTGGAATGGGGACAGGAGACACTGGTATTATTACAAGAAGCATGAGGGGTACAGAGAGGGTGGAATAGGGAATGGAGACACTGGATTATTACAAGGGGAATGAGGGGTACAGAGAGGGTGGAATGGGGCTGGAGACACTGGTATTATACAAGAGCATGAGGGGTACAGAGAGGGTGGAATGGGGACTGGAGACACTGGTATTATTACAAGAAGCATGAGGGGTACAGGGAGGGTGGAATGGGACTGGAGACACTGGTATTATTACAAGAGGCATGAGGGGTAAGAGAGGGTGGAATGGGGACTGGAGACACTGGTATTATTACAAGAGGCATGAGGGGTACCAGGGAGGTGGAATGGGACTGGAGGCACTGGTATTATTACAAGAAGCATGAGGGGTCAAGAGAGGGTGGAATGGGGACTGGAGACACTGGTATTATTACAAGAGGCCTGAGGGGTACAGGGAGGGTGGAATGGGGACTGGAGACACTGGTATTATTACAAGGGGAATGAGGGGTACAGAGAGGTGGAATGGGGACTGGAGACACTGGTATTATTACAAGGAGCATGAGGGGTACAGAGAGGGTGGAATGGGGACTGGAGACACTGGTATTATACAGAGGCTGAGGGGTACAGAGAGGGTGGAATGGGGGACTGGAGACACTGGTATTATTACAAGAGGCATGAGGGGTACAGAGAGGGTGGAATGGGGACTGGAGACACTGGTATTATTACAAGAGCATAGGGGTACAGAGAGGGTGGAATAGGGACTGGAGACACTGGTATTATTACAAGAGGCATGAGGGGTACAGAGAGGGTGGAATGGGGACTGGAGACACTGGTATTATTACAAGAAGCATGAGGGGTACAGGGAGGGTGGAATGGGGATTGGAGACACTGGTATATTAGGCTAATGTATACTAAAACACCTTTGTTTATAAAGTATGCCAGTGTGCAGATAATATGATATTGTATGGGGCCTAGGAATGTGCATTGATTATCTTCTCTATGTTTGTATAAATGTTTGACCAGATCAGTAGCACTTCCACTAAATGTAGTTGTAAATTAGCCTAATTGGAGTACTTCCACAATTCTTGCATTGCATGTATTTATTGGGAGGCTTGGTCAAGCCTCCATGTGGTATAGCACCCCAACACGCCCCTTTTATGGGAGGTCCTTTGACTTTATATAAAGCACTGGATGGCCTCTTCCCTCATTTTAAAAAGCCAAAGTGCTGAGGGGGAAGGGAGAGAGCCTGTTATATGGATCCAGTGTGTAAGAATGAGAAATGCAAAAGTTTGCTATCGTAATTGAAGTAAAAAGAAATTGAAAAGGTTAGACGTTAGGACCTTCCAGACTGGGGTTACCTTGACGTGGTTGGAAGGCTTTCATTTATGTGATCACAGTAATGTATACTAAAACCCCTTTGTTTATAAAGTATGCCAGTGTGCAGATAATATGATATTGTATGGGGCCTAGGAATGTGCATTGATTATCTTCTCTATGTTTGTATAAATGTTGACCAGATCAGTAGCACTTCCACTAAATGTAGTTGTAAATTAGCCTAATTGGAGTGCTTCCACAATTCTTGTATTGTAGGGTGACATGAGGGGTACAGGGAGGGTGGAATTGGAGACTGGGACACTGGTATTATTACAGGGTGATATTACGGGTACAGGGAGGGTGAAATGGGGACTGGTGATACCGTTATTACTGCAAGGGTACAGGGAAGACGGAATACGGACTGGGGGCACTGGTACTATTACAGGATGATATGAGGGCTACCAGGAGGCTGGAAAGGGGACTGGGGGCACTAATATTATTGAGAAAACAAGTAAACGGTATGGGCCATGTATTCCGTATATCATCCGTCTCCTAGCTGATGTATATGCAATTTCCAAACAAAAAGATACGGAAGCCCAATCAAATGTTAAAGGGTGATCCCATGTTAAGTCACCAAATCAATGTGCAGAGCAAACATAGCACAACATTTCTGCCCAAGGGCCTTCTCAAGTGCTTAAAGACATACCCACGTGCTCTATTTATACAAAAAAACCCACATCTCCCTCAGTGGTAGGGTGAAGGTGCCAAATAGCGATATATATATACATAATCAGTATATAATGAAAAGCCTCTTTATAACAAGGATTCCTAATGTCCTGTAGATCCTTAGAATAAAAGGAGAAATTTTGCATATCTTCGCCCCTTACTTTTGGGAACTTGGGAGTAAGAAATTACTTTTATGCTTAGTGGAGGGCTTTTGCTCCTTTTGTAAGGAAATACTTACCGTAGGAGTCTCCTACTAATCCACAGTTAGTGGTACAGATGATATTAGAAACAATGTCAGCACCAACCATGCAAGTTAGCTTGTTAGCGTATTGCAATATGTAATATTGTAGCATTAGTATAGTATAGTATAGTATTGAGGTTGAATAAAGACATACGTCCATCCAGTCCAACCCATCTAGCAATATCCTCATTTCCTGCCTAACTGTTGATCCAGAGGAAGGCAAAAAACCCCCCCCAAATTTATGAAGGGGGAAAAAATTCCTTCCTGACTCCAAGTGGCAATCGGAAATTTCCCTGGATCAACTCTACTTTATGTATCAATACCAGTAACTTGCAACATTCTTGTTTGCAGAAAATCATCCAGCTTTTTTTTGAAAACTGACCAATGAACCTGCCATTACAACGTCACTGGAAGACAGTTCTATAGCCTTCCGTTCTCACAGTGAAAAAACCCTTTCAGCTTGAAGCCTAAACCTTTTTTCTTCAAGTTTAAGGGATGTCCTCGTGTCCTTTGACATGTTCTATTGGTGAACAATGCCCCAGATAGTTTATTGTATGGCCCGTTAATGTATTTATACACAGTAATCATATCCCCACGCAAGCGCCTTTTCTCCGCGTGCATATTTGTAACTTTTCCAGTCTCTCTTCATATTCAAGCTCCCCCAATCCCCTATTAATTTAGATTGCCCTTCTCTGAACCCTTTCCATTTGAAAGATGTCTTTTTTGTACACGGGATTCAAAATTGCACTGCATATCCAAATGAGGCTTTACACAATGCTTGTAAAGAGGGAGAATTACATTTTCTCCCTTGAAAGCCATACCTCGCTTTATACAAGACAATACCATGCTGGCTTCGTGGCTGTTGCCGCTTGGCACTGCTTGCTACCTTTAAGTTTGTTATCCACCAAAACTCCAAGATCCCTTTCCAACAGGGATTCAGTTAACACAGAGCCATTTATAGTATAAGTAGCACAAGTATTTTAAGTCCAAATGCATCACCTTACATTTATCAACATTGAATCTCATCTGCCCTTAGCAGCCCAATGTGATAACTATCTAGATCCCCTGAACGATTGCACATCCTCTGAAGTTTTTAATGGTCACAAAGTTTTGTGTCGTCAGCAAACACAGAAACCTTGCTGACAATACCCACTTCCAAATCATTATAAATAGATAAATAGAAGCGGCCCCACACAGAACCCTGTGGCACCCCACTTAGCACTTTAGTCCATAATGATGAAAGCCCCATTTAAAACTACTCTCTGCATCCTATTCTTAACCAATTTTATACATGTACAAATGTGACTCCCCAGACCAACAGACCTTAGCTTATTCATTAGTCGCCTATGGGGACTGTATCAAAAGCCTTTGCAAATCCAAGTAAACACTATCTACTGCTATAGCCAGAGTCTAAATTTCTACTTACTTCCTCATAAAAGCCAAGCAAGTTATTTGACAAGATCTATTCCTCCTAATCCATGCTGGTTACTACTTATAATGTCAGTCCTGAAACAACTCTAGAACACTTTTCCCTTATTAAACTTTCCAGGATCTTCCCCACCACTGAAGTTAAACTTACAGGCCTGTAATTTACCCGCTGTGAACACTACCGCTTTTTGAATATTGGAATAACATCAGCCTTTTCCAATCCAGAGCACACCACCGACATGAGGGAATCTGCAAAAATAAGAAACAATGGCCTAGATAAAAACTGAACTTAGCTCCCTAAGTACCCGAGGATGTATTTATCCGGTCCAGGAGATTTATTAATCATTAACTCTATTTTAGTTCTTTCTGTACCACCTATACCTTTATTGCTATTATACTCTATGTATCTGTACTTGGATCTTCTATAGTGTATACAGAGGAAAAAATTATTCAAGACATTTGCTTTATCGCACATCCCCGTAACTAACTTATCCCTATTAATTAATGGTCCACATCTCAGTCCTCATCTTCTTACTATTAATATACTTAAAAAAAATTTTAGGCTTAGTGATGCTTTGTTCAGCTATCCTAACTTCATTATTAATTTTAGCTAGTTTGATTGCTTTGTTACACTCTTGTTAAGTTTTTTATACATCTCTAAAGACCCTTTCGTTCCTCTGCCTTAAGGTTTTAAAATGCTTTTTTCTTCCTTCCATTTGCCTCTTACATCAAATTCAGCCACATGGGTGCGGATTTTTTTTTTAATTTATTTCCCAAGGGTATAAATTTAGATGTGAACTGGCTTAAATCCCTTGACACAGTCCACTTCTGTTCAGGTACCTTTACCTGATAATAATTATCCCAGTTGACATTCTGAAGAGCTGCTTTTAACCTGGGAAAATTTTCCTGAAATTAAAGTCTTTGTTAACCCAGCGCACTTTTCCTTCGATAACAAAGTCCAAATGCCACTATTTCATCATTGTCACTTTGGGAAGGAATGAACTTTTTCCATGCACTCCCTTATAAGACCTTGGTACCCTAAAGAAATTCGTTTTTAATGATTTTTTTAACATAAAAGGAATTTGTCTTGCGGATGTTGTCCGTCTATATTATCTTTGTACTGTGAATTAGGAATCAATAGACCATTTAATCCAAATTCATGTATGTATTACATTTTTATCTTGTTTAAGGTATGTGATCTCTTAGTTTCATATTATATTTCTTTTTCATATGTTATTATTTCTCTACATTCTTCAGTGTACATTAAACTGTATGATAATGCAGATTCTGGATAGAGATGGACGCTGAACACAAACCTGATTCCGAAGCAGATTTCCAAATTTGTAACGAATCCCAGAAACTTTGCGTATTTCAGACTTTTTGTCTTTTTCCGAACTGGGGATTGTTTTTGATAGTTAGCAAAACGATCAAGGATTTCAAATTTAAAATCAAATTTTCAATATTTCTAAAAAATGGAATTTTAAAATTTTGTGATATTTTAAAAGATTCAATTTCCAAAATAACAAATTTAGGATTTCTAGAAATCTGGAAAATACTAGCGGAAAGCAAAAATAGGAAACACAGAAAGGGCATTCCACACCCAAAATTTAAAATTTAACACGCAACCACTGGCCCCATTGTGTAGTGTTTAAAAAATCCTACTTTACATCTCTGCTCCAAATGGTTCTCTTGTAGTGCTTGTCCATATTCCTAGAAAGTGTAGTGTAGAGACTGTCTGTGTTGTCATCTGGTCACTGCTGCTTTCTTGTTCCGTTATTGAGGTGTTTGACGTGCGGCAGAGGAACATTTAACTACTTTGGGGAAGGAACATGGACAGGGCTTGTCCTTGCCTACCCATGGAGCACCTATGTTCTGAGCTTCACCAAATTACCTTCAGTACAAATTACAAAACTCCAGGACAGTAGGATTAACTCTTGAATTGGGAGTGGGAGATACTGTATGTTTGTGCAGTTTTCTGTCTATATTCCTTTTATTGATATTTAAAATAGCTGTAGATTTGTAGTACTGACACCAGACCTGCAATAAACCCCAGGACTTGATTGTGCTCAGTTCCACTTGGCTGTACAGGGGATATCAGATGTCCCACGTGGCACTTTATAGTGTATCCTGACCCTGGGATTGTGTAGAGAACCAGGAGATGATTCACCCACATAGTGACCCTGTGTTTGCACACCTGAATAGGCAAGTGGTAAATAACCCTGTATCCAATCACCCTACCCACCAGAAACACAGTGTGGAAGTTGACCTTGCTGCAATGTTGAGTATTTCCATACTGCACCTTGGCCAAAATACATGATATTGGGTAGGGTCACGGCATTGAGTGGTAGGTAAGTGCAATAGACACCTTTACCTACATTGTAAGATATGATAATAATCGTATTTTATAATGCTCGTCGTATGTTACACCAGGGTCATTATTTTATGACTGAAGTGCAATATACAGAGAGACTGTGTAAATTTTGCTACCAGTGTGGTATTGGCCATAGTATATCGCAAAGGCTTTATTAACGTTACCTTAAGTACAAATAATGATCCATACTTTGCTGCCTGGAAAAATGCGGTATCTTTTTTTGTTTTATCAATTGACATGCTATGTTTTAATGCCAAGGAGTGGTAGACTCTAGGTAGATTTATCTGCTCTGTTTTGGAACAGCTGATAATAGGAAGTCACCACGCTAACCTGTATCCTATATACCATCCTGCTGTAGTCTATTGATTGTGGTGCATGCTGATTGGTTGCTTGTAACAGTTTGTGAGCTCTGACCGTATAATGCACAAGGTTGCTTCCTACTAGGTTTCACCATCACAATTGGGTTCAATGAAAACAAGGCCATATCAAGCTACATAGTAACATAGTATAGGAGGTTGAATAAAGACATACGTCCATCTAGTCTAACCTTTATACCTACCAAATGTTCTGTATACAGTTATTATTAACATAGTATTGGAGGTTCAATAAAGACTAACGTCCATCTAGTCCAACCTTTATACCTCTAATCATATGTCTGTATAAAAGTTATTATTAATATAGTATGGAGGTTCAATAAAGACATACGTTCATCTAGTCCAACCTTTACTACCCTACCCATAATGTCTGTCTAACAGTTACATAGTAACTAGTATTGGAGGTTGTATAAAGACATAGTTCCATCTAGTCCAACCTTTATACCCTACCCATAATGTCTGTCTAACAGTTACATAGTAACTAGTATTGGAGGTTCAATAAAGACTATACGTCCATCTAGTCCAACCTTTATACCTACCCATAATGTCTATATAACCTTATTTATTAACATAGTATTGGAGGTTCAATAAAGACATACGTCCATCTAGTCCAACTTATACCCTACCCATAATGTCTATAACCGTATTTATTACATAGTATTGGAGGTTCAATAAAGACTACGTCCATCTAGTCCAACCTTTATACCCTACCCTAATGTCTGTATTACAGTTACATAGTAACATAGTATTGGTGCTTGTATAAAGACATACGTCCATCTAGTCCAACTTTTATACCTACCATAATGTTTTGTATAACAGTTACATGGTATAAGTATTAGAGGTTCAATAAAGAAATACGTCCATCTAGTCCAACCTTTATATAAACCTACCAATAATGTTGGTATAACAGTTACATAGTAACATAGTATTGGAGGTTCAATAAAGACATACGTCCATTTAGTCCAACCTTATACCATCTACCCATAATGCTGTATAACAGTTACATAGTAACATAGTATTGAAGGTTTGTTCAATAAAGACAACGTCCATTAGTTCCAACACTTATGACCCTAAACCCATAATGCTGTATCAAAGTATTTATTAACATAGTATTGGAGTTGTTAAAGACTACGTCCATGCTATCCAACCTTATACCCAACCCATAATGTTGTTATAACCGTATTATTAACATAGTATTGGAGGTTCATAATGACATACGTCCATCTAGTCCAATCTTTATACCGACTACCCATAATGTCTGGTATAAACAGTGTACATAGTAACATAGTATTGGAGGTTCATAAAGACTTAAGCTAGGTACACACACATAACAGATTTTCTGAAAGATGACAGACAGGATCTGCAAAGATCCTGTTGCCATCTTTTCAAAGATCTGCATACACACAGCCCGAGCAGTCTCCCGATACTTCATAAGGAGAACGCTCGGACTGTTGTGTTTCACATCGGCGCGAGCTCTAGACGTTACCTCTAATAGGAGTCTAGCGGCTGATGGAAATTTTACGACTATTTCCCGAACGAGCGTACAGGCCGACCCGATCGTTCGGAGCGGCCGGCGCCCTCGTTCGGAAAACGAGCGACACCAGTAACGATAGCAAAGCCCTGATACCGTCGGATCCGACGGTATCGGGGCTTTATGGTAATGGGGTACCAGCTATACAGTCCATCTAGTGTTCCAAACTTTTTGCTTACTCATGAGCACTATTTAACAGATGATCAAGAGCAGGGGTGCCCAACCTGAAGCAAGGTGTACATTTGATAAAAAGACACTATAATGAAAAAAAGTCTTTTTCTCATGAATAATCTTAAATAAATCTGTGTAAGAGACTTACTTGAGGTGGGCTGTGGTGGGCATGCCTTTAGTCCAGCACATGTTTTGCTCAGGAGCATGATCCCCCTCCTCATTTTTAACTAATTTGATGAAATCGGGTCATGAGTTTTGCCGATGCAACCATAAAAAGAAGAGATTACATTTAATATGGAATGATCGCTGTTTGGGCCATAGACCATGCTCATGAGTTATTGCTCCTATACATAGTAAAGGGTGCCAATTAATCCCAACAGAAAATTTCTGTTGGCCCCAAATGGCCCAATGCTGACAGCATCACAAACCTATACCTAGAATTGCGGATTTCAGTATTATCCTGTCGGGATACTGACGAATTAAGGAATTTCGGCATGTGAATGGGTGCACTAAAGATATACGAAACAATGAAGATAATTCCGCCCCCCCTAATTCACTGGTTTATTAGAATTGGACTTGAGGTTGGATGGAAAAACAGAATAGAAAGGTGACAATATAAAATATGGGGGGACTGAACAATAGCTTACGGTAGTTTCATTTAAGTTAAAGTCATTTTGAGAAATATGTTCAATAACCTTGATGGATTCTAAAGAGTTTCAGAGCGAATGGCCTTTTCCTCACAGTCCACTACCACCCTCCATAAACCAGAAAATGCTGCGTCAAACACTACCAAGCGGACTGTTGTGTTTTGTGGATCATAGATAAATTGTTATCCACTTGTGGAACGAGAAGAGGGAAGGGGATGGAGAACATTTTGTGCTTAACAGGTTGTTACATCTGTCAGCTTTTTAACTATTGTGTTTTGGAATGATGATTTGCCTATTCTTATCAAAAAGGCCTAAATGCGCGAGAGGAGGAGTCCAGTTCATCACGAGGGAGCGTCTCTCAGCTATGCAAATATATTCAGTGTTCGAGACAGTACAACGGAGCTTCTCGGCTATTAATAAATATAGAGAGAGATCGTAGAGAGGAGAGAGATTCTAGCGCCCGTTAGTTAACAGGGCTTAAACGGCTAGTATACAATGTTTAATTTGAGGGGATTGTCTTTTAATATACTGGCTAGTTAATTGTAAAAAGTAATTTTATTTACCTTTAAAATATAGGTTATAAATTTTCATTAATTTGGCTTGAAAAAGCCAAATTCCTGTTCTTGTCTATTCTTCTTCTTCTTCCGTTTTATTCTTCAGACTTTTTTGGACTGTATCTCCTCCCACAGTTTTTGAGGTGACATGAAATTCGGTACAGACGTGCGGGGCATATAGAGAAGTGTGCTATCTTAGCTAAGGAATCCGCGGAAGCTTATGGCGTTATCAGCAATTTCCGGCATTTTTTCCCATAGACTATAATGGTAACAATCCTCAAATGTGGTATTTCAACAGTTTGTTCATGGTCAAAAACAAATGGCGATACCCAACCCCCCACACAGACACAGGTACACCCACCTACTGACCTACCTTTCCATCCCAGGGAAGCCTTATTTAAAGGGTAACTAAAGCAAAAAAACTTCATTTAGATTTTTCCTCAATAAAAGATAGTTTTATGGTTTGTAAACAAAAAACAAAAAAGACACCCCCTCAACAGACCAGGTACAACAAACCTATGATCTACTGATCCATTACTGTGGCAGCCAAAGGGTAACTGTCAAAAAAGCAATTTAAATCAATAATCAAAAAGGTTTGTTTTTTAACCCAACTTAAGAACACCCCTGAACTACCCCCTCCATTACTGTTGCAGCCATACTTAAAGGGTTACTAAAGTCAAAAAAAAACTTTGACCAATCATCAAAAAGGTATTTTTTTTAACCCCAACGGACACAGGTACACCACACCCTACTGTCTACTTATCCATGTACTATGGCAGCCATATGTAAAGGGTAACTAAAGTAAAAAAAAACTAATTTTGATCAATAGTCAAAAGTTTATAGTTTATAGTATTTGAGGTTAAATAAAGACATACGTCCATCCAGTCCAACCCATCTAGCAATATCCTCATTCCTGCCTAACTGTTGATCCAGAGGAAGCCAAAAAAACAAACCAAATTATAGAATGGGGCTGAAAAAAATCTCCGTGACCCAAGTGCATGGAAATTTTCCGATAACTCTTACTTTATGTTAATTACCAGTAACTTGCAATCTTGTCTGGTGACAGAAACTCATCAGCTTTTTCTGCATTGTGACCAACGAACTTGCCATATAAAACGTCCACTGGAAGGACAGTTTCCATGCCTGTAACCGTCTCACAGTAAAAACCCTTTCGACTTGAAGCCAAACATTTTCTTTCAAGTCTTTAAGGATGTCCTCTTGTCCTTGACATGTTATATTGGTGAACAATGCCCCAGATAGTTTATTGTATGGCCGTTAAGTATTAACAGTAATATATACCAGCAACGTGTTCCAGCGTACATGGATTGTACTTTTCCAGTCTCTCTCTATTCAAGCTCCCAAATCCCCTTTTTATTAATTTAGTTGCCTTCTCTGGAACCCATTTCACAAGATGTCTTTTTGTTACACAGGATTCCACAAATGCAACTGCATATTCCAAGAGCTGACACTTGTAGATACGTTCCTCCCTGATCCTACCTTATACAAGGACTAATACCTGCTGGCTCTGGCTGTCAATCAGGTCCTCACCCTGGGTCCTAAAATGGAGATTTGAAGATTTAGGGACAATAATTGTATCTACACTTGGCAACAATGTGAAAATGGGATGATAGGCTTCTTAAAAATGGGGTGTAACTTAAACAAAAGTTAGTGGGACCTTAGCACAAGGGGGTCGGGTTCAATACCTCCCCTGAAATCATACCTCTCTTTATACAAGATAATACTCTATGTGGCTTTGCCTGTTGCACTGGCTGGACACAGCTTGCTACCTTTAGTTTGTTATCCATCAAAACTCCAGATCCCTTTCCAACAGTGGAGTCAATTAAAACAGAGCCATTTGTATAGTTATAAAGTAGCACAAGGATTTTTTGGATTTTTTAAGAGTCCAAATGCCTCAGCTACATTTAGCAACATTGAATTTCATCTGCCCACTTAGCAGCAACATGTGACAATCTATCTAGACCCTGCAACAATTGCACATACTCTGAAGTTTGTGTCGTCAGAAACCTTGCTAACAATAACCACTCCAAATCATTAATAAATAGATTAAATAGCGAGTCCCCAACACAGAAACGTGGCAACCCACTTAGCACTTGAGGACAAATGATGAAGCCCCATTACAACTACCTCTGCATCATATTCATTAACCATTTATATCAGTACAAATGTGATCCCCGACCCCAGCCCTTAGCTTATACATTATTAGCCATGGGGCACTGTCATTCAAAAGACTTGCAAAATCAAATACCGTATATAATCGAGTATAAACCGAGGTTTCAGGCTTTAACAAAAAGCCTGTTGATGATGAAAATCTTAGCTCGGTTTTATACTCGAGGTCAACCTTGTCATTTACCTTGCTCGGCGGCCCTCGCGATCCGCACTCATCAGTGACGCATCCAGGATGGATGTCACTACCCGGCGGCCTCTCACTTTGTCGGCCGCCGAGTGCAGTACTCATCCGGATGGCAAGCACTGAGGATGTGGGAGCGAGAGAGATTTCAACGGCAGCGGACAAGGTAGGAGATACACGGACACCAGGGAGGGCAATAAATTTACAAATAGAGTAAACCTTCGGTTTTTGGTGCATTACTGTATGCACAAATAAAACGGAGATTTACCCCTATTTGAAAGTTTTGACATTTAAGAGTTGAAAAACTTTTAACAACTCCAATAAAGCATGCTGGGATATTGTAGTTCTCAAAACATCTTAAGTGGCCAAATACTAAGCCCCTCAGGTTTATACCGAGTCAATGTTTTTCTCCTTTTTAGCTTAAAAACTAGGTACTCGGTTTAACACAGGACGGTTTAACTCGAGTTCGATTACGTAGGTATAAACTAGATGTACTGGGTAGCCAGAGTCTAAATTTCTATTAACATTCCTCATAAAAGCCAAGCAAGTTACTTTGACAAGATCTATTCCTCCTATATTCAGCTGGTTACTACTTATAATGTCAGTCCTTGAAACAAATCTAGAAACATTTCCCTTATTAAACTTTCAGGATCTTCCCCCACACTGAAGTTAAACTTACGCTTATTACCCGGCTGTGAACGTAATTACCGCTGTGAAACGACTACTTTTGAATATTGGAATAACATCAGCTTTTTCCAATCAGAAGCACACCACCGGACATGAGGGAATCTGCAAAAATAAGAAACAATGGCCTGATAAAACTGAACTTAGCTCCTAAGTACCCGAATGTGTATTTTATCCGGTCCAGGAGATTTATTAAACATTAACCTTATTTAGTTCTTCTGTACCATATCCTTACTGTGTATACTATACTATACTCTATGATTATCTGTACTTGGATCTTCTATAGTGTATACAGAGGGGAAAAAGTATTCAAACATTTGCTTTGCGCCATCCACGTAACTAACTTATCCCTATTATATTAATGGTGCCACTCAGCCGTCCTATATCTTATTACTATTAAAAAATTTTTAGGCTTGTGGCTTTGTTCAGCTTATCCTAACTTCATTAAAATTTTAGCTAGTTTGATTGCTTTTTTACTCCTTGTAAGTTTTATAATCCCTAAAGGCCCTTTCCTTTCCCTCGGCCTTTAAGGTTTTAAATGCCGTTTTCTTCCTTTCCATTTGCCTCTTTACATCAGAATCAGCCACATGGGTTGGGATTTTTTTTAATTTCCAAGGGTATAAATTTAGATGTGAACTGGCTTAAAATCCCCTTGAACACAGTCCACTTCTGTTCAGTACCTTACCTGATAATACCTTATCCAGTTGACATTCTGAAGAGCTGCTTTTTAACCTGGGAAAATTTGCCTCCTGAAATTAAATGTCTTCTGTAACCAGCGCCACTATTCAATGGTCACTATTCCCCAAGCCTCCAGTTACTTTATATCATAATGCGCTCCACGATGTTAGATATTACCAAATGCCAACAGAGTCTTTCTAGTAGGAACCACCTGTGAGAGAAATTATGCCTGCAGCAAAACTCATTGCCTTTTTCTGTGATGCAGTTCCACCACACCAATCAATGTCGGGTAATTAAACGTCCCCATAATGAGCACACTCCCCAAACTTGCAGCCCTGCCAACTGCATATGAATTTCTACCTCCTCTCTATAGCATTTGGTAGCTTATAGCGACACCAAAATGACATTACCCCCGTTCCTGTTGCATCATTTCCACCCCATATTGCCGCCACTTAACATCATATGCCAGTTATCTTTTGTAATTGTGGCTTCAATCGTTTTTAAATAAACACATTACTCGCACACCGTTCCTTTTCGGCTGCCCTAAACAAGGCATACCTTCTAAAATTTACAAAGGACAAGTGGTGGAGAACTGTTCAACCGTTTCGGCTATGACTTTCCCCCCCCTATTACATCATACTTTATTTAGTGCCATCATTTCCAATTCACCCATTTTGTCAGCCAGGCTTTTCGCATTTGCAAACATCATTTTGATTATGATACCTTTGTAATTTAATTTGTTACACTTAATTACACATGCCCTATCTTATCCCCTATGCTAGCCCCACCCCCGTTTCTGCCCACCCACTGGTCCATCTACACCCTGTTTCCTCTTGGGCCTTTCCAGCTATCCCAGGAGACTGTAAATACCCTCCCCCCCCAACTAGTTTTAAAATCTCCTTCCAACCCTTCTAGATTTTCCCCCTAATAACGGCACAGCCATCAGTTTGTTTTTTTTTTTAACTTCCAACCTTATCCAGGGTACAAACGCCTATTGCCCACCTTCCATTTCACAGTGGCAGTATTTAAAGGGTAACTATAGTCAAAAAAAATACATTTGACCCAATCATCAAAAAAAGATTTTATCCCCCAACACTACCCCCTTTGCTTGTGATATGAAAACAACACACTACAAAACTGAACCCTACCTTAAGAATGCATGTGAACATATTTAAAGGGTAGTAAAGTGAAAAAACAACAATGTCACTCTTCATTCGGCCATATTGATCGTTAAGATCTGAAGCACAACACACAAATTCCTTCCAAAATGCAGTTCTTTCAAGCAAATTCAAGTTATACTTAACACTTCCCCTTATTGGTGATGTTGTGGTGTGTTCCACTGGATACTTGCTAGACCAGAATCAAGAATGCAGACAAGGGACTTTTCAAAGCGTCTTTATGACTTGGCTGCATTGCAAGTTGACCCACCGTTCCAACCAGTCATAGCACAAGCAAGTGGTGGGATTGTGCGTGCAAATGTGTAAATTTTTTATTTGCAAATTACTCCTTTATATGAACCTTCTCCTGTCATTTGCCACCATAGAAGGATATGAGAAGAGGAACTAATATTGATAATTAATATCTGAATTGAAGATGAGGTAAACTTGTGAATTTTTTCTATAAATGATTTCAAGGTTTCAAGCGGATGTTTGAACGATAACCATTTTAATCACAACTGTGGTATAGGAGCTCAGATTGCAGTTCCTTGCAGTACATGTCACGCACCTCCTAGAAGAGAGACGGAAAAAGAATGAACACAAAACAATTAGGACAAGAAATGAGGACAACAGTGAAATCAGTATCATTAATATGTAAATCCTACTACTGTATGACAGCAGCTATCCTGGAGCAAGCTACAGTACCCCATCACTGCTACTGGATAAATGTAAAGATGTTCACATTGGCTACACTCTAGTAGACATAAAATATTCCTTACGTTCTTCTGGCAGCTTCGTTTATATACTCCTTTTAGGGCACACAGATCAGACATTTATGTACATACACAGGCCCCATCTAGTTGTGGAATTCCCATGTTATCCTCGATATGAGCTCTTCAGTAGAACAGGTGATGGCGAACCGTTAGGACCAAGCGCCAAACTGCAACCCCAAAATCGGGGAAGTTTTCTTTTGAAGAAAAAACAACTCAGGAAGACACAGCACGATACAGCTGAGTAGATATGGCCTAAATAGTAGCGACGAAATAGGTCAGGTGGTTTCTAGCTTGTTATGGATAACAAAGTGATGTTTAAACTTAGTTAATACTGGAACAGCGTCTCGGTGCCAGTGGGAGCGCAGCTCCGTTAATGTGAGTTTGGTGTATCTAAAATTTAGGCCAAGGGTGAAGGCCTGGGTGACTGACACCGAGGGTCTCATGATACCAGGATCGTGAGGTAAACTCTTTTAAACTGCAGTTTTGGAGGGTGGGGATTGGAATGTAGAGCACATGCTATCTTTCTAGGGTGGGCTATGCCTCAACGCGTTCCATTATTTATCAGAGATAGGAATGGATTATAGATTTCAAATTAACCACATTACTACACAGGAGTTTACGTGACACATTAACCCCTACAAGATCAGACAAGAGGTTGAGATCCAAAAACATTTGACTCAACAGGCTGAACTTTATTAAGCACAAACATAAAAAACAATCGAGTATTATTGGGTAAGAAACCTGACCTGGCAATAGAGAACGGCAAACATAAATCGAGTGAGGTGGCCATTCCTCATGTATTAGCGTGTGCTGTGGCAGCCACGGAGAAGAGACAAGTTCTAATTACCGCACCCCACTCCCTTCCTTGTGTGCCAAAGCAATGGGCAGAAGCCAAGAGGAGAGGAGGACTGTGTGTTATTGTGACCTATCTCTGCTACAGACAGTCAAGCTCTGGGATTGCAGAAAAGGGAGATGGCTGAAGCCGTGTCTCTCTGGGCTTCTGCAAAAAAGTCTGGTGAACTCTGTATGCACAGTGCCCAAGAGAGGCACTCGGAGTGCCATAGGTGGCCCACCACTGTCTTGAACATCTGGAAAAGCGGTAAGAAAAATTGGCCATACTATAGGAGTATTTCAATCAGAAATGTACAAGTTAACAATCTCCTGCTAGGGGTCATCATGGACTCCCCCTGATGGACTTGCAATTAGTCACAGGACACAGTCCATCCAGAAAAAACGTATAATATAGAAAGCTTTAAACCATGCAGATCTGACTCCTCTGCTATCAGTGGCCTTGGGGGTACATGTGTGTTATTCAGAACAGGAAAACAAAGGGGAATAAGTGGAATGCTATGCTAACCAGGGTAGAGTTCTTAACAGGTATTAAAAGTGTTAATTACCTTTCCAGGTAACAGCGGGGCTCCTCCCTCCATGTCCGTCAATCAAGAGGCTGTAACTGCCAACACATAGCCAATGATCGGGAACTGCTGTTTACCCTGCTGCTCTATGTGCATGCTCAAGCTTAGTGAAAAGATCATTGAGCAGAGCAAGATACGTTTTTACAGAATGGATAGAGAAACTTAGGTCCTGCATCCGTGGTGGCTACCGTTCCGCCCTCTCGATCCGGCAAAGAATTTTCTCGACGTCACCAGGTTAAAACTTTTTTAAACTTTATTATAACATTTAAAATCTATCATACAATCCCACCACGGAGGACAGGACATTTGACTAATTACACGGGACCGAGCGAGGTCCGGGGCAGTCAGCCACCCGGACCACACAAGTAATACGGTTGAGTCCTGATTCGGGAGAATGTTGCAGTGCATGAGGGGTTTTGGATTGTAGACGCATGCACAAGTAGACACATTAATGGCGGGGCAGCACTAATTAACAGGATAAGAGAGTTAAGACAGAACTGGTCGAGTACACCAGATCTCCCCTTTAATCCTAAGAAGCTAAATGAAACAAGTAAGACATAAAATACCCGTGCAACAGCGGTACTGTTAATAAAGTGGTATCTACCAAAAAATAGGACAACCAGAATCTGGGACTGTAGACAACTTTTTACATTTGTGGAAGATAACTTATCATAAATATCTGCTTACAAAAAGGCATGTAATAAAACTGTAAAAATAAGCCAACTCTGCAGGTTTATGGATGTCGCAGCCTAAAAAAAAGTATATATATTGATGTAAATTTCAGTGTCGGGGGACAACATGTGTTGTAATTTCTAATGCTTTTATGATAGATATCAGCTATAAAAGCGGATACCGACCTTTACCAAAGAGGGCCCCTTATTAAAGAAATAAAGGCATACTGCCATGGTTTCAGCTGTTACAAAAATTGCCCCATACTCGCATATAATATGGCATTCTAGGTAGATAACACATTAAATACCACGAGAGCACCTTACCAAGAACCACTGGTTTATTACCAAGCTTTCAGCCCATTGGGGTATTTACGATTCTTTTAAGGCCACCTTAAATCACCTCAATGTCACTGTTTGAGAAAATCTAGAGAACCAAACGGAAGAATGAGCAGCTATTTAAAATTAAAGGATGACAAACGGGGTTTTCTCAGTAATTCATGCTGATTATAGGCAGCATTTCCCGCATGCGCAACAGAAGGTAATAGCATCATGTGAATTAGGTATTTTTTAGAAAAAAATATTGTTGAATGTATTTAAGTCCTTCTTAGAATTACCATTATGCTACATTTCTGGATATGAAAGCGGATTTTGTTTTCCTAATTCGGTAATTTGGTATGGTTTCCTTTTATAGTTTTTGTGGTGTAGTAGTTCCATTGAAATCCCACTGGGGACATTTGCAAAGGGCTTCTAATTTAGATCCACAAAAAACATGCAGGGTTATTCAATAAAGTTCTTATTGTTAAAAATGGTGCAAAATTGGTCCCCCAACCAATAGATGTTAGATTTCAAACGTTTAAATAAAATTAAGTCAATAGACTCACATTTCCACCTTTCTCCAATGTCAGCATAAGATTTGCCACTAAACGTGTGCCAGAATCCATCTCACAATAATGAATATTAGTGGCCTCTCCCTAGCAAAACAAAGGCTACTCTACCAACTGACATGGTAAATGGGAATTCCTGAAGAATGGAATATTGGTGGTAGGTTAGAGTGGGCAAATGAAATGAACCATAGCTACAGTTTTCATTGATGGTTCTCTGAGTGAATGTACAGGTTTGTAGTCCAAAGCATTGGCCCTGAATCACCATCATTTTTGTAATTATTACTAGTGTGAATAAAGGCCCACCCCACCATGTTGTGTAATGAAATTAATTAGTGTATCTTCCTCTGTCTTACTTTACCCAGGGACAGTCACAACAGTTCTTCCTCCCACTGTCGACCATCGCACACCACCAGTAGCCTACTTATCTGGCAGATTCCGTTATTCGTTGGGCTCCTGGTTAGGGAAGTGTCATAGCGGCTGGCTCGATATGCCAAGCACACATCTGTAAGAGAAATGAGCATATGGCTATAAAACTGTAATGCAGGAGGGGACGACCTGATTTGGATGGGAAAGATAGTAACGTTGAATAAAACCAAGGAGTAAAATAAAGTCTAAAAATAATATGCAGTAAAATAAAGCAATGAATGAGAAGAAATAATAAATAAAGGAATTTTAAAAGAAGGAAAGGAGAAAGAGAATCTCAATAATTAAAGAAAAAACCCTTCAGTCCCCTAATTGTATATCCGTTGATGCCAAAATTCCTCCATTTGTGATTGACTGACCACAGAGAAACTGTCTATGGCCTGACTGGTACAGCATGAAGAGCGACAATCAAAAGCAGAGACAGGTCTCATGGTGGGTCTTAGAGATCAGTGTCCCTCACTACGGATAGCGCACCGACTAGGTACCAGGTAACAAGTTACACGGACAGTGTAAATATCTCCCCTCGGTTGATCTAAAGGTTCATAAACAACACACATGGAGATGGTTACACATTTCCAATTCTATTACCTTTTAGTCGTGTGACATAGTTCAATTAATCAGGTTGATTGACCTAGATAGTCCGTAACAACAACAATACTGATCCAGTAATGATCTAGGATGGGAAATCACCGTGAGCCACCATAGTGAAAACCCGGCTATTTATATCCTGCAGTAGTATATGGTTATTCACAGCTGAAATGTATGACGTGGAGGGAGGCACATAAGGTAAGAATTTTTTAACAAAGTTACCATATTAAGTGTTCAACATACAAAGCCAGGTACTCAACGTTTCGGGGGCCAACCCCCTTTCCTCAGGTTGTAACCAAATACTACATTGTGCCAAAAGAATAGATAGTGACATCATTATAAAGTGAACGGGCTCGCCTACTATCACAAGGGCCTAAATCAAAGTGAGCATGTGCAAAACAAAGTGCTCAGTGAATAAATAGCCATATACAATAACGTCACCAAATATAACCATCAAATATATATCAGATCCTTAAGAACATTTAGAAAATTCTATGTAAAATTACTGCGATCAACTAAAAACCTATATATATATATATACAGTGCTCTCATATTTAAACATAAAATGCTCTGTGTGTACAGTTAATACATGAAAGGGAATAAGAATGACTTATTATGGAGAGGGGTCTATAATAAAGATTAAAACATGTAATCGTGGCGTGTGTCATTAATTCTCATAGTGATATTAAAATCTAAAAACATTTACCTCCTATCCACCAGAGATGGATTAATACATGTGGGCCCTAGGCAGGGCCATAAATTTAGGGCCCCTTTTTTATTAAATATTTAATTGTAGAGACTATAATTGACTACTTTGAAACTGGGCCCCCAGAAGTTTCCGAAGGGCCCTAGGCAGTTGCCAAGGGTTTGACTTTCTTGTGGATATCCTGTCGGCACTAGCAACCTCTTTTCTATGCCTGCAAAGGACTCCACTAGTGGGTGACTATCTGCCAAGATAGATAATGTAGCTAGTAGACCTTTTTTGATGATCATTGATACATTATATAAAAGTCAAACAAGGTTTCCAATTAAACGGTTAGTCTCCATCTACATGTACCAATGGTGGCTGATATCTAAAGGGCCTGTCCACCCCCAAAACTATAATCCCCCCAACTACTGCCCATCATGTAGTGTAGTTGAATCCTTACATCCACAATCCCAGCTCCATATGGTCTCCTTGTATCCTCCCCCCAAAGTCCCAAAAAACTGACCACACCAAGGAGGATAGCAGGACTATGCTCCTACCTGCCACTCCGGGAGAAGTTGGGCATGCGACTGCACGCCCTTCTCACTCCCATGCGCTTAGGATGTCCCCCCCCTAGTATAAATTGCTTAGAGATATTAGATTCCCTGCCACTCAGCCCACCGCTACATTTTTATTTTTAGAAAATGCCCAGAAATTACTACCTTCCCTCTTGTCTCCGCTGCACTGAATTGATGGCAGCCGCGTCCGTGATTGGCTGTCGCTCAGCCGACACAGACGCGAACTGCCAGTCCCGCCCCTCTGCTTGCCTTTCTCGCAAGCAGCGGGGCCGGCAGGCGCAGGGAGGGGAAGAGGGAAGGTAAGTAGAGTTTGGGGCACTTTTAAGAATATAAACACATAGCGGTTGGGCTGGAGGGACAGGTGAATACATATTAAAAAATAGTTTTAAGGTGGGACATACCTTAAAGAAGGTTTATCGCTGTCCAAAACAGAGCAGATAATGCTACCTAGAGTCTACCACTCCTTGGCAGTTAAAAACTAGAATGTCAATTGATAAAACAAAAAAGATACTGCATGTTATCCAGGCGCCAAAGTATGTCATTATTTGTACCTTAGGTTAAACGTTAATAAAGACCTTTGCGAATATATGAGCAATACCACATGGTAGCAAAAATATTACACAGTCTCCTAGATATTGCACTTCAGTCATAAAATAATGGACCCTGGGTATGTAAAACATACGATGAAGCTATAAACGATTATGATCAGTATTTACAATGTAGGTAATGGTGTCATATCGCAATTACCTACACTTCAATGCGTTGACCTACCCTAAAATCATGTACTTTTGGCCAAGGTGCCGTATGGAAATACTAGCAACTCTGGCAGCAAGGTCCAACTTCCACACTGTGTGCCTGGGGGGTAGGGTGATTGGAACAGGGATATTTACCACTTGCCTAGTTTCACGGGTGTGCAAAACACAGGGTCATATGTGGGTTCAATCAATCTCCGGTTTTCTCTACACAAGGCCCAGGGTCAGGATACACAGATTAAAGTTGCCACGTGGGACATCTTGATTCCTCCTGACACGAACCAAGTGGAACGGCACATCAAGTCTGGGGTTAATTGCATGTTCTGGTCCGTCAGATACAAAAATTTCACAGCTATTTTAAATATCAATTAAAAGGGAATATAGACAGAAAACTACCACCAAAACATACAGTATATCCCACTCCCAAGACAAGAGGTAATCCTTACTGTCCTGGAGTGATTGTAATGTGTTACTGAAGGTAATTTGTTGAAGGGCAGAACATAGGGGCTCCATGGGTAGGGCAAAGGGACAGGCCCTGTCAATGTTTCCTTCCCCAAAAAGTAGGGATTTTAAAAGTTCTCTGCGCCACATCAAACACCTCAATAATGCAAGAAAGCAGCGGGTGACCGGAGGACCACACAGACGTCCACAGCTACACTATTCTAGGAATATGGACAAGCACTACAAGAGAAAACCATTGGAGCAGAGAGGTAAAAGTAAGGATTTAAAAACTACACAGTGGGGCCAGTGGATGCGTTACAATTTATATTTGGGGAATGGAACATGCCCTTTCATGTGTTTCCTATTTTTGCTTTCCGCGTAGTATTTCCAGATTTCTAGAAATTCCTAAATTTGCAAATTTGGAAATTTGAAATATTTTGAAATATCGAAAATTTAAATTTAAATTTTTAGAAATATTGAAAATTTGAATTTTAAATTTGATCCTGGATCGTTTGCTAACTATCAAAAAAAAATCCCGCAGTTCGGAAAATACAAAAAAAGTCAGAAATACCGCAAAAAATAAGTTCTTGCGGATTTGTACAATTTGTGAAATCTGTTCGGAATCAGGTTTGTGTTCAGGTCCATCTTATCCAGAATTGCATACATACAGTTTAATGTACACTGAAGGAATGTAGAGAAATAAAAAACTATGAAAAAAGACAATATGAAGATGAAACTAAGAGAGCTACATACTTAAACAAGATTAAATATGTAATTACTAAATAGAAATTTGGAAGAAATGGTGCTGATTTCCATATGGTCAACCGTACAAAGATAATATGACGGAACTCCGCAAGACAAATTCCTTTTTTATAGTAAAAAAATCATTAAAAACGATTGCGTTAGGGGGAGATACAAGGCTTATAAGGGAGTGCAATGGAAACAAAGTTATTCGTTCCCCAAAGAGAGACAATGGTACAATATTGACATATTGCCATACGCTAACAAGCTAATTGTTATGGTTGGTTTGTACATGTTCCTTAAAATATCATTGCACCAACTGTGGGATTAGTAGGAGACTCCTACGGTAGGTATTTCCTTACAAAAGGAGCAAAAAGCCCTCCACTAAGCATAGAAGTAATTTCTTACTCCCAAGTTCCAAGAGTAGGGGAGAAGAATGCAAAATTTCTCCTTTATTCTAAGGATCTACAGGACATAGGATCCTTGTATAAGGGGCTTTTCATTATATACTGATTATGTATATATTATCGCTATTGGCACCTTACCCTAACACTAGAGGTGAGATGTGTTTTTTTGGTATAATAGTAAAAAGCACTAAAAGTAGCATGGTATGTCTTTAAGCACTTGAGAAAGGCCCCTGGGCAGAAATGTTGTGCTATGGTTTGCTCTGCACATTGATTTGGTGACTTAACATGGGATCACCCTTTAACATTTGATTGGGCTTCCGTATCTTTTTGTTTGGAAATTGCAATATACACAGCTAGGAGGGACGGATGATAACGGAACAGGCCCATACCGTTACTTGTTTCTCGTAAATTAGTGCCCCCAGTCCCCTTTCCAGCCATCCTGGTAGACCTTATGTATCCTGTAATAGTACCGTGCCCCCAGTCCGTATTCCGGTCTTCCCTGTACCCTTGCAGTAAAACCGGTACACCAGTCCCCATTTCACCCTCCCTGTACCGTATATCACCCTGTAATAATACCAGTGTCCCCAGTCTCCATTCCACCCTCCTGTACCCCCATTCACCCTACAATACAAGAATTGTGGAAGCACTCAATTAGGCTAATTACAACTACATATAGTGGAAGTGCTACTGATCTGGTCAAACATATACAACATAGAGAAGATAATCAATGCACATTCTAGGCCCCATACAATATCATATTATCTGCACACTGGCATACATTATAAACAAAGGGTTTTAGTATACATAGCCTAATAATACCAGTGTCTCCAGTCCCATTTTCATCCCTTCTCTGTTACCCTCATGCTTCTTTAATAACTACCCGTTGTCTCCAGTCCCCATTCACCCTCTCTGACCCCTCATGCTTTGTACTAAACCAGTGTCTCCAGTCCCCATCACCCGTCTCTGTCCCTCTGCTCCAGTCATTAATACCATGTCTCAGTCCCCATTCCACTACCTCTCTGTATCGCTCATGCTTACTTGTAATAATACATGTCTGTACCCATCCACCCTCTCTGTACCTCAGCATCTTGGAACTATTACCAGTGTCTCCATCCCCATTCCACCCGCTCTGTACCCCTATGCCTCTTGTAATAATACCAGTGTCTCAGTCCCCATTCCATACCCTCTCTGTACCCCCTCATGCTCTTGTAATAATACCAGTGTCTCCAGTCCCATTCCACCCCTCTCTGTACACCTCATGCTTCTTGTAATAATTACAGTGCTCAGTCCCATTCCCCCCCTTCCCACCCCTCTGTACCCACCTCAGTCTGTGAATAATACAATGTATCCAGTTCCACATTCCACCCTCTCTTACCCCTCATGCCTTCTTGTAATAATACCAGTGCTCCAGTCCCCATTCCACCCTCCTGTACCCTTCTTGTAATAATACCAGGCCTCACAGTCCCCATTCCACCCTCTCTGTACCCCTCATGCCTCGTGTAAATACCAGTCTCCAGTCCCCATTCCACCCTCCCTGTACCTCATGCTTCTTGTAATAAACCAGTGTCTCCAGTCCCCCATTCCACCCTCCTGTACCCCTCATGGCTTCTTGTAATAATACCAGTGCCTCCATCCCCCTTCCACCTCTCGTACCCCTCATGCCTTTGTAATATACCAGTTGTCTCCAGTCCCCTTCCACCCTCCCTGTAACCCCTATGCTCCTTGTAATAATACCAGTGCTCTCCAGTCCCCATTCCACCTTACTGTACCCCTCATGCCTCTTTGTAATAATACCAGTGTCTCCATCCCCATTCCACCCTCCCTGTACCCCCATGCTTTGTAATAAACAGTGCTCCAGTCCCCATTCCACCCTCCTGTACCCCCTCATGCTCCTTGTTATAATACCAGTTGTCTCAGTCCCCATTCCACCCTCCTCTGTACCCCTCATGCCTCTTGTATAATACCAGTTGTCTCCAGTCCCCATTCCCACCCTCCCTGTACCCCTCATGGCTCTTGTAATAATCCATGTCTCCAGTTCCCATTCCACCCTCCATGTACCCCTCCATGCCTCTTGTAATAATACACGTGTCTCCAGTCCCCATCCACCCTCTCGTACCCCTATGCTTCTTGTAATAATACCAGTGTTCCCAGTCCCCATTCCACCCTCCTGTACCCCTCATGCTCTGTAATAATACCAGGTCTCCATTCCCCATTCCACCCATCTCGTACCCCTCATGCCTCTGTATGAATTACCAGGTCTCCAGTCCCCATTCCACCCCCCTGTACCCCTCATGCTTCGTGATAATATCCAGTGTCTCCAGTCCCCATTCACCCTCTCTTTACCCCTCATGCTTTTGTAATAATACCAGGTCCTCAGTCCCCAGTCCACCCCCTGTACCCCTCATGTCTCTTGTAATAATACCAGTGCTCCAGTCCCCATTCCACCCTCCCTGTACCCCTCATTCTCTTGTATAATACCAGTGTCCCAGCCCATTCCACCTCTCATGTACCCCTCATGCCTCTTGTAATAATACCAGTGTTCTCAGTCCCCATTCACACCCTCCCTGTACCCCTATGTCTCTTGTAATAATACCCGTGCCTCAGTCCCCATTCCACCCTTCTGTACACTATAGCCCATCTTGTAATAATACAGGTCTCCAGTCCCCATTCCACCCTCCCTGTACCCTCATGCTTCGTAATAATACCAGTGCTCCAGTCCCCATTTCCACCCTCCTGTACCCCTCATCCTCTTGTAATAATACCAGTGTCCCCAGTCCCCATTCCACCCTCTATTGTACCCCTCCATGCTTTTGTAATAATACCAGTGTCTCCATGTCCCCATTCCACCTCCCTGTACCCTCATGCCTCTTGTAATAATACCAGTGTCTCCAGTCCCATTACCACCTCCCTGTACCCCTCATGCTCTTGTAATAATACCAGTGTCTCCAGCCCCATTCACCCTCTGTACCCCTCATGCTCTTGGAATAATACCAGTGTCTCCAGTCCCCAGTCCACCCCCGTACCCCTCATGCCTCTTGTAATAATACCAGTGTCTCCAGTCCCCATCCACCCTCCTGTACCCCCTCATGCCTCTTGAATAATACCAGTGTCTCAGTCCCCATTCCACCCTCCCTGTACCCCTATGCTTCTTGTAATAAACCAGTGTCTCAGTCCCCATTTCCCACCCTCTGTACCCCTCATGCCCTTGTAATAATACCAGTGTCTCCAGTCCCATTTCCACCCTCCTGTACCCCTCATGCCCTTGTAATAATACCAGTGTCTCCAGGCCCCATTCCACCTCTTGTACCCCTCATGCTCTCTGTGAATCCCAGTGTCTCCAGGCCCCATTCCACCCTCCTGTACCCTCATCCCCTTGTAATAATACCAGTGTCTCCATCCCATTCCACCCTCCCTGTACCCCCCCATGCCCCTTGTAATACTACCAGTGCCTCATTCCCATTCCACTCCTGTACCCCTCATGCCCTGAAATAATCCAGTGCCTCCATTCCCATTCCACTCCCTCCTGTTCCCCTCATGCCCCTTGTAATTATACCAGTGCCTCCAGTTCTCGTTGTACTTACCTGTTCCTTTCATGTAACCCTGTAATAATATCAGTGCATCCAGATCAGTAACCAATTGGGCTATACTGTAGCCCTTAGGCCCCCCATAGTAATATCAGTGCTTCCAGTTGCTCGTAATTTTCTGGTACCCCTCACGCCTCCCTGTAATACCAGTACCGCCAGTCCCAATTTCACCCTCCCTGTATCCCTCATATCACCCTGTTATAAATCAGTGCCTCTAGTCCCCTATTTAGCTTGTAATCTAAATTGTTATGGGCTCCAGCAATAAATACCCACTGGGAATGAACTATTTAGGGGGACATATTTGGACAATGTAGATTAGTTTAGATACTGATTCTATGAATTGAAGCCCATAACTATGTATGAATAACCCCTTTCCAATCTTAGTCTGATCCCCATATTACAATGGAAAATATACAGAGGGAAGGAGAAGAACAAGAAGAAAGTTCAGACTCAAATGTGTAATAGAAAACTTTATTAATTAAACAACATACAACCTAACCACACAACTACACAATACACTGCTGAATGCTGCTTTCCTTTGGTCTGCTTCAAATCAAGTCCACCACCTGCGTTCGGTCTTTCAGTATCTGCAGTGCGTGCTTGTATCGTGCGTCCATCATTACGTAACATCTAAAAAGGCTTACTTGTTTTGGGGTCTTGCTGTGGGGTGGTGCTGGTACATACATTTCACTGCAGGACGAATGGGGAGGTGTGGCAATGATGCACAACTTTGACCTACAAGGTCTGTGACTCCAGGCTGGTGCCCCACTGGTATTACCCGTGCGTATCGCCACAGGTGCCCATATCAATGGCCGCCCGGGTTCCAGTGTCGGACAGGACTGGTGGTGCCCACCACTCCTTTACATATTATCTTACTCCTACTGACTCTATTGATTATTAAAATGCATTTCTTAGGGCCAAGACACATGCTCACAGCTTGCTTGAAATCCGTTCGCTTGTGAGAGTCCAGAGAAGTGCATGTCAATGTGGGTGGCCATGCGTCACCATTTTTTTGCGGATTGCACGCGTTCTGATTGTGCAACATAGCGCAGATCGCAACACCAGCGGACAGTCACGTGCTCACTTTGACTCTGTTTACATTGTAGCCGTTTCCTCTGTTTTTTGAATAGATGGGCTGTGGGCCCACAGCGGATTCCCCTGTCCCACCAACTGCTAGGATCTCACCCTGGCGCAGCAGTTAGTCTGGATTCTTATAGCTGTCCAGTGACTCTTCTCTCCGGTCCTGTCCCCTCCCCACGGCCGGTGAATCATGGGGGCATGCTGCCTATGGGAGGGCATGGCTAGGAAAGTATGTCCTCCCATTGATTGCCGCCTCCTAGAAAAGGGGAGGGCCGGACCAGGTAAAAGAGTGCACCTGAATCTAGGAGGTAAGATTACAAAAACCTACTGTACTTAGGTGAGTGAGGATTTACCCTGGGTACAGCTAAAGGGAGGTTTAGGTTTATTTCCCTTAAAGCTCCCCAAATCTTAAAAAGAAAAGAAAATTGTACCCAGATGATATCCAGAGGAAGGCAAAAACATTAAAGCAAAACCAACTGTTTCGCAAAACCTACTAATGACACGAAATCTATCAACTGATACACAGTTACAAATGTCATAGTCAAGAAATCATCGTCAGTTGATCCAGAGTGGAAAATCCCCAATGTGATGCCAAAGAAATAAATATGTCATGACTGATTTCATGACTGTAAGCCTGTACACACACTGGACGGCATCCGGCCCCTGGCGAACAAGAGGGCGATAATCCTGTGTGTCAGTGGGATTATTGGCCAAAATGGCCGCAATTCGCCCTGTTGTTCGTCAGTGATGTCTGTGAGCGAGTGTACGGACCTAAGTGGCAATGGACTAACCTCTGGACAACTGAACTTTACATCTATCAGTAACAACTGGACGTAGTGGATAGTTGTCAAGTTAACAAGGTTTTAAATATCCAATCCCACCCCTAACCATACGCTACATTGTTAACCCAAATAGTATAATGAAAAGATCGAAATCATACATTACCGTACCATATAACGCAATACATGCGATACAAACCATTAACAGCCAAAACAACAGATTTCTGCAGATGGTCTAAGAGGGAGAGAGACAATGGACAGTGTTAGGCAGTAATAAGGATAATAATTCTGTGTCTGTGGTTAGTAGAAGGGAGAGAGGAACAGGAGACAGTAGAGAATATGGGGGTATAATGGACAGACTGGTGTTAATACAGAGGAAAGGGAAGCGTGAGATCCCATTGTAAACCATAAGGGAGTGCCATACCACTTTCTTTCAGACACATTAGTACAAAATGCCACTCTAATGAGAAATACTTACAGGCTGTTCTCTCTGGTTTGGTCTCCTGCACACTACTACAACTAAAGAGAAAATTGGTTTTAATTACAGTGGAGACTTGAGATTTTCATATGGGGGACCAGAGGAATTATGGGATTGGGTGTCTATGATCTGTTCCTAATCCAGGAAATCAAACCATAGAGTTTAGTCAGTGCTGGGTGACAGTTGGGATGTACCAATATTATCAGAGGGGAAGGTGGGGGGTAGAGACATTTACCGGTGTTACAGGAGGATGGGATCAGGAGCCTGAGTCACATCTTTTCCTTCTTTACTCTTTTTCTCTTCTAAGGACAGAAAAAAGATTAGGGGTTAACAGAATATTATCATTAATTTTGGAAAATGTCCTAAAATAAAATTAATTAGGTAATGGCCAAAGTGGAAATTAAATTTACCCGAACAGGAATTCCAGGGCTCCCATTTGTACCCCTTTATTTTAGCCGTGTGGCTTCTTGTATGCATTCTCAACTCTTTCACTGCTCGCCTGCATTGTTCACCTGCACTGCACAAGTTTGTAAAATAAAATGATTTCTGAGGCATCAGCAGCTTCTTATATACATTGAGGGTGAGTCATCATGACATCACAACTGCATGCAGGGTCACATGACAAGATCACATGTCACGACATGTGATCCTGCATACACTTGTGATGTCATCGAACTTTAGTAAACAGTAGTTTTGTACTCTGAAGCAGGAAAGGAAATAGTAGATGGCTAAAAAAGTTAGAATGCAAAACATTTCACAGACTCTCTGACCACTATTTGGATTGTTTAGATGTATTATTAGACGCAGATCCAATTGCAATCTAAAGAAACCATTTTTGCTTTTATGAAAATAACCCATTTCTTCTTTGAAAGCTAAGAAATTAGTTCCATTACTAATTATAAATAATGTTGCTTAAAAGAGCCAAGTTCCTCCACTTTCTAGTTCTTCTTCCCTTTGATTCTTCCTATTTTGGGGCTGTATTTCCTGCCAGTTTGCGAGCTAGAGACACGAAATTTGGTACAGACGTGCGGGACACACAAAAGTATTGTGCTGTCATCTAAATAATCCGTGAAAGCGTGTCTGATTTATCAGAGAATTTACAGATTTTTTTGCATAGAGATTTAAGCTTTGTACACACGCATTTCCTTCCAGAAACGGGAGTGTTTAAATTAAAAAGATAGGAAAAACTGAGCAAAATAATGGACTGTACGGTGTGGACAAAGTTGTTCAGTTTTTCTAGTGTGAATGAAGCCTAACATACATTTGTCATAGGCAGGGGTGTCCCTAGGGTTTTTGGCACCTGAAACATCTTTTAAAGTCGCCTCTCGGTGAATGTGCGTCAGTGTGCAAAGCAGGCGTGGCTTTGTGTGGGTGTGGCTTCTTTGCTGGGTGTGACAAAACTATTGATAATTTTGAAAACAGTTATCCATTGTTAAAGGAACACTAAACCCAAAAAAATAACTATTTGCCATTCGTTTGTATTATTCACAAGGAGGTGAGAACGCTTATTCTCACCTTCCTGTGAATAATATTACGCTCGGGGGACCTGGAACTTACCTTACCACCGCTCCACTCGCAGCCGCTCCTTCACTGACAGCCGCTCTGTCCCGGCCGTGTGCCCTATCTTAGGCGCATGCGCACCAATACAAAAGATATGGCGCACGATCAGGAGAGAACAGCTGTTCAGTGAAGAAATGGCTGCAGGTGGAGCGGCGGTAAGGTAAGTTCCAGGTCCCCCGAGCATTCTCACCTCCCTGTGAATAATAGAAACCAATGGGAAATAGTTATTTTTTGGGGTTTAGGGGAGTTTAGTGTCCCTTTAAAATACCAGAATATACGTTGGTACAACTGGTACATTACATTAGAAATTCCTACCATACTTTCTCTAGAAAGATATTGGCCAAAAGATTTGTAAGCCTGCCACCACGCCAAGGTAGACTTTTTCAGCAGGGCCCTAACAAATCTTAAGAGCCTAACTTAGCCTAACTCAAACTAACTAAAGCTAGCCTAACCATATGAAATCTGTTGCAACGTATATGTTTGGTAGAGTAATCTGGAGAAGTAGAAACAGAAATGGTGTTTTCCAACCATTTCTAAGGTGATGAACACAGAGCCATTTATAATATAAGCATCACCTTACATTTATCAACATTGAATCTCATCTGCCGCTTAGCAGCCCAATGTGACAATCTATCTAGATCCCCCTGTAACGATTGCACATCCTCTGAAGTTTTTAATGGTCAACAAAGTTTTGTGTCGTCAGCAAACACAGAAACCTTGCTGACAATACCCACTTCCAAATCATTAATAAATAGAAGCAGCCCCAGCACAGAACCCTGTGGCACCCCACTTAGCACTTTAGTCCATAATGTTGAAGCCCCATTTACAAATGCTCTCTGCATCCTATTCATTAACCAATTTTCTATCCATGTACAAATGTGTCTCCCCAGACCAACAGACCTTAGCTTATACATTAGTCGCCTATGGGGGACTGTATCAAAAGCCTTTGCAAAATCCAAGTAAACTATATCTACTGCTATGCCAGAGTCTAAATTTCTACTTACTTCCTCATAAAAGCCAACCAAGTTACTTTGACAAGATCTATTCCTCCTAAATTCATGCTGGTTACTACTTATAATTTCAGTCCTTGAAACATACTCTAGAACATGTTCCCTTATTAAACTTTCCAGGATCTTCCCCACCACTGAAGTTAAACTTACATGTCTGTAATTACCCAGCTGTGAACAACTACGCTTTTTGAACATTGGAATAACATCAGCCTTTTTCCAATCCAGAGGCACACCACCGGACATGAGGGAATCTGCAAAAATAAGAAACAATGGCCTAGATAAAACTGAACTTAGCTCCCTAAGTACCCGAATGTATATTTTATCCGGTTCAGGAGATTAATTAACATTAACATTAACCTTATTTAGTTCTTTCTGTACCATATCCTCGGTTAATCAACTATACTCTATGATATCTGTACTTGGATCTTCTATAGTGTATACAGAGGGAAAAAAAATTATTCAAGACATTTGCTTTGTCGCCATCCTCCGTAACTAACTTATCCCTATTAATTAATGGTGCCACATTCTCAGTCCTCATCTTCTTACTATTAATATACTTAAAAACATTTTTTTAGGCTTAGTGATGCTTTGTTCAGCTATCCTAACTTCATTATTAATTTTAGCTAGTTTGATTGCTTTGTTACACTCCTTGTTAAAGTTTTTATAATCCCTAAAGACCCTTTCCTTTCCCTCGGCCTTTAAGGTTTTAAATGCCTTTTTCTTCCTTTCCATTTGGCTCTTTACATCAGAATTCAGCCACATGGGTGCAGATTTTTTTTTTAAATTTCCCAATGGTATAAATTTAGATGTGAACTGACTTAAAATCCCCTTGAACACAGTCCACTTCTGTTCAGTACCTTTACCTAATAATACCTTATCCCAGTTGACATTCTGAAGAGCTGCTTTTAACCTGGGAAAATTTGCCTCCCCGAAATTAAAAGTCTTTGTTAACCCAGCCCACTTTTCCTTTCGATAACAAAGTCCAAACGCCACTATTTCATGGTCACTATTCCCTAAGCCTCCAGTTATCTTTATACCTATAAAGCGCTCCACAATGTTAGATATTACCAGATGCAACAGAGCTCCTTTTCTAGTAGGAACCACCTGTGAGAGAAAATTATCTTGCAGCAAATTCAGGAACTCATCGCCTTTTTCTGTGATGGCAGTTCCACATCACCAATCAATGTCAGGGTAATTAAAGTCGCCCATAATGAGCACACTCCCCAAACTTGCAGCCCTTGCCAACTGCATATGAAGTTGTCTCACCTCCTCTCTGCTAGCATTTGGCGGCTTATAGCCAGGGGAGGACTGGGACCTTTTGGCCTGGGGGGCAAACACAACCATGTGACCCTTTCATGGTAGATCGCAACATTTTTGACCAGACCCACTTTGCTAAGGTCACAAACTTTGTTTAAGTTACACCCATTTTTAAGACCATCATTCCCATTTAACATTGTTGCAAGTATAGAACAATTATTGTCCTAAAATCTTCCCCATTTTAGGACCCAGGGTGAGGACCTGATTGGACAGCCAGAGCCAGCATGGTATTGTCTTGTATAAAGAGAGGTATGGATTCAAGGGAGGAAAATGTAATTCTCCCTCTTTACAAAGCATTGGTAAGGCATCATTTGGAATAAGCAGTGGAATTTTGGAATCCTGTGTACAAAAAGGACATCTTTGAAATCATTACTGATCCATTACTGTGGCAGCCATAACTGCAAAAAAGCAAATTTAAATCAATAATCAAAAAGGTTTGTTTTTTTAACTCCCAACCCCCTGACCTACCCCTCCATTACTGTTGAAGCCATACTTAAAGGGTTACTAAAGTCAAAAAAACTAATTTTGACCAATCATCAAAAAAGTTTAGTTTTTTTTAACCCCCAACCTGACACAGGTACACACACCTACTGTTCTACTTATCCATTACTATGGCAGCCATATGTAAAGGGTAACTAAAGTAAAAAAAAGTTGTGATGTCATGATGACTCACCCACAGGGTATATAAGAAGCTGCTGATGCCTCAGAAATCATTTTATTTTGCAAACTTGTGCAGTGCAGGTGAACAATGCAGGCGAGCAGTGAAAGAGTGAGAATGCATACAAGAAGCCACACGGCTAAAATAAAGGGGTACAAATGGGAAGCCCTGGAACTTCCTGTTCGGGTAAATTTAATTTCCACTTTGGCCATTAACTAATTAATTTTATTTTAGGACATTCTCCCAAATTAATGGTAATATTCTGTTAACCCCTAATATCTTTTTTCTGTCCTTATAGAAGAGAAAAAGAATAAAGAAGGAAAGAGATGTGACTCAGGCTCCTGATCCCATCCCTCCTGTAACACCAGGTAAATGTCTCTACCCCCCACCTTCCCCTCTGATAATATTGGTACATCCCAACTGTCACCCAGCACTGACTAAACTCTATGGTTTGATTCTCCTGGATATAGGAACAGATCATAGACACCCCAATCCCATAATTCCTCTGGTCCCCCCCATATATGACAATCTCAAGTCTCCACTGTAATTAAAACCAATTTTCTCTTTAGTTGTAGATGTGCAGGAGACCAGAACCAGAGGAGAACAGCCTGTAAGTATTCTCATTAGATGTGGCATTTTATACTAATGTGTCTGAAAGAAAGTGGTATGGCAGCTCCCTTATGGGTTTACAATGGGATCTACAGCTTCCCTTTCCTCTGTTATTAATACACCAGTCTGTTCTATTATACCCCCATATTCTCTACTGTCTCCCTGTTCTCTCTCCCCTTCTACTACCACAGACACAGAATTATTATCCTTATCACTGCCTAACACTGTCCATTGTCTCTTCCCTCTTAGACCATCTGCAGAAACCTGTTGTTCTGGCTGTTAATGGTTTGTATCGCATGTATTGCGTTATATGGTACGGTAATGTATGATTTCGATCTTTTCATTATACTATTTGGGTTACAATGTAGCGTATGGTTAGGGGTGGGATTGGGATATTTAAAACCTTGTTAAACCTTGACAACTATCCACTACGTCCAGTTGTTACTGATAGATGTAAAGTTCCAAGTTGATCCAGAGGTTAGTCCGATTGCCACTTAGGGTCCGTACACTCGCTCGACAGACATCACTGACGAACAACAGGGAGGATTGCGGCCATTTTGGCCAACAATCCCACGTGACACACAGGATTATCGCCCCTCTTGTTCGCCAGGGGCCGGGATGTCCGTCCAGTGTGTGTACAGGGCTTTACAGTCATGAAATCAGTCATGACATATTTATTTCTTTGGCATCACATTGGGCGATTTTCCAACCTCTGGATCAACTCTGAGATATTTGGAAATGAGGGATGGGAGTTAATGGGTGTAACATACTGGACTGGGTTGGTAGTTGACAAGGGTTAATGTAGACATAGTGTAAAGTACCAAGTTGATCCAGGAATTAATCCGACTGTCACATTCAGTCAGGAAGGATTTTTCCCCTGTTCTGAAACCAGTTGGTTTTGGCTTTAAATGGGTTTTTTGCCTTCCTCTGGATCAACTCTGGGTACAATTTTCTTTTTCTTTTTTTAAGATTTGGGGAGCTTTAAGGGGAGACACTGGTATTATTACAAGGGGCATGAGGGGTACAGGGAGGGTAGAATAGGGACTGGAGACACTGGTATTATTACAAGGGGCATGAGGGGTACAGGGAGGGTAGAATAGGGACTGGAGACACTGGTATTATTACAAGAGGCGTGAGGGGTACAGGAAGGGGGGGAAATTGAAGACTGGTGCACTGGAATTATTACAGGGGAACTGGGAGTACTGGTATTATTACAGGGTTGCTTTACATGTATGTAATTACATTTTTAATCTTGTTTAAGGTATGTGATCTCTTAGTTTCATATTAATATTTCTTTTTTCATATGTTTATTATTTCTCTACATTCTTCAGTGTACATTAAACTGTATGTAATGCAGATTCTGGATAGAGATGGACCTGAACACAAACCTGATGCTGAAGCAGATTTCACAAATTTTTTATCCGGTCCAGGAGATTTATTAACATTAACCTTATTTAGTTCTTTCTGTACCATATCCTCGGTTAACCAAAGTGCACTTGAATCTTTTATACCATTATTGCTACTATACTCTATGATATCTGTACTTGGATCTTCTATAGTGTATACAGAGGGGGGGAAATTATTCAAGACATTTGCTTTGTCGCCATCCACTGTAACTAACTTATCCCTATTACGGTACTTAATGGTGCCACCATCTCAGTCCTCATCTTCTTACTATTAAAAATTTTTAGGCTTCGTGATGCTTTGTTCAGTTATCCTAACTTCATAATAAATTTTAGCTAGTTTGATTGCTTTCTTTTTGTTACAGTTTTTATAATCCCTAAAGGCCCTTTCTGTTCCCTCGGCCTTTAAGGTTTTAAATGCCTTTTTCTTCCTTTCCATTTGCCTCTTTACATCAGAATTCAGCCACATGGGTGCGGATTTATTTTTTGTACATTTCCCAAGGGTATAAATTTAGATATGAACTGGCTTAAAATCCCCTTGAACACAGTCCACTTCTGTTCAGTACCTTTACCTGATAATACCTTATCACAGTTGACATACTGAAGAGCTGCTTTTAACCTGGGAAAATTTGCCTTCCTGAAATTAAATGTCTTCTGTTAACCCAGCGCCACTATTACATGGTCACTATTCCCTAAGCCTCCAGTTACCTTTATATCTATAATGCGCTCCACGATGTTAGATATTACCACATCCAACAGAGCTTCTTTTCAAGTAGGAACCTCAACGACCTGTGAGAGAAAATTATCCTGCAGCAAACTCATCGCCTTTTTCTGTGATTGCAGTTCCACTACACCAATCAATGTCAGGGTAATTAAAGTCCCCCATAATGAGCACACTCCCCAAACTTGCAGCCCTTGCCAACTGCATATGAATTTGACTGACCTCCTCTCTGATAGCATTTGGTAGCTTATAGCAGACACCAACAATGACATTACCCCCTTTCCTGTTGCCTAATTCCACCCATATTGCCTCCACTTTAACATCCATATCGCCAGTTATCTTTTCTTTTAATTTTGGCTTCAATTCTTTTTTAACATAAACACATACTCCTCACCCTTTCCTTTTTTCTGTCCTGCCTAAACAAGGCATATCCTTCTAAATTTACAGGCCAGTGGTGAGAACTGTTCAACCACGTTTCTGCTATGCCTATTACATCATACTTTTCATTTAATGCCATCATTTCCAATTCACCCATTTTGTCAGCCAGGCTTTTCGCATTTGCAAACATACATTTTAGATTATGATCCTGTAATTTATTTGTACACTTTAATACACATGCCTCTCTATCCCCTATGCTAGCCCCACCCCCCTTTCTGCCCACCACTGGCCTATCTACACCCTGCTTTCCTCTTGGGCTATCTATCCCAGTGAGACTGCTAATACCCTCCCCCCCAAACCTAGTTTAAAATCTCCTCCAACCCTAGCCTTCTTCTCCCCTAAAACAGCTGTTTTTTTTTTAACTTCCAACCTTATCCAGGTACACACGCCTATTGACCCACCCTTCCATTTCCATGGCAGTCATTTTTAAAGGGTAACTATAGTCAAAAAAATACATTTTGACCAATCATCAAAAAAGTATTTTATCCCCCAACTTGATATGAATACACACACACCAACTGACCTACCTTAAATGCATGTGACATATTTAAAGGGTAAAAGTAAAAAACAACAATGTCCTCTTCATTGGCATTATTGAGTTTTAAGATCTGCAGCACAAACACACAAATTCCCTTCCAAAATGCAGTCTTTCAAGCCAAATTCAAGTTTATACTTAAACTTTCCCTTTCTAGTTGTATTTGTTGTGTGTTTCCACTGATATTGTAGACAGAATCAAGAATGCAGACAAGGGACTTTCAAAGCTTCTTTATGATTGGCTGCATGCAAGTTTGAATTCCAACCAGTCATAGACAAGCAAGTGCGCTGGGATTGGCTGAATGTAAAATTTATTAATTTGCAAATTCTCTTTATATGACCCCTCTGTCATTTGCACCTAGAAGGATATGAGAAGCTGAACCTACATATTTATATTAATATCCTGATTAAAATGATGAGTAAACTTGTGAATTTTTCTATAAATGATTTCAAGGTTTCAAGCGGATGTTTGAACGATAACCATTTAATCACAACCTGTGGTATAGGACGAGATCAGTTCTTTGCGTACATTGTCCACGCACTCCTGAGAGGAAAGAATGAAAAATTAGGACAGAATAGAGGACAACAGTGAAAATCAGTAATAATAATGAAATCTACTACTGTAGACAGCAGCTATCCTGGAGCACTTACAGTCACCCATCACTGCTTGGATAAATGTAAAGATGTCACATTGGCTACACTCTATAGACATAAAATATTCCTTACGTTTGCTTTGCAGCTTGTTAATATCCTTTTAGGGCACACAGATCAGACATTTACTGTACATAACACGGCCCTAGTTGTGGAATTCCCCGTATCCTCAGATATGAGCTCTTAGAACAGTGATGGCGAACCTTTTAGGGACCAAGCGTCCAAACTGCAACCCAAAATCCAAGTTTTTCTTTAGAAAAAACAACTCAGAGAGACCCGACAGATACAGTAGATATGCCCTAAATAGTAGCACGAAATAGGTCAGGTGTTTCGCTTGTTTATGGATAAAAAGTGATGTTTTAAACCTATTAATACTGAACAGCGTGGTTCCAGTGGGAGCGCGCTCCGTTTAATTGATTTGGTGTATCTAAAATTTAGTGCCAAGGTGAAGGCCCTGGGCTGCTGCACCCGGTCATGGAATACCAGGAGTGAGTATTACTCTTTTAAACTGCATTTTTGAGGGTGGGGATTGGATGTAAGCGACATGCTATCTTTTCTAGGTGTGCTATGCCTCCCAACGCTTTCCATTATTTTATCAGTAGATAGAATGGATTATAGATTTCACAAACCCCCACATACTACACAGGAGTTTACGTGACCATTAACCCCTACAATATCAGACAAGAGTTTGAGATCCAAAACATTGACTCAACAGAGCTGAACTTTTAAAGCACAAACATAAAACCAATTGACTATTATTGGGTAGAGATATCCCTTGCCCCTGGCACATAGAGACAGAATACATTAATCTGAGTGAGTTGGCATTCCTCTGTATTAGCGTGCTGTGGCAGCCACAGGAGAAAGACAAGTTTCTCCATTACCGCACCCCCTCCCTTCCTGTGTGCAGAATGGGCAGAAGCCAAGAGAGAGAGACTGATGTTTAGTGACCTCTCTTGCTACAGACAGTTCAAGCTCTGGATTGCAGAAGGGGAGCTGGCTGAGCCGTGTCTCTCTGGCTTTCTGGCAAAAAAGCTCTGGTGAACTTGCTATGCACAAGTGCCCACAGAGAGGCCTCTGAGTGCCATAGGTTTGCCACCACTGTCTTTAGAACATCCTGGAAAGTCAGGTTAAGAACACTGCACATAGATTAGGAGTATTTAATCAGAAAATGTCACAAGTTAACCATCTCCTGTTAGGGTCATCACTGGACCTCCCCCTGATGGACTGCAATGATGTCACAGGACACAGCTCAATCCAGAAAAAACGTAATCATGGAAAGCTTTAACCATGCAGATCTGCCTCTTGCTATCAGTAGGCCTGGGGTTAATGTGGTAATTCAAACAGAAAACAAGGGGAATTGCTGGACATGCTAATGCTAACCAGGGTAGAGTTCTTACAGGTATAATAAGTGTTAATTACTTTCCAGGTAACAGGCTGGTCTGCTCCTCCCTCATGCAGTCAATCAAGGCTGTAACTGCCAAATCATAGCCAGACTGACTGCTGTTTACCCTGCTCCTCCTCTGCATGCTCAAGCTTATAAAAGCTCATTGAGCAGAGCAAGATACTTTTTCCAGAATGGAAGATAACTTATGTCTCTGTCCTCGTGGGTGGGACCGGTCCGCACTCCTCGATCCGGCAAGAATTTCTCGGTCACCAGGTTAAAAACTTTAAACTTTAATAACATTTAAAATCTATCATACAATCCACCCACGGAGGACAGAGACATTTGCTAATTACACGGACCGAGAGCGAAGGGTCCGGGGCGTCCAGCACCCGGACCACCAAGTCATACGGGTGAGTCCTGATTTACGGAGATGTTTGCATTGTGGTTTTGGAGTGAGACGATGCACAATGTAACATATGGCGGCAGCACTAATTAAAAGGATAAGAAGGAGTTACGACAGATCTGGGGTCGAGTACACCCAGATCTCCCTTCATCCTAAGTAAGCTAATTAAACAATTAAGACATAAAATACACGTGCAACAGAGTTACTGTTAATAAAAGTGGTTATCATACCAAAAATAGGGATCACCAGAATCTGGGACTGTTATAAAACTTTTACATTTGTGGAAGATAACTTATCATTAAATATCTGCTTACAAAAAGGCATGTAATAAACTGGTAAAAATAGCCCAACTCTGCAGGTTTCTGGCTTTTCTGCAGCCTAAAAAAATATATATATATTTATGTAAATTTCAGTGTGGTCGGACAACATTTGTTGTAATTTTCCTAATGCTTTTATAGCTAGATATCCAGCTATAAAAAGCGATACTGCACCTTACAAATAGGGCCCCTTATATATAAGAAATAAAGGCATACTGCCATGGTTTTCCAGCTGTTACAAAAATGCCCCATACTCGCTATAAATGTCATTCTAGGTAGATAACACATTAAATACACGAGGAGCACACCTTACCAAGACCACTGGTTTACTTACCAAGCTTTCAGCCCATTGGGGTCTTTTACGATTCTTTTAAGGCACCTTACATCATCCTCAATGTCACTGTTGAGCAAATCTATATAACCAAAAGGAAGAATGAGCAGCTATTTAAAATTAAAGGATGACAAACGTGTTTTTCTCAGTAATTCATGCTGATATAGGGCAGCATTTCCCAGCATGCTCAACAGAAGTTAAATAGCATCATGTGAATTAGGTATTTTTTAGAAAAACATTGTTGAATGTATATAGTCCTTCTAGATTACCATTATGACATTTCTGGATATGAAGCGGATTTGTTTTCCTAATTCGGTAATTTTGTATGGTTTCCTTTTATAGTTTTTTGTGGTGTAGTTAGTTCCATTGAGATCCCACTGGGACATTGCAAAGTGCTTCTAATTTCTAGATCCAAAAACATGCACGGTTATTCAATAAAAGTTCTTATTGTTAAAAATGGTGCAAATTTTTCCCCAACCAATCAGATGTTAGATTTCAAACGTTAAATAAGAATTAAGTCAAATAGACTCACATTTCCACCTTTCTCCAAGATCATAAGATTTGCACTAAACTGTGTCTCCAGAATCCCATCTCCACAATACTGAATATTTATTGGCCTCTCCCTAGCAAAACAAATGCTACTCTACCAATGGCACATGGTAAATGGGAATTCCTGAAGAATGGAATCTTGGTGGTAGGTTAGAGTGGGCACATTGAAATGAACCATTAGCTACAGTTTCATTGATGTTCTCTGAGTGACTGTACAGGTTTTGTAGTCCAAAGCATGGCCCTGAATCACATTATTTGTAATTATTTACAGTGATAAAGTCTCCACCCCACCATGGCATGTAATTAATTACGTGTCTCTCCCTGTGTCTTACTTTTACAGGACAGTCCACACAGGTTCTTCCTCCCCACTGTTCGACCATCGTCACACCACCAGTAGCTGCTTATCTGGAAGATTCCGTATTCCGTTGGGCTCCTGTTTAGGGAAGTGTCATAGCGGCTGGCTCGATATGCCAAGCACACATCTGTAAGAGAAATGAGCATATGGCTATAAACTGTAATGCAGGAGGGTGACAGACCTGATTTGGATGGGAAAGAAGTAACGTTTTATAAAAACAAGGAGTAAAATAAATGTCTAAAAATAATATGCAGTAAAATAAAGCAATGAATGAGAAATACATTAAATAAAGGAAATATTAAAAGAAGGAAAGGAGAAAGAGAATCTCAATAATTAAATGAAACCCTTACAGTCCCCTAATGTATATCCTTTGATGCCAATAATTCCTCCATTTTTGATTGCACTGACCACAGAGCACCTGTCTATGGCCTGACTGTTACCAGCATGAAGAGCGACAATCAAAAGCAGCAGGCAGGTCTTCATGGTGGGTCTTAGAGATCAGATGTTCCCTCACTACGGATAGCGCACAGACTAGGTACAGGTAACAAGTTACACTGCCAGTTTAAATATCTCCCTCGGTGCTCTACAGGTCATTAACAACACACATGGAGATGGTTACTACATTTCCAATCTATTTACCTTTTATTCGTGTGACATAGTTCAATAATTCAGGTTGATTGACCTAGATAGTCCGTTAACAACAACAAATACTGATCCCAGTAATGATCTAGGATGAAATCACCAGTGAGCCACCATAGTGAAACCCCAGGGGCCTATTTATAATCCTGCGGTATATGGTTATTCACAGCTGAAATGTATGACGTGGAGGTTAATGGCCAAATGGTTCCTTTAAAACCAATCCAATATAAAGGTGCAGGGAGGCACACTCAGGTAAGAATTTTTAACAAAGTTCCATTTATTAAGTGTTCAACATACAAGCCTTAGGTACTCAACGTTTCCGGGGGTCCAACCCCCTTCTCAAGGTGAACCAAATACTACATTGTGCAAAGAATAATAGTGACATCATTAACTAAAGTGAAAGGCTCCGCTACTAACAAGGGCCTAAATCAAAGTGAGCAGTGCAAAACAAAGTGCTCAGTGAATAAATAGCATATACAATATACGTCCCCAAATATAACCATCAAATATATAGATCCTAAGAACATTTATAAATTCTATGTAAATTCTGCGATCAACTAAAAAACATATATATATATATACAGTGCTCTCATAAAATTCATAAATTATCTGTGTTACAGTTAATACAATGAAAAGGGAATAAGAATGACTATTATGGACTGTGTCTATAATAAAGATAAAACATTATAATCCGTGTCTGTGTCATTAATTCTCATAGTGATAATCTAAAATCTAAAAACATTCTCCCATCATATATGGTATCTATATATCTATATATGATAAATCTACCCTTACATCCCACCTATATGGTAACCAGCACAGTATATGGTATCTATATATCTATACATAATAAATCTACCCTTACATCCTACCTATCGCGTAACCAGCACAGTATATGGTATCTATATATCTATATATGATAAATCTACCCTTACATCCCACCTATATGGTAACCAGCACAGTATATGGTATCTATATATCAGCACAGTATATGGTATCTATATATCTATATATGATAAATCTACCCTTACATCCTACCTATCTGGTAACCAGCACAGTATATGATTCTATTGTTTTATTTGCACTGCATACGTCTCACTCCAGCACTTTTACCCACTCCATTGTATCTGTATGTTACCCACCTAACTAGATTGTAAGCTCTACAGGGCAGGGACCTCTTTTCCTCTTGTGGCAAAGCCCTAGCACTTCTATTTATATAATTTATATACTTATGCACTGAACTTGTTATTGTATTTTATTACTGTACAGTGCTGCATCCCCAAGTGACGCTTTATAAATAAACTATACATACATACATACAAAACGCATAAAAAAAACCGCAGTAAATTGCATTGCCACACCAAACATTTTTTACAGACCGGGGTTGGAGTTAGTAGCTTACCTAAGCCACTCCCCCTTTAATGATTATCCCTGAGAAAACTGATTGTTAAAGGGCATCTATAATGAAAAAAAATTGTGTTTTTGAATTGCCCATTACTGTAAACTATAATTCTTCCCAAATCTGTCCCCTACTTCTTACATTTCAGCCATCAAGTGCCTTATTTTCATAATCTTCTGATGTGTGCTGTTTTGCTGTCTATCAGTAAATGGTGAACTGAAGGTCTGACTGTAAAGATGGCTTGTAAGCTGAAGGGCTGGCTGTAAAGCTGGTTTGTGAACTGGAGGACTGGCTGTAATGCTGGTTTGTTAACTGGAGGGCTGACTGTAATGCTGTTTTCTGAACTGGGGGGCTGGCTGTAATGCTGGTTTCTGAACTGGAGTGCTGACTAATGCTGGTTTGTGAGCTGGTGGGCTGGCTGTAATGCTGGTTTGTGAACTGGACGGCTGGCTGTAATGCTGGTTTCTGAACTGGAGGGCTGACTGTAATGCTGGTTTGTGAACTGGAGGGCTTGCTGTAATGCTGGTTTCTGAACTGTAGGGCTGACTGTAATTTTGGTTTGTAAACTAGAGGGCTGACTGTAATGCTGGTTTGTGAAATAGTGGGTTGACTGTAATGATGGTTAGTGATCTAGAAGGCTGACTTAATGGGTTTTTTTTTAAACTGGAGGGCAGACTAAATCTGGTTTGTGGACTGCAGGGCTGACCGTATCATTGGTTTGTGAACTGGAGGGCTGGCTGTAAGCAATAGTTTGTCAACTGGAAGGCTGACTGGAATGCTGCTTTGTAAACCAAATGACTGTAATGCTGGTTTGTGAACTGAAGGGCTGACAGTAAAGCTGGTTTGTGAACTGGAGGGGTGATCTTAACACTGGTTTGTGAACTGGAAAATAAATAAACTAGAGGACTGGCTAATGAACTGGAGGCCTGGCTAGTGCTGGCTAATGAACTGGAGGGTGGAGGGCACTGGTTAATAAATAAACTGGAGGGTTAGTTTGAACACTTGTTAGTGGAATGGGTGAATCTTAGATCCGGTAACACTGGTTAATTTCATTACTTCTTCTGAAACTCCCATTAATTACTTTCAGCTTCCTTCAAAGTGTTGCCCAGACTGTCAGACATAAACTGAAAATCTAGCAGCTGAGTCTGAGCAGCAATGTTGGGGGTCTCAGAGATAAATACAGACCAGCAGGCAGCAGCTCACCCTTCCCTCTCCCAGGCAGCACATAAACAGAGCAAGTCAGTGTCTCCCGAATTAAACCATATACACTACTGACCTCCCATACGCAAACCTGATACTTTAAAGGGTATCGCCACTGATTAAAAAAAAATTGACATTAAGTTTTATTGAACAGGAGGTAAAGGAGCTATGTCCTACCTCCCGTTCTTCAATAAAACGTTCAGGAGCTGGGAACGAATGTAAGGGACTTACCCGATCTTTCGATCCACTGCTGCGTAGTCTGACAGGTCTTGGTATTCTATGTGCATGTGCGCATAGAATACAGAGTCCTTCGGGACCTTCTCTCCCGGTTCCTGCAGGTTTTAGCAACTTTTGTGTAGCAGACCCTATCCCACCCCCAACCGCCATATTTGTTAGCAAAAAAAAAAGAATCAGAAAGCTACTTACAGAGCTTAGTTCCCCCAGCATTCAGACCCGGCCCTCTGCGTGCATGAAATTGCAAGCAGGGGGCCCGCCCAGCAGCCGCAGCCAATCACAGACGGGGCTGCCGTCAGTGCAGAACGCCAGGGAAATGAAGCTCTGTAAGTGCATTACCGATTTTTTTGCAAACAAATATGGTGGTTGCGGGTGGAATAGGGTCCACTACAGGAAAATGATTTAATGCTAGGGCACAAGGCAGCAAACAGGTGTCAGAGGGGGGGGGGGGGGGGTTGAGGCTGCAGTGGGCAAGCCAGAAACCTCTCAGAGGAAAGGTAAGAGGCGGAAACATTTTCACTCACAGCCAAGCTCCTACTCTTCACTTTCTGGGACTTGCAGGCATTGCAGACATTGCAGGAGAACCATTTGGAGCAGAGAGGTAAGGTAAGGTTTTTTTAACCCTGCACAGTGGGGTCAGTAGTGGGGGAAATTTTAGTTTTGGGGTGGAAATGCCCTTTAATTCACCTGATACAGCTCAGTGCACGGCTCTCGGTCTCCCACCCGGCTGTGCAGTGTATCAGCAGTCAGCACTAGCAGATGAGGACAGAGAAGGTTCCTGTCGCGTGCCCATTAGGATTAGTCCACCTCTAACTCCTTCACTAAAACTTCCTACCGGCTGGGCACTGTCTGTTAGGCTCAGTAAAGGACTAAAGCTGGCCATATGCATGCGATCCCACAGCATGTGTGCCGACAGATCACATTGGTATCTGTCAGCACACATGCTGTGGGAACAGCATACACATACCCAACCGATGGGTATGTGGTATGGGGATTGGACAGCCATGCGGCCATACACAACAGGATTGGTATCGGCTCCCTCTACTAAAGTAAAGGGAGCCAATTCCATCAAACGGAATTTTTCCGTCATTCCTGAACTACAGTCGTTCGTTGGCACTCCGATCGGTCGGGAATATCCCCTGCACATGAGCAATAATAGGTAAATCACGTCGTTCTTTATTTTCACATAAATGGCCTCCTTGACACCTCTCTTGAACCAGTCATGTTCCTTTGCCAATATGTTAACATTACAATCTTCAAAGGTATGTCCTTTATCCTTAAGAGGCAGGTACACGGCTGAGTCCTGCATCTTAAGGATAAAGGACATACATTTGAAGTCAGGACTCAGCCGTGTACCTGCATCTTAAGGATAAAAGAACGTGACTGGTTCAAGAGAGGTGTCAAGGAGGCCATTTATGTGAAAATAAAGAAACCAAGCCTAAATAGAGGTGGGGGGGTTCTACACCAACTGTCTGCCATGTACAATGCTGTTTTGACACCTTACTCTGGGCTTTCCTATAACACCTCTTAGCCACTATCCAATCACGCCCTTAACACTTGGCTGTGATATGCTACTTGGGATTTTCCAGGGTACATAATTGCCACAGATTCTTGTACAAGTCATTCTAAATTGAGAAAGCCATTCGGATGACTAGCGAAACGTCTTCAAGAACTAAACTTCAAGTCCAGTTGATCTAATTGAATACTACAGATAAACCTGTGGTAAGTTATATTGCTGAAAAGGTTTAGAACTACCTGGTTTCACCAGCTTGTAGTCATGTGATCAGCCTGTGCCTGCATTTATAGGCTCCCCTCAACTGTTCAGGTACATTCTGTCTGCCCCAGCATAGCATTAATGGGGAACTGTGGTCTCAAATACTTTCACACTAGCAAGGATTATATAAAAAGTCTTCCATCATATCTTCAAAATAAAACTGAAATCACATCTCTAAAAGTTATGAGAAGTTATTGCTGTAAAGGTTCAGCAATATTACTTCCTGCTTGAACACTTCCTGTTTTCAGCCATGTGACCAGCTTGTAGTCATGTGACCAGCCTGTCTGCATAAATAGGCTCCCTTTCTCAACTGTCAATTTTCCCCCCAGGTACTTCCTGATTTCCCCAGCATTAAGTCTTTACTGAGCATGCTTCTGCTCCGGGGCAGAGGGGCGAGCAGGGATAAGGTGATGTCACTTAACCTACTGGAGGCAGGAGGTTTGAACATTCACCTCAATATCATTTCTTCCAGGGTGAAGCCAGAGCTGGGATTCTCAGCTCATTATAAAGGAAATACTTCAGGCTTTCATTTAACCCTAACTTGTTTGGAGACCACAGTTGCCCTTTAAGCCTTAAGTGGGCATACTCTGCCCATGGTGTGAAGGGGAGGAGTAGAGGGTCAGATGATGCCACTGAGCCCTGGAAGCAGAAGTTTAAACATTTTCTCACAGGCTGTATCCTTTTTTTAACCCTAAATTTTTTGGAGACCACAGTTGCCCTTTAAAACCCTATTGTTCTGGGAAAGTATTTGAATTACAATTTTGCTGCCATTGGAAGAGTATTATTTGCAAAACCCCTACAGCCATGCACCCTGCATTTGCCAGAAATATAGAAATATGTCCACATACAGGGTTAGATGAAAAGATGACTGTTTTGTTTCTAGATCGTAAAAATAAGAGTACTGTGATACTTTTTCTAAGGAATAAAGCTGGGTACGCACATGCTAGATGTGTTCGGTTGTTTAAAAAGGCTGCACGCTACACAGAGGGGCTGAGACCAGCATGGAGGGAGGACAGAGTCAGGGGCCCGGCCCCTTCAGGTAAGCCCGAGCTTGAATTGGATCCTTTGTGTAATGGGCAGCCAGTGGAGGGACTGACAGAGAAGAGAGGCATTAGGTGGTTAGGATCAGGTTGGGTCAGTGAGAGGGGTAATGTCTAGACCAGGTTATATGCTTGGGCAGCCAGTGGAGGGACTGACAGAAAGGAGAGGCATTTGAGAAGCGAAGAGAATTGAATGAGCCGGGCAGCAGAGTTTAGGATGGATTGAAGTGGTGCCGGTACATTATTTTTACAATCTATATATATCTATATTAGATATCTATATATATCTAATATGGCACAACAATGATTTCTTGTTTCTATTCTAGAAATTCTTAGGAATTTTAAAAACATAAACAAATGTGCTATTATGTAACATAATGTCTACATGAATGTCTCCAAGATATTTGACTTCCGTGCACAGAAAAGGCACTGAAGTGAAGTCAAGCAGGAGGGGCTCGACCGGCATCTGATTGGCAGGCATCGCGCCTTAGCCATTCACAGGAGTGGGTGTCGGGTTGAGCCCCTCCTGCTTGACTTCCGTGCACAGAAAAGGCAGAAGTTAAGCAGAAGGCAGCGGGGGAAGGAAGGCTGGTAAGTACATTTGGGGACAGCTTGTGAGTGCTATAAACCTCACAAGGTCGAGATTTATAGCCATTTTCTGCAAAAAATTAGTTTAGGGGGTGGACATGCCCTTTAAATCCAAGCTAATGATTTTTGGCGCAGTTTGTTATTCTGTGAAATGTGCACCTTTGTCTGAAGAGCATATGCCATTTCTTTATGTATAACCAAGGACGGCAGTATGGGGATACAAATGGGAGCCCTATACACAATGCACAATAGGACTGGTTTTATACAGGATGTTACACAAAAATCTGGGCGAAAATAAATAATGCGTTATGTAGCACACAAAATGTTATTTTGTGTCTGCACAGTAGTAGATACTGTATATATATGCGTGTATCTGTACCAAATTCGGGAGATTCAATAAAAGTTCCTATTGTTAAAAATGGTGCTAATTTTGCCCCAACCAATCAGATCTTATTTAAAGGGCATGTCTACCCCCAAAACTATAATCCCCCCAACTACTGGCCCCATCATGTAGTGTAGTTTAATCCTTACCTCACATCCCAGCTCCATAAGGTTCTCCTGTAGTCCCCCCCCAAAGTCCCAAAAACTGCCCACCAGGAGGATAGCAGGACTCTGCCTCTTACCTGGCCTCTGGGAGAAGTTTGGCATGCGTACTGCAGCCCTTCTCTCCCTCCCTCCCCCTCCCTCTAAGGATTCCCTCCCCCTAGCGTAAATCCCTTTAGCTATAGGATTCCCCCTGTCCCCCCAGCCCCAACCGCTATATTTATATGCTTAGAAAGCTCCCCAAACTTTACTTACCTTCCCTCTTTCCCCAGCCGAAATGAACACCCGGCAGCCACGTCCGTGATTGGCTGCCGCTCAGCCAATCACAGACGCGACTGCCGGTCCCGCCCCTCTGCTTGCATTTTCTCGCAAGCAGAGGTCCGGCAGTGCGGCGGAGGAAAGAGGGGAGGTAAGTAAAGTTTGGGGAGCTTTCTAAAGATAGAAATATAGCGGTTGGGGCTGGGGGGACAGGGGCAATCATACAGCAAAATTTTGTTTTTAGGGTGGACATACCCTTTAACATTTGAAAGCATCTGATTGGTTGGGGCAAAATTACCACCATTTTTAACAGTAAGAACACTTATAGAATAACCCTGAAATTTGTGTCTCAAACTGAGGGAGGAGATGTAAACCAAAAAATAGGTGGATAAAAAGATGACGACAGAGGAGCAGAAAAACAAGCAACAACAACAGATTATTAACCAAAAGCCTGATAATTCCTGGTAGTGTTATCTTGTTTATCCATGCAAGTTTTCTATTTTTATCCAGTGTCTACACAGAAGTTTATTGGTGATATCAGATACAGCCTCTAAAGGTGCCCATACATCAGTGTGATATTACTTACCCGACCAAGCGCTCACGCAACGTTCCTGCGATCCTGCCGGAACTGTCTCTCCCGATCTAATATCCGACCGACATGCGATCGCAAAATCCCATTCATTTTGCGATCGCATGTCGGTCGAATATAAGATTGGGAGAGAGGTGGTTCCGGCAGGATCGCAGGAACGTTGCGTGAGCGCTCGGTCGGGTAAGTAATATCGCACTGATGTATGGCCACCTTAATGCAACCATATTATTTGAGTACTCGCCCCCTCCCTTGACAACTGTCAGACTTGGGGAACTAGCCGATATCTACAAAACCTGCAAAATCAAATTGCAGTGCAGTGAAGAATGCTCTGATTTGTATGTGGGGGAGACCAAACAGCAACTGCATCAACGTATAGCCCAGCACAGAAGAGCCAACTCCTCGGGTCAGGACTTTATCTTAAAGGGCATGTCCACCCCCAAAACTATAATCCCCCCAACTACTGGCCCCATCATGTAGTGTAGTTTAATCCTTACCTCACATCCCAGCTCCATAGGGTTCTCCTGTAGTCCCCCCCCATAGTAGCACATGGGTATGTCTTTTAAGCACTTGAGAAAGGCCCTTGAGCAGAAATGTTGTGCTATGTTTGCTCTGCACATTGATTTGGTGACTTAACATGGGATCACCCTTTAACATTTGATTGGGCTTCCGTATCTTTTTGTTTGGAAATTGCATATACATCAGCTAGGAGACGGATGAAATACGGAATATATGGCCCATACCGTTTACTTGTTTTCTCAATAATTTTAGTGCCCCCAGTCCCCTTTCCAGCCTCCTGGTAGCCCTCATGTCAGAGGATTTACCCTGGGTACAGCTAAAGGGAGGGTTTAGGCTTTATTTTCCTTAAAGCTCCCCAAATCTTAAAAAAAGAAAAAGAAAATTGTACCCAATTTTGGAAAATGTCCTAAAATAAAATTAATTAGTTAATGGCCAAAGTGGAAATGAAATTTACCCTAACAGGAAGTTCCAGGGCTTCCCATTTGTACCCCTTAACTAGTGAACAGTGCTGCCTGAGCAACAGCCTTGTGAGGAGGGGGAGAACGAGGGGAGGGGTCTGTCTGTTTAACCCAATAACTGCCTGTGTCTGTTTAGGTCAGAGCAGGATCATCCACAAGGCAACCATTGGCAGCTGCCTAGGGCCCAGGAAACTTCTGGGGGCCCAGCTTCAAAACCAGTAACAATATTATAGTCTATACAATATATGTAGCAAAAAAGGAGCCCCTAAATGATGGCCCTGTCTAGGGCCCCATATGATCTTAATCCATCTCTGGTTTAGGTTAGGATATCATTACATAAGAAAATCTAACTAATGAGACTGTGTATTAAGATCTTTCAAAAATCTGTACTGTGTGTACCCAGCTTAACCCCTGCTCAGCTCTTTGCTGAAAATTGAGGCAGCACACACAGTAGCCCACACATGGATTGGGATAGGTCGGCACAGTTAAAGGGCAAGTCCAGCCCTAAAATAAAAACTTACATACAGGTAAATCACCCCCCAAAACCCTAAACGATAATAGTTTGAAATGTGAAAGGTGTAAGTCTAACCTGAAATCCTGCACAATGACCTGTTTCCCTGTTTCTGCTATTTCACAAATTATTATAGAATACCGCACAGCTCCTTAAACCCTTATGGAACACTGAAGTCAAGTGGTGGTCAGGGGGATAAACCAACATATCATAATACAAAAATTAGTGTCTGGGGAAAACTACACCGTTCACCTAGATCCCCCATATAACGGGTCTCAATACAAAAAATACTTTATTGGATACACCACACATAACTAAAAATACCCCACATCCTCATATATGCACCAAAATACCGGGCGTCCCCGGTTAGTAAAAAAGCAAGGCTTGCTTCCCCCATACCCCGTTCCTCCTGGTACTGTAACAGCAATAAAGACCACAATATATCATATGCTATCAGGACTTAATTGTGAGAAGCCATGACTTTCATACGATACCTCTTCACGGACGGACCACACTCTTCACCCGGGTGTACATACGCTGCACCGCTTCGTAGTGGCACTGTCTCTTAATCCTCTCGCTTCATCATCCATTTCGGTTCTGCAGCGAAGTCCACTGTTATAAACAGAAGCTGACAATCCTGCTCCTGAATGTACCCTTACAAAGGTGGTGGGTTTTTTTTTGCCTTCCTCTGGATCAACAGTTAGGCAGGAAATGAGGATATTGCTAGATGGGTTGGACTGGATGGACGTATGTCTTTATTTAACCTCAAATACTATAAACACATTTGAGGATTGTTACCATTATAGTCTAAGGGAAAAAATGTCCGGAAATTCGCTGATAACGCCGTAATGCTTCCGCGGATTCCTTAGCTAGAAGATAGCACACTTCTACTATATGCCCCGCACGTCTGTACTGAATTTCATGTCTCTAGCTCAAAAACTGTGGGAGGAGATACGGTCCAAAAAGCGGAAGAATAAAACGGAAGAAGAAGAAGAAATAGGACGAACAGGAATTTGGCTTTTTCAAGCCAAATTAATGAAAATTATAACCTATATTTAAAGGGGAAATAAAATAAACTATTTACTTTTTACAATTAACTAGCCAGTGATATTAAAATACCAATTTGTCTTCATTGTGTCATATCTTAAGGTGCCCATACACATTTATATATATAGAAAGTGGAACAGTGCAATACTCACGGACGGGATAGTAGTAAAATCAGTCCTTTATTAAACACATTGGTAAAAACATGGAGACATATTCCCTCAGTTAGTCCACCTGCCTGACGCGTTTCGTGGGCGTTTCCCACTTCATCAGAGGCCAGGTGTACGCTACAACTATACTCACTTAAATAGGCAAAGACAAATACCTACTCTTTAAAGAGAAAGTAAATATTAGAGGATAACATACAAATCACTTAGAATATTTAAAAACATCTAGTTCCCGTTCCTACATATAAGGGAACAGCTTTGTTCTTAAAAATATGCTGAATGGAATATTTTATAGTGGGAGATATTAGTGCAACACATACATAAATTAGATGGTATATAAAATGTCCAGTACATAAAACGAGATTTATATGTTCACAATCAAATGGTAAGCCTTAAGCATGAAACAATAAATAGATAAATAAATGTATAGGTAGATGAATAAATAAATAAATAAATAACATCGGATGAGCAAATCAGAACATTGTGATCTTAGAACACACGCTATTAAATCGGAAATGTTTGGTCTTTCATGAGTATGGAAATATGGTGACACACGTTATGTGTGTAGAACGTCTATTTATATATTCTATAACTTTACACAAACCGTTCCTATTACAGATCTAAAAAGCAATCAAGTTCCCACTCTCTATTCAGGCCCTCTGGATATATTGTGCCCAATTTATAGATCCAATATGCTTCTAGTCTTAATAGACCTTTGTTCTTATCACCTCCTCTAGACTTTACAGTTATTCTGTCAATAATAGTGAATTTAATTCAAATATGCCATCGTGCGTCTCTATAGCATGTTTGGATATAGCAGAGGATATATCCTTTCTATTGAAGGCATATATATGTTCTGCCAAACGTTTATGTGCAGGCCTTATAGTCTTGCCTATATATTGTAAGCCACAGGTACACGTTGCTAGATAAATCACGCCTGAGGTGCGACAATTTGCAAAGATCTTTATATTATAGACATCTTTAGAACTGAGACTGGAGAATTTTTTTGTAGAATCCATGTATCTACATATACTGCATCTAGGTCTATTGCATGGGTAGCTCCCATTGCAAGTAAGTCTTTTTGTTGTTTTTTCTAATTCCCTTCGCATTGAAGGTACTGGGAGCTACTTTAGCCGCAATAGTTCTATCCCTTCTAAAAGAAAATTTAGGACACTTTCCTAAATGCTGTTTTAATGCAGGATCCATAGTTAGTAGATACCAGTGTTTCTTCACTATACGACAAATGGCTTCAATGCCCTCCGCAAATGTGAGGGTAATGTATGTTTGACCTATATTAGACCTATTCCTACAAGAATTTTTGTTTTTAGAGTATTTCAAAAGATCATTACGATTTTGAAGTACAGCCCTATCATAGACTTGTTTTATTAACTCACTTCCATAGCCTCTCTCAACCAACCTATCCCATAAATCCATAGCGTTTTCTTGGAAATTTTGCCAAGAAGAACATATACGTCTTTGACGTGTAAATTGACCATAAGGAATTGCCTTCTTGGTCATTTTGGGATGGTTGGAAGATGCCTTTAGTATCGTGTTTCTGGTAATTGGCTTTCGGTATAAGTTGGTGTGAATCTGATTATTCTCCACCTGGAATTTAATATCCAAATATTCAATGGAGTATTCATTCACATTGTGTGTAAAATTTATGCCCCAGGTGTTATTATTGCAATACTGGACGAACTCATTAATCGAGGTGTTGTCGCCCTTCCATACAAATATCAAATCGTCAATAAAACGATAGTACTTGACAAGATGTTGATGAAATTTATTACTGGGGGAATAAATGAAATGTTCCTCCCAAAGACCCATGAGGAGGTTGGCGTACGACGGGGTATATTTCGCACCCATCGCAGCCCCCCATCTCTGTGTATAGTATGTTTCTTCAAATAGAAAATAATTAGTGTTCAGGAGGTGCGTTAACAATTCCACAATAAAATCTTTTTGTTGACTTGGATATAGATCGTGTTTGTCAAGCCAAAATCTCACAGCTTTTATTCCCAAGTCATGTCGGATGGACGTATATAAAGCACTTACGTCCATAGTTAACCATTTGTAACCCTGTTCCCATTTGCTGTCACATAATTTATTAATGATATCTGTGGAATCTTTGATATAAGAAGGCAGGGATAACACCATTGGTAAAAGTAGTCTGTCTACATATTCTGCAGCATGTTCGTTTAGGGAACCAATTCCTGATACTATGGGTACATTTAATGTCTTGTAGGGACTTATGGACTTTGGGGAACATATGGAATATGGGTATGATGGGATTAATCACTCTCAAGCAGTCATATTCATTTTTTTTTAGTGTCCCCAAATCCCTCCCCCTGTTTATAACGTCAAACAGATTAGTTGTATATTCTTTGGTAGGGTCTCCATCCAGACGGATATAGGACTCTCTATCTGACAACTGTCGGTTGGCCTCTGATTGATAGTAAGTGGTGTCAAGGACCACAACCGCACCCCCTTTATCTGCGGGGCGGATAACTATGTCCTTGTTGTCAGATAGACTTTTCATCCCCAAACATATGTCCCTATCTTTACATTTCACATTCCTATTTTTACTCTTTTGTTGAAAATTCTTAACCTCCTTATAAATTATTTTATGAAACATATCAATATGTACATTTTTACTTTGTATGGGATAAAAATGAGACTTGTTTCTTAGATCAGTGTGAGTGACCTTTTTGTTAATAGATTGAATATCCTGATTCCATAAATCACAAAAAGTCATAATATTTTTCTTATCTGTATCGTCGAAAAAGTCCACCGGACCCAAATCCCCGTTCAACGGAACATCAATTCTGGTACCATCATCGTCTGCAGAAGTCCCAAAAATACCTGTCTCATCTATAGAAGGAACTAAAGTGTTAAAGTGTCTTATTAGGGTTATTTTTCTTACAAACCTATTAATATCTACAAGGACATCGAAAATTTTTATCTTATTATGTGGTATATAATTTAGACCCAATTCCAAGGTCTTCAGTTCCTGTGTGGAAAGGGTATATTTAGACAAATTAATAACATTAGATGTCTCTGCATGGTTGGGATCAGTTGTGGAGTCTCCTATCTGCGTCTGTAGGTCCGGGACCTGTATGGCAGTCTTTCCTCCAGTCCTTCGTCTTCCTCTTCTGACCGCTCTTTTGGTTTCCCTCGATCTCGTGTTTGTAAGATCCCTGTAATACCTCCCCGTGAATGTGTCATATCCTTGTTCGTACGTGTTTGCTGGAATCGATTTCCCGATAAAAAACCAATCCTGGTGTCTTTATTGTGCATAGATTCCTCCTCCTCATTAAATCTCACTCGTTTGGGAGTGTAGTCCCTGAATACATAGGTTGAAAATTGAACATCTTTGTTAGAGGCAGATGATGGGTACTGGAAACGTCTATCTCTATTCGGTGTTTTAAAGGGGCTTGAACTTCTCCTAGTTGGTGTATGTATTTTTTGATTTGGACGCCAATTATATACATTTTTAAGTTCATAGTCATTTTTATCCCTTTGGTATTTCCCATGTTTTATACGTTTGAGTTCGGATTCCAATTTGTTTATTTTAGATTGAATGTCTATCATGTTAGTATTGTAGCTCTCTTTATTGTCCTTAGTAATTGCTTCCGTAATATCCTGTATTTCTATTTGAGTATTTTTATATGTTTGGGACTGGTGTGATATTATGAGTTCCATTAGTTTGAATGAACAGTTTGTTAGAATAAGGTTCCAATTGTCCATAAATTCTCTATTAACATTAGTAAAAGTGGGAAACTTCTTTATCCTGAGTCCTCTAGGTATTCGTTTCATTTTTAAGTAGTGTTCCAACATACTTATGTCCCACCATATCTTAGCCTCAGTACGCATATTTTTTTCCAAGCATTCATATAGGTATTCAAATTCTGGTTCATCACTTACATTGAAGGTTTCCTTCATCGGATCATCTGAAAATACGTTAGCTGCTTGCGATCTACTTCTTTCATAGTGTTCCGATCTGCTCTCCAGTACCGGTGTTGAATCCACCATGTTGCGTGTCGATCTCCGTGTCTCCATCTCTGTTAGTCCAGTAAAAGTTGATATACCTTGGAAGGTAACAGTCAATAAGCAAATTAACTCAAAAAAAAGAGACCCGGTGCTTCACTCGCAAGTGTATCTAAACCTGGGAGACTTCCCCACGTCTGCTATTGTACTTAATCAAAGTAGAAACAATTGATACACTTTGCCGTGGCTCTATTACAGGTCTCTCCTGTCCGGTGCAACTATGTTCCAAAAGGAAATCCCCCCAGGTTCGGGTCTGGATACATATATATATATATAGAAAGTGGAACAGTGCAATACTCACGGACGGGTTAGTAGTAAAATCAGTCCTTTATTAAACACATTGGTAAAAACATGGAGACATATTCCCTCAGTTAGTCCACCTGCCTGCCCATACACATTGCTGATATTCAGTAAATTCCATCAGATCCGTCAGGATATACTGAAAATCGCCAATGTCTATGTATAGGTTGTGATGCTGTCGGCATCGGGCCTATTTGGGCTGAACAGAAATTTTCTGTTGGGATGTAATTGGCACCCTTTACTATAGTATAGGGAGGCAATAACTAATGAGCATGTCTATGGCCCGAACAGACGATCATTCCATATTAATTGTAAATGTAATAATCGCTTCTTTTTATGGTTGCATCGGCAAACTCATGACCCGATTCCATCAGAATTAGTTAAAAAGGGGAGGGGGATACTGCTCCTGAGCAAAACATGTGCTGGACTGAAGGCATGCAGCAACACACACACCTCAGAGTAAGTGCTACTTACACAAATTCATTTTAAGATTATTCATGAGAAAAAATAACTGTTAAGTAGGGCTCATGAGTAAGCTAAAAAGGTTGGACTAGATGGACCTATGTCTTTATTGAACCTCCAATACTGTGTTAATACGTAACTGTTATACAGACATTATGGGTAGGGTATAAAAGTTGGACTAGATGGACGTATGTCTTTATTAAACCTCCAATACTATGTTAATAAATAACTGTTATACAGACATTATGGCTAGGGTATAAAGGTTGGACTAGATGGACGTATGTCTTTATTGAACCTCCAATACTATGTTAATAAATAACTGTTATACAGACATTATGGGTAGGGTATAAAGGTTGGACTAGATGGACGTATGTCTTTATTAAAGCTCCAATGCTATGTTAATAAATAACTGTTATACAGACATTGTGGGTAGGGTATAAAGGTTGGACAAGATGGACGTATGTCTTTATTAAACCTCCAATACTATGTTACTATGTAGCTTTATAATGGCCTTGATTTCATTGAATCCAATTGTGATGGTGAAACCTGAGAAGGAAGCAACTCACAAACTGTTACAGCAACCAATAGCATGCACTCAACAATCAATAGACTACAGCAGGATGGTATAGGATACAGGTTAGCATGTGACTGTACCTATTATCAGCTGTTCCAAAACAGAGCAGATAAATCTACCTAGAGTCTACCACTCCTTGGCATTAAAACATAGCATGTCAATTGATAAAACAAAAAAGATACCGCATGTTTATCCAGGCAGCAAAGTATGGATCATTATTTGTACTTAAGGTAAACGTTAATAAAGACCTTTGCGATATACTATGGCCAATACCACATGGTAGCAAAATATTACACAGTCTCTCTGTATATTGCACTTCAGTCATAAAATAATGACCCTGGTGTAACATACGACGAGCATTATAATATAACGATTATTATCAGTATCTTACAATGTTGGTTAAGGTGTCATATCGCACTTACCTACCACTCAATGCAGTGACCTACCCTAAATACCATGTATTTTGGCCAAGGTGCAGTATGGAAAGACTCAACATTGCAGCAAGGTCAACTTCCATACTGTGTTCCTGGTGGGTAGGGTGATTGGATACAGGGTTATTTACCACTTGCCTATTCCGGGTGTGCAAACACAGGGTCACTATGTGGGTCAATCAATCTCCTGGTTCTCTAAACAAGGCCCAGGGTCAGGGATACACAGATAAAGTGCCACGTGGGACATCTGATATCCTCCTGTACAGCCAAGTGGAACTGGCACAATTAAGTCCTGGGGTTTATTGCAGTGTCGGGTGTCAGTACTACAAATTCTACAGCTATTTTAAATATCAATAAAAGGAATATAGACAGAAAACTACACAAACATACAGTATCTCCCACTCCCAATACAAGAGTTAATCCTACTGTCCTGGAGTTTTGTAATTTGTACTGAAGGTAATTTGGTGAAGGGCAGAACATAGGTGCTCCATGGGTAGGGCAAGGACAGGCCCTGTCCATGTTCCTTCCCCCGAACAGTAGGGATTTAAATGTTCCTCTGCGCACGTCAAACACCTCAATAAGGACAAGAAAGCAGCAGTGACCGGATGACACACAGACAGCTCCTACACTACACTTTCTAGGAATATGGACAAGCACTACAAGAGAACCATTTGGAGCAGAGATGTAAAGTAAGGATTTTTAAACACTACACAGTGGGGCCAGTGGTGGGTTAAATTTTAATTTTGGGGTGGACATGCCCTTTCATGTGTTTCCTATTTTTGCTTTCCGCGTAGTATTTTCCAGATTTCAAGAAATTCCTAAATTTGTAATTTTGGAAATTTGAAATCTTTTAAAATATATAAAATTTAAAATTTCCATTTTTTAGAAATATTGAAAATTTGATTTTAAATTTGAAATCCTTGATCGTTTGCTAACTATCAAAAACAATCCCGCAGTTCGGAAAAATACAAAAAAGTCAGAAATACGCAAAGTTCTTGCGGATTCGTACAAATTTGTGAAATCTGCTTTGGAATCAGGTTTGTGTTCAGGTCCATCTCTATCCAGAATCTGCATTACATACAGTTTAATGTACACTGAAGAATGTAGAGAAATAATAAACCTATGAAAAAAGAAATATTAATATGAAACTAAGAGATCACATACCTTAAACAAGATTAAAAATGTAATTACATACATGAAATTTGGATGAAATGGTCTGCTGATTCCTAATGTCACAGTACAAAGATAATATTGACGGAACATCCGCAAGACAAATTCCTTTTATAGTTAAAAAAATCATTAAAAACGAATTGCTTTAGGGGATACAAGGTCTTATAAGGGAGTGCAATGGAAACAAAGTTCATGCCGTTCCCCAAAGAGACAATGGTACAATATTACATATTGCAATACGCTAACAAGCTAACTTGCTATGGTTGGTGTTGTACATGTTCCTAAAATATCATCTGTCACCAACTGTGGATTAGTAGGAGACTCCTACGGTAGGTATTTCCTTACAAAAGGAGCAAAAAGCCCTCCACTAAGCATAAAAGTAATTTCTTACTCCCAAGTTCCCAAGAGTAAGGGGCGAAGATATGCAAAATTTCTCCTTTTATTCTAAGGATCTACAGGACATTAGGAATCCTTGTTATAAAGAGGCTTTTCATTATATACTGATTATGTATATATATATCGCTATTTGGCACCTTCACCCTACCACTAGAGGGAGATGTGGGTTTTTTTGTATAAATAGTAGCACGTGGGTATGTCTTTTAAGCACTTGAGAAAGGCCCTTGGGCAGAAATGTTGTGCTATGTTTGCTCTGCACATTGATTTGGTGACTTAACATGGGATCACCCTTTAACATTTGATTGGGCTTCCGTATCTTTTTGTTTGGAAATTGCATATACATCAGCTAGGAGACGGATGATATACGGAATACATGGCCCATACCGTTTACTTGTTTTCTCAATAATATTAGTGCCCCCAGTCCCCTTTCCAGCCTCCTGGTAGCCCTCATATCATCCTGTAATAGTACCAGTGCCCCCAGTCCGTATTCCGTCTTCCCTGTACCCTTGCAGTAATAACGGTATCACCAGTCCCCATTTCACCCTCCCTGTACCCGTAATATCACCCTGTAATAATACCAGTGTCCCCAGTCTCCAATTCCACCCTCCCTGTACCCCTCATGTCACCCTACAATACAAGAATTGTGGAAGCACTCCAATTAGGCTAATTTACAACTACATTTAGTGGAAGTGCTACTGATCTGGTCAAACATTTATACAAACATAGAGAAGATAATCAATGCACATTCCTAGGCCCCATACAATATCATATTATCTGCACACTGGCATACTTTATAAACAAAGGGGTTTTAGTATACATTACTGTGATCACATAAATGAAAAGCCTTCCAACCACGTCAAGGTAACCCCAGTCTGGAAGGTCCTAACGTCTAACCTTTTCAATTTCTTTTACTTCAATTACGATTAGCAAACTTTTGCATTTCTCATTCTTACACACTGGATCCATATAACAGGCTCTCTCCCTGCCCCCTCAGCACTTTGGCTTTTTAATTTTTTTTTACTTTAGTTAACCTTTACATATGGCTGCCATAGTAATGGATAAGTAGATCAGTAGGTGTGTGTACCTGTGTCGGGTTGGGGGTTAAAAAAACCAAACTTTTTTGATGATTGGTCAAAATTAGTTTTTTTGACTTTAGTAACCCTTTACGTTTAAAAAAACAAACCTTTTTGATTATTGATTTAAATTTGCTTTTTTGCAGTTATGGCTGCCACAGTAATGGATCACTAATGGATAAGAAGATCAGTAGGTGCATGTACCTGTGTCTGGTTAAGGGGGGATGTCTTTTTTGTGTTTACAACCATAAAACTATCTTTTTTTGAGGATAAATCTAATTTTTTTTGAACTTTAGTTACTCTTTAAGTATGGCTGCCACAGTAATGGAAAAGTTGTTGAGGGGTATGACTTTTTTGTGTTTACAACCATAAAACTAATTTTTATTGAGGAAAAATCTAAATGAGTTTCTTTTTTACTTTAGTTACCGTTTAAATAAGGCTTCCATGGGACTGGAAAGGTAGGTCAGTAGGTGGGTGTACCTGTGTCTGTGTGGGGGGTTGGGGGTATCACCGCTTGATTTTATGACCATGAAACAAACTGTTTTGAAATATCCACATTTGAGGATTGTTACCATTATAGTCTATGTGAAAAAATGTCCGGAAATTCTCTGATGACGCCGTAATGCTTCCACGGATTCCTTAGCTATAAGATAGCACACTTATACTATATGCCCCGCATGTCTGTACCGAATTTCATGTCTCTAGCTCAAAAACTGTGGGAGGAGATACGGTCCAAAAAAGCGGAAAAATAAAACGGAAGAAGAAGAAGAAATAGAAAGGAAAAGAAGCAGGAATTTGGCGTTTTCAAGCCAAATTAATGAAAATTATAACCTATATTTAAAGGGGAAATAAAATAAACTATTTACTTTTTACAATTAACTAGCCAGTGATATTAAAAGACCAATTTGTCTTCATTGTGTCGTATCTTAAGGTGCCCATAATGGAAAATATTACAGAGGGAAGGAGAAGAACAAGAAGAAAGTTCACACTCATGTTTAATAGAAAACTTTTATTTTAAATTAAACAACATACAACCTAACCGCACAACTACACAATACACTGCTGAATGCTGCTTTCCTTTGGTCTGCTTCAAATCAAGTCCACCACCTGCGCTTGCGGTCTTTCAGTATCTGCAGTGCGTGCTTGTATCGTGCGTCCATCATTACGTAACATCTAAAGAAAGGCTTACTTGTGTTGGGGCCTTGTCTGTGGGGTGGTGCTGGTACATACATTTCATCTGCAGGACCGTAACTGGGGAGGCTGTGGCACTGATGCACAACTTTGACCTACAGGTCTGTGACCTAAGACTCCAGGCTCAGGTCTGTGACCTAAGACTCCAGGCTGGTGCCCCACTGGTATTGCAACCCGTGCGATCGCACAGGCGCCCATATCAATGGCCAGCCCTGGGTTCCAGTGTCGGACAGGACTGTTGGTGCCCACCACTCCTTTACATATCTATCTTACTCCTACTGACTCCTATTGATTATTAAAATGCATTTCTTAGGGCCAGGACACACTGCTCACACGCTTGCTTGAAATCCGTTCACCATTAAACCTTGTCAACTACCAACCCAGTCCAGTATGTTACACCCATTAACTCCCATCCCTCATTTTCAAATATCTCAGAGTTGATCCAGAGGTTGGAAAATCGCCCAATGTTATGCCAAAGAAATAAATATGTCATGACTGATTTCATGACTGTAAAGCCAAATTTGTTCAGTTTTTCTAGTGTGAATGAAGCCTAATGGACATTTGTCATAGGCAGGGGTGTCCCTAGGGTTTTTGGCACCTGAAACATCTTTTAAAGGGGAACTTTGGTGAGGAAACCCAAATGAAATTAGACATGTTATTGATTCTTTATCTTCCATAGTTGTTGCTGCTGTCTTTATTGTGCCACTGAGTGCATGTTTGGTAATCCAGTGATACAAAATAAAAAAGATTGTGGACGTTGCCATGTTTGTTAAGGGAGGTCCCCAGCCCATACTTTGGTTTCAGGAAGTCTTTTGCCTTGACCCCAAACATCACAACCATCAGTTTGTGTGCTTCTGTGGGAGTCGCTAAGTAAGGGGAGATGTGGCCAAACCAGGAAGTAAACTAGTGAACAGTGCTGCCTGAGCAACAGCCTTGTGAGGAGGGGGAAAAGGAACCAGCAATAGGAGAAGTATAGATCTAAGAACATTATAAAATTCTATGTAAAATTACTGCGAATCACATAAAAAAAAAAAAATTATTATATATATTATACAGTGCTCTCATATAAATTCATAAATTCCCTCTGGGTTACGTTAATACAATGAAAGTGCATTAAGAATTGGACTATATGATCTGTGTCTATAATAAAGATAAAACATTATAATCCGTGTCTGTGTCATTAATTCTCATAGTGATAAATCTAAAAACATTTCCTCCTATCAACCAGAGATGGATTAATATCATGTGGGGCCCTAGGCAGGGCCATAATTTAGGGCCCCTTTTTTATTTAAAGATTATTGTATAGGACGATAAGTGTTATACTTTTGAAACTGGGCCCCCCACGAGTTTCCTGGGCCCTAGCAGTTGCCAGGGTTGACGGTGGATAATCTGCTTGCTATCAACCTATTTTTTCTATACCGCAAGATCCCTAGATGCTGTGCCATTCCTGAAAGATAGATAATTTAGCTAAGTAGACCTTTTGATACATTGAGACATATAAAGTCAAAAACAAGGTTTCAATTAAACTGTTAGTCTCAAGTCTACATTGTTACCTAATGGTGGCCTGATATCTTACAGGGCAGTCCACCCCACAAAACTAGAATCCCCCCCACACTAAGGCCCCATAATTGTAGTGTAGTTTAATCTTAACCTCACATCCCAGCGCCATAATGGTTCTCCTGTATCCCCCCCCAAAAGGTCCCAAAAAAAATGGCCCACAGGAGGATAGCAGGGACTCTGCCCTCCTACTGGACTCCCGGAGGAAAGTTTGGCATGCGTACATGCGCCTTTCCCCATGCCTCTCCCTCCTCTAGGATGCCCTCCCCCTAGTAAAAAGTTGCTTTAGATATAGTATTCCCCCTGTCCCTTCAGCCCCAACCCTACATTTTTATTTTTAGAAAGTTGCCCCGAAACATAACGACCTTCCCTCTTTCCTCCGCTTTGCACTGAAGACTGGCAGCCGCGTCCGTGATTGGCTGTCGCTCACCCATCACAGACGCGACTGCAGTCCCGCCCCTTGCGTGCATTTTCTCGCAAGCAGAGGCGCCGGCAGCGCGGCAGGGAAAAGAGGGAGGTAAGTTAGAGTTTGGGGCGGCACGTTCTAAGAATAAAAAACATAAGCGGTTGGGGTCTGGAGGGACAGGGGGATAGTTATATCAAAACATTTTTGGAGTGTGGACATTCCCCTTTAAAGAAGGTTATATCAGCTGTTCCAAAACAGAGAGATAATCTACCTAGGGTCTACCACTCCTTGTCATAGTAGAACATAAGCAGTCAATTGAAAAAACAAAAAAAGAATTACTGCAGGTTTATCCAGCAGGCAAAGTATGGATCATATTTTTACTTAAGGTACACGTTTTATAAAGGACCTTTCAAGTATATTATGGCAATACAACAGGCAGGCAAAAATTACACAGTCGCATCTGTATATTGCACTTCAGTCTAAATAATGACACTGGTGTTGTAACATATTTTTTTTTCGACAAGCATTTTAAATAACGATTATTATCAAGATCTTCCAAATGTGTCATATCGCACTGTACACTACCACTCAATGCAGTGACCTACGCTAAATATCATGTATTTTGGCCAAGATGCAGTATGGAAATACTCAAAACATGCAGGCAAGGTCCAAACTTCCACACTGTGTGTATGGTGGGTTAGGGTTGATTGGAACAAGGGGTTTTATTTACCACTGCGATCGGTGTTGGCAAACACGGGTCAATATGTGGGTCAATCACTCTGGTTCTCTAAACAAGGCCCAGGGTCAGGGATACACAAGATTAAAGTTGCCACGTCATGCGACATCTTGATATTCCCCTGTACAGCAAGTGGCACTGGCACAAATTCAAGGTCCTGGGTTTATTTGCAGTGTCGGGGTGGCCGTAATACAAAAATTTTACAGCTATTTTTAAATATCAATAAAAGGAATATAGACAGAAAAATGACACAAACATACAGTATCTCCTCCCAATACACGATTTAATCCTACTTGTCTTTGAGTTTGTAATCTGTACTGCAGGTAAGTTGGTGAAGGGCAGGCGAACATAGGTGCTCCATGGGTAGGGCAAGGGACAGGGCCCTGGCCATGTTCCTTCCCCGAAAAGTAGGGATTTAAAAGGTCTCCTCTGCGCACATCAAACACCTTCAAATAAGGAAAAGAAAGCAGCAGTGACCGGATTTGACAAACAGACAGCTCCTACACTACACTTTCCTAGGAATATGGACAAGCACTACAAGAGAACCATTGGAGCAGAGATGTAAAGTAAAGGATTTTTAAACACTACACAGTGGGGGACAGTGGTGGGTTAAATTTAAAAAATTTTGGGGTGGACATCCCTTTCATGGGTTTCCTATGTTTGTTTCTCGCGTAGTCGGATTTTCCAGATTTTCTAGAAATTCCTAAATTTGCAATTTGGAAATTTGGAAATATTTTGAAAATTCGAAATTTTACATTAAATTTTGTTTAGAAATAATGAAAAATTTGATTTAAATGTGAAATCCATGACGTTGTAACTATCAAAAAAACAGCCTGCAGTTGGAAAAAACTACAAAATAAAAAGTCAGAATATACGCAAAGTTCTTGAGGATTTGTACAAATTTGTGACATCTGCTTCGGACTCAGGTTTGTGTTCAGGTCCTCCATCTCTATCCGAATCTGCATTACAGAACAGTTTATGTACAAATGAAGAATGTAGAGAATAATAAACAATGAAAAAAGAAATATTCATATGAAAAACTAAGAGATCCACATATGCCTTAAAAACAAGGATTTAAAAATGTAATACATACATGAAATTTGGAGAAATGGTTGCTGATTCCTATGTCACAGTAGTTAACAAAGATTACTTATTGACGGAAACATCCGCAAGACAAATCTTGTATAGTTAAAAAAATCTTATGTAAAAAACGATTGCTTAGGGGATACAAGGCTTATAAGGGTAGGCAATGGAAAAAAAAGTTAATTCCGTTCCCCAAAGAGGGAACAATGCTCATAGTACATATTGAAATTGTTGGGGTTGTACATGTTCATAAATATCATCTGCACCAAACTGGGATTAGTAGGAGGGACCTCCTACGGATGGATATTTATTACAAAAGGAGCAAAAAGACCTACACTAAGCATACAAGTAAATTTTCTTAATCCCAAGTCCCAAGGGAGGTAAGGGGCGAAGATATGCAAACATTCTCCTTTTATTTAAGGATCTACAGGAACATTAGGAATCCTTGTTAGAAACAGGCTTGTCATAATAATGATTTAGTTATATATAAATTGATCTTTGGCACCGTCACCCTACCACTCGAGGGAGATGTGTTTGTTTTGGATATACATAGAGCAATAAATAGTAGCACATGGGTATTCTTTTAGCCACTGAGAAAGGCCCTTGGGCAGGAGGGAAAATAGAAAATGTTTGTGCTATTTGCTCTGAACCTGATTTGGTGAATTTAACAGGGATCCACCCTTTAACATTTTGATGGGCTTCCATCTTTTTTGTTTGGAAATTGCGATTACATCAGCTAGGAGACGAATGAAATACGGAATATATGGCCCCATTTACGATGTTTACTTGTGTTCTAATAATTTTGTGCCACCAGTCCCCTTTCAGTCCTCCTGGTAAGCCCTCATTGTCATCCTGGTAAATATTACCAGTGCCACCAGTCGTATTTCCGTCTTCCCTGTAACCCTTTGCAGTAATAACGGTACCACCAGTCCACATTTCACCCTCCCTGTACCCATTCAATATCACCCTGTAATAATACCAGTGTCCCCAGTCTCCAATTTCCACCCTCCCTGTACCCCTCATGTCACCTACAATAAAGAAATGGTGGGTATAGCACTCCAATTAGCTAATTTTACAACTACATATGGGAATGGCTACTGATCTGGTCAAAACTTATACAAAAATAGAAAAGATATATCAATGCACATCCTAGGACCCATACAATATCATATTATTCTGACACTGGCATTACTTATAAACAGAGGGTTTTAGATCATAGCCATAATACCAGTGTCTACAGGGCCCATTCCACCCTCCCGGGTACCCCTCATGCTTCTTGTAATAATACCCAGGTCTCAAGTCCCATTCCCACCCTTCTGTACCCCTCATGCCTCTTGTACTATACCCAGGCTCAGTCCCATTCCACCTATCAGTACCCTCAGCTTCATTGTAAATAATACCGTGTCCTCCAGTCCCCATTCCACCCTCTCTGTTACCCTCATGCCTCTTGTAATAATACCAGTGTCTCCGTCCCCTCACCCTCTCTGTACCCCTCATGCCTCTTGTAATTGATACAGTGCCTTCCAGTCCCCATTCCACCCATCGTACCCTCAGCTTCTTGAATTAATACCAGTGACTCCAGTCCCATTCCAACCCTCCTTGTTAACCCTAATGCCTCTTGTATAATACCAGTGTCTCCAGTCCCCATTCAACCCTCTATGTTACCCATCATGCCTCTTGTAATAATACCAGTGTCTTCAGTCCCCATTCCAACCCTCCCTGGTACCCCTTCATGCTCTTGTAATAATTACCAGTGTCTCCAGTACCGTCCACCATCTTGTTACCCTCATGCTTCTTGTAATAATACAGTGTCTCAAGTCCCACATTTCACCCTCTCTGTACCACTCATGCTTCACTGTGGAATAATTACCAGTGTCTCAGTCCCCATTCCCACCCTCTCTGTACCCTTCATGCTTCTGGTAATAAGTACCAGGTGCCTCCAGTTCCCATTCCCACCCTCTCTGTTACCCTCATGCCTCTTTAATAATACCAGGTCTTCCAGTCCTTTTCACCCTCTCTGACACATCATGCTCTTGTTAATAATACCAGTGTTCCTCCAGTCCCCCATCCACCCTCTCTGTTACCCTTCATGCTTCTGGTAAAATACCAGTGCACCAGTTCCCCATTCCACCTCTCTGTAACCCTCTCTGCTTGTCTGTAATAATAACAATTGCCTTCAGTCCCCATTCAGCCCTCCCCGTACCCCTCCATGCCCCTTGTAATAAAACCAAGGCCTTCAGTCCCCATTCCCACCCTTCCCTATCATCATATGCCCTTTGTAATAATACCAGTGCCCCCAATTCCCCATGACACACCTCCCTGTACCCCTCATGCCCGTGTGAATATACCATGCACTCAAGTTTCTCTTTGTACTCGACCTGTTCTTCATGGTAACCCTGTAATAATATCGTGCATCCAGATCCAGTAACCGATTGGCCTATACCTGTAGCCCTTAGGCCCCCCGTATAGTAATATCAGTGTGATTTTAGTGCTCGTGAATTTTGTGGTTACCCTCACGCCTCCCCGTAATAACCAGTACCGACAGTACCATTAACCATCCCGTACCTCATATCAACCGGTTATATTTACAGTGCCTCTAGCCCCTATTTAGCTTGTAATCTAAAATGTTACTTGGGCTCCAGCAATAAATACCCAACTGGGAATGACTATTGTGGGTACATATTGGACAATGTAGATTAGTTAGATACTGATTCTATTGAATGAAGACCATAACTATAGTTATGAAATTAACACCCCCTTTCCAATCTTAGTCTGATCCCCCATATTACAATGGAAAAAATATTACAGAGGGGGGATAGGAGAAGAACAAGAAAGAAAGTGCAGACTCAAAGTGTAATAAAAAACTTTTAATTTTAAATTTAACAACAACAACCTAACCACACAACCACACAATTACCACTGCTAGAATGCTGCTTCCTTGTCTGCTTCAAATCAAGTTCCCCCACCTGCGCTTGTGGTTCTTTCAGTATCTGCAGTGCGTGCTTGTATCGTGCGTCCCTCATTACAGTAAACTCTAAAGTAAGGCTTACGGTGTTGGGTCTTGTCTTGTGGGGTGGGGCGGTACATACATTCTTTAGGCAGGGACCGACTGGGGAGGCTGTGGGCACTGATGCTCAACTGTGAACCTACAGGTCTGGTTAACCTAAGACTCCAGGATGGTGCCCCATGGTATTGCAGCCCGTTTTGCGATCGCGCAGGAGCCATATCAATATGGCCGGCCCTGGGTTCCCAGGGCGGACAGGGACTGTTGGTGCCCACCACTCCTTTACATATCATCTTACTCACTGACTCCTATTGATATTAAAATGGCATTCTTATGGCCAAGGGGACACACTGCTCACACGTTGCTTGAAATCCGTTCGCTTGTGAGAGTCGCGAGAAGTGCATTGTCAATGTGGGTGGCCATGCGATCACCATTTTTTTGCGGATTGCACGCGTTCTGAATTGTGCAACATTAGCGCGATCGTAACCACAAGAGGACAGTCACGTGCTTACTTTGACTCTTGTTTACACTGTGCCGTTTCCTCCTCTTTTTTGAAATGAATGTGGGCGCGGTGGGCCCACCAGCGGATTCCCCTGTACCACACTGCTAGGACTACCAGTAGCGCAGCAGTTAGTCTGGATTCTTACCTCCTAGCGGGCCGACTCTCTCTACGGTCCTGCCCCCTCCCCACGGCCGGTGACTCATGGGGATGCCAATGATATGGGAGGGCGTGGCTCAGAAGACCTATTGTCCTTCCCATTGACTGATCCGCCCTCCTAGAGAAGGAGGGGGGCCGGACCAGGGTCAAAGAAGGTACTGAATCTAGGGAGGTAAGTATACAACCCACTACCAACGTACTTAGTGAGTGAGGGGATTTTACCCTGGGTACAGCTAAAGGGAGGGGTAGGGGCTTTATTTCCTTAAGCTCCCAAATCTTAAAAAAATGAAAAAGAAATTGTACCCAGAGTGAATCCAGAGGAAGGCAAAAACCCATTGAAAGCCAAAACCAACTGGTTTCAGAACAGGGGGAGGAACCAATCCTTCCGAAACTGAATGTGGGACAGTCGGCATTAATTCCTGGAATTTCAACTTGGTAACTTTACACTATGTCGACATTAACCTTGTCAAAACTACCAACCCTAAGTCCATCCAGTATGTGACAACCATTAACTCCATCCCTCGTTTCCAAAATCTCAGAGTTGATTCCAGAGGTTGGAAAATCGCCCAATTGTGATGCCAAGAAATAAATTGTCATTGACTGATTTCATGACTGTAAAGGCCCCTGTAACACCACTGGGAAGGAAATCCCGCCCCTGCGAACAAGAGGGCGAAATTTGCCTTGTGTGCATGGGGTGATTAGTGTGGGCCCACAATGGCCGAAATATCGCCCGTTGTTCGCGTGATGTGCTGTCGAGCGAGGGAACGGACCCAAATGGCAATCGGACTGAAACATCTGGATGCAAACAGGAACTGTACATCTAGCATAACAACGACGTAGTGGATAGTTGCAAGGTTTAACAGGTTTTAAAATCCCATCCACCCCTAACATAGAACTACATTGAACCCAATAGTATAATGAAAAGAATCGAATCATACATGTGTCCGTCACCATAGAAACGCAATACATGCGATACAAACCATACACAACAAAAACAATTCTGCAGATGGCTCTAGAGGGGAAGAGACAATGGACAGTGTTAGGCGATAATAAGATATAATTTCTGTGTCTGTGTTAGTAGAAGGGAGAGGAACAGGGAGACAGAAGAACTTGGGGGTCTAATAGCATAACAGACTGGTGTTTTTAATACAGAGACAAAGAAGCTTGTAGATCCCATTGTAAACCCATAAGGGAGCTTGCCATACCACTTTCCTTTCAGGACCCTTAGTACAAATGCCAACCCTATGGAGATAACTTAAACAGGCTGTTTCTCTCCTCTGGTTCGGTCTCCTGCACATCTACCAACTAAAGAGAAAATTTGGTTTAATTACAATTAGAACTTGAAGATTGTCATATGTGGGGGGGACCAGAGGAAATTTATGGGATTGGGGTGTACGAATGAGTGACGGTCGTTCCATATCCTGAGTTGATCAGTGCTGGGTGACAGTTGGGAGATGTACCACATTTTATCAGAGGGGAAGGTGGGGGGTAGTATACCTTAGTACCAATATCCATATGTAGCAGGAGTGGATGAATGCAGAGCCCTGAGTCACATTCTTTCTTCTTTCTTTGTTTTTCTTTTTTTTTACATCCTTTTTCTCTGCTATAAGGACAGAAAAAAGATATTAGGTGTTTAACAGCAATGTTATTTCATTCATTTTTGGAAAATGTCCTAAAATAAACTTAATGTAGTTAATGGCCAAAGGGAAATGAAAATTTACCCTAACAGGTAATTCCAGGGCTCCCTTTTGTACCCTTTATTTCTAGCCGTTTGGCTTCTGTATGTTCCATGCTTCACGCGGCTTGGAGGATTGCACCTGCCTGCATAAAGTGATTAGGGGGCTGCACTATTGCAATAAAATGATTTCTGAGGCATCAGCAGCGTTCTTATATACCCTGTGGGTGAGTCCTCATGACATCACAACGCATGCAGGGTCACATGACACAAGATCACATGTCAGACATGTGATCCTGCCTACACTTGTGATGTCATCGAACTTGAGAGAAACAGTAGTTTGTTACTCTGAAGCAGGGAAAGGAAATATTAGATGGCTAAAAAAGTTAGAATGGCAAAAACATTTCACAGATCTCTCTGACCACTATTGGATTGTTTAGAGGTATGTATGATGGGCAGATCCAAGCAATCTAAAGAAACCATTTTTGCTTTTATGAAATAACCCATTCTTCTTTGAAACCTAAGAAATTAGTACATTACTATTATAAATAATGTTGCGTGAAGAGGCCTAGTTCCTCCACTTTCTAGTTCTTCTTTCCTTTGATTCTTCCTATTTGGGGGCTGTATTTTCCTGACAGTTGCGAGCTAGAGACACGAAATTTTGGTAATATAAATGCAAGGTGGGACTGCACTCCAAAAAAGAACGTGTTTATTCAAAGCCAGACATCAAACAACAAGAAATGCGACGTTTCGAGGGATACACCCCCTTCATTCGAGGAGGGGGGTATCCCTCCGAAACGTCGCATTTTTGTTGTTTGAGTTGGCTTTGAATAAACACGTCTTTTTTGGAGGCAGTCCACCTTGTTTATATTACTTATTTATTTCCTGGTGGGAGTAAGGGAATTTGGACATCTTTGCACCCCACCTGGGATTAGTGTGCATATGGGACACTCATAGATACACGAAATTTGGTACAGGACGGGCGGGACACACAGAAGATGGTGCTGTCATCTAAATAACCGTGAAAGGTGTCTGATTTATGAGAGAATTATAAGATTTTTTTTGATAGAGATTTAAGCTTTGTACACACGCCATTTCCTTCCAGAAACGGGAGTGTTTAAATAAAAGTAGGAAAAAACTGAGCAAAAAAATGGGACTGTTACGGGTTTGTGGTCAAATTTGTTCAGTTTTTCTAGTGTGAATGAAGCCTAATGGACATTTGTCATAGGCAGGGGTGTCCCTAGGGTTTTTGGCACCGAAACATTTTTAAGGGAACTTTTGGTGAGGAAACCCAATGAAATTAGACATGGTATTGATTCTTTATCTTCCATAGTGTTGCGCTGTCTTTATTGTGCCACTAGGTGCCATGTTTGGTAATCAGTTGATACAAAATACAAACGATTGTGGAGTTGCCAAGGAATGGGTTTTAGAAGGAGGGGTCCGCCAGAACGCACATACTGTTGGTTTCAGGAATGTGTTTTGCCTTACCGCCCAAACCATCACAACCATCAGTTTGTTGCTTCTGTGGGAGTCGCTAGTAAGCGGGAGATTGGTGCCAAACCAGGAAGTAACTAGGTGAACACGTGGCTCTGGGTGGTGGCCATGCTCTTGTCAGACACAGACAGGCGGCTTGCTGATGATAGAGGAGAGAATGGGGGGAGATACGGAGGGAGGGGTCTGTCTGTTTAACCCAATAACTGCCTGTATCTGTTTAGGTCAGAGCAGGATCATCCACAAGGCAACCGTTGGCAGCTGCCTAGGGCCCAGGAAACTTCCAGCTTCAAAACCAGTAACAATATTATAGTCTATACAATATATGTAGCAAAAAAGGTGCCCCTAAATGATGGCCCTGTCTAGGGCCCCATATGATCTTAATCCATCTCTGGTTTAGGTTAGGATATCATTACATAAGAAAATCTAACTAATGAGACTGTGTATTAAGATCTTTCAAAAATCTGTACTGTGTGTACCCAGCTTAACCCCTGTTCAGCTCTTTGCTGAAAATTGAGGCAGCACACACAGTAGCCCACACTTCAGCTCTTTGCTGAAAATTGAGGCAGCACACACAGTAGCCCACACATGGATTGGGATAGGTCGGCACAATTAAAGGGCAAGTCCAGCCCTAAAATGAAAACTTACATACAGGTAAATCACCCCCCAAAACCCTAAACAGTAATAGTTTGAAATGTGAAAGGTGTAAGTCTAACCTGAAATCCTGCACATTGACCTGTTTCCCTGTTTCTCCTATATCACAAATTATTATAGAATACCGCACAGCTCCTTAAACCCTTATGGAACACTGAAGTCAAGTGGTGGTCAGGGGGATAAACCAACATATCATAATACAAAAATTAGTGTCTGGGGAAAACTACCCCGTTCACCTAGATCCCCCAAAAACGGCACAACCATATAACGGGTATCAATACAAAAAATACTTTATTGGATACACCACACATAACTAAAAATACCCCACATCCTCATATAAAACATATGCACCAAAATACCGGGCGTGCCCGGTTAGTAAAAAAGCAAGGCTTGCTTCCCCCATACCCCGTTCCTCCTGGTACTGTAACAGCAATAAAGACCACAATATATCATATGCTATCGGGACTTAATTGTGAGAAGCCATGACTTTCATACGATACCTCTTCACGGACGGACCACACTCTTCACCCGGGTGTGCATACGCTGCTCCGCTTCGTAGTGGCACTGTCTCTTAATCCTCCCGCTTCATCATCCGTTTCGGTTCTGCCACGAAGTCCACTGTTATAAACAGAAGCTGACAATTCTGTTCACTCTGCGAGTAACTCGCTTGCTCTCTCTGCATGGAAACCAGGACAAGTCTGATTACACAGGTAATGCTGTACGGATCGTCCATGTCCCGGTTTCCATGCAGGGAGAGCAAGCGAGTTACTCGCAGAGTGAACAGACAGTTCAGTTATAAAGTTTCCAATCAGTCACTGACCCGGTACTGCAGGGACTGCACTCCGGATTTACTGGGATTCCGTTTAAGCTAGCTAGTTTGATTGCTTTGTTACACTCCTTATTACAGTTTTTATAATCCATAAAGATCCTTTCCGTTCCCTCGGCCTTTAAGGTTTTAAATGCCTTTTTCTTCCTTTCCATTTGCCTCTTTACATCAGAATTCAGCCACATGGGCGCGGATTTATTTTTTGTACATTTCCCAAGGGTATAAATTTAGATGTGAACTGGCGTAAAACCCCCTAAACACAGTCCACTTCTGTTCAGTACCTTTACCTAATAATACATTATCCCAGTTGACATTCTGAAGAGCTGATTTTAACCTGGGAAAATTTGCCTCCCCGAAATTAAAAGTCTTTGTTAACCCAGCGCACTTTTCCTTTCGATAACAAAGTCCAAACGCCACTATTTCATGGTCACTATTCCCCAAGCCTCCAGTTTCGGTTCTGCAGCGAAGTCCACTGTTATAAACAGAAGCTGACAATCCTGCTCCTGAATGTACCCTTACAAAGGAACTTACGGTTTGGTTCCGGTTTTTTATTTTAACGCACACACAGAGATGGGCACTTCCACACAGAGAAAGGCACTTTCACACAGAGACTTCAACACATACCAACAGCCACTCTTTACAAACTCACCAACAGGCACCACTTCCATGCACAACAGCCACTGCTCTCACACACACTGACTGGCTCTATGCCCACGCACACCAACAGGCATTCCCACACACACCGACAGTCACTACTCCCATGCACACCGATGGGCATTACACCCATGCACACCGACAGGCACTTCTCCCACATGACAACATGCATTACACCCATGCATACCAACAGGCACTTCTCCCACACACAGAGAGGCACTCACACACAGATAGACACTCTCACAGACAGACATACACTCTCACAGACAGGCACTCTCTCACAGACAAATGCTCTCTCAGTCAGACATTCTCACAGACACACTCACAAAGACAGACACTCACTCACACACACTCTCTCACAGGCAAACACTCACACAGGCACTCTCACAGACAGGCACTCTCACACAGATTGTCACAGATAGACAGATGCTCTCTCAGTCAGACACTCTCACAGACAGACACTCACTGACAGACACACACTCACAGACAAACACTCACACACAGACAGGCACTCTCACAGATAGACAGATGCTCTCTTACACACAAACACTCCCATAGACAGACCTGACCAAGAATGACAGGGGTAGCAGCAGAGCACTTTTCTACCATCCCCTGAAGTCCATGGGCAGTTGTTTGTAGTGGCTGTAAGTACTGAGAAAACTGGAACATTCCCAGAATGATGACAAGTCCCTTATTGGTTCTGGTATTTACATCACTTAAATGGAATCCCAGTAAAAGTCTTTGTTAACCCAGCGCACTTTTCCTTTCGATAACAAAGTCCAAACGCCACTATTTCATGGTCACTTTTCCCCTTGCCTCCAGTTACTTTTATATCTATAATGTGCTCCACGATGTTAGATATTACCAGATGCAACAGAGCTCCTTTTCTAGTAGGAACCACCACAACACCAATCAATGTCAGAGTAATTAAAGTCGCCCATAATGAGCACACTCCCTTGTCACAAACCCCCAGGTCCGAGACGCCCAGCCAACTATCCGTTACCGGAAAACACACTCCAAGCAACCGACAGGCGGACGGAACAGATTAGACCCGGTGGGTTTAGTGAATAAACGATATACTACACAATTAATATTACTAAATATCAATATACTCGCCGCCACCACATTCCGATTAAACATCGGAATGACCTGTTACCTATATCTATGGGGATATCTGCTCCGCTACTTCTAACAACCTGTAAGAAAATTGGTTATTCACCCCTAATATTCTATACACAGTTATACAGTATATCTATATACCTACACAATACTTCTCTATAGTAGCGTACTTCAAAGACACAGGTTCGTTTTGGGATATACTCAGAATAGGACAATAGCCTATAAATGATTTTATATCATTTATTAAAAGGTGACAAAAATAGTGCATAAAATATAAAGAAAAAATAAAATAAATCACTGAACATGAAGCGGTAACACAAGTGAGGGTAGAAATGGATAAAAGAAGGAATACTTAAGGATAAATGGCATCTGAAATGTCCGTGAGCAGAGTCCAGAGCTTGTTAGTCCAAATATGAAAAGTCCAAATAATAGTTCCTGCGGTAAGCCAATACGGTCCGTCCTGTTGGCTTGATGTTATTGTAGATGGTATGACAGACACAGAGCTGAGACCCAATTCCACTCTTATCCTTTACCAGAAAATGGGAGGGGTCTGGTCTCTAGAGGGACGGACTTGGTTCTGCCCCTGAAGGTTGGTTTCTGTTTTTGGAGGGAATTTTAAATATCCAATTCCCCTCCAGTCCATAATCCGTGTACCATACATGTCACCTTCAAAATAATATCATGATGGTCCATAACTAATTTTTCCCAACACAATAAGACCAAATACGACATATCTGGGATATCGTAGGCCTAGGAAGGATAATATCCCAAGTTTGGCTCGGGCTATGATATTATATCAGGTATCTATAAATGCAGAATTAATTACTGGATAAACTGGGGTATTTATGAAAACCTACAATAATTCTACATCCTGAATTATTAAGGAATATGAATTACCTTTCATCTGCCATTTGGTTTCTGCTGTGTTCTGTACTAGGAGATTCCCTGCTGTTTTGGTGTCGGACAGCTTGGGACAGTGTTTGTATATTACAGAGGCTACACACCTTGCCCCTTTGAAGTCAGGCCTCTTGCTAGGTCAGCTAACAACACCAAATGGCCCTGCCTTTAGGGAAAGGAAGCAGGGCTTTACAAGATAACATGAATTAACTCTGGGACAGGGAACAATGTGGGAGCTGCCATACTGCTGGATCATGCCAATATGGTGAAATAATTGAAAATTGGGAGTGCAATTTCAGATATTGTCTATAGCGTTTTACATTGCACCCCTGTTCGTCACATCCCTAAACTTGCAGCCCTTGCCAACTGCATATGAAGTTGTCTCACCTCCTCTCTGCTAGCATTTGGCGGCTTATAGCCAGGGGAGGACTGGGACCTTTTGGCCTGGGGGGCAAACACAACCATGTGACCCTTTCATGGTAGATCGCAACATTTTTGACCTGACCCACTTTGCTAAGGTCACAAACTTTGTTTAAGTTACACCCATTTTTAAAACCATCATTCCTATTTTACATTGTTGCAAGTGTAGAACAATTATTGTCCTAAAGTCTTCCCCATTTTAGGACCCAGGGTGAGGACCTGATTGAACAGCCAGAGCCAGCATGTTATTGTATTGTATAAAGAGAGGTATGGATTCAAGGGAGGGAACTGTTATTCTCCCTCTTTACAAAGCATTGGTAAGGCATCATTTGGAATATGCAGTGCAATTTTGGAATCCTGTGTACAAAAAGGACATCTTTGAAATGGAAAGGGTTCAGAGAAGGGTAACTAAATTAAAAAGGGGATTTGGGGAGGTTGAATATAAAGAGAGACTGGAAAAGTTACAATCATGTATGCTGTTTATAAATACATTAACGGGCCATACAATAGACTATCTGGGGCATTGTTCACCAATAGAACATGTCATAGGACACGAGGACATCCCTTAAGACTTGAAGAAAAAATGTTTAGGCTTCAAGTTCGGAAAGGGTTTTTCGGTAAAGCTTATGGAACTATCTTCCAGTAGAAATTGTTATGGCAGGTTCATTGGTCAGTTTCAAAGAAAAGCTGGATGAGTTTCTGCAAACAAGGAATGTTGCAAGTTACTGGTATTGATACATAGTTGATCCTGGGAAATTTCCGATTGCCCCCATTTTTCCCCCTTCATAAATTTGGTGGGGTTTTTTTTGCCTTCCTCTGGATCAACAGTTAGGCAGGAAATGAGGATATTGCTAGATGGGTTGGACTGGATGGACGTATCTCTTTATTTAACCTCAAATACTATAAACTATAAACTTTTGATTATTGATCAAAATTCTATAAACTATAAACTTTTGATTATTGATCAAAATTAGTTTTTTTTTTACTTTAGTTAACCTTTACATATGGCTGCCATAGTAATGATTCATTTTAGGATTATTCATGAGAAAAAATATTTTTTTTCATTATAGTGTCTTTTTAACCAAATGTACACCTGGCTCAGGTTGGGCACCCCTGCTCTGGATCAACTGTTAAGTAGGGCTCACACATCAAACACCTCAATAAGGACAAGAAAGCAGCAGTGACCGGATGACACACAGACAGCTCCTACACTACACTTTCTAGGAATATGGACAAGCACTACAAGAGAACCATTTGGAGCAGAGATGTAAAGTAAGGATTTTTAAACACTACACAGTGGGGCCAGTGGTGGGTTAAATTTTAATTTTGGGGTGGACATGCCCTTTCATGTGTTTCCTATTTTTGCTTTCCGCGTAGTATTTTCCAGATTTCTAGAAATTCCTAAATTTGCAATTTTGGAAATTTGAAATCTTTTGAAATATCGAAAATTTTAAATTTAAATTTTTTAGAAATATTGAAAATTTGATTTTAAATTTGAAATCCTTGATCGTTTGCTAACTATCAAAAACAATCCCGCAGTTCGGAAAACTACAAAAAAAGTCAGAAATACGCAAAGTTCTTGCGGATTTGTACAAATTTGTGAAATCTGCTTCGGAATCAGGTTTGTGTTCAGGTCCATCTCTATCCAGAATCTGCATTACATACAGTTTAATGTACACTGAAGAATGTAGAGAAATAATAAACATATGAAAAAAGAAATATTAATATGAAACTAAGAGATCACATACCTTAAACAAGATAAATATGTAATTACATACATGAAATTTGGATGAAATGGTCTGCTGATTCCTAATGTCACAGTACAAAGATAATATTGACGGAACATCCGCAAGACAAATTCCTTTTATAGTTAAAAAAATCATTAAAAACTAATTACTTTAGGGGATACAGGGTCTTATAAGGGAGTGCAATGGAAACAAAGTTAATTCCGTTCCCCAAAGAGACAATGGTACAATATTACATATTGCAATACGCTAACAAGCTATCTTGCTATGGTTGGTGTTGTAAATGTTCCTAAAATATCATCTGTCACCAACTGTGGATTAGTAGGAGACTCCTACGGTAGGTATTTCCTTACAAAAGGAGCAAAAAGCCCTCCACTAAGCATAAAAGTAATTTCTTACTCCCAAGTTCCCAAGAGTAAGGGGCGAAGATATGCAAAATTTCTCCTTTTATTCTAAGGATCTACAGGACATTAGGAATCCTTGTTATAAAGAGGCTTTTCATTATATACTGATTATGTATATATAAATTGCTATTTGGCACCTTCACCCTACCACTAGAGGGAGATGTGTTTTTTTTGTATAAATAGTAGCACTAAATAGTAGCACATGGGTATGTCTTTTAAGCACTTGAGAAAGGCCCTTGGGCAGAAATGTTGTTCTGTTTGCTCTGCACATTGATTTGGTGACTTAACATGGGATCACCCTTTAACATTTGATTGGGCTTCCGTATCTTTTTGTTTGGAAATTGCATATACATCAGCTAGGAGACGGATGATATACGGAATACATGGCCCATACCGTTTACTTGTTTTCTCAATAATATTAGTGCCCCCAGTCCCCTTTCCAGCCTCCTGGTAGCCCTCATGTCACTGCAACACACACACCTCAGAGTAAGTGCTACTTCACGAATTCATTTTAGGATTATTCATGAGAGAAAAATTTTTTTTTTCATTATAGTGTTCTTTTTCCAAATGTACACTGGCTTCAGGTTGTGGCACCCTGCTCGGATCAACTGTAAGTAGGGCTCAGCAGTAAGCTAAAAAGGTTGGACTAGTATGGACGTCATGTCTTTATTGAACCTCCAATGACTGTGTTAATACGTAACTTTATACAGACATTATGGGTAGTGTATAAAGTTTGGACTAGATGGACGTAATGTCTTTATTAACCTCCAATAATCATGTTATAAATACGTTAAGACATTAGGGTAGGGGTAAAGGTTGGACTAGATGGACGTATGTCTTTATTAAACCTCCAATACGATGTTAATAAATAACTGTTATACTACGACATATGGGTTAGGATAAAGGTTGGACTAGATGACGTATGTCTTTATTAACCTCCAATACTATGTTAATAAATAAACTGTTATCAGACATTATGGGTAGGGTTATAAAGGTTTAGACTAGAATGAGAGGTATTTGTCCTATTTAACCCTCCAATAACTGAATGTTAGATAAACTTAACTGTTAATCAGACATTATGGTAGGGTTAAAGGTTAAGATAGATGAACGATGTCTTTATACATCCTCCAAAACTAATGTATATATGTAGACTTGTTAGACAGACATTATGGAGGTATAAAGGTTAGACTAGATGAGCTTAAAGCCATCCCATCTATGTTCCTTTACTTTTATACACGGTAGGTAAGTTACTGAGTGACAATTTATCACCTTAATACTATGTTACTTGTAGCTTGATAATGGCTTGATTTTATTTGACCCAATTGTGATGGTGAACCTGAGAGGAAGCACTTTTGTGATTATACGTCAAGCTCACAAACTGTTACAGCAACCAAAGCATGCACCAGCAATCATAGACCTACAGGATGGTATAGGATACGGTTGCGTGTGACTGCGCCACAGATTTTAAAAGCTCAGAGTCTAAAATCATGAAATGTTAAGAAAGCAGACCAGGTTGAATTCTTCATTGGTTAGGCCCTTAGGTGGTCAGTGTTTTGAATAGTGGATCCACCAATGCTCACGTTTGAGATAGCAAGTGGTGGAAATTACCCCTCTGTTTGGTTTTCTTTAACTACTTCCAAGATTTGCCACTGTAATTGCATCGCATTGTGTTGAATTCATGGAAATGTCGGCTACACCGGTAGTGTCAGGTTCGATTCTCTGGTTTAAATAGTTGATGTCCCCTCTTATGTTCCTTAACTTAACCATCTACCTCTCTCTTGGTTTTGGCCGACATACCCAGAACCACATGGGCTATTTTAAACAATAAATACACGTTTTGGCATCATACATATTAGCATAATCTTTATTTTAATGTGTCCCTTTTTTGGATGATATGCTATTAATCACCTGGGATAATGGGCGTCTCACATCTGGCCATGCTCTACAGGGGTGGCGTGCGTTTTTAGGTTCCCCAAAAATATTTTTGTTCTACTTTACTAGTTACGTATGTTGGATATTGTATAAGTTGATCTTCATAAGTTCGGGGATTTTTTATAAGTGTAGTGGTTTTTCAGAAAATAGATATACCAATTGCTATTAACAAAATGGGGTCTTCCCCCCCATGAATCCGTAAGACAAAGATACTCGAGTACTTACAAAAGGTATACCTGTTTTTTTTATTGCTATTCCTCAGGTCTTTCTTTAATAGATCTTCCTAGGTAATATCTGATGTATTCAATAGATCAACTGGACTTGAAGTTAGTTCTTGAAGACGTGTCTCTAGTCCAATACCGAATTGTAGTCGTCTCTCATTGCATAATGACTGTTACAAGAACTGTTTGGCAATTATGTACCGGAAAATTCCCACTTAGCATATATAGCAGCTGTTACGGGCGTGATAGATTTTTGGCTAAGATCCTGTTTATAGGAATCGCCATTCAGGTAACTTCAAACGATTCGACCACAGACACCACCTCTGTAGTCACGTGTCATGTGACCCGACGGCCGGGGGGGGCACGTTACTCTAAAAGTTTGTGTGTGTGTGAGATTCTCAATATTCTTAAAATTTGGCAGTCACTTCCCTCCTTACCACATATTAAAAAACCTTATTCACGCCCAAACACATTACAATCCTCACACAACTGGTATTCTGATCCTCCTTATACACTTCCTTTAGATGCTGTACCTAGTACTTTCATCTGGCTTTGGGGCGTAGGTAGCATACCTCTGTCTGTGCTCCAAGTAGCGGCATTTCTGGTGCTCCCTCCACAGAAAAAAGTGCAGAGCATTCGACTGTCACTGCAAATGCAGTCGCGCGTATATCAATGTTGCTTTGATGTGTTTTTTGAAAGAGTACACTCGTTACATTGTTCGGAGACCCCTGCTACACATATGAGATGACCATGTTCTTTCTCTGTTTGTGCTTTTCCCCTTCACTGTTGGCTATTCGTGTTCTTTTCTTTCCTTCTACTTTCTTTTGACCAAAGGCCCAAGTCTGGATATCACAAATTGTTAAGGGCTCCCTCTGAGATGTTTCATTTCTTGTTGCCGTCTCCCTCTGCTAGTGGGGAGGCTTTCTCAGCTCTGTGGTTGCAGGTTCTGATGACACCCAGCTTGTGATCAAACGGTGGTTGGAGTCAAACATCAAATACTGATCTGGTGTGTGTTGGTTTTCTGTAACCCTCTACGTTCCAGTTTAACCATTTTCCTCTTAATCTTTATTCTACCAAACATCAAGAAAGCCAGTTTGTTGTTTGTTACCTCTTCCCTTGTAAATGTGATGTTGTTGGTCTACCGCACGCTTATTCGTTCTGTGGAGGCTTGTCCTTCCGGCTGGTGGTTTCTAACCCAGTTGTCATCCACATTCTGAACCAGGGTGGGTGCTATGCCCTTAAAGGTATTAAGACGCCTGATTTTTCCAACCTCCTCCATGTTAAGGTTGGCCACAATGGGTGAACTGGAGATTCCCCTAGCAATCCATGTTTTTTGCTTATAGAACTTATCCCTGTATTAAAATATGTTGGATTTCAGGGACAGTCCAGTAAGGAACACAACCTGGTTTCTGCGGTGAGATCAGTTCCTGCTGTGTCTGCTGTATATCTCGTTCTCCTCCCTGTTAGCAGTCCTTTGGTGTATACAGGTGAAGAGAGATTCACAGATCATCGGACACCATATTTCTTCTGCACCCAAGTACTATATCTTCAACTCTTGTTGGTGAATCCTGAGGATTCTGGATGTGATGCTTTGAACTTTCCCCAATGGTCCTCCAAGATGATTTGCAGGTATTTTTTTGCCACCCTTGTATGTTTCAGGAGTGAATGCTCTGTACTAAGGTCTTGGGCCTTTCCTATGTTTTGGGAGTCCATAAATGCATGGAGTTGCCTCACCGGGTAGAGGGATGATACAATTGCTCGATACAATGCTTTATCCTTTTGAAGCTGTTGTAGTAAGTTCTATGACCCTTTTCGTGCCTACTGTAGTGGTGGGATCCCTTGTTAATGTACAATGTCTGTTTTGACACCTTACCCCCTGGGTGTTACCCTAAACCACCTCTAGCCACTATCCAATTACCCCATAACACCTGGCTGTTATATGCTAATTGGGATTTTCCATGTACATATTGCCACAGATTCTTGACAGTCATTCTAGATTAAAGAAACCAGTCGGATGACTAGCAAAACCGTCTTCAGAACTAAACTTCAAGTCCAGTTGATCTAATTGAATACATCATTTACCATGATGGACCTGGATGATGAGAACCTTCACAAGCATCTTCTCTAGGTGTATGCAGCAAGGCTTTTAAGGCGTATAGCATTTTCCCACTCTTCTCGAAGTTAAAATTCTCCATGTTCCGGCAATTTCTTGGATTGATACTACCTGATGGTGGCACAGCCTCAGGGTGGGCCCTCTTAACTGTTGGGACACTCACACAAAATATTGAAATTTGATTAGCTAAACTTAACTTCACTCCTAAAGTAAGGTAATAAGTTGCTTAATTGGTTACTGGACAGTGCTGGAATACATGCACAAGCACTTACGTTAGAGAAGGATGGTGGAGAGGCACAGAGATGGGAAAGCTGTGGGCAGAGTGACTACTTGTGACAGCTCACGGGAAAGACAGGAGACGGATACCTGACTCCTACCTTCCTACCCCTAAATTTATACTCCATCTATAATACTCCCCCCTCACATTTTAAAGTTACTGCAACAAGCAACAACAAATAATTTCTCCCCACACACAAAAAAAACCCCTAAACAAACGTGCATCTCAAAGCTTGTTTTAATAAGAAACTTGTTAAATCCTATTTATCTGAATTGTAGCCCACTCCTGCCTAACACAGAGGAATACAATGTAGATGAAGTACACCCGAGCATCCTAAAAAAATGTAGGAGGCAGACACAGGGGCTCTGAACTTTGGGAGAAGAAAGATAAACATAATGATAAACTAATCATTTGATTTCCTCTGATTCAATCAGTCATGAGAGGGCAGAACATAAATGGTCTGTGGCATAGAAAATCAAATTGTTTGCGCTAACATCAGCAGATCTTTGTGTGCGCACCACTTGAACCTGTGTTGCAGCACACAGTAGAGGGAACACAAGTTGAAAGGCACAAGAGGTATAATAAAAACAGCAGATCAAGGTTATAGGGACTTGAATATTGGAGATACAATGCAGTTTTTGTGGCAAATTCACAGCAGCTTTCAATGTGACAGAATGCAAACCATTACCCGCCACGCACACACTGCACTTATTGGCTATTACACTTTTATAGATTCAGGTGTTTTCCACCAGGCACGGCTGGGGGCTGCAGTAGCATTCGGTTTCACAGGGATAGGTTTATGTCTGGGCAGCATGGTGGGCTCAGCGGTTAGCACTGATGCCTTGCAGGGAGAAGCCTGAGTTCGATTCCACCTGCGACACATCTGCAAGGAGTTTGTTGTTCTCCCCGTGCTTGCGTGGGTTTCCCCCAGGCATCCGTTACCCCCACAATCATAAAGACATACTGATAGGTTGTATGTTGTAAATGAATGTGCTTAGATTGTAAGACTCGGGGCAGGGCGGCCTGATGTGAATGTATACATGTAATGTGTAAAACGCCACGGAACATTGTTGGGGCTATATAAACCCATAATAATATGTCTGATAATTTGGCGTAAAATGACTGGGTCCCGATGTGAGATTGGGGTTTAACCTGTTTGATCCAACCTGATGATGGTTTTAGCCTAAACATTTCCTTAATTCATTCCAATTCTACAACTAAGTGGGGTGAATGCCTTATTTAGTATATTGGGAATTTACAGTAATATTTTTTTTGTTTGTAAAGGTTCGTACACACATGTGATCGCGGATCCCACCCGTGACCGCTGACGCATGAGGTGTACAAACATTTGTTTCAGGAGAATCGGCCCGTGTGTAGGGCCTTTATCGGCCAAAACGGACTTCGGTCGGTGGATCGCCGAAACAAAACACCCGACTTGTCGGATCCCCGAACGACAATCCATTTTTGTGGATAAAGTCCCTACACATGGGCCGATTATCAGTGAACAAATGTTCATACACATCGTGCATCGGGACCCCAAACGGTGGGTACGAACCTTTAGAATCTCATGCCCTTGTATAATACCCAATGCCTTCAGTCCCCATTCCACCTCCCTATATCCCTCATGCCCTTGATAATAATACCAGTGCCTCCATTCCCCATTCCACCTCTCCTGTACCCCTCATGCCCCTTGTAAGTATACCCCAGTGCCTCCAGTTCCTCGTTGTACTCTACCTGTTCCTTTCATGTAACCTGTAATAATATCAGTGCATCCAGATCCAGTAACCAATTGGGGATATACCTGTAGGCCTTATAGGCCCCCCTATAGTAATATCAGTGCTTCCAGTTGCTCGTTAATTTTCTTGGTACCCCTCACGCTCCCTGTTAATAACCAGTACCGCCAGTCCCAATTTCAACCTCCCTGGATCCCTCATATCACCCTGTTATAATTACAGTGCCTCTAGTCCCCTATTTAGCTTGTAATCTAAATTGTACTGACTCCAGCAATAAATACCCACGGGGAATGAACTATTTAGTGGGTACATATTTGGGACAAGTAGATTAGTTTAGATACTGATTCTATGAATTGAAGCCCATAACTATAGTATGAAATAACCCCTTTCCAATCTTAGTCTGATCCCCATATTACATGGAAAATATTACAGAGGGAGAGGAGAAGAACAAGAAGAAAGTTCAGACTCAATGTGTAATAGAAAACTTCTTATTTTAAATTAAACAAACATACACCTAACCACACAACCACACAATACACTGCTGAATATGCTGCTTTCCTTTGGTCTGCTTCAAATCAAGTCCACCACCATCGCTGTGCGAGTCGTTCAGTATCTAAGGCTTAGGGTGCGGGCATTTCATCTGGCCGTAAATGGGAGTCGTGGCACTGTGGCCAATTTCCAGTCTAAGCTAACATCCAGGCTGGTGCCCCACTGGTATTGCAGCCCTGCGTCGCACAGGTCGCCCATTAGCAATGGCCGGCCATGGGTTCCAGTGTCGGACAGGACTGTTGGTGCCCACCATCCCTTTACAGTACTATCTTACTCCTACTGACTCCTATATGTTATTAAAATGCATTCTTAGGGCCAAGACACATGCCTCACAGCGTGCTTGAAATCCGTTCGCTTGTGAGAGTCGCAGAGAAAGTGCATGTCAATGTGGGGGGCCATGCCGGTCAACCATTTTTTTTGCGGATTGCACGCGTTCTGATGTGTGCACACATAGCGCAGAATCGCAACACAAAGCGGACAGTCACGTGCTCACTTTGACTCTGTTTACATTGTAGCCGTTTCCTCTGTTTTTTGAATTGAATGGGCTGTGGCCCACACAGCGGATTCCCCTGTCCCACACTGCTAGGATCTCAACCTGGGTAGCGCAGCAGTTAGTCTGGATTCTTAGTAGTCCGGTCCTGTCCCCTCCCCAGGCCGGTGAATCAGTGGGATGCACTGCCATGGGAGGGCAGGGGCTATGAGGAAGAGTATGACTCCCATTGATTGGCCCGCCTCCTAAGATGGAGGAGGGGCCGGACCAGGTAAAGGAAGTGCACCTGACTTGAGAGGTGTTACCCACTAACCATCCTGTTCTTAGTGAGTGAGGATTTACCCTGGGTCAGCTAAGGGAGGGTTTAGGCTTTATTTCCCTTAAAGCCTCCCAAATCATTCAAAAAAGAAAAAAAAAAAAAAAAAATAAATATAAAGAATGGTACCAGAAGATCAGAGGAAGGACAAAAAAACCCGTTTAAAGCCAAAACCAACTGGTTTCAGAACAACTTAGAGATGATCAAGAGGATGGAAAATCACCCAATGTGATGCCAAAGAAATAAATATGTCATGACTGATTTCATGACTGTAAAGCCCTGTACACACACGGACGGACATCCCGGCCCCTGGCGAACAAGAGGGCGATAATCCTGTGTGTCACGTGGGATTATTGAACCACAAATGGCCGCAAATTTTTTTTTTTTTTTTCGCACCTGTTGTTCTCAGTGATGTCTGTCGAGCGGAAGTGTTACGGACCCACTAGTGGCATCGGACTAAACTCTGGTTGTCAACTGGAACTGATTACAACTCTATCAGTAACAATCTGCCGGACGTACGATGGATAGTTTGTGCACAAAGGTTTAAAGTTTTTTTATAATCGAGCCCTGTAACATCCCCTCACCCCTACCAAACCACTACGCTACTTAACCAAAAGTCACGTGCACACGAAATCATACATGTACCCGTCATATGCATCCCGAACAACCAACACCAAACACGATAGAAGGGGGGGGGGGGGGTTCTAAGGAAGTGACAAGATCGATGTTAATGTATATAATACATTCATGTTGTGTTATCGTACATATAGATCAACGTACAAACATAATGCCGATACTAACCTGGACAGTTACCAATTCAAGTCTGGTTTATACACATAGGATAGGAAGCGTGATCCATTGTAAACCTGGGACTCCATACTACCATTCTTTTAGGACCCTTATAGTACTCCATAATGGTATAATAATTCGCGTCGCCTCTTCCAGCACTCGTATTTTTAATTTTGGCGTCGACCCTGAGCACAGCCTAGCAACGTAAGAAGAATAATTGGGGGTCCCCTCCCTACTTTTTTTAATGACGACGGGTTAAGGGGAAGCTATGATCCTGTAACCATAGACTTAACGTTCAGGACATTAGCTGCAATCATGGAATATTCGGCGTTCTTGGCTTGGTCTCTGCAATCACTGGAAAATTTTAATTCAGTGTTAGTGTTATGGTGACCAGCGAGTAGGGGGGTGGTCCTATGATGTGTTTCCTATTCCAAAAAATCAACAATAGAGTTTTAGTCAGTTCGGTGTACAGTTGGGAGTACCTCAATATTATCAGAGGGGAAGGGTGGTAGGAGAAGCATTTACCCTGGTGTTACAGGGGATGGGATCATGGAGCACTGATCACATCTCTTTCCTTCTTTACTCTTTTTCTTTCTATAAGCTACAGAAAAAAGATTTAGGGGCTAATCACGAATATTATCATTAAGTTTTGAAAATGTCCTAAAATAAAATAAATTATTAATGGCAAAGTGGAAAATAATTTACCATAACGAAGGAATTCCAAGGCTTCCCATTTGTAACCGCCTTATAGTTCAGCCGCTGTGGCTTTCTTGTATGCCTTCTACTCTTTCACTCTCGCGTCGGTCATTGTTCAACCTGCACTGGCACAATTTGCAAAATAAAATGATTGTCTGAGGATCAGCACTTCTTTATATACCCTGTGGTGAGCTCATGACTCACAACTGCATGCAGTGGTCACTTGACACAAGATCACATGTTCACGACCATGGGTCCTGCCTACACTGGTGGATGTCATTGAACCTTTAGTAACCCGGATTTTTTACTCTGAAGCAGGAAGGAAATATTTAGATGGGCTTAAAAACTTAGAATGCAAAACATTTCAACAGGACTAATATCTGAACACTATTTGGATTGATTTTAGATATGTATTAATTAGAGCCGCATATCCAATTGCAATCTAAGAGAAAAACCATTTTTGCTTTTATGAAAATAACCCATTCTGCTTCTTTGAAAGCTTAAGAAAATTAGTACCTACTAATTTAAAAAGTTGCTTGATGAAAGTCGATAAGTTACGCTCGAGACACTTTCTAAACGTTCCTTACTTCCCTGTTCTCCACTTTGCAGCGCTGTTCCTCCGTTTGCAGCTAAGACACAGACGTTTTTGTACCAGACGGGCGACACACAAGTATTGGCGTCTCAATTCCGCGTCTGATCTGGAAATATTTATAGAGAAAGCTTTGTAACGCATTCCGCAGACGTTTTATACAGATCAGGCGAAACAGCTGTTATGCAGAAAAAATGGGCTGCGTGGCGCTGGCGGTAAGGAAGTTCTTTTCTGGTATGAGCTACTGACGCTGCAGGCGGTGTCAGGTTGGCACCTGAAATCTCAAGTCCTCCGGAGTCGTCGTCGAAGCGGCTGGGGTGCTGTTGCTGTGTAATTTGATTTTGAAACAGTTAAAATGTTAGGACACCAAAATGCATTTGTGTTTTTACAAGGTGGAACTCCTGGATTTATTCCTGGGGGGTTAGACGGCATCCCCGCTCACCCCGTCTTCAGGCACCATGTCCGCGCCACTTCTTAGATGCCCCAATAAAAGAGGACTATCAGAGAAAAGCTAATGCAGAGCGCTATAGTTGTCCGGTCTCCCCGATAGAAATGCAAACAGGTGTTGTGGGAATGGCTATAACATTTTACAATATATGAAAATTCCTACCATACTTTCTCTAGAAGATGTTGGCCAAAAATTTTGTAAGCCTGCCCCAACAAACGCAAGTAGACTTTTTCAGCAGAGGACCCTACACAAATCTTAAGAGCCTAACTTAGCCTAACTCAACACTCAAGTAAGCTAGCCTAAACCATATGACAATCTGTTGCAACGTATATGTTTGGTAGAGTAATCTGATGATACGTAGAAAACAGAATGGTTTTTAACCATTTCTAAAGGTGATGACACAGAGCCATTTCTATATAAGCATCAACCTTACATTATCAACATTGAAATCATCCTGCCGCTTAGCAGCCGCAATGTGACAATTCTCTCTAGATCCCCCCTGTAACGATTGCACATCTCTGAAGTTTTTAATGGTCAACAAAGTTTTGTGTCGTCAGTCAAACACAGAAACTTTGCCTGACAATACCCACTTCACAATCATAATAAATAGATTGAATAGAAGCGCCCCAGACCCAGAACCCTGTGGCAAACCCCACTTAGCACTTTAGTCCATAATGTATGAAGCCCCATTAAAACTATCTCTGCATCCATTCTCTGTCTAACCACATTTTTATCCATGTACAAATTGTATCTCCCAGACCAACAGAACCTTAGTCTATACTTAGTCGCACTATGGGGGATGTATCAAACGCCTTACTAAATCCAAGTAACTATATCTATCGCTATGCCAGAGTCTAATTTACTACTTCCTCATAAAAGCACAGCAAGTTTAACTTTGACAAGATCTATTCCTCCTAAATCTCCATGTTCGGTTACTACTTATAATGTCAGTCCTTGAAAAAAACCTAGAACATTTCTCCTTAGTAAACTTCCAAGGATCTTCCCCCACCTGAAGTTAAACTTACAGGCCTGTAATTACACCCCGCTGTGAACACTACGTCTTTTTGAATATTGAATAAACATCAGCCTTTTTCCAATCCAGAGGCACACACCGGACATGAGCGAATCTTGCACAAAATAAAAGAACATGGGCACTAGATAAAACTGAACTTAGCTCCCTAAGATACCCGAATGTGTATTTTATCCGGTCCAGGAGATTTTTCTTAACATGTAACATTAACTATTTAGTTCTTTCTGTACCATATAGCCTGGTTATAAACTATACATCTATGATTATCTGTACTGGATCTTCTATCGTGTATACAGAGGGGAAAAATATTCAGACATTTGCTTGTTGCCGCCATCTCCTACGTAACTAACTTCATTATAATTAATTGTGCCACATTCTCAGTCCTCATCTTCTTACTATTAATATACTTTAAAAAAATATTTTAGGCTGAGTGATGCTTTGTCAAGCTATCCAACTCTATTATTATTTTAGACTAGTTTGATTGCTTTTTACACTCGCTTTGTTAAAGTTTTATATGTATAACCCAAAGACCCTTTCCCTTTCCCGTCGCCTTAGTTATAAACAAATGGTTTTAAATGCCTTTTTCTCTCTCCTTGCCTTTTGCCACTTTCATCAGAAGTTCAGCCACTGGTGCGGATTTATTTTTTTATAATTTCCCAAGGTATAAATTTAGATGTGAACGGGCATTAAAATCCCCTTGGAACACAGTCCACTTCTGTTCAGTAACACTTACCTATAAATACCTTATCCCAGTTGCATGTCTGAGAGCTTGCTTTAACCTGGGATAAATGTGCCCCCGAAATTACAAAGTCTTTGTTAACCCACGCACGTTTTCCTTTCGATAAACAAAGTTCGTCAAAACGCCAACTTTTCATGGGTCACTATTCCCAACCTCCGTTACTTTTTATCTATAATGTGCTCCACGATGTTTGATACCAGAGCAACAGAGCCTCCTTTTCTAGTAGAACCACCTGTGGAGAGAATATTATCTGCAGCAATTCAGGAACTCATGCCCTTTTTCTGTGATGGCAGTTTCTCACAACATCAATTCGTAATTAATCCAAAGAGCAATCTCCATGCGCCTTGCCAGCATTGTTCTCACCCTGTAGATGCGCTTAAGGGTGAGGACTGGGCCCTTTTTGCCTGGGGGGCAAACACCCATGTGACCCCTTTCACGGTGTTAGATCGCACATTTGTTGAACCAGACCCACTTTGCTAGGTCCATAAACTTTGTTAAGTTACACCTTTTTAAGCCATCATTCCCCATTTTACAGTGTGCAAGTGTAGACAATTATTGTCCTAAAATCTTCCCCATTAGGACCCAGGGGGGTTTTTAGGACCTATTGGACAGCCAGAGCCAGCATTGGTATTGTCTTGTATAAAGAGAGTATGGAATTCAAGGGAGGAAAAATGTCATCGTTCTCCTCCTCTTACAAAGCATTGTAAGGCACATTTGGAATATGCCAGGCAATTTTGGAATCCTGTGTTACCAAAAGGACATTTTGAAATGGAAAGGGTCAGAGAAGGGCAAACTAAATTAAAAGAGGGATTGGGAGGTTTGATAAGAGAGAGACTGGAAAGTTACATCAGTACGCTGTGTATAAATGCTGTCCTCGGGATCAACAGTTAGCAGGAAATGAGGATATTGCTAGATGGGTTGGACTGGATGGACGTATGTCTTTATTTAACCTCAAATTACCGTTAATACCGAGTAGAAACGAGTTTGTCAGGCTGAAAAACAGGCTGAAAACTCGGACTCGGTTTATACTCGAGTCAACCACTTACATGGGCATTCGGCAGCCGAGCGATCCTTTTCTGCACCTGGCGCGCCGGCATGCGCACTTGCCCCCCCCCGTGACGCCAAGCCCGGCGCGGCAGTGGACGTCAGCCGGGAGAGCCAGTACAGGAATGGGCGACGCACGGCTGCCGGAATGCTGATACCGTACTGCGGGATGGATTGGAGGAAGATAGAAGAAGGAGTCCACAGGAGAGAGTCCAGGAGAAGAGTCAAGGAGAGAGTCCACGGAGAAGAGTCCAGGGAAGAGTCCACAGGGGGAAGAGTCCACAGGGAGAAGAGAAGATCCACAGGAGTCCACAGGGAGAAGAGTCCACAGGGAGAAGAGCACACAGTACAAACTGAACTGAGGCAGGGGTGGGAGGGACGGGGGGGGGGCAGGGGGGGGGGGGGGCGGGGGGGGGGGGGGGGGGGGGGGGGGGCGGGGGGGGGCATTCAAGATGTTGTGGAAACTACAAACTCCCAGCCTGCTTATTAGCTGGGAGTTGTAGTTTCCAAACATCTTGAATGCCAAGTGAGGGTGGCATCAAGATGTTTGGGAAACTACAACTACCAGCGTAATAAAGCATGTGGAGGAGTGGGAGTTTCCCAAACATCTTGGAATGCCACCTCACTGGCATTCAAGATGTTGGGAACACAACTCCAGCAGGCTTTCATTAGCTGGAGTTGTAGTTTCCAAACATCTGAGTGCCAAGTTTCTACCCTCGGTTTTATACTCGGGTCAATAACTTATAGGATTTTTAGTGTGAAATTGGGTTACCTCGGTTTATACTCGGGTCGGTTTATACTCGAGTATATACGGTACTAAAACTATAAACTTTGATTATTGATCAAAATTAGTTTTTTTTCCTTTAGTTACCCGTTACATCTGGCTGCATAGTAATGGATAAGTAGAACAGTAGGTGTTGTGTACCTGTGTCGGGTTGGGGGTTTCAAAAAACTAAAAACTTTTTTAGGAGGGTTGGTCAAATTAGTTTGTTTTTGACTTTAGGAAACCTTTAAGTATGGCTTAACATAATGGAGGGGTTATGTCGGGTCAGGGGTTTGGAAGTTAAAAAAAAACAAACCTTTTTGATATTGATTAAATTTGCTTTTTTGCAGTTAGGCTGCCACAGAATGGATCAGTAATGCATATAAGGAAGATCAGTAGGTGCATGTACCTGGTACGGTTAGGGGGAATGTCTTTTTGTGTTTTCAACCATAAAAACTATCTTTTTTTGAGGAAAATCTAATTTTGTTTTGAACTTTAAGTTACCCTTTAAGCATGGCTGCCACAGTAATGGATAATTAATTAGTAGGTGTGTACCTGGGTCTTGGTGAGGGGTATGACGTTTTTTTTTTGTGTTTACAACCATAAACTATCTGGTATTGAGGAAAATCTAAAGATGTTTTTTGACTTTAGTTACCTTTAAATACGGCTTCCTGGGAATGGAAAGGTAGGGTCAGTAGGTGTGTGTTTTGTAACTGGTCTGTGTGGGGGGTTGGGGGTATCGCCAGGTGTCTTTCTGACCATGAAACAAACTGTTTTGAAATATCCACATTGAGATTGTACCATTATAGTCTATTGGAAAAAATGTCGGCAAATTTGTCATAAAAGCCATTAATGCTGCCGAGGATTCCTAGCTAGAAGATAGCACACTTCTATATTATGCCCCGACCCCCCACCCCAACGTCTGTACGACTTTCAGTCGCCTAGACTCAAAAACTGTGGGAGGATGATACGGTCCAAAAAAGCGGAAGAAAAGAATAAAACGAAGAAAGAAAGAAGAAGAAATAGGACAAACAGGAATTTGAGCTGTTTACAAGCCAAATTAATGAAAATTATAACCTTATTTAAAGGGGACATAAAATAAACTCCTTTACTTTTTACAATTAACTAGCAAGTGATATAAGAAGACCAATTTTTCTTCAGTGTTGTCGTACTTAAGGTGCCCATAACATTGCTGATATTCATTAAATTCGTCAGATCCGCAGGATTATACTGAAAATCGCCAATGGTCTATGTATAGGTTGTTATGCGTCGGCATCGGGCCGATTTGGGACGAACAGAAATTTTGGTTGGGATTGTTACTTGGCACCCTTCACTATAGTATAGGGAGGCAAGAACTATATGAGGCATGTATATGGCCCCGAAAGAACGATCATTCCTATTAATGTAAAGTATAATCGCCTTCTTTTTATGATTGCATCGGCAAAACAACATGACCCCGATTCCTCAGATTAGTTAAAAAGGGGAGGGGATACTGCTCCTGAGGCAAAACATGTGTGGAATGAAGCATGGCAGCAACACACACACACCTCAGAGTAGTGCTACTACACGAATTCATTTTAGGAATTCATGAGAAAAAATATTTTTTTCATTGATAGGATCTTTTAACCACATGTAACCTGGCTCAGGTTGGGAACCTGCTCTGGATCAAATGTTTAAGTAGGGCTCATGAGTAAGCTAAAAAGGTTGCACTAGATGGACGTATGTTCTTTATTGAACCTCCAATACTGTGTTAATACGTAAATGTTATACAGACATTATGGGTAGGGTTATAAAGGTTGGATAATGGACGTATGGTCTTTATTAAACCTCCAATAATATGTTAATAAATAACTGTTATACAGACATATGGGTAGGGTATAAAGGTTTGCGACTAGATGGACGTATGTCTTTTATTTAAAACCTCCAAAACTTTATGTTAATAAATAACTGTTATACAGGACAGGTATGGGTAGGGTATAAGGTTGGACTAGATGGACGTATAGTTCTTTATTAAACCTCCAATACTATGTTAAAATAATGTGATACAGACATTAGGGGAGGGTATAAAAGATTAGACTAGAGAACGTATGTCTTTATACATCCTCCAATTACTATGTTAATATGTAACGTGTAGACCAGACATTATGGGTAGGGTATAAAGGTTAGACTAGATGACGTATGTCGTTATCCTCCTCCAATACTGGTAAGTGTAACTTTATATAGACATTATGGGTAGGGTTAAAAGGTTAGACTAGAGGACATATGTCTTTATTCAACCTTCAATACTATGTTAACTATGTGGTGATAATGGCTTGATTTTATTGAACCCAATTGTGAGTGTGAAACCTGAGTAGGACGCAACCTTTGTGCATTATACGTTCAGAACTCACAAACTGTTACAGCAACCCATCAATAGCATGCACTCAGAATCAATAGACTACAGCAGGATAGTATAGGATACAGGTTAGCGTGTGCTGACGCCGCCAGATTAAAAGCTCCAGAGTCTAAAATCATGAAATGTATAAGAAGCAGACCAGGTTGGACTTCTTCATTAGGCCCTTAGTGCAGTGTTTGTAAATAGTGGATCCACACTGCTCACGTTGCAGTTGCAATTGTGGGAATACCCCCTCGTTTGGTTTCTTAACTACTCCCAGATTTGCCATTGTTAATTGCCATCGCATGTGTTTGTTGAATTCATGAAATGTCGTGCTACAGGAGTGTAATGTTTCGAGTATCCTGGTTTTAAATAGTTTATGTCCCTCTTTAGTTCACTAACTAACCCTACATCTCTACTTGGTTTTGGCAGACATACCCAGAACCACATGGGCATTTTAAACAAATAAATTACCACTTTGGCTCATTACATTAGCATACTCCTTTATTTTAATAGGCTTGTCCCTTTTGTTGGATGATAGTATATCACCTGGGATAAGGCGTTGCACATTCTGTGGCATGCTCTACAGGGGTTTGTGTTGTGTGCCGTTTTTTAGGTTCCCCAAAAAATATTTTTGTTATACTACTAGGTAGTATGTTGGTATGTATAAGTTGATCTTCATAAGTTCGGGGATCTTTTATAAGAGTTGCTAGGGTTTTTCAGAAAATAGGATATACCAATTGCTATTAACAATGTCTTTAATCGGTTAGAAAAAGATAACTGTAAGTACTTACAAAAGGTTATACCTGTTTTTTATTTGCCTATTCCTCAAGGTATTCTGTTAAATAGATCTTCTCCAGGTATCGTGTATTCAATAGATCAACTGTGACTTGAAGTTTAGTCTTGAAGCCGTTTCGCAGTCATCCGATGACTCTCTCAATTCAGAATGACTTGTACAAGAATCTGGTGGCAATATGTACCCTGGACAAATCCCAATTAGCATATCATTGCAAAGGTTCAAGCGCGTGATTGAGATAGTGGCGTTATAGGAACGCCCAGGGTAAAGGGCAAACAGGCATTGTAACATGGCAGGACCCCCCCCACTCTATTTAGGTTTGAATTTTTAATTTTCACAATAAATGGCCTCTTAACACATCTCTTGAACCAGTCAATCCTTTGGCACATATGTAACATTACAATCTCAAAGGTATGTCCGTTATTCCTTAGATGCAGTACACGGCTGAGTCTGACACGAGGAATGACTCTTCTGTGTGGGGACATTAATTGATGCCGTTGTGGTTGGTCTCCCCCACATAAAAATCAGAGCATTCTCACTGCACTGCCGCTGGTATATGATGTTTGCTTGATGGTGTTTTTGTGAAAATTCTTCTTGTTTTCGGAGGACCCCTGATACATATGGATGACCATTGTTCTTTCTCATGTTTTGCTTTTCCCCTCACTGTTGGATTCGTGTTATTTCTTTCCTGTCTACTTCTTTTGAAAAGGCCCAGTTGGATATCCACAAGTTTTAGGGATCCTCTGAGCTGTTATTTCTTTTGCCTTCGCCTCGATGCGAGTGGGGATGTTCTAGCTTGTTGTGTTCAGGGTTCTGATGACCCCAGCTTGTGATATTAAAGGGTGGTGGGAGTAAAACAAATAACTGATCTGGTGTGTGGTTTTCTGTAAAACTCTACTTCCCAGTTACCCTTTTTCCTTAACTTCTACCAAACAGTCCAAAGAAAAGCAGTTTGTTGTGTTGGTACCTCTTCCTTGTAATGTCCCTATGTTTTGGTTCTACTCGCATCATGATTCTGTTCTGTGAAGGCTTGACTTCCTTTGGGGATTTTAACCCAGGTGTCATCCACATATCTGAACCCAGGGGAGGGTGCGATGCCCTTAAAGGTATTAAGCGCCTGTTTTTCAACCCCTCCATGTAAAAGGTTGGCCAAATGGGGGAAAACGGGAGATCCCATAGCAACCATGTTTTTGCTTATAGAAATTATCCCTGGATTTAAAATAGGGGTATTCAGGAACAGTCCCGTAAGGAACAGCCTGTTCTGGGTTGAGATCAGTTCTGACCTGGTAAGAGTGCTGTTCATAGGCCTAGCCGTTTTATCCACCATGTAAACAGCCTCCTTGGTGGGGGTATACAGGTGAGAGAGATGTCACAATAATAGGACACATAGGTTTCTTCGTGCACGAGTACTTATATCTTCAATGTTGTTGGTGAAATCCTGAGAGTTCTGGATGTGATGCTTGAACTTTCCACCAAGTCCTAAGATGTTGGCCTAGTATTTTTTGTGCACCTTGTAGGTTTACGGTGATGCTGCTGACTATAGGTCTTAGTTGGTGCCCCTTCTGATGTATTCTTTGGGAGTCCATTATGCATGGAGTGCCTCACCAGGGAGAGAGGCGATGATACATGCTCGATCAATTGGCTTGATCCTTTGAAGCTGTGTGTAGTCTATGACCATTTCTTGTAAACGGCTGGTGGGATCCCTTGTTAATGTACAATGCTGTTTTGACCACCCTTACCCTGGGTGTTCCTAAACCACCTTTAGCCACGAATCCAATTATCGCCCATAACACTTGGCTGTGATATGCTAATTGGATTTTCCAGGGTACATAAATTGCCACAGACTTTCTTGTACAAGTCCATCTAGATAAGTAAGAAAGCCAGTAGGATGACTAGCCAAAACGTGAACTTCAAGAACTTAAACTTTCAGTCCAGTTGATCTAATTTGAAGACATCAGAATTATACCATGACCTGGATGAATGAGAACCTCACAAGCATCTTCTCAGGTGGATGCACAGGCTTTTAGGCTGACTTCCATTAGCATTTTTTGTAATACCCTCTTCCTCGAATGTTAAAATTCTTTACCTAAAGTGTGGCCCCCGGCAATTTATATTGGATGATACTTTACCTGATGTGGCACAGGACTAGGGGGTGCACCTCTTAACTGTTGGGACTCCACAAAAATATTGAAAATCTGATATAGCTAAACTCACTCTACCGTAAGGTAATTAAAGTTGAGTATTGGTTTATGACAGTGTGGATACAGGCAACAAGGCACTTACGTTAGAGAATGATGGTGAGAAGGACAGAGATGGGAAAGCTGTGGGCATGAGTGACTAAACACAAAAAACCTCTGACAGCTCACGGTGCAAGAACAGGAGACAGGGAATACTGACTCCTTACCTCCTACTCCTACAATATTATATATCCCCACTAACATTTAGTGTTACTGCAAAAAGCAAAACAACTATTCCCCCACACAAAAAAACCCCTTAAAATGAATAGTGCATCTCATCTCCCCCCCGCTTGTTTACTACGAACTTTGTAAATCCTATTTATCTGAATTTAGCCCACTTCTGCCTTTAACACGGGGAAGACAATGTAGATGAAGTACACGAGCATCCTACAAAATGGAGGAGACAGACACCCCGGGGCTCTGGAACTTGGGAAGAAAGAAGAAAGATAAACATAATATAAAAATCCACTTTATTTCCTCTGAATTACAAATCAGCGGAGAGGGCAGAAAAAATTGTCTGTGCGCATAGAAAATCAAATTGTTGCGCTACAACAGGCGATCTTTGTGTGGCCACCACTTTGAACCTGTGTGCACACACAGCTTAATGGGAACAACAGTTTGAACAGGCACAAGAGGTATAATTAAAAACAGCAGATTCAAGGTTATAGGGCTGGAATATTTGGAGATACAAATGCAGTTTTTGTGCAATTCACAGCAGATTTCAATGGACAGAATGCCCACCCATGACCCCGCACGGCACACACTGCACTTATTGGCATGTACAAGTTGTATAGATAAGGTGTTTTCCACCAGGCAAAGGCTGGGGGCTGCAAGTAGCATTCGGTTCACAGGGATAGGTTATGTTAGGGCAGCATGGTGGCTCAGCGTGTTAGCACGGATGCCTTGAGGGATCAAGTCTGAGCGCGATCCACCTTGGACACATCTGCAAGGAGTTTGTATGTCTCCCGTGCTTGCGTGGTTTCCCCAAGGCCATCCGGTTACCACCACAATCATAAAAGACATCCTGATAGGTTGTATGTGTAAATGATGTGCTTAGATGGTAAGCTCTCGGGGAGGGCCTGATGTGAAGTATACATGTTAATTGTAAACAAAACGCCACGGAACATGTTGGACGCTATATAAACCCATAATAATATATTCTGATTAATTTTGGCTAAAATGATGGTCCCTGTGATAGTGAGATTGCGTTTAACCGGTTTGATCCAACAGGTGATGGTTTTAGCTAAACATTTCCTAATTCATTCCAATTATACAATTAAGTGGGTGCATGCCTTATTTAGTATATTGGAATTACAGAATATTTTTTTGTTGTAAAGGTTCGATACACACATGTGATCGCGGCGATCCAAACCGTGACCGTGACGCATGAGGTGTACAAACATTTGTTTAAGCCGATTAATCGGCCCGTGTGTAGGGCCTTTACGGCCAAAACGGGACTTCGGTCGGGGATCGCGCGAAACGACCCGAATGTCGGTCCCAACGACAATCCATTTGGTGGATAAATGTCCCTACAGGGCAGATTATCAGATGAAACAAATGTTCATAACACATCGTGCCATCGGACCCCCCAACACTTGTGTCGAAACTTTAGAATCTCCATGCACCGTGTTAATAATACAATGCCTTCAGTCCCATTCCACCCTCCCTATATCCCTCATGCCCCTGTATATACCAGTGCCTCCATTCCCCATTCCACCCTCCCTGTACCCCTCATGCCCCTTGTAATTATACCAGTGCCTCCAGTTCCTCGTTGTACTCTACCTGTTCCTTTCATGTAACCCTGTAATAATATCAGTGCATCCAGATCCAGTAAACAATTGGCTATACCTGTAGCCCTTAGGCCCCCCTATAGTAATATCAGTGCTTCCAGTGCTCGTTAATTTTCTTGGTACCCCTCACGCCTCCCTGTAATACCAGTACCGCCAGTCCCAATTTCACCCTCCCTGTATCCCTCATATCACCCTGTTATAATTACAGTGCCTCTAGTCCCCTATTTAGCTTGTAATCTAAATTGTTACTGGGCTCCAGCAATAAATACCCACTGGGAATGAACTATTTAGTGGGTACATATTTGGACAATGTAGATTAGTTTAGATACTGATTCTATGAATTGAAGCCCATAACTATAGTATGAAATAACCCCTTTCCAATCTTAGTCTGATCCCCATATTACAATGGAAAATATTACAGAGGGAAGGAGAAGAACAAGAAGAAAGTTCAGACTCAAATGTGTAATAGAAAACTTTTATTTTAAATTAAACAACATACAACCTAACCACACAACTACACAATACACTGCTGAATGCTGCTTTCCTTTGGTCTGCTTCAAATCAAGTCCACCACCTGCGCTTGCGGTCTTTCAGTATCTGCAGTGCGTGCTTGTATCGTGCGTCCATCATTACGTAACATCTAAAGAAGGCTTACTTGTGTTGGGGTCTTGTCTGTGGGGTGGTGCTGGTACATACATTTCATCTGCAGGACCGTAAATGGGGAGGCTGTGGCACTGATGCACAACTTTGACCTACAGGTCTGTGACTCCAGGCTGGTGCCCCACTGGTATTGCAGCCCGTGCTATCGCACAGGTCGCCCATATCAATGGCCGGCCCTGGGTTCCAGTGTCGGACAGGACGTTGGTGCCACCACTTTTACATATCTATCTTACTCCACTGACTCCTATTGATATTAAAATGCATTTTAGGGCCAAGACACATGCTCACACGCTTGCTTGAAATCCGTTGCGTTGTGAGAGTCGCAGAGAAGTGCAGTCAATGGGGTGGCCATGCGTCACCATTTTTTTGCGGATTGCACGCGTCTGATTGTGCAACATAGCGCAGATCGCAACACAAGCGGACAGTCACGTGCTCACTTTGACTCTAGTTCCTCCCATTTGTACCCTTTATTTTAGCGTGTGGACTTGTATGCATTCTCACTCTTTCACGCCTCTGCATTGTTCACCTGACATGACAGTTTGCCAAAATAAATGATTCTGAGGAGGTCAGCAGCTTCTTATATACCCTGTGTGAGTCATCATGACATCACAACTGCATGCAGGGTCACATGACACAAGATCACATGTCACAACATGTGATCCTGCATACACTGTGATGTCATCGAACTTTAGTAAACAGTAGTGTTTGTACTTGAAGCAGGAAAGGAAAATATTAGATGGCTAAAAAATGTTAGAATGCAAAACATTTCACAGGACTCTCTGACCACTATTTGGATTGTTAGATGAATTATTAGACGCAGATCCAATTGCAATCTAAAGAAACCATTTTTGCTTTTATGAAATAACCCATTTCTTCTTTGAAACCTAAGAAATAGTACAAATATAAATAATGTGCTTGAAAGAGCCAAGTTCCTCCACTTTCTAGTTCTTCTTCCCTTTGATTCTTCCTATTTTGGGGCTGTATTTCCTGCAGTTTGCGAGCTAGAGACACGAAATTGGTACAGACGTGCGGGACACACAGAAGTATTGTGCTGTCGTCTAAATAATCCGTGAAAGCGTGTCTGATTTATCTGAGAATTTACAGATTTTTTTTGCATAGAGATTTAAAGGGTATGTCCACCCTTAAACATGATTTTTAATATGCTGCTCCCCCATGTCCCCCAGACCCAACCGCATAAATATTTTTTTCAGAAAGCCCCAAAACTCTACTTACTCCCCTTTCCTCCGCAGCACTGCCGGCCTCTGCTTGCGAGAATGCAAGACAGAGGGGCGGGGACGCAGTTGCGTCTGTGATTGGCCTGAGCGGCAGCCCAATCACGGACGGGCTGCCGGTCATTCAGGTGCAGCGGAGGAAAGCGGAGAAGTAAGTAAGAGTTTGGGGAGCTTTTGAAAAAAAAAAATATGCGGTAGGTGGCGGGGACTGGGGATAGAGCAATATTAAGGAGGTTTGCGCTATGGGGATGGATAGTAGAACGGGTGGGGGAGGGAGGGGGGAGAAGGGCTGCAGTGCGCATGCAAAATACCGAGGCAAGAGTAGCAGGCGAGCCCTGCTATCCTCCTGGTGGTTAGTTTTGAGACTTTGGGGGGGTTTACAGGAGAACCCTATGGAGCTGGATGTGGAGGTAAGGATTAAACTACACTACATGGTGGGGCCAGTAGTTGGGGGTGGGGGGGATTATAGTTTGGGGTGGACATGCCCTTTAAGCTTTGTACACACGCATTTCTCCAGAAAACGGGAGGGTTAAATAAAAAGATCGGAAAAACTGAGCAAAAAAATGGACTGTACGGTGGTGGTACAAATTTGTCAGTTTTTCTAGTGTGAATGAAGCCTAAAGACTTTTGTCAATAGGCAGGGGTGTCATAGGGTTTTTGGGCACCTGAAACATCTTTTAAAGGGGAACTTTGGTGAGGAAACCAAATGAAAAATTAGACATGTTATTGATTCTTATCTTCCATAGTTGTTGCTGCTGTTTATTGTGCCACTGAGTGCATGTTTGGTAATCCAGTGTACAAAATAAAAAGATTGTGGACGTTCCATGTTGTTAAGGGAGGTCCCAGCACCATACTTTGGTTTCAGGAAGTCTTTTGCCTGACCCAAACATCACACCATCAGTTTGTGTGCTTCTGTGGGAGTCGCTAAGTAAGGGGAGATGGGCCAAAACCAGGAAGGTAAACAGTGAACAGTGCTGCCTGAGCAACAGCCTTGTGAGGAGGGGGAAAATGAGGGGAGGGGTCTGTCTGTTTTAACCCAATAACATGCCTGTATTTGTTTAGGTCAGAGCAAGGATCATCCACAAGGGCACCGTGGCAGCTGCCTAGGGCCAGGAAATTCAGCTTCAAACCAGTAAGTAACAATATTATAGTCTATACATATATGTAGCAAAAAAGGTGCCCCTAAATGATGGCCCTGTCTAGGGTCCATATGACTATCCATCTCTGGTTTAGGTTAGGATATCATTACAAAAAAGAAATCTAACGAATGAGACTGGTATTAAGATCTTTTCAAAATCTGTACTGTGTGTACCCAGCTTAACCCTGTTCAGCTCTTTGCTGGAAAATTGAGGCAGCACACACAGTAGCCCACACATGGTTGGGATAGGTCGGCACAATTAAGGGCAGCTCAGCCTTAAAATGGAACTTACATACAGGTAAATCACCCCCCAAAAACCCAAAACAGTAATAGTTTTGAAATGTGAAAGGGTAAGTCCTAACCTGAAATCCTGCACATTGACCGTTTCCTGGTTCTCCTATATCACAAATTATTATAGAATACCGCACAGCTCCTAAACCCTATGGAACACTGAAGTCAAGTGGTGGTCAGGGGGATAAACAACCATATCATAATACAAAAATTAGTGTCTGGGGAAAACTACCCCGTTCACCCTAGATCCCCAAAAAAGGCACAACCATATAACGGGTATCAATACAAAAATACTTTATTGATACACCACACATAACATAAAAATACCCAATCCTCATATAACATATGCACCAAATACGGGCGTGCCCAGTTAGTAAAAAAGCAAGGCTTGCTTCCCCATACCCCGTTCCTCCTGGTACTGTAACAGCAATAAAGCCACAATACTATCATATGCTATCGGGACTTAATTGTGAGAAGCCATGACTTTCATACGATACCTCTTCACGGACGGACCACACTCTTCACCAGGGTGTGCATACGCTGCTCCGCTTCGTAGTGGCACTGGTCTCTTATCATCCCGCTTATCATCCGTTGGTCTGCAGCAAAGTCATGTTATAAACAGAAGCTGACAATCCTGCTCCTGAAGTTACCCTTACAAAGGAACTTACGGTTGGTTCCGGTTTTTTATTTTCCTGCACACACAGAGTGGGCACTTCCCACAGAGAAAGGCACTTTCACACAGAGACTTCAACACATACAAACAGCCATCTTTACAAACTCACCAACAGGCACCTTCCATGCACAACAGCATGCTCTCACACACACTGACTGGCTCTATGCCACGCACACCAACAGGCATTCCCAACACACCGACAGTCACTACTCCCATGCACACCGATGGCATTACACCAATGCACACCGACAGGCACTTCTCCCACATGACAACATGCATTTACACCCAGCATACCAACAGGCACTTCTCCCACACACAGAGAGGCACTCACACACAATAGACACTCTCACAGACAGACATTCACTCTCACAGACAGGCACTCCTCACAGAAATGCTCTTCTCAGTCAGACATTCTCACAGACACACTCACAAAGACAGACACTCACTCACACACACTCTCTCACAGGCAAACACTGACACAGGCACTCTCACAGACAGGCACTCTCACACAGATTGTCACAGATAGACAGATGCTCTTCAGTCAGACACTCTCAAGACAGACACTCACTGACAGACACACACGCCACAGACAAACACTCACACACAGACAGGCACTCTCACAGATAGACGATGCTCTCTTACACACAACACTCCCATAGGACAGACCTGACCAAGAATGGCAGTGGGTAGCAGCAGAGCACTTTTCTACCATCCCATGAAGTCCATGGGCAGTTGTTGTAGTGGCTGTAAGTACTGAGAAAACCGGAACATCCCAGAATGATGACAAGTCCCTTATTGGTTTCGGTATTTACATCACCTTAAATGGAATCCAGTAAATCCGGAGGCAGTCCCTGCAGACGGATCAGTGGACTGATTGGAAACTTTTATAACTGCAACTGTCGGTTCACTCTGCGAGTAACTCGCTGGCTCTCTCTGCATGGAAACAGGACAAGTCGATTACACAGGTAATGCTGTACGGATCATCCATGTCCCGGGTTCCATGCGGGAGAGCAAGCGAGTACTCGCCAGAGTGAACAGACAGTCAGTTATAAAGTTCCAATCAGTCACTGACCCGGTACTGCAGGGACTGCACTCCGGATTTTACTGGGATTCCGTTAAGCAGCTAGTTTGATTGCTTTGTTACACTCCTTATTACAGTTTATAATCCATTAAAGATCACTTTCCGTTCCCTCGGCCTTTAAGGTTTTTAAAGTGCCTTTTTCTTCCTTCCATTTGCCTCTTACATCAGAATTCAGCCACATGGGCGCGGATTTATTTTTGTGACATTCCCAAGGGTATAATTTAGATGTGAACTGGCGTTAAAACCCCCAAACACAGTCACTTCTGGTCAGTACCTTTACCTAATAATACATTATCCCAGTTGAACATTCTGAAGAGCTGATTTTAACCTGGGAAAATTTGCTCCCCAAATTAAAAGTCTTTGTTAACCCAGCGCACTTTTCCTTTCGATAACAAAGTCCAAACGCCACTATTCATGGTCACTATTGCCCCAAGCCTCCAGATACTTTTATATCTATAATTGCTCCACGATGTAGATATTACCAGATGCAACAGAGCTCCTTTCTAGTAGGAACCACCACAACACCAATCAATGTCAGAGTAATTAAAGTCGCCCATAATGAGCAACTCCCTTGTCACAAACCCCCAGTATGAGACGCCCCAGCCAACTATCCTTACCGGGAAAACACACTCCAAGCAAACCGACAGGCGGACGGAACAGATTTAGACCGGTGGGTTTAGTGAATAAACGATTATACACACAATTAATATTACTAAATATCATATAACTCGCCGCCACCACATTCCGATTAAACATCGGAATGACCTGTAAAAAACCTATATCTATGAGGGATACTGCTCCACACTTCTAACAACTGTAAGAAAATGGTTATTCACCCCTAATATTCTATACACAGTTAGTATACAGTATCATATACTACACAATACTTCTATAGTAGCGTACTCAAAGACACAGGTTCGTTTTGGGATATACTCAGGATAGGACAATAGCTATAAATGATTTTATATCATTTATTAAAAGGTGACAAAAAATAGTGCATAAAATATAAGAAAAAAAAAAAAAATTTAAATCACTGAACATGAAGCGGTAACACAAGTGAGGGTAGAAAAGGATAAAAGAAGGAGAATACTTAGGATAAATGCATCTGAAAGTCCGTGAGCAGAGTCCAGAGCTTGTTAGTCCAAATATGAAAAGTCCAAATAATAGTTCCTGCGGTGGTAAGCCAATACGGTCCGTCCTGTTGGCTTGATGTTATTGTAGATGGTATGACAGACACAGAGCTGAGACCCAATTCCACTTATCCCTTTACCAGAAATGGGAGGGGTCTGGTTCTAGAGGGACGGACTTGGTTCGCCCTGAAGGTTGGTTTCGTTTTGGAGGGAATTTAAATTCCAATTCCCCTCCAGTCCATAATCCGGTGTACCATACATGACACCTTCAAAAATAATATCATGATGGTCCATACTAATTTTTCCAAACAGAATAAGACCAAATACGACATATCTGGGATACCGTAGGCCTAGGAAGGATATACCCAAGTTTTGGCTCGGGCTATGATATTATATCAGGTATCTATAATGCAGAATTAATTACAGGGATAAACTGGGGTATTTATGAAAACCTACAAATAATTACATCCTGAATTATTAAGGAATATGGAATTACCTTTCATCTGCCATTGGTTTCTGCTGTGTTCTGTACTAGGAGATTCCTGCTGTTTTGGTGTCGGCCAGCTTGGGACAGTGTTTGTTATTACAGAGGTTCACCCCTTGCCCCTTTGAAGTCAGGCCTCTTGATAGGTCAGCTAACAACACCAAATGGACCTGCCTTTAGGGAAAGGAAGCGGGCTTACAAGTTAACATGAATTAAATCTGAGACAGAGGAACAATGTGGGAGCTGCCATTACGCGGAATCATGCCAATATGGTGAAATAATTGAGTGCAATTTAGATATTGTCATAGCGTTTTACATTGCACCCCTGTTCGTCACATCCAAACTTGCAGCCCTTGCCAACTGCATATGAAGTTGTCTCACCTCCTCTCTGCTAGCATTTGGCGGCTTATAGCCAGGGGAGGACTGGGACCTTTTGGCCTGGGGGGCAAACACAACCATGTGACCCTCACGGTAGACGCAACATTTTGACCGACCCACTTTGCTAAGGTCACAAACTTTGTTTAAGTTACACCCATTTTTAAAACCATCATTCCATTTTACATGTTGCAAGTGTAGAACAATTATTGTCCTAAATCTTCCCATTTTAGGACCCAGGGTGAGGACCTGATTGACAGCCAGAGCCAGCATGGTATTGTTGTATAAAGAGAGGTATGGATTCAAGGGAGGAAAATGTTATTCTCCCCTTTACAAAGCATTGGTAAGGCATCATTTGGAATATGCAGTGCAATTTGGAATCCTGTGTACAAAAGGGACATCTTTGAAATGGAAAGGGTCAGAGAAGGGAACTAAATTAAAAAGGGGATTTGGGGAGGGTTGAATAGAAGAGAGACTGGAAAAGTTACAATCATGTAGCTGTTATAAATACATAACGGGCCATACAATAAACTATCTGGGGCATTGTCACCAATAGAACATGTCATAGGACACGAGGACATCCTTAAGACTTGAAGAAAAAATGTTTAGGCTTCAAGTTCGGAAAGGGTTTTTCCTGTGAGAACGGTAAAGCTATGGAACTTCTTCCAGGAGGAAATGTTATGGCAGGTTCTTGGTCAGTTTCAAAGAAAAGCTGGATGAGTTCTGCAAACAAGGAATGTGCAAGTTACGGTATTGATAATAGTTGATCGGAAAATTTCCGATGCCCCCTTTTCCCCCTTCTAAATTTGGTGGGTTTTTTTTGCTGTCCTCTGGATCAACAGTTAGGCAGGAAATGAGGATATTGCTAGATGGGTTGGACTGGAGGACGTATTCTTTATTTAACCTCAAATACTATAAACTATAAACTTTTGATATTGTCAAAATTAGTTTTTTTTTACTTTAGTTACCTTTACATATGGCTGCCATAGTAATGGATATAAGAACAGTAGGTGTGTGTACCTGTGTCGGGTTGGGGGTTAAAAAAAAACTTTTTTGATGATGGTCAAAATTAGTTTTTTTGACTTTAGTAAACTCACAGTGTTAGTCGGAGTTAAAAAAACAAACCTTTTTGATTATTGATTAAATTTGCTTTTTTGCAGTTATGGCTGCCAACAGTAATGGATCACTAATGTGTTGTGTATACAACCATAAAACTATCTTTTTTTGAGGATAAATCTAATTTTTTTGAACTTTAGTTACCTTTAAGTATGGCTGCCACAGTAATGGAAGATTAGTGGTGTGTACCGGGTGTTGGTATGACTTTTGTGTTTACAACAAAAACTATCTTTATTGAGGAAAAATCTAAATGAGTTTTTTTTTTACTTTAGTTACCTTTAAATAAGGCTTCCATGGGACTGGAAAGGTAGGTCAGTAGGTGGGTGTACCTGTGTCTGTGTGGGGGGTTGGGGGTATCCGCTTTGTTTTATGACCATGAAACAAACTGTTTTGAAATATCCACATTTGAGGATTGTTACCATTATAGTCTATGGAAAAAATGTCCGGAAATTCTGATACGCCTAATGCTTCCCGGATTCCTTAGCTAGAAGATAGCACACTTTACTATATGCCCCGCAGTCTGTACCGAATTTCATGTCCTACTCAAAAACTGTGGGAGGAGATCGGTCCAAAAAAGCGGAAAAATAAAACGGAAGAAGAAGAAGAAATAGGACAAACAGGAATTTGGCTTTTCAAGCCAAATTAATGAAAATAAACCTATATTTAAAGGGGAAAATAAATAAACTATTTACTTTTTACAAAAAATAGCCAGTGATATTAAAAGACCAATTTGTCTTCATTGTGTCGTATCTTAAGGTGCCCATCACATTGCCGATATTCAGTAAATTCCGTCAGATCCACAGGATATACCGAAAATCGCCAATGTCTGTATAGGTTGTGATGCGTCGGCATCGGGCCTATTTGGGCCGAACAGAAAATTTCTGTTGGGATGTAATTGGCACCTTACCTATAGTATAGGGAGGCAATAACTAATGAGCATTTCTATGGCCCGAACAGACGATCATTCCATATTAATTGTAAATGTAATAATCGCTTCTTTTATGTTGCATCGGCAAACACATGACCCGATTCCATCAGAATTAGTTAAAAAGGGGAGGGGGATACTGCTCCTGAGCAAAACATGTGCTGGATGAAGGCAGTGCAGCAACACACACACCTCAGAGTAAGTGTACTTACACGAATTATTTTAAGATTATTCATGAAAAAATATTTTTTTTCATTATAGTGTCTTTTAACCAAATGTACACCTGGCTCAGGTGGGCACCCCTGCTCTGGATCAACTTTAAGTAGGGCTATGAGTAAGCTAAAAAGGTTGGACTAGATGGACGTATGTCTTTATTGAACCTCCAATACTATGTAATAATAACTGTTATACAGACATTATGGGTAGGGTTAAAGGTTGGACAGATGGACGTAGTTCTTTATTAAACTCCCAATAATGTTAATAAAAACTGTTATACAGACATTATGGGTAGGTATAAAGGTTGGACTAATGGACGTATGTCTTTATTAAACCTCAATACTATGTTAATATAACTGTTACAGACATTATGGGTAGGGTATAAAGGTTGACTAGATGAACGTATGTCTTATACATCCTCCAATACTATGTTAATAATGTAACTGTTAGACAGACATTAGGGTAGGGTATAAAGGTTAGACTAGATGGACGTAGTCTTTTATACATCCTCCAATACTATGTTATATATAACTTTTTTACAGACATTATGGGTAGGGTATAAAGGTTAGACTAGATGGACATATGGCTTTATTTCAACCTCCCAATACTATGTTACTATGTAGCTTGATAATGGCCTTGATTTATTGAACCCAATTGTGATGGTGAAACCTGAGTAGGAAGCAACCTTTGTGCATTATAGTTCAGAACTCACAAAATGTTACAGCAACCAATAGCATGCACTCAACAATCAATAGACTACAGCAGGATGGTATAGGATACAGGTTAGGTGTGACTACCTATTATAAGCGTTCCAAAACAGAGCAGATAAATCTACCTAGAGTCTACCATCCTTGGCATTAAAACATAGCATGTCAATTGATTAAAACAAAAAAGATACTGCATGTTATCGGCAGCAAGTAGATCATTATTTGTACTTAAGGTAAACGTTAATAAAGACCTTTGCGGTATATACTAGGCCAATACCACATGGTAGACAAAATATTACACAGTCTCTCTGTATATTGCACTTCAGTCATAAAATAATGACCCTGGTGTAAATACGACGAGCATTATAAAATAACGATTATTATCAGTATCTTACAATGTTGGTAAAGGTGTCATATCGCACTTACCTACCACTCAATGCAGTGACCTACCCTAAATACCATGATTTTGGCCAAGGTGCAGTATGGAAATACTCAACATTGCAGCAAGGGTCAACTTCCATACTGTGTTTCTGGTGGGTAGGGTGATTGGATACAGGGTTATTTACCACTTGCCTATTCCGGGTGTGCAAACACAGGGTCACTATGTGGGTCAATCAATCTCCTGGTTCTCTAAACAAGGCCCAGGGTCTTACTATAAAAGGAATATAGACAGAAAACTGCACAAACATACAGTATCTCCCACTCCCAATACAAGAGTTAATCCTACTGTCCTGAGTTTTTTAATTGTACTGAAGGTAATTTGGTGAAGGGCAGAACATAGGTGCTCCATGGGTAGGGCAAGGACAGGCCCTGTCCATGTTCCTTCCCGAAAAGTAGGGATTTAAAAAGTCCTCTGCGCACGTCAACACCTCAATAAGGACAAGAAAGCAGCAGTGATGACACACAGACAGCTTCCTACAACTACACTTTCTAGGAATATGGACAAGCATTACAAGAGAACCATTTGGAGCAGAGATGTAAAGTAAGGATTTTTAAACACTACACAGTGGGGCCAGTGGTGGGTTAAATTTTAATTTTGGGGTGGAATGCCCTTTCATGTGTTTCCTATTTTTGCTTTCGCATAGTTTTTTCCAGATTTCAAGAAATTCCTAAATTTGTAATTTGGAAATTTGAAAATCTTTTAAAATATATAAATTTAAAATTTCCATTTTTAGAAATATTGAAAATTTGATTTTAAATGTTGAAATCCTGATCGTTTGCTAACTATCAAAAAAACAACTGCAGTTCGGAAAAATACAAAAAAGTCAGAAATACGCAAAGTTCTCGCGGATTCGTACAAATTTGTGAAATTGCTTTGGAATCAGTTTGTGTTCAGGTCCATCTCTATCCAGAATCTGCTATACATACAAGTTTAATGTACACTGAAGAATGTAGAGAAATAATAAACATATGAAAAAAGAAATTAATATGAAACTAAGAGATCACATACTTAAACAAGATAAATATGTAATTACATACATGAAATTTGGATGACATGGTCTGCTGATTCCTAATGTCACAGTACAAGAGTAATATGACGGAACATCCGCAAGACAAATTCCTTTATAGTTAAAAAAATCATTAAAAAACTAATTACTTTAGGGGATACAGGGTCTTATAAGGGAGTGCAATGGAAACAAAGTAATTCCGTTCCCCAAAGGACAATGGTACAATATTACAATTGCAATACGCTAACAAGCTATCTTGCTATGGTGGGTGTTTGTAAATGTTCCTAAAATATCATCTGTCACCAACTGTGGATTAGTAGGAGACTCCTACGGTAGGTATTCCTACAAAAGGAGCAAAAAGCCCTCCACTAAGCATAAAAGTAATTTCTTACTCCCAAGTTCCCAGAGTAAGGGGGAAGATATGCAAAATTTCTCCTTTTTTCTAAGGATCTACAGGACATTAGGAATCCTTGTTATAAAGAGGCTTTTCATTAATACTGATTATGTATATATAAATTGCTATTGGCACCTTCACCCTACCACTAGAGGGAGATGTGGGTTTTTTGTATAAATAGTAGCACTAAATAGTAGCACATGGGTATGTCTTTAAGCACTGAGAAAGGCCCTTGGGCAGAAATTGTTGTTCTGTCTCTGCACATATTTGGTGACTAAAATGGGATCACCCTTTAACATTTGATTGGGCTTCCGTATCTTTTGTTTTGGAAATTGCATATACATCAGCTAGGAAGACGGATGATATACGGAATACATGCCCATACCGTTTACTTGTTTTCTCAATAATATTAGTGCCCCCAGTCCCCTTTCAGTCCTTGGTAGCACCTATGTCATTCCTGTAATGTACCATGTGCCCCCAGTCTGTATTCCGTCTTCCCTGTACCCTTGCGTAATACCGGTACCACCAGTCCCCATTTCACCCTCCTGTACCCGTAATATCACCCTGTAATAATACCAGTGTCCCCAGTCTCCAATTCCACCCTCCTGTACCCCTCATGTCACCCTACAATAACAAGAATTGTGGAAGCACTCGAATTAGGAGTTTAAATTACAACTACATTTAGTGGAAGTGCTATGATCTGGTCAAACATTTATACCACATAGAGAAGAATCAATGCACATTCCTAGGCCCCATACAATATCAATATTATTGCACACTGGCATACCTTTATAAACAAGGGGTTTAGTATATACAGCTAGATTACCAGGGTCTCCAGTCCCCATTTCACCCTCTCTGTACCCCTTCATGCTTCTTGTAATAATACCAGTGTCTCCAGTCCCATTCCACCCTCCCTGCACCCTCATGTCTCTGTAATTAATACCAGGTCTCCAGTCCCCATTCCACCCCTCTCTGGTACCCCTCTCATGCCCTTGTAATAATACAGTGTCTCCTGTCCCCATTCCACCACTCCCGTACCCCTCATGCTTCTTGTAATAATTACCGTGTTCAGTCACCATCACCCTCTCTGTACCTTCCTGCTCTTGTAAAATACCAGTGTGGTCCAGTCACTATTCCACCTACCTGGACCCCTCATGCTCTTGTAATAATACCAGTGTCTCCAGTCCACATTCCACCCTCCCTGTACCCCCATGCCTTGTAATTAATAACAGTGCCTCCAGGTCCACATTCCACCTCCCTGTATCCCTCATGCCCCTGTAATAATACCAGTGTCTCCAGTCCCCATTCCACCCTCCCTGTACCCCTCATGCCCCTTGTAATTATACCAGTGCCTCCTGTCCCCATTCCACCCTCCCTGTACCCCTCATGCCCCTTGTAATTATACCAGTGCCTCCAGTTCCTCGTTGTATTCTACCTGTTCCTTTCATGTAACCCTGTAATAATATCAGTGCATCCAGATCCAGTAACCGATTGCACTATACCTGTATCCCTTAGGCCCCCCTATAGTAATATCAGTGCTTTCAGTTGCTCGTTGAATTTCTTGGTACCCCTCACGCCTCCCTGTAATACCACTACCGCAGTCCCAATTTCACCCTCCCTGTATCCCTCATATCACCCTGTTATAATTACAGTGCCTCTAGTCCCCTATTTAGCTTGTAATCTAAATTGTTACTGGGCTCCAGCAATAAATACCCACTGGGAATGAACTATTTAGTGGGTACATATTTGGACAATGTAGATTAGTTTAGATACTGATTCTATGAATTGAAGCCCATAACTATAGTATGAAATAACCCCTTTCCAATCTTAGTCTGATCCCCATATTACAATGGAAAATATTACAGAGGGAAGGAGAAGAAACAAGAAGAAAGTTCAGACTCAAATGTGTAATAGAAAACTTTTATTTCAAATTAAACAACATACAACCTAACCACACAACCACACAATACACTGCTGAATGCTGCTTTCCTTTGGTCTGCTTCAAATCAAGTCCACCACCTGCGATTACGGTCTTTCAGTATCTGCAGTGCGTGCTTGTATCGTGCGTCCATCATTACGTAACATCTAAAGTAAGGCTTACTTGTGTTGGGGTCTTGTCTGTGGGGTGGTGCTGGTACATACATTTCATCTGCAGGACCGTAAATGGGGAGGCTGTGGCACTGATGCACAACTTTGACCTACAGGTCTGTGACCTAAGACTCCAGGCTGGTGCCCCACTGGTATTGCAACCCGTGCGATCGCACAGGCGCCCATATCAATGGCCGGCCCTGGGTTCCAGTGTCGGACAGGACTGTTGGTGCCCACCACTCCTTTACATATCTATCTTACTCCTACTGACTCCTATTGATTATTAAAATGCATTTCTTAGGGCCAAGACACACTGCTCACATGCTTGCTTGAAATCCGTTCGCTTGTGAGAGTCACAGAGAAGTGCATGTCAATGTGGGTGGCCATGCGATCACCATTTTTTTGCGGATTGCACGCGTTCTGATTGTGCAACATAGCGCAGATCGCAACACCAGCGGACAGTCACGTGCTCACTTTGACTCTGTTTACATTGTAGCCGTTTCCTCTGTTTTCTTGAATGAGTGGGCTGTGGGCCCACCAGCGGATTCCCCTGTAACCCAGTCCCATACTGCTAGGATCTCACCCCTGGCAGCGCAGCAGTTAGTCTGGATTCTTACCTCCTAGCTGTCCAGTGACTCTTCTCTCCGGTCCTGCCCCCTCCCCACGGCCGGTGAATCATGGGGATGCACTGCCTATGGGAGGGCATGGCTCAGGAATAGTATGTCCTCCCATTGATTGTCCCGCCCTCCTAGAAAAGGAGGAGGGGCCGGACCAGGTAAAAGAGGTGCACCTGAATCTAGGAGGTAAGTATACAAACTACCTACTGTACTTAGTGAGTGAGGTTTTACCCTGGGTACAGCTAAAGGGAGGGTTTAGGATTTATTTCCCTTAAAGCTCCCCAAATCTTAAAACAAGAAAAAGAAAATTGTACCCAGAGTTGATCCAGAGGAAGGCAAAAAACCCATTTAAATCTGACCACTATTTGGATTGTTTAGATGTATTATTAGACGCAGATCCAATTGCAATCTAAAGAAACCATTTTTGCTTTTATGAAAATAACCCATTTCTTCTTTGAAACCTAAGAAATAATGTTGCTTGAAAGAGCCAAGTTCCTCCACTTTCTAGTTCTTCTTCCCTTTGATTCTTCCTATTTTGGGGCTGTATTTCCTGCCAGTTTGCGAGCTAGAGACACGAAATTTTGTACAGACGTGAGGGACACACAGAAGTATTGTGCTGTCTTCTAAATAATCCGTGAAAGCGTGTCTGATTTATCTGAGAATTTACAGATTTTTTTGCATAGAGATTTAAGCTTTGTACTCACACATTTCCTTCCAGAAACGGGAGTGTTTAAATAAAAAGATAGGAAAAACTGAGCAAAAAAATGGACTGTACGGTGTGGTCAAATTTGTTCAGTTTTTCTAGTGTGAATGAAGCCTAACGGACATTTGTCATAGGCAGGGGTGTCCCTAGGGTTTTTGGCACCTGAAACATCTTTTAAAGTCGCCTCTCGGTGAATGTGCGTCGGTGCGCAATGCAGGCGTGGCTTTGTATGTGGGTGTGGCTTTGTGTGGGTGTGGCTTCTTTGCTGGGTGTGGCAAAACTTTTGATAATTTTGAAAACCGTTATCTGTTATCCTACCATACTTTCTCTAAACAGATGTTGGCCAAAAGATTTGTAAGCCTGCCACCACGCCAAGGTAGACTTTTTCAGCAGGGCCCTAACAAATCTTAAGAGCCTAACTTAGCCTAACTCAAACTAACTAAAGCTAGCCTAACCATATGAAATCTGTTGCAACGTATATGTTTGGTAGAGTAATCTGGAGAAGGAGAAAAGAAATGGTGTTTTCCAACCATTTCTAAGGTGATGGACACAGAGCCATTTTAGTATAAGCATCACTTACATTTATCAACATTGAATCTCATCTGCCACTTAGCAGCCCAATGTGATAATCATCTAGATCCCTTTGCAACGATTGCACATCCTCTGAAGTTTTTAATGGTCGACAAAGTTTTGTGTCGTCAGCAAACACAGAAACCTTGCTGACAATACCACTTCCAAATCATTAATAAATAGTAAAATAGAAGTGGCCCCAACACAGAACCCTGTGGCAACCCATTAGCACATTAGTCCATAATGATGAAGCAAAATGACTTTGCAAAATCCAAGTAAACTACATCTATGCTATGCCAGAGTCTACATTCCTACTCACTTCCTCAAAAGCCAAAGTGTAAAGAGGGAAAAAAATTGTTTAATGAAGATAGTTGATTCTCAGACAAACTAATTAGCTAAAGGGTTAAGGTTCGTACACAGGTGCGATCGCCGGTCCCGACCCGTGACACACGAGGTGTAGGAACGAACGTTTCGGCCGATAATTGGCCATGTGTAGCCCTTTATCGGCCGAAATGGAGGGGCATTCGTAGATCCGCCAGGTAGGTTGGTAACGATCCCTGACCAAATGTCTGTTTTGGCTGTTGAAGGGCCTAACACACGGCGGTTATCGGCGTAATGTTCGTTATACGCATCGTGCGTACGGGTCAGGACCCACGATCGACCCGTGTATAAACCTTTAGTCATTTACAACTTTCCACCTCAGCACAGTGTTATCTAACATTGTATTGCCTCGTACACATGTACTACACCTACACATAGGTAGGTAGGCCCCAGCACACGGGTAGTGTAAAAATCTGAAAGGCGCCCGTCGTCTCCCGTTTTTTTTTTTTGGCTAATGCTTCCCCTTAATCAATGGCCACGTGTGGCGCCTTTAAATTCGGTACTGCTTTTCTGCTCTTCTTCTGTATGGATGCTTGCACCTTCCCTACTTAGGATCGATCCAATGCTGTGCGGTAAGAGAGTATCATACGCACGAGGGGCGTGACGGAGCAGTGCGGGCATCCTGATTGGTCCTGGAGCCTAAGAAGGGAAGGTGCCACCATCCATACAGAAGAAGAGAAAGGCGGCACTGTCCCCTCCTCTCGGTGCGCAACTCTCCTACTTACACCGGCACACAGGCAGGACACAGCCAGGAAGGTGCGGGTGGCCATATTGAAGATGACAGGCGTTAGACACAGACACCAGGGGTGCCGCCTTCAGCATTGTTTCATGCTGCTTCATGGTAGGGATGGCCCTGGTCATAGGCACAATCAATACCTGCCTCTTGGTTGGATCGCCTGTGAGCAGACCTAATCAGTGCAGTGTAAATTATGATCATCAAAGTAACGTAGAAAAGGAAACTGAGTACTGCGGTTCTCATTACATCTCCCTCTAAAGGTATTAAGGAATTGCTATTAATTACAAGGTACAAGGTACAAGAACATTCCATTGACGCAAGTCTTTTTAAAGGAGAATTAAACACAAATTTTTTAATCCTAATGTGAATGTTTTTTCCCCAGAAAACAAGTAGAGGAAAAAAGTAATGGGCAGTCGAAGAATTACAAGGAAATCTTCTTATGCTTTATTATTATGGTGATAATGATGATGATGAAATATCCTTGTGAGTCTTCGATGTCCGGTACTGCCCAATACTTTTTTCTCTACTTGGTTGTTTGTATGGGACAGAACACAGCAGGATCCAGCAGCAATAGACGGTAAAGGGACTCTGACCTATTGGTAATTCCCCCTAGAACACCTATACATTGTAAGAAAAAAAAACCCGATAGATCACATGGTTCCCTTAAAGGACCACACGATCGATCGTACGCAAATTCGGCCACAGACGAATTTGCCTCGTCCAACGGACATTTGTCCCGGCCGAAACTGCTCGTAGCGAGTGCTTGGTTGAGACAAAAGTCCCTCCATGTGTACCATGTGTACCCAGCCTAACGTGAGAATGACCTTCAGGCTGCGATCCTTCTCATCCATCTCGACCTCTCCTCTGCTTTATACACAGTTGAACATTCCCTCTAATGCAAAGTCTTCACTTTCTTGGCATCGGAATTAAGTGGCATCCTGGCTATGATCCTACCCTCTCCAACAGAACCTACTCTGTGGGTATGATTATAAAAACATCCTCTCCGTTCCTCTTAGGGTAGGGGTTCCACAGGGCTCTGTTCTGGACCCTGTTGTTGTCCCTCTATACTATTTCTCTGGGAGGTCTCATAAACTACCATCTGTATGGCGATGATACTCAAAAATATTTTCCCACCCTGACACCCAATCACGCATCTCCAATTGTCACTGTGCTGTTTCCTCATGGATGATTCAGATGAAGTGTACTATTGTGTATTAATAAACATGTTAATGTTTTGCATTGTGTTTGTAACACATCACATGATATTGCCAGTACCTGATTACTGTACACTTATATACTACTGTGACTATTACTGTGGGCATAATTCAACAGCTTGGTTTTAAAGTAACCAATTTTTAATAGTTTTGTGGAGTCCCAACAGGTAAGTTAAGAAGTGCACCCCCTGAGGTCTGCGCCATATCAGGTAAGAATTTTTAACAAAGTTCCATTTATTAAGTGTTCAACATACAAGCCAGGTACTCAACGTTTCGGGGGTCCAACCCCCTTCCTCAGGTGTAACCAAATACTACATTGTGCAAAGAATATATAGTGACATCATTAACTAAAGTGAAAGGCTCCGCCTACTATCACAAGGGCCTAAATCAAAGTGAGCATGTGCAAAACAAAGTGCTCAGTGAATAAATAGCATATACAATATACGTCACCAAATATAACCATCAAATATATATAGATCCTAAGAACATTTATAAAATTCTATGTAAAATTACTGCGATCAACTAAAAACATATATATATATATACAGTGCTCTCATATAAATTCATAAATTACTCTGTGTTACAGTTAATACAATGAAAAGTGAATAAGAATGACTATTATGGATCTGTGTCTATAATAAAGATAAAACATTATAATCCGTGTCTGTGTCATTAATTCTCATAGTGATAAATCTAAAAACATTTACAGGGAGATTCAATAAAAGTTCTTATCGTTAAAAATGGTGCTAATTTTGCCCCAACCAATCAGATGTTAGCTTTCAAATGTTAAATAAGATCTGATTGGTTGGTGCAAAATTAGCACCATTTTAACCGATAAGAACTTTTATTGAATAACCCTGTAAGTCTTAGAAACAGTCTAAGATGATGAAATTTATAAGAAGCCGACCAGGTTGAATTTTTCATTTGGGCCCTTAGGTGTCAGTGTTTGTAAATAGTGTACCTGGCTTGTATGTTGAGCAGCATTCTCTTTATAGGCCCCACTATATTAGTTTTCACTTATACAGCTGGGATCCCTCACTACTACGGTCTATTCACCTTCCAGGTACGGCCGTGAGGGTTGTAATAAACTCCATGTTCCATTTAAAATAATGGACACCGATATGCAACGACACAGGAACATCACACTAAATGTTCCCCATGTTAAAGCACACCGCAGTGTGAACGTAGCCTCAGCAATATATATTTTTCATTCTGTTCATGTTTGAGGTTATGTTTAAGGTTGCATGCTACCTGCTATGTTTGTTGGAGGGAATATCAAATTTATAAATATACAAACACTTTACTACTGAAACCATCATTCACTGTGTATTTATAAATCTTTCCTATAAATAAAATCTTACAAATAAAGTTATGTTAAATTTTTTTCTAGGCCCAGGGTTAAAATGCATATCAACCCTACAACGTAAGAGCAAGTAGTCCTACCTCCCATTTTGCGGTCTTTGAATAATTGAGAGCTTTAGAAGTATTACTGACAGTTCCTAGCTCTCACTTTGCTTACCTTAATAATATTGTTACAAATGTGTTTTTCAAGCTTAGGAACACCGCTATGGCTAATACCCCACTATCAAACCCAAATTACACCATGGTTTACAAAGTTATTTTGTTCACGTTTTTATCGGCACTATTAAATGCTTAACACTAAAACGTGTTTAATGCAGCGTTGCAATGGTTTGTCTTTCACAACATGATGCATTTAACATATTAGTGCATTCTAATTCCTAACCAAAATTGGATGGTTTTTTCGGGTGGCCGCGGGGCAAAGTCTGACCGTTGGAAAACCAAGCCCGATTGAGCGGTGTTCTATGGACCGCACGCACATGGGAATTGAAGGCCGTGGCTAATTTTTCCAACAGAGCTTCATTTCGACCGCTCGCTAGTTGCAAACGGTTGGAATAAAGAAATGCTATGGTGTGTACCCAGCCTTACTTTAACCCCTTTCAGGGTGTTATGAAGCTGTGGTCCAAAAATAAAGACAGTAACACTAAACAGACAGACTCCCAGCATTCCCCCTCAAGCACTCTGAAACAGCAGCGAGGTAATTCTTATGTCGTTTTTAAAACATCTGGAGGGCTACCCTGGCGTAGAGGAGACCACACTTTAATAAATATGCCCCTATAAGTCTGGTCATACATCGCTCAACTAGCTACCGAATTGGGAAATATTGATCATTTGCATTTTGTGTATCTGACGTTATATCACCGTCCTTGCACCATCAATCATAAGTATGAAATTTGATTTTTATCTTTCCTGTCCCTCCTACAAAAATAACACAATCCGTTATTGTTACAAAAAAGCATAGTTTCTGTCGGCACACATGCTGGGGGATTGATTGGCCGTGCGGCCATACACCGCATCGGATCGGCTCCTTCTACTTCAAGTCTTAAGGGAGCCGATACTGACCAATGGAAATTTTCCATCATTCCTCGATCAGAGTGCTAACTATGATCGTTCGTCGGGAATCCAATTGGTCGGGAACATCCCCTACACAGGAAGTATAATTGGTAAATCCTGTCGTTCCCCAATAGGATTTACACGTTATTGTTTGTACGTATGGCCACCTTTAGAGACAGGTTCACTTTGTCCAGTTATATAGAGGTTAGTGCTGTCGGAAGGGGCTACGTGTTAAATATTATTAATTTGGCTTAAAAAAGCCAAATTCCTGTTCTTTCTATTTCTTCTTCTTCCATTTTATTCTTTTGCTTTTTTGGACTGTATCTCCTCCCACAGTTTTTGAGCTAGAGACATGAAATTCGGTACAGACGTGCGGGGTATATAGGAGAAGTGTGCTATCTTCTAGCTAAGGAATCCACAGAAGCGTTACAGAGTTATCGGCGAATTTCAGGGCATTTTTTCCCCATAGACTATAATGGTAACAATCCTCAAATGTGGATATTTCAAAACAGTTTGTTTCATGGTCATAAATACAAACGGTGATACCCGCAAACCCCCACACAGACACAGGTACACCCACCTACTGACCTACCTTCCCATTCCTGTGGCAGCCATACTAAAGTCAAAAGAACGAATTTAGATTTATCCTCAATAAAATATAGTTTTATGGTTGTAAACACACAAAAAACATACCCCCTCAACCAGACACAGGTACACACACTTACTGATCTACTTATCCATTACAGTGGTAGCCATACTTAAAGGGTAACTAAAGTAAAAAAAACGTTAGTTTTATGGTTGTAAACACAAAAAAAGACATACCCCCTTAACAAGGCCCAGGTACACACACCTACTGATCTACTTATGCATTACTGTGGCAGCCATAATTAAAGGGTAACTAAATTTAAAAAAGCTAATTTTGATCAATAATCAAAAAAGTTTGCTTTTGTAACCCCCAACACGACACATGTACACACACCAATAGGTCTACTTGTCCATTACTATGGCAGCCATATTTCAAGGGTAACTATAGGCAAAAAAACACACTTTGACCAATCATCAAAAAAGTTAGTATTTTATCCCCCAACCTGATATGAATGTACACACACTAACTGACCTACCTGTAATGCATGTGACATATTTAAAGGGTAAGTAAAAAACAACAATGTCCTCTTCATTGGCATTATTGAGTTTTAAAATCTGCAGCACAAACACACAAATTCACTTCCAAAATGCAGTCTTTCAAGCCAAATTCAAAGTTTATACTTAAACTTTCCCTTTCTAGTTGAATCTGATATTTGCTAAACTGTTAATACAATTTATATTAGACTGCATCTTCTTGACTTCCTGTATTACAGTTCGATTCTCTGATTTTGCAGTCTGATTCTCTGATTTTGCAGTCTGATACTCCAGTCTCATTTCTCTATTTACATAACACATCCTACTGTTTATGCCAGTATGAAAAATCCATGTTGCAGCAGCCCATTATATCATGAAGAATCACATATACCCCAGATACGGTTCATCTTCTCCCTCCTGGCTCATGCATTGATCAAGCGTTTGACTCCTCCTTCTGCTCCTTTCAGTTTAGGTATTGGGCCCTTGTTCCTCTGGTGGCCTCGGCCTGTAGTTCTACCCATGGGTCCTTTAGCATGGATGGGCTGTAATAATGTCTGATGTCTCTGGAACTTCCTGTCTTTTGTTTACTACAAACCTATAAATGATTGGTAGGAGAGGTATTAGTAGGCTGAATAGAAAAGCATTTGTATGCATTGTTTGTATTTTGATTATATTCATTCATTACATCTATTTACATACACCCGGGCTATTTATAAGACAAATGGCTTGTTCTGGGTTTACTATTGGTCACGGTGAAAGTATCCGCGCCCTACAGTCTGTGTGACAGCACAATTGGGGGGCATCATGATCGCAGTGACTTACCAGTGAATCATGAATGAACAGTCGGACATTGTTAAAACCATCTGATATTTCGGTCACTGGACTATCGGTCGGTTGGCCAGAAAAATTGTATGATGGCGACTGAATTGGCCCTTACTGCGTTTCTGAGTATTCACGAGGCTGACAAACATTCCTCTATGTCCCTACCGACAGTGTTTTAGTTAATTTGCCCTTGGTTGTCCAGTTCGGTTGGACGACCGATACACTGAAATCTCGGTCGGAAGGCCTGAAATATTGGATGGTATGTACCCAGCCTTATAGATTCAGTTTGTCAACTTTTAAAGATCTGCACTGTACCAAATGTAACACACACGGTATTATGTTACTGGTGCCAGTCTTCAGTTCACTAGAGTCCTTGGTGATAAATAAAACATTAGTTGCCTGTTCTAGTAATTCCTAACCAAAGATAGTTGTGGTGTATCTGGTTCAAAATGTTTCTACTTTTGTCCCTGGCTCCACAGAAATTGATTGAAGAACAGGGGGTAAGGCATAGCTCCCTAACCCCCAGGTCTTTAATCAATGCGTTAAAGGAATAGTTCACTTTTGCAGTGATCTATTCCTTTAAAGGACAACTCCACCCTCATAATAACATCATTTAGAAAGAATGGCCTCTTCAAAATATGTTGATATATCATAGTTTGTCCTATGAATTCATTACTGTATGCGTGCTATGCTTCTGAATGCCTCATGGAAACTGAGCAATTTTGAAACCTGTAATGAGCATTTACTGAGCCTGGGCATGCTCAGAAGAGGCAGACAGGGGATTAACATTCAGTCATTGGCTGTGATGTCAACTGTCTAATCCATAACTGACAGTTGCTAACTGGAAGAACCAGGAAGCAGAAACAGGGAAACATGACATTGTGCAGGATTTCAGGTTAGACTTATATATTTCACTTTTCAAACTATTACCGTTTAGGGTTTTGGGGGGTGATTTACCTGTATGTAAGTTTTCATTTTAGGGTTGGACTTGCCCTTTAAGAAATGTTCAAAATTTATCTCAGACAATGTAACAAATTCTAAATAACCCTATCATTTAAAACCAGCCATTACTGGGATATGTCAAAAGGAGCTTCAGGGCTGAACTGTTTCTTTAAGGCAAACTCCTTTCCGTGCAATACAGTGGTCATATTAAAGTATGTTATGGGTAAATTACGGCCTCTCCCTGACCTTTCATTAGTTAATTACAACACTTCATGTGTTAATAAGACTTAGAACATATTAAATGACAATGGAATCTACAACATAGTATTTATCTTACTTGTGTCGAATGGGGACTTTTCTTTCCAAACCAAGGTTTAGTATCCAGATTGAATTTATTTGGATTTGCTATAAATGGGCTTCTTGTACTTGACGCCCAACTCCAGTTATGGTTTTGCATTGGCGACCATTTATTCATCGTCTTCCATTGTCCTTTCGGACTTGTGTAGCGATCGGAAGGACTTTGGTGCCTCTGCGGTGCCCGACTCATATTGGAATGTTGCATTGGTAGTGTTGACCGTGGGGACCAAGCTTTCGGTGATCTTTGTTTTGATGTAGGTTCTCCATCCTGCAGGCCTCCCCACCCAGTAAATAAAGGGTTCTTCCAGCCCTGCAACATGGGTCAATGTAATTTATCTGTGAAAATAAATGGATTCTTTACACTGATCCTGGTTGTATTTGTATAACAGTCTGTAAAGCACATACAGTTATCATGTTTGTCTGGAGGAATGTTCGATTGTTCACAGTCAGTGTAATGGAAAATGTGATGTGATCTAAAATGTGTCAGTATCTGAATTAAACTCAGTTTTATTTCCTCATACATTTCCAGTTCTACTATCCAAGCTTATGTTAATATAGTCTTCACAATTACGCTCCAGTAAGACACAGAGCTCACCTAGAGGGAGGGCTATATTACAGAGCCGGGGAATATAAGATTTTTAGAGAAGAAAATCCCTCCTGCTCTCCCTAAGGATATATCGTTACAGTATAGCATAGGAGATCGGGAACAGGAAGCTGCATAACAAGTTCCTAGCAGTTGGGATAAGCAGCGTAAGCCTAGGATGAGGTACTGTGTGTCTGCTGTTTCTCTTCTCTGTCGTTACAGGTTACAAGTAGAGATGTTCGAAACTGATGAGTTTCGTCTTTTACAGTTAAATTCGAAAATTCAAAGATTCGAAAACGGACCCATAGACGTCTATGGGAGAAAAAAATTCTAAAGTTTCTATCAATTTGAAGTGTGAAATAGTAATAGCAGGTTACTGTAAATAACACAGGGACCTGGGGAATGGTCTGGGGAACCCGTAAATATTAGTAAAATTAATTTAAAATCTATCTTTCCTCACAATCGGGCTGTTTTCGAGCTTTCGCGGGCTATTTTCGAGGGTTACCAAAATCGAACATTACTTTTGAGGGTTACTGATATCACAAATACGAGGGTTACCGAAATCAGCTTGTACATTCGAGGGTTGGCGAAATCGACACATACATTCGAGGGTTACCGAAATCATCTACTTTCGATTTCGATAATTATCGAATTTTCGATAAAAATCGAAAACTCGGAAAATTCGAGTTTAGAAAAATCCGGGAGTTCCAAAAGTTTCGTCGGGACTTCGAAACCGCCGGATTCGATTCGAAACTGGGTTCTATTAGAACCCAAAGTACATCCCTAGTTACAAGGAGTCGTTGACCAGACTTCGTCACAGCTTTGGCAGGTTCCTGTCAGTTGGCCACCAGAAAAATCTTATAATGTTAAGGAGGAGAAGTGGCATTTGGTACAGGTTTAACCCCCAAGGTGGGTGGCCTGATGGTGAGGGTCAAAAATTTAAAAGCCATTCGCCAATCCAAGGGTTAGCTTTTTGGCAGAGGTATGGTGGAGTTTGGAGGAATATGGCCAAGCTGGCTGACAGGAACCCGGGTTTGTTGATACTAATAAAGTTAAAGGACTGTCGTTGTTCCAATTTGATGCAGTAATGTACCATGTTTAGGAATGTAACCATTGTACAGATATGTTAATGTGAGTCAGTAGTGACAAAATGTCATTATATAAAGATAAGCCGTGGCCAGTAAACTGTGACTGGTCTCGTTGCTTGGTATGGGAAGGTAAGATTGGGGGGAGACGAAGGCCGTGCCATTGTAATGTTGTAATACACCACATGAGGTCACTGTTTCTTCAGTTTTACCTGTCTGAATATGGCTGCTCTAATGTAATCACAACTATGTATAAAGGAACATTCCTCTGCAGGAAATAACATGGGACAGAAAGTTTTTGCAAAAACTATATTTTGAAAAAATTAGGTAAATCCAATTTATAAATTGCTATATGAACCTTATCCACTCTCTCAACATTAATAATCTTATTATAAGGTTTTCTGTCTAGATTTGTACTGACTTTAAATAGCATTCAGACAAGGGTCTACGTCATCAGCACTTGCTAACCCAGTCCTGGGATAGGTGCACAGCCATAGCTACACCATTAATACACCTGCAAATGATCTGCAATTAGCAGCACTCTTTTCACTTCATCACCTAATATGAAACATTACGTTGCCGTGTGCTGACGTTACAGTTTTTGGTTGGTGACCTATCACATTTTAATGAATGAAATACATTTGAAATTTGGAACAATGCTAATTGTAAAATTATATTCCAGTTAGATATCCTACTACCCTCTACCCCATTGTAATGTTTCAGTACAGGAAGCACATTCCAATGCTTAAAGGAGAACAAAATCCCCAAATTAAGGCAGCAACTCAAGATTTCTGACTCCCACTTCCAAAGTGAATATTAGCCATGGTATTTACTATTGTTCTGGACTCCCTGGAAGTTCCACACCTCTTTTGGCATTGGTCTCGCAGCAGATATGAAAAGTGGCAGTTGGTATGAGCATGCCTTGGATAGATGCTGGACAGCTAGCCAGAGGGGGTGCAGGCCACAGCTACTGTTAATGTATTGATTGAAGACCGGAAGGTTAAGGAGCTATGCCCTACCTCCATTCCTTAATCAATTAACCAGGAGCCATGGACGAAGATATTGATCTTACACGCAATCCTCCACAGCAACTTTGAAAATTCCTGGTTTAGATTAACTATAGAGTGCATAGTTGTGCATGCATGCTATAGTTAATCTGAACCAAGAAGCGGTCGGGACCTGTCAGTACTGCTGTGGTGGATCACATGTAAGGTAAATATCTTCTATCTTCGTCCATGGCTCCTGGTGGATTGATCTAAGAACAGGAGGTAAGGCATAGCTCCTTAACCTCCCGGTCTTCAATCAATACGTTAAAAGGAATAGTTCACTTGAAAAGTGAACTATTCCTTTAAGAACAAATGAAAGCATCCTGCCAAAAAATTAACTTATAGGAAGTTTAAAGGAGAACTATAGTTCTTTTAATTTTTTTTTTTAAAAAAAACAGTTAAAGTGAAAAGTACCCAGGGCAGGGAGGTAGGACTTGTGCTTTCTACCTCCCAATATAATTTCAGCCATCTTCTGCCAGTCTTCCTGAGTGCTTCAGCACTATTTTTAATGCAGGAAGGCCCCAGGCACTAACCTGACAGATGAAATCTGTACATGCTGAAACATGTCCAAAGTCCAGGTAGGACTTTTCCTTTTTAAAAAGTCCATTTTCACAGTATAGTTGTCCTTTAAGACTGGGTGCTGGATTGCTGCCATATCCAGAAGTGAATGTTTGGGTTAATAATCCATGGGACTAGCAGTGTTATTTGTTATTGCTCTATTGCTAATGCATTTCATACTAGACAGAAAAGTAATTAAGCACACAGACAGACTCTAAATCAATGCATTTGTATATATAATAAATCTACAAATATATAATCATTACCTGAAATATATTAGATTTTGTTCTGAAAATAAACTTCCCCTTTCCTTCAGATTTGGGTTACGAATGGGAAAACTCTCAATTGCACAAACCCAAAGCTCCTCCACCTTTATAACACACCTCCACCTTCATTCAAGGTTGGATTGTGTATTTAAACTGTCAAAACAGGGAGGGGCCTCCCTTAAGCGAGGAACAATAGACAGGGAGGGGCAATGTGAACACAAGAGCTTTGTTATTGGTAGGCTTGTCTTGTGCAACTGCATTCAAACACCTGCAACAATGACAGTTCATCAGTGGGGAATATTTGCATATTACATTTAAGTGTTTTAACCACCAAAACTCAATTAATGGGGAAAAAAGTCCTATTAAATTTGACTAAGTATTATTTAAGGTGCCCATACATTAGTACTTACCTGCCGACCGATCAGCGTCATTCAATTAATATTTCCAGAAAGCCATTCTCGTTCGCGAAATGAATGGGCCAGACTGGACACCACTGGAAATATTAATTGAATGACGCTGATCGGTCGGCAGGTAAGTACTAATGTATGGGCACCTTAAATAATACTTAGTCAAATTTAATAGGACTTTTTTCCCCATTAATTGAGTTTTGGTGGTTAAAACACTTAAATGTATATGCAAATATTCCCCACTGATGAACTGTCATTGTTGCAGGTGTTTGAATGCAGTTGCACAAGACAAGCCTACCAATAGCAAAGCTCTTGTGTTCACATTGCCCCTCCCTGTCTATTGTTCCTCGCTTAAGGGAGGCCCCTCCCTGTTTTGACAGTTTAAATACACAATCCAACCTTGAATGAAGGTGGAGGTGTGTTATAAAGGTGGAGGAGCTTTGGGTTTGTGCAATTGAGAGTTTTCCCATTCGTAACCCAAATCTGAAGGAAAGGGGAGTTTATTTTCAGAACAAAATCTAATATATTTCAGGTAATGATTATATATTTGTAGATTTATTATATATACAAATGCATTGATTTAGAGTCTGTCTTGTGTGCTTAATTACTTTTCTGTCTAGTATGAAATGCATTAGCAATAGAGCAATAACAATAACACTGCTAGTCCCATGGATTATTAACCCAAACTTCACTTCTGGATATGGCAGCAATCCAGCACCCAGTCTTAAAGGACAACTATACTGTGAAAATGGACTTTTTAAAAAGGAAAAGTCCTACCTGGACTTTGGACATGTTTCAGCATGTACAGATTTCATCTGTCAGGTTAGTGCCTGGGGCCTTCCGCATTAAAAAATGTGCTGAAGCACTCAGGAAGACTGGCAGAAGATGGCTGAAATTATATTGGAGGTAGAAAGCACAAGTCCTAACCTCCCTGCCCTGGGTACTTTTCACTTAACTGTTTTTTTTTAAAAAAAAAATTAAAAGAACTATAGTTCTCCTTTAAACTTCCTATAAGTTAATTTTTTGGCAGGATGCTTTCATTTGTTCTTAAAGGAATAGTTCACTTTTCAAGTGAACTATCCTTTTAACGTATTGATTGAAACGGGAGTTAAGGAGCTATGCCTTACCTCCTGTCTTAGATCAATCCACCAGGAGCCATGACGAAGATAGAAGATATTTACCTTACATGTGATCCACCACAGCAGTACTGACAGGTCCCGACCGCTTCTTGGTTCAGATTAACTATAGCATGCATGCACAACTATGCAAAAAAAAAAAAAAAACACAAACAAAGAGAAAAAAACTGGCAAAAGGCAAGGAAGCATGTGGCTGAGGTCAGGAGGTGTGGTCTGACATTGCACACACACACAGATGCTCATACAGTTATTAACAGGCTTTGATTTACTTTAATACAATTTACTGACGTGGCATTTTTATAGCTTATTGGTGTTTTTAGGGAGGTTGTTTTTCAGATTCTGGAGTTAAAAATGTGGGTTTAGTTTCCTTTAAAGGACCACCCAGGCCCACCCCCATTTCCTTAAGTTATGTTTTGTCGGTTCTGGTCCACTCTGCTCTGCCCCCCTAAGTGCCTTGGGTAAGGAAGGGAAACCCAAAACATTGTTCCTATCATTAGTTTACACACTTGCACACTATCCCCACAACCTATTGCCTGAACCAGTTTTCCTTAAGTCTGGCCTCTATTCCTTTGTTCACTCCCTTGTAAAAAGAAAAAAAAGAAAGAAAGAAAAGATTCCAATGTATTGCATTTACTTAATTCTATATATCCAGAAAAACAAACCCAGTGTAACTCAGATTTCTCTTTAACCGTTTAGATTCATTTCCACTGCTTGCACCTCCATAATGATAGTGCATGTCTAGGGCATGTTCTAACCATGGGGGGGTTGAATTGCAGCCCCTGACCATTACAGTTTGTGTCAGGCAGACCATTTGTAGGTCTTGTCCCATTGTCCTTGCCCACCAAACCTGTCTGGAGTAGATGCCTTGGACTGGCAGGGCAAGATCCATTAGAGGAAACAGAAAGAGTTGTGTGAGGTGCCTACAGGCCAGCCTTACTAGTTGGGAGATGTATAATTATCCTGACAGTGGCTTGAATAGTGAAACACATTACTTACACTAATAAATAATTGGGACATTAACCTTAGGTACCAATAGATCTCACAGGTCTTAAGAAAAAACCTTCCAGTGGAGAGGTTATTTAGTAGATAAGAAACACTGGGGCACTGTGCCCCAGTAGATGTAGTAATGGCAGGTTTATTGGATGGTATCAAGAGAGATCTAGATAAGTTTCTTAAATTACATTGATTAGAAATATTAATTAATGTTGAAGTTATTGGTAGAGATGACCCGAACTTCCTAAATTCGCCGCATTTGAGGGCTACGGAGAGTGATTTCGAGGGTATCGATCCGAAAGTTTGAGTTAGTTCGAAATCCGGAATAGTTCAAATAGTTCAGGTTCATTCGAACTATTAAAGTTAGGCTGAACTTGAGTTTGAGTTCAAGTCCATTCTCATACTGGTACTAACACAAAGGTCTTGTTGATCCAGCAAACCCTTCAGATGTGGTTTTCAATCTCCAATACATAGTCACTATGTTCTAGGGTCCCTCAGATATAATCAGAACAGGTGGTTTAAGAGACATGTTGATGTGTCAAAGGGGACATCCGGGGGGGGGGGTTATAAAAAAGAAAGCCTGGTGAGGAAGAGCTGACAGCAATTTTATCTATCCTTATCCTATCAGTCTTAAAAGGAGTTAAGGGCATGTCCAACCTTAAAACAAAACAAACTGGAAGTTTTTCAGTTACCTGCCTCCAACCCACACTAAACACCTTCAGCACTTTATTACCTGTATGCTAACCAGATATTAAAGGGTATGTCCACCCTTAAAAAAAAATTTCTCACCAAAGATTCCCCCTGTCCCCAGCCCCAACCCACTATGTTAGTATTATTAGAAAATGCCCCAAACTTTACTTACCTTCCCTCTTGCCTCCGCCGCGCTGAGCGGCAGCCAATCACGGACACAGCTGTCGGAAGCTCAGTGCGGCGGAGGCAAGAGGGAAGGTAAGTAATGTTTCGGGCATTTCTAATAATATTAACACTAGCGGTTGGGGGTGGGGGGACAGGGGGAATCTTTGGTGAAGGGTTTTACACTAGGGGAGGGAGAGGGGGGGAGAGGGGGAGGGGGAGAAGGGCAACTCTCTCCCGGAGGCAGGTAGGAGGCAGAGTCTATATGGACTCTGCTCCTCCTGGTGGGCAGTTTTTGGGATTTGGGGGGGGGGGGAACTACAGGAGAACCTTATGGAGCTGGGATGTGAGGTAAGGATTAAAACTACACTCACAATGGGGCCTAGTGGGGGCTAAGGGGGGGGATGGGGATTATAGTTTTTGGGGGTGGACATGCCCTTTAAGATAATTATCCCTCCATTCTGGCAGAGTAAGCTAGCCCTCCTCCATGCAGTCAATCAAGGCTGTGAATGGTAATTATTTATTATAATGTACAGCGTTGCTACCCACATGGTGCTATATAATTGCTGACATCAAACCAATATTGACTGCTGTTTCCCCTGCGGCCAGTGGGGGTAACTATAGGGATGGCCGGTTCGTGGGTCCGAACCGGATCGCCGCCGATTTATCACGTTCGCGAACGGCGGATTTTTCCGGATTTTCCGCCTTCCGAAACTCCGATCGCGGATTTTTCGTATCTTCGAAAATGTTCGAAATTACGAGTTTTCACGTATTTTTGAAAATTTTCGTAAATCAAGGATTTCTCTTAATCCATACATACATATTTTCGAAATACATGAAAAACTCGTAATTTAGAAAATTCCCGAAAATACGTGGAAATACAAAAAATCTCGTATATCAAGGGTATTTTTAATTTTAACGGGTCCGCTCACGGATTTTCGAATTTCGAATGAATTTTTTCGAAAATTCGCGGATCCTCGAGCGGACTGGATTTTGCGAAGTTCGGACATTCTAGTAACTACTGCCACTGCGGGAGGGGGGGGCAGAAGGTAAGAGGGGCCACAAAACCCCAGCGATCAGCTGTTTAAAGACCGGTTCACCGTGCATGTTTCCTTCATACACACAATCTTGTGGGGGGGGGAACAGGGGCCCCTACAGTTACTCCTTTTTCACCCTTCTTTTCATTGTAAAATATGAATGAAATAACTGAAAGCCAGTCAGCCTAACACAATTTTACAAACTGACAGTAAACTGTTTTACTGTATTTATTTATATAGCAAAACACCTTCCTTGTAGAAGTAATCTAGTGTCATTTTTTCTAGTAGAACGTTGGATTTAATAATAATGCTAAAAAGAGGATTCTCCTTATACATAGGTTGTATTATTTCTATGCAAAGAAAAGAAAAAACTATTATTTACAAATATAGTGGATAAAAGTGAAATGGATGAAAACAAGGATCAAGTATAAATAGGCACAAAATAATAAAATTTTGGATCATGGGATGCTACACAACTGAGTCCTTGTACCTTATATGGACACAAGTCCTCTGTGGACTTCTAAAAATCCATATAATTGACAGTAGAGGATGCATTATCACTTATAATACATGAGTGGTCCCCAGAGTTCATACATCCAAACATCAGAATTATTAAGCCACAGCTTTAAACAGCATTATTAAGCCCCACCTTGCCCTATATGCAGACCACCATGCTCATCTTTAACTTATATTTATTATAAATCATGTAGAGGTAAAGGGTTGGCAACACAGACACTTAAACCACACTGAAATTATAACCATAGCAGTTCCAGTGACTGCGGGTACACACAAGGCAATTTTTGGGCCAAAACGACCGATATTTTCGTATGTCTGCAGGTCAAAAAAGCAGATGATCCAGATGACGGCCAAAAAAACCATGAAAAAATAATTCCTTCCTGTCTCCTAAAGACAATGGAACCAGAACCAGAACTATGGGAGATTAAATTCTGACGTAAACGAGATTACGTCAGTTATTGCATCGCGAGGATCGGGCTAAGGTAAGAGCGTGGGTTTAACGCCTCCCACACAGTACACGTTAAGTGCGCACTAATATGTAGCGCCAAAACTTAACGGTAGGGGTCTTGCATATAGCACGAGCTATTTCCAAAAACATTCAGAAATGGCGCTGCGCTCTAAAATCCATCTAAAACCCACGTTAACCCGAAATTTTTCGGGTTAACGTGGGTTTTAGACGGAAAAGGCCCATATTGGAATCTCCCCCTATATGTATTAATACCAGTTATTTTTTAAATTTAAAGGGGTATCCACAAACCCCACCAACCACCCCCCACAACCCTAAACGCCAGCTTGAAACTTTCAAATCTGACCAGAAATATACTTACCCACCTTCGTTCCCTCGGCCATGGCCTCTCTCTTCTTCTGGAAACGAATGAGCAGAAGGGGCTGGACCTGCAGCCACATCTGTGATTGGCTGAGAGCCAGCCCATCACTGATGCGGTGGCGGTCAGAGAGGGAGCAATGGAATGAGGTCGGTAAGTACATTTCGGTGTGATTCTAAAGTTTACAAGCTAGCATTAGGGTTGGGGGTGGGATCCCCTACATTATATTTTTGAAATCCAGATGCAGTGCTAAAGGAGCTAGAGGGGGGAGGGAGAGCTACACTGTATGGATGACACACAGAGACCACAGGACCCATCAGACCCTGCAGGAGAAAGGTAAAGGTTTTTTAACACTACACAAGTGGACCCTACACAACAGTAAGGCAAACCCGCAGGATCAGGAAGTTCCGATACCACAGGTTAGATGTATGATTGCGGCTTATAAAAATAGAAATTTTAAAGATGTTTTAAAACGATTAAAATATTGCATTAGAAACTTATCCAGGCCACTGTTAAGGCTATTTAATGAAATGCCATTACCACATCTGCTGGAGACAGTTCCACAGTTCACCGTTCTCACTGTAAAGAATCCTTTCCAACCTGAAGATGAAACTTCTTTCCTTCCAACCTTAAAGGATGTCCTCGTGTCCTCTGATATGACCTATTAGTGAACCCACCAGAGAGTTATTGTATGGGCCATTAATATATTTGTATATAGGTTATCATGTCCCCACGCAAACGTCGCTTCTCCAATGCTGTTTGGAATAATGGTTTGCATTTGACATATTATGACAATATATCAGTTGTGAAATGATCAATCAGGTGGTCTGAAAAGATGATTTCAACTCAAAAAACAGAGGGAAAATGTTAAGTCTTGTTCACCCTAAAATTAAACATTACGACATGGGTAATGACCCCGAACCCAAAAACTGACCCAGTGATGCCCAACCCATGGGATGTAATTGGCCCACCCACAGCCTGGTTAACTACATGGGAAGCCACTAGTGCTGCCCCCAGCGTGACTCAGGTCAGGCCCCCTGGACTAACCTGACATGCAATTAAATGTCTCCCCCCTTCTCAGAGAAGACAGCAAGAGTATATTATTAATCTTTGACTGTGATGTCATTTGTTACACATCATGCGTGACATCATGTTACCGGGAGAACCAGCAGAAAGAGAGGAGTAAAAACATTGGGTAACATTTCAGATTAGAAATGTGTAACAAATAAATGTATTTGGTGGAATTGGAATAAAGACGATGCAATATGACACTTTCAAACCCAGACAACTGTGATGTCAGCATTAACAAGTGATTGGTGACTGGGTTAGTAGATTGCTATAGGGTAAAGAGGAAATGGTGGAGAACACGTATTCAATTCATTCATTGTGTTGGTACAGATTGATATTACAGTTACAATACGTTGGTCTGAAAAATGTTTTTTACCTGTATTTACCCAAAGTGGATTGTTCTTCATTCAGTTTTTGGTTTAAAGTCTACGAAACAAATAAATATAGTGGATTATACTGTTCTCTGGTGGACAAAGTTGTTAAATGCACATTATTTTGTAAATTGGAAAGTACTAATGAACTTATAATTCACCACTTCAGTAGTATTCTTAAGTAATGTCCTATAATCACTTCATGGATCCCAATTTATAACTGGCATGCCAATTATATCAAGGAACCCTAACTACTATCATGTCCCTGAAATTCTAGTCCCTAATGTGTCCCCACCGCCTGTCATTCCTTTAAGAAGTCCTGAATGAATGTTCTGGTACAGGTAATGCTCTGTGAGATTTGGAGGGGGAGTGGGTGGTAGTTGGATGGGGGGTTCGTTCTAGGGGGTTATACAATGCTAGAATAAACCTGGTCACAGTCAAATCTATTTCATGTGGACTGTGCATGCAGGCATGCAATGTCTAAAAGAAGGGGGCGAATTATATTGGATAATGTGCCCCCTACTGTAAATGAGTAGGATATAATAAGGCTCATTGACAATCTGTAACCTTTAAAAATGGTATATATGGTCACGCAACTACTCTGTGACTTATAATATCCTTATAATTTACAGTAGAGGTACATTATCCACTAATAATTGGCATGCTTACTACAGCATATGCATATAGGGAAGTCCAACATGCAGTCCTCCAGATGTGTAGAAAATACAACTCCCAATATTCTCTGAAATCATATGCTATTAGGGATGCTGGAAGTTGTAGTTTTCAAACACCAGGTGAACCACAAGTTGGACATCTTTGTTCTAAAACAAAGAGCCATGAATATCCTATAAACTCTGTTTTATATATAGTATCTGGCTGTGTCAGCAGTGTCACATGACTGAAACATGCCTATTACATCCAGGGTATTTTTCCGTGATAGTACCTATGGTCAGGACCTAAACAACACATGTGTATTCGCCCCAAATCCTATACTGAAACAATGTTGCTGCATTTATGTCCAGATTTAGGACCATATTTATAAATGATCCATGTTGGCAATAGCGCTCTTTCAACAAACGTGATTGTAAAATTAAGATTTTGTGGGATTGTATGGCTGAGCGGTCATAAAGTATGGTAGCAGACGTACATTAATTATAACCCGTAGTATTAGAGGTTTCCGATACCATGGGTAAGAGTATATGCCCCTTAGAAAGTGTGTATGGAATCTTAATTAAAGGAATGTCCACCGCCAGATCTATATTACCTTCCTCGTAACCCTAAAATTGGTACTTCCCTCTGCCTTCAGTCATTGGCGTGATATCACTATCACGGCAGGGTCACTGCTGCAATCCAAAAGAAACTGGGCATCTGTGTGAGATTAACAGGATTATGGTCTTTAGGGGCCGTGGGGTAGAGATGGGTATAGGTTTGTGTTCTGGGCGTTGGCTGTTAAGTGATAAAAAATCCTCATATGGGGACTGTACAACACCAAAAGGGTTGGGGTTGTTTAGTTGTAACATGACGTGGTGGGTATAATAGTTAAGAATTTTTGTTGGCCATCAGAACAGACTGAAGAGCGACTGCCGACCAATCCCCCACAAAACATGTCATAACGATCGGTCGGCAGTTGGCTGTCATGTATAAGGATCAAGTTTAATGTCTTTTGGGGGCATTGGGCCATATCCCCTTACCGCAGTATCAGGAACTTACGATACTGTGGTTAATGGCAGCAGCTGTACAATTTATATGGTCATAAAATTCACATTCGTTAAAGACTCACCTTTGAATATGGCCTGTTAAGAGGTAAGGGGTGGAAGGAATCTACATGGTCACTGTGATAAGTGGCTGTATGGGAGTGTGAGCTATTTAGGGTTGATGAATTAATATACAAATTATAATGAGCAGAGGAATATTCGTATCTGAGTTTTTCTCAATGAATGAGTTTGTAAATGATCTTGAGTTTTTAATTGTGTCTGTGATTGGAATTGCATGTTGGTCATGCAAAAACTCAATATCTGTCAGCAAAACTCCCAAAAAGTGGTCCTTGGGAATCAGTCAAAAAATGTGTCTATGTTATGGGATCCGGTATTTTGTGTCTATTCTCTGTATGGGGAGATAAAAATGTCTATGTAGATTTATATCGCATGACAGAAGATTCGAAATAAAAATCTGCAATGTGTACACCCAGCTTTAGGCAAACGGCACATCATTGCAATAACTATATCTGGAATATATGTCAGGTAAACTTAGGCCAATGAACGTTTTTCCATTTAATGTGTAAGAAGAGTGGATCTGGTATACGTATTGTACCATTTCGAAGATCGCAAGGCCGACGAATTTCCCTTGTCCGCGGTTGTCTCCCTGCTTAAAGTTATGCTGCAGCTGGGCGAAATCTGCAGTCCTGAGTCTTCTCCTAACGCTTTACACAGGGAGAATGCTCGGGACTGTGAGTAGCATGATCATTAGAAAATGAATCTTGCAGGTTCTGTCTGTCATTTTCTAACTATTATGCAAGTGTGTACCCAGCTTAAGTCACTTTTTGCATACAGATTTATGAGCCAAATTTCTCAAGGGTGTTATAGTTAATTTGAGGTTGAATAAAGACATACGTCCATCCAGTCCAACCCATCTAGCAATATCCTCATTTCCTGCCTAACGTTGATCCAGAGGAAGGCAAAAACCCCCCACCAATTTATGAAGGGGGGAAAAAATTCCTTCCTGACTCCAAGTGCAATCGGAAATTTCCCTGGATCAACTCACTTTATGTATCAATACCGTAACTTACAACATTCCTTGTTGCAGAAACTCATCCAGATTTTTTTTTAAACTGACAACTGAACCTGCCATAACAATGTCCACTGGAAGACAGTTCCATTGCTTACCATTTCCGAGCTTGAAGCCTAAACCTTTTTCTTCAAGTCTTAAGGGATGTCCACGTGTTCTCTGACATGTTCTATTGTGAACAATGCCCCAGATAGTTTATTGTATGGCCCGTTAAATTTTTTACACAGTAATCATATCCCCATGCAAGCGCCTATTCTCCAGCGTAACATATGTAACTTTTCCAGTCTCTCTTCATATTCAAGCTCCCCCAATCCCTTATTAATTTAGTTGCCTTTCTCTAAACCTTTTCCATTTCAAAGATGTCCTTTTGTACACAGGATTCCAAAATTGCACTGCATATTCTAAATAAGGCCTTACCAAGGCTGTAAAGAGGGAGAATAACATTTCCCTCCTTGAATATTACCTCTCTTTATACAAGACAATACCATGCTGGCTCTGGCTGTTGCCGCCTGGCACTGCTTGCTACCTTTAGTTTTGTTCCCCAAAACTCCAGATCCCTTTCCAACAGGGATTCACTTGACACAGGGTATTTACAGTATAAGCAGCACAAACATTTTAAGTCCAAAATGCATCACCTTACATTTATCAATATTGAATCTCATCTGCCACTTAGCAGCCCAATGTGACAATCTATCTGATCCCCTGTACAAGATTGCAACATCCTCTGAAGCTTTAATGGTTGACAAAGTTTTGCATCGTCAGCAAACACAGAAACCTTGCTGACAATACCCACTCCAAATCATTATAAATAGATTAAATAGAAGCGGCCCCAACACAAACCCTGTGGCACCCCACTTAGCACTTTAGTCCATAATGATGAAGCCCCATTAACAACTACTCTCTGCATCCTATTCATTAACCAATTTCTATCCATGTACAATGTGACTCCCCAGACCAACAGACCTTAGCTTATCATTAGTCGCCTATGGGGGACTGTATCAAAAGCCTTTGCAAAATCCAAGTAAACTACATCTACTGCTATACCAGAGTCTAAATTTTACTTACTTCCTCATAAAAGCCAAGCAAGTTAGTTTGCAAGATCTATTCCTCCTAAACCATGCTGGTTACTAATTATAATGTCAGTCCTTGAAACATACTTAGAACATGGTCCCTTATTAAACTTTCCAGGATCTTCCCCACCACTGAAGTTAAACTTACAGGCTGTAATTACGGCTGTGAACGACTACCCTTTTGAATATTGAATAACATCAGCCTTTTTCAATCCAGAAGCACACACCGGACATGAGGGAATCAGCAAAAATAAGAGACAATGGCCTAGATAAAACTGAACTTAGCTCCCTAAGTTTCCGAGGATCTCCTCTAGACTGTAAGCTCTCGGGCAGGGCCCTCCACCCTATTGTACCACAGTAGTGCTGTAACTTAACCACACTGAATGCTGCTGGACAAGCACTTTAATTATTTGCGCTTGTACTACTGCACTACCCTTGTAGTAACATGTATGTTTTCCTATGTATATTAATGAAACTGTAAAGCGCTATGGAAGATGTTGGCGCTATATAAATCCACAATAATAATAATACAATGGCTATAGAATATCATTGCGGCAGTTTACTACCCCATGGCATTCTACAGATGAAATTATATGGGAATTAACGAATGGTGTCATAACTGTACGATGGTGGCTGCACATTTACAGGTGCGGTGTACATTAAGGAAACCCGCAGTTTAATTTCCTATATGTCTATCTGACAGATTTCAGTGCTAATAATGACTGGTGTTCTTACTGCTGAATAACAATAAATCCATTCAGTGTGCATTGCTATCTCACCCCTGGGGTGTAAAGATTCAACTACAAAAACCCAATACCAAGTGGTGGATAACAATGGCAATGGGGGGGGGGGTGTGACATGTACCTGGACAAATGATTGAATAGCAACTGTCCCTTTAATTTGCATAAGTGGGTAAAACAACAGTATCACCATGTGATTAAAACTGCACTGACATCCCTGCTGTGTGATGTGGTAAACATGTGGATTAATATTATGTCCTATTACATCACCAGACTTTAATCTTATTACAGTAACATAGGAATGGAGGTAGAATAAAGACATAAGGTACAATGTGCGATTGCGGGTGCCGACCTGCGACGCACAATGGTATAACGGGCATTTCAGGCAAAAATATTGCGTGTAAGGGAACTTTATCAGCTGAAACGACCATTCGGTCAGGGATTGTTGCCCGGATCTTCGAACGATCGGCCATTTTTACCCGTAGACGGCCGAACCTGTTGTGCGTCAGGGTCAGTCCTGTGATACATGTCTGTATAGACCTTTACCATTAAACAGATAATTCAATACACACAGGGCTAGGCCCCACTTGAGCGCACGTAAAAACGCTGTGCTCTTCTGTTTGCATTACCATCCGCTTGAGTCCACTTTTACATGCGTTTGGATCGCAACACTCAAAGTGGGGCCTACTTCCCACGATTTACATTATAAATAAAATGTCATGCAGATCGCAGCCTGGAAACGGATCGCAAAACGCACAAGTGTGGCCTAGTCCTAGGGCTGTGTACACACCATACACATACCATGCACACACAATTATTCGGCCCATCAAACAGTTAGTGTATTACATCAAAAAAGGCTAAATTTCATTCCAGACTTACAACCAATGGTGATTATATAACACGTGAATTGGTGTATTAGATGATCATGCAAGCGACATCCGATCTTAATGCGTTGAAATCAGACGAATGGCAATCAGAAGGGGCAGAAAACACAGGCGATCATGTGGCCCTCTATGGCTAATTTTGCCACAACCAACAGTTTTTCATCCCCACGACCAGTCGGCAAGGACAGGTTAGGACAAAGGATCCCTTGGTGTGTACCCAGCTTTAGGATCTAATCAATGTGGGGCAATGTTATAATATAAGGATTATTTTCAAATTCTATGACTATGTACACTGGGAATTGGATAATGCATGATTAATGAGAAAATTACCCAATAATTCTGCATTGATTGAGAAGAGAAACCTAAGGACACCAATGGACACTGGGCACCTGAACATCAGGACCCAAACTCAAGGGCCCCTAACTGAAAAAACCTCCCAGCATCCACTGGCCATATACACATGAATCTAGCTGCACAATGGTGCAATAATCAATAGCTCCCAAACGTACTACCAAGCTCCATTCATCTTATAAGGTGGCCCATACATTAGTACTTACCCCCGACTAATCCGCAGCATTCAATTAATATTTCCGGGAAATGCCTTTGCCGTTTTTGCTTCCCGACCGGACATCCGATCGTGAAAGCCATTCTCGTTCGCGAAATGAATGGAGCTTGGTAGTACGTTTGGGAGCTATTGATTATTTGCACCATTGTGCAGCTAGATTCATGTGTATATGGCCAGTGGATGCTGGGAGGTTTATTCAGTTAGGGGCCCTTGAGTTTGGGTCCTGATGTTCAGGTGCCCAGGTCCATTGGTGTCCTTAGGTTTCTCTTCTCAATCAATGCAGAATTATTGGGTAATTTTCTCATTAATCATGCAGTTATCCAATTCCCAGTGTACATAGTCATAGAATTTGAAAATAATCCTTATATTATAACATTGCCCCACATTGATTAGATCCTAAAGCTGGGTACACACCAAGGGATCCTTTGTCCTAACCTGTCCTTGCCGACTGGTCGTGGGGATGAAAAACTGTTGGTTGTGGCAAAATTAGCCATAGAGGGCCACATGATCGCCTGTGATTTTCTGCCCCTTCTGATTGCCATTCGTCTGATTTCAACGCATTAATGATCGGATGTCGCTTGCATGATCATATAATACACCAATGTCACGTGTTATATAATACACCATTGGTTGTAAGTCTGGAATGAAATTTAGCCTTTTTTGATGTAATACACTAACTGTTCGATTGGCCGAATAATTGTGTGTGCATGGTATGGTGTATGGTGTGTACACAGCCCTAGGACTAGGCCACACTTGTGCGTTTTGCGATCCGTTTCCAGGCTGCGATCTGCATGACATTTTATTTATAATGTAAATCGTGGGAAGTAGGCCCCACTTTGAGTGTTGCGATCCAAACGCATGTAAAAGTGGACTCAAGCGGATGGTAAATGCAAACAGAAGAGCACAGCGTTTTTACGTGCGCTCAAGTGGGGCCTAGCCCTGTGTGTATTGAATTATCTGTTTAATGGTAAAGGTCTATACAGACATGTGATCACAGGACTGACCCTGACGCACAACATGTTCGGCCGTCTACGGGTAAAAATGGCCGATCGTTCGAAGATCCGGGCAACAATCCCTGACCGAATGGTCGTTTCAGCTGATAAAGTTCCCTTACACGGCAATATTATTGCCTGAAATGCCCGTTAATACACATTGTGCGTCGCAGGTCGGCACCCGCAATCGCACATTGTACCTTATGTCTTTATTCTACCTCCATTACTATGTTACTGTAATAAGATTAAAGTCTGGTGATGTAATAGGACATAATATTAATCCACATGTTTACCACATCACACAGCAGGGATGTCAGTGCAGTTTTAATCACATGGTGATACTGTTTGTTTTACCCACTTAATGCAAATTAAAGGGACAGTTGCTATTCAATCATTTGTCCAGGTACATGTCACCCCCCCCCCCATTGCCATTGTTATCCACCACTTGGTATTGGGTTTTTGTAGTTGAATCTTTACACCCCAGGGGTGAGATAGCAATGCACTGAATGGATTTATTGTTATTCAGCAGTAAGAACACCAGTCAGTTAATTAGCACTGAAGATCTGTCAGATAGACATATAGGACATATAAACTGCGGGTATTCCTTAATGTACGACCGCACCTGTAAATGTGCAGCCACCATCGTACAGTTATGACGAACATTCGTTAATTCCCATATAATTTCATCTGTAGAATGCCATGGGGTAGTAAACTGCCGCAATGATATTCTATAGCCATTGTAAATCTGTTTTAATCAATTTACGATAGCTATTGGTCATTTAGAGCCGGTCTTTTAAATTAACGACCATTAAAGTTGCGGTATCACTAAAGCGACAGTGCACCTTTATAAACATGGCCCATAGTTTGGAATAATATAGTAAAAAGGAGTAAAGCAAACTAAACAGGTCCGATAAGAAATGACCGACTCTCTCCATTGGCTTACAATCTAAGCACTTAAAAAGAACAACATTTTTGGCACATACAACCTATGAGTATTTCTTTATGGTCTCCAAGCTTTAGGAGGAGGAGTCCAAACAACAGATAAGGAAGAATAGGAGACAACAAACCATAAAAGGTTATGTCCCCATCATAGGCCATTCCCCATTGATAAAGGCTACAGCCCACACTGTAAAGATAATGAGTTAGCTCTGCCAATGTGCCGACCATTTGTTCATCTGAATTGATTATCAGACACGTCTGAAAAACATTGGTGTATGTTAATAAACCAATTTTGACAATGTATCAATGTAGAAAACACATATCCATACATGCAGCTGCTAAATAGAGATGGCCAAACTTTCGAAAGTTCGGTCCGTTTTCGAACTTTTAAAAAAGTTTGAAAGTCCGAAAACGGACCCATTAAAGTCAATGGGGGGTAAATAGTTCTTAAAGTTCGAATGAACTTTCCGAAATATTGCAGTGTAAAATTACCTTACAGGCCCCTGGGAGCTGGGAGATGGTCTGGGGAACACGTCTGTGCACGGGGAACAGCATAAAAACCAGACATAGCGCACACGTTTAATAATTGGACATGCCCTTTAAAAAGCCTACCCTTACATTGTTACATTGGAGGTTTGATCAAGCATTTGGGGAATTTTTACTCTACCCAAAGTTAGGTCAAGTATTTTTATTTCAATTCAAGCAGGCAAAGCACAAAAAAGAAGGCAAGTGTAGGTTAGAACCCAGGTAAAGAAAACAACCTTGGTGTGGTGGCTAGGCTAAAACCCTTTAGATCCCCTTTAACAAAACAGAAATGAATCTGCCTGGGTGAGCTTTACACTATCGCAGAAAAATGGCTGGGGAGGGGAGAGTAATGTTCAGTATTGGTCTTTTTTTCCCTCTTCTGAAAAATTACCTCTTTAAATTTCATGTCCACTCCTATATCTAAAATTTTATACATTCAAAGGAACTACCCAAACCTAGAAATGCATTACTTAACCTTTTCCAAGACATACATTTTCCTTTATACCACAAACCCTTCAGCTAAAGTGGCCACCTCCTCTGCCACCTCCTCTGCTGGCTTTGCAAGCTGTTTAAGTCATTAGTCATGATGCCACCATAACTGCTGCAACCCAGAAGAGGTGTCCTGAAGAGGAGAGCCAGCAGTGGGATTGTGGTATATAAGTATGGTGGGGGAAAAAGCTAAATTAAATACTGTTTATTAGTGATGAATCCCAGTTTTAAAACTAACCTGGTTTCACTTGAAACTCCCGGTTATGAAATTTTCGGATCAGATGGATTTTCTTGAAATTTTCTAAATTTGAAAATTCTATTTGTATATCAAAAATGTGAAAATTCTAAAAATTACGATTTCATTTGGGTTTAAATCAGATTTTTGGAACTTAAATTCTCAGTAAACCCTTTCGGAACTGAACTCGCATTCATCTCTATTTTATATACCCCTTGGTTATGTTGGGCCTAAGGATAAGATTTGCAGGTGGGAATACCTTTATAAACCAAATTATATTGCCCTGCATGTACCTTATAAACCAGATCACATACAGTAGTATTTGTGTTAGTTTTGAATTGAAGAAAGATCTTTGCGTTAATGACTGATTTGTGCAACCAATTACAGATCACTGTCCCATTAAACTACCCTCTGTAGCTAATTAACAGATGTACTCATTCAGAGCACGGCAGCATGTTTTCTGTATATGCACATCTAATATGTTCGATGAGATAACCAACCATGATTTTTTTTGGAATTTTTGGCTCTTCTACCTAGGGTTATTTAGAATTTGTTACTATGTCTGAGATAAATTTTTAACATTTTTTTAAAGGAATAGTTTGCTTGAAAAGTGAACTATTCCTTTAATGTATTGATTGAATACCAGGAGGTTAAGGAGCTATAAAAGTTTAAAAAGTTATTCTCTCATTGCCAAGTGGTGAGATGAAGTCCAGGATCTTAATAAATATTGAGTTGCAGCAAACCAGACAAAAACAGTCACTCAGGTTGCGTTGGGTACTCATATACATAGAATAAAAACTAGAACCAATTGTTAGGATCAAGGTTAAGTATGTAATTCCAATCAATCAGATACTGTATCTGGTATATATTAAAAGTTAAACTTACACTTTGCATTGTGCTATTATTACCATCAATGCTAGCACACACATTCAGTGTTTTATGCAGCTTTGCAGAAAGAATGGGCTGGTTCACAAAAATAGGTGACTAAAAAGGCTTATTTCATTCTCACTTTTAAAACTTTGATTTAGTTTTAAAATTGAGTATAAAAGCACATAAATAATATTTTAATAAGGCTTACCTTTAATAAGGCTTCCTTAGGATCATAACTTGACACCATGTGGATAATGGCTCTATATACCTTTAATTCATGGCAAAAATTGCAAGACCAGAAGTGGCTATGCGTTCCACCCGTGCAACACATAACCGACCAGGGCTTCATATAATTATAATTTTGATATATATATATATATAGGTTCCATGTACTTCCTCCAGCATCCTGGAGGGTCTGTGGTTATCCCACCATAAATAGGAAAGCTAAGGGACTTGTAAATGTGGCCATTCCTCACATATCCAAAAACCCGGAAGTCCATCACAGGAAGTACCTTGCGCCTCTCTTGTGGAACGCACCCGGCGCGATGTCACAGACAAATCTATTCAAAAGACTAAGGAGAAATTGACATATGCCGTTTTTTAAAATGCCGATTTCAAATGGAGATATAAGGGGCTCCTTGCTAAGGATATAGGAAGCTTCTTACTGGTTTCTTATAATATCCAAAGAATATCCACCACTTATTACGCTTCTCATATACAGCCTTATGTCACCAAAACCACCAGCTATACAAGAGATTCAACACAAATTATAACTAAACTGAAAGATATTATCTGAAAAGAAGATAACTATTGGTGCACTATTGACGTGTCCTCATTATACACAAATATTCGTCATGAGCAAGAAATAGTGACCATTGACTATGTATTGTCAAAAGATGAATCTTTATTAGAGGCACAACGTGACTTTTTAATAAGGGGCATTGGTTTCATTTTAACCCACAATTTATTCTTATTTCAAAAAAAAAAATAATTTTACCTTCAGGTACAGGGGGCAGCTATGGGGACCAAATTTGCCTCAAGTTATGCTAATTTTTTTATCCCGATGGAAGGAAGAAGTAATTTTTAATAGTGTTTTTAATAAGTTATTTTTCTGGCAAAGATACATTGACGACATTTTAATTATTTGGGAAGGAAAAAAAGAAGAGTTGGATGGTTTTATTAAATGGATAAATATTAATGACCATAATATGTCATTCACCCATACCATTTCAAATACAGAAATTGTTTTCCTAGACCTAAAGATTTATATAGACCATGGAAAAGTTAAAACATGTACACATTACAAGGAAGTTGACAGCAACTCATATATACTGAAAGGGAGTTGTCATAAGAAAAGCTGGTTAACCAATATTCCTCCAAATCAATTCAAAAGACTAAGGAGAAATTGTAGTGACTTACTAACATATAAACAGCAAGCCGTTACACTGACCAAAAAATTCCTGGATAAAGGCTATGAAGCCAAATAATTAAAAGAAGTAGAAGAAAAAGTGGAAAAACTAAATAGAAACAACCTTTCCTTCGGTTGTTTCTTTTACAAAAACCAAAGGCAATACAGAATCCCTATGAATTTGCTTTCAAAACTATTTATGATGGCAACGATGAGGAAATAAAGAAAATAATTAGCAAACACTGGCACATACTACAACAGGGCCCTATACTATATTCCCTTATTCTGGAGAAACCACAATTCCTATTATCTTCGTCTGTGGCTCCTGGTCAATTAATTGAAGAACGGAAGGTAAGGCAGAGCTCCTTAACCTCCCGGTCTTCAATTAATACATTAAAGGAATAGTTCACTTTTCAACTGAACTATTCCTTTAAACTGCTTTCTGAGGAAGTCATCATAGAAAATGCTTAGAGGGCATGTTGACAGACGTTGGGCTAATCTGTAATGCAGGTGATCTCCCCTTTTCCTCTGCCTCTCAAAACTTTGTCTCTCCTTCAGAGGTGTAACTGCAGGGGCCAGTTGTTTTTTTTGTTACAAACTTTTTTGTTACAAACTTTTACATGCTCAGAGGAAGCAGCTAGCTGCTAGGGGAAGGGCAATGGCTGTGATATCCTCTGTTACATCCATGACTGATAGCTGCTAACTGAAAGCAGAAAATGGGGTGAACTTTCCCTTTAAATGATAAACAAATGTAAAGGAAAATTTAAGAAAAGAGTTTAAAAAATAAACACCCAACTTTGCTAACAGGATTAGAGATGGCTGAACTATATAAAGTTCGGTCCGTTTTCGAACTTTGAGCAAGCTACATTCGATGATACATTCGAAGATTATCGAACGAAGGAACGATCCTTCCTGTATTAGCAAACGGTACATGCGAGGATTCTCGAACGAACAATCCTTCCTGTATTAGCGAATGGTACATTCAAGGATTATCGAATGAATGAACGTTCCTTCCTGGGTTAGCGAATGGTACATTTGAGGTTAGTTCGGCTCAAACTATATGGTTATTATATGGTTATTATATGACTGGGTTATTATATGACTAGGTTATTATATGGTTGTTATATGACTAGGTTATTATATGGTTATATGACTAGGTTATTATATGTTATTATATGGTTATTATATGACTAGGTTATTATATGGTTACTATATGACTGTTGTTATTATTATATGGTTATTATATGACTAGGTTATATGGTTATTATTTGGTTATTATTATATGGTTATTATATGGTTATTATATGTTTATATGACTAGGTTATTATATGGTTATTATATGTCTAGGTTATTATATGGTTATTATATTACTAGGTTCTTATATGTTTTTTATATTACTAGGTTAATTTATGGTTATTATATTACTAGGTTATTATATGACTAGGTTATTATTTGGTTATTATATGGTTATTATATGACTAGGTTATTATATGGTTATTATGCCATTGTTTCTTATTTTTGCTGATTCCCTCATGTCCGGTGATGTGCTTCTGGATTGGAAAAAGGCTGATGTTATTCCAATATTCAAAAAGGGTAGTCGTTCACAGCCGGGTAATTACAGGCCTGTAAGTTTAACTTCAGTGGTGGGGAAGATCCTGGAAAGTTTAATAAGGGAACATGTTCTAGAGTATGTTTCAAGGACTGACATTATAAGTAGTAACCAGCATGGATTTAGGAGGAATAGATCTTGTCAAACTAACTTGCTTGGCTTTTATGAGGAAATAAGTAGAAATTTAGACTCTGGTATAGCAGTAGATGTAGTTTACTTGGATTTTGCAAAGGCTTTTGATACAGTCCCCCATAGGCGACTAATGAATAAGCTAAGGTCTGTTGGTCTGGGGAGTCACATTTGTACATGGATAGAAATTGGTTAATGAATAGGATGCAGAGAGTAGTTGTTAATGGGGCTTCATCATTATGGACTAAAGTGCTAAGTGGGGTGCCACAGGGTTCTGTGTTGGGGCCGCTTCTATTTAATCTATTTATTAATGATTTGGAAGTGGGTATTGTCAGCAAGGTTTCTGTGTTTGCTGACGATGCAAAACTTTGTCAACCATTAAAAGCTTCAGAGGATGTGCAATCGTTACAGGGGGATCTAGATAGATTGTCACATTGGGCTGCTAAGTGGCAGATGAGATTCAATATTGATAAATGTAAGGTGATGCATTTTGGACTTAAAAATGTTTGTGCTGCTTATACTGTAAATGACCCTGTGTCAAGTGAATCCCTGTTGGAAAGGGATCTTGGAGTTTTGGGGGATAACAAACTTAAAGGTAGCAAGCAGTGCCAGGCGGCAACAGCCAGAGCCAGCATGGTATTGTCTTGTATAAAGAGAGGTATGAATTCAAGGGAGGGAAATGTTATTCTCCCTCTTTACAAGCCTTGGTAAGGCCTTATTTAGAATATGCAGTGCAATTTTGGAATCCTGTGTACAAAAAGGACATCTTTGAAATGGAAAAGGTTTAGAGAAAGGCAACTAAATTAATAAAGGGATTGGGGGAGCTTGAATATGAAGAGAGACTGGAAAAGTTACAATTATGTACGCTGGAGAATAGGCGCTTGCATGGGGATATGATTACTGTGTAAAAATACATTAACGGGCCATACAATAAACTATCTGGGGCATTGTTCACAATAGAACATGTCAGAGAACACGTGGACATCCCTTAAGACTTGAAGAAAAAGGTTTAGGCTTCAAGCTCGGAAATGGTAAAGCTATGGAACTGTCTTCCAGTGGACATTGTTATGGCAGGTTCATTGGTCAGTTTAAAAAAAAATCTGGATGAGTTTCTGCAAACAAGAAATGTTGTAAGTTACAGGTATTGATACATAAAGTAGAGTTGATCCAGGGAAATTTCCGATTGCCACTTGGAGTCAGGAAGGAATTTTTTCCCCCTTCATAAATGTGGTGGTTTTTTTTTGCCTTCCTCTGGATCAACAGTTAGGCAGGAAATGAGGATATTGCTAGATGGGTTGGACAGGATGGACGTATGTCTTTATTCAACCTCAAATACTATACTATACACCCCTTGAGAAATATGACTCATAGAATCTGTATGCAAAAAGTGACTTAAGCTGGGTACACACTTGCATGATAGTTAGAAAATGACAGACAGAATCTGCAAGATTCATTTTCTAATGATCATGCTACTCACAGTCCCGAGCATTCTCCCTGTGTAAAGCGTTAGGAGAAGACTCAGGACTGCAGATTTCGCCCAGCTGCAGCATATACTTTATGAACAGGGAGACAACCGCGGACAAAGGGAAATTCGTCGGCCTTGCGATCTTCGGAAATGTGTACCCACCTTTAAATGGAAAAACGTTCATTGGCCTAAGTTTACCTGACATATATTCCAGATATAGTTGATTGCAATGATGTGCCGTTTGCCTAAAGCTGGGTGTACACATTGCAGATTTTTATTTCGAATCTTCTGTCATGCGATATAAATCTACATAGACATTTTTATCTCCCCATACAGAGAATAGACACAAAATACCGGATCCCTATAACATAGACACAATTTTTGACTGATTCCCAAGGACCACTTTTTGGGGAGTTTTGCTGACAGATATTGATGTTTTGCATGACCAACCATGCAATTCCCAATCACAGACACAATTATAAAACTCAAGATCATTTACAAACTCATTCATTGAGAAAAACTCAGATACGAATATTCCTCTGCTCATTATAATTTGTATATTAATTCATCAACTCACCCTAAATAGCTCACACTCCCATACAGCCACTTATCACAGTGACCATGTAGATTCCTTCCACACCTTACCTCTTAACAGGCCATATTTCTAAAGGTGAGTCTTTAACGAATGTGAATTTTATGACCATATAAATGTACAGCTGCTGCCATTAACCACAGTATCGTAAGTTCCTGATACTGCGGGTAAGGGGATATGGCCCAATGCCCCCAGAAGACATTAAACTTGATCCTTAATACATGACAGCCAACTGCCGACCGATCGTTATGACATGTTTGTGGGGGATTGGTCGGCAGTCGCTCTTCAGTCTGTTCTGATGGCCAAACAAAATTTCTTAACTATTATACCCACCACGTCATGTTACAACTAAACAACCCCAACCCTTTTGGTGTTGTACAGTCCCCAATATGAGGATTTTTATCACTTAAACAGCCAACGCCCAGAACACAAACCTATACCCATCTCTACCCACGGCCCCTAAAGACCATAATCCTGTTAATCTCACACAGATGCCCAGTTTCTTTTGGATTGCAGCAGTGACCCTGCCGTGATAGTGATATCACAGCCAATGACTGGCATAGGGCCAGAGGGAAGTAACAATTTTAGGGTTACGAGGAAGGTAAGTATAGATCTGGCGGTGGACATTCCTTTAATTAAGATTCCATACACACTTTCTAAGGGGCATATACTCTTACCCATGGTATCGGAAACCTCTAATACTACGGGTTATCATTAATGTACGTCTGCTACCATACTTTATGACCGCTCAGCCATACAATACCACAAAATCTTAATTTTACAATCACGTTTGTTGAAAGAGCGCTATTGCCAAACATTGATCATTTATAAATATGGTCCTAAATCTGGACATAAATGCAGCAACATTGTTTCAGTAATAGGATTTGGGGCGAATACACATGTGTTGTTTAGGTCCTGACCATAGGTACTATCACAGGAAGAAGTACCCTGGATGTAATAGGCATGTTTCAGTCATGTGACACTGCTGACACAGCCAGATACTATATAATAAAACAGAGTTTATAGGATATTCATGGCTCTTTGTTTTAGAACAAAGATGTCCAACTTGTGGTTCACCTGGTGTTTGAAAACTACAACTTCCAGCATTCCCTAATAGCAGTAGATTCCAGAGAATATTGGGAGTTGTATTTTCTACACATCTGGAGGACTGCATGTTGGACTTCCCTATATGCATATGCTGTAGTAAGCATGCCAATTATATAGTGGATAATGTACCTCTACTGTAAATTATAAGGATATTATAAGTCACAGAGTAGTTGCGTGACCATATATACCATTTTTAAAGGTTACAGATTGTCAATGAGCCTTATTATATCCTACTCATTTACAGTAGGGGGCACATTATCCAATATAATTCGCCCCCTTCTTTTAGACACATTGCATGCCTGCAAATGCACAGTCCACATGAAATAGATTTGACTGTGACCAGGGTTTATTCTAGCATTGTATACCCCCTAGAACGAACCCCCCATCCAACTACCAACCCACTCCCCCTCCAAATCTCACAGAGCATTACCTGTACCAGAACATTCATTCAGGACTTCTTAAAAGGAATGACAGGCGGTGGGACACATTAGGGGACTAGAATTTCAGGGACATGATAGTAGTTAAGGGTTCCTTGATATAATTGGCATGCCAGTTATAAATTGGGATCCAATGAAGTGATTATAAGGACATTACTTAAGATAATACTACTGAAGTGGTGAATTATAAGTTCATTAGTACTTTCCAATTTACAAAATAATGTGCATTTAACAACTTTGTCCACCAGAGAACAGTATAATCCACTATATTTATTTGTTTCGTAGACTGTAAACCAAAAACTGAATGAAGAACAATCCACTTTTGGGTAAAATACAGGTAAGAAAACATTTTCAGACCAACGTATTGTAACTGTAATATCAATCTGTACCAACACAATGAATGAATTGAATACGTGTTCTCCACCATTTCCTCTTTACCCTATAGCAATCTACTAACCCAGTCACCAATCACTTGTTAATGCTGACATCACAGTTGTCTGGGTTTGAAAGTGTCATATTGCATCGTCTTTATTCCAATTCCACACAAATACATTTATTTGTTACACATTTCTAATCTGAAATGTTACCAAATGTTTTTACTCCTCTTTCTGCTGGTTCTCCCGGTAACATGATGTCACGCATGAGTGTAACAAATGACATCACAGTCAAAGATTAAATATTATTACTCTTGCTGTCTTCTCTGAGAAGGGGGGAAGACATTTAATTGCATGTCAGGTTAGTCCAGGGGGGCCTGACCTGAGTCACGCTGGGGGCAGCACTAGTGGCTTCCCATGTAGTAACCAGGCTGTGGGTGGGCCAATTACATCCCATGGGTTGGGCATCACTGGGTCAGTTTTGGGGTTCGTGGGTCATTTACCCATGTCGTAATGTTTAATTTTAGGGGTGAACAAGACTTAACATTTTCCCTCGGTTTTTTGAGTTGAAATCATCTTTTCAGACCACCTGATTGATCATTTCACAACTGATATTATTGTCATAATTATATCAAATGCAAACCATTATTCCAAACAGCATTGGAGAAGCGACGTTTGCGTGGGGACATGATAACCTTATACAAATATATTAATGGCCCATACAATAAACTCTCTGGTGGGTTCACTAATAGGTCATATCAGAGGACACGAGGACATCCTTTAAGGTTGGAAGGAAAGAAGTTTCATCTTCAGGTTAGGAAAGGATTCTTTACAGTGAGAACGGTGAAACTGTGGAACTGTCTTCCAGCAGATGTGGTAATGGCAAGTTCATTAAATAGCCTTAACAGTGGCCTGGATAAGTTTCTAATGCGATATTTATAATCGTTTTAAAACATCTTTAAAATTTCTATTTTTATAGCCGCAATCATACATCTAACCTGTGGTATCGGAACTTCCTGATCCTGCGGGTTTGCCTTACTGTTGTGTAGGGTCCACTGTGTAGTGTTAAAAAACCTTTACCTTTCTCCTGCAGGGTCTGATGGGTCTCTGTGGTCTCTGTGTGTCATCCATACAGTGTAGCTCTCCCTCCCCCCTCTAGCTCCTTTAGCACTGCATCTGGATTTCAAAAAATATAATGTAGGGGATCCCACCCCCAACCCTAAATGCTAGCTTGTAAACTTTAGAATTAGCACCGAAATGTACTTACCCGACCTCATTCCATTTGCTCCCTCTGCTGACCGCCACCCGCATCAGTGATGGGCTGGCTCTCAGCCAATCACAGATGTGGCTGCAGGTCCAGTCCCTTCTGCTCATTCGTTTCCAGAAGAAGGAGAAGAGGCCATGGCCGAGGGAACGAAGGTGGGTAAGTATATTTCTGGTCAGATTTGAAAGTTTTCAAGCTGGCGTTTAGGGTTGTGGGGGGTGGTTGGTGGGGTTTGTGGGATACCCCTTTAAATTTAAAAATAACTGGTATTAATACATATAGGGGGAGATTCAATATGGGCCTTTTCCGTCTAAAACCCACGTTAACCCGAAGAAATTTCGGGTTAACGTGGGTTTTAGATGGATTTTAGAGCACAGCGCCATTTCTGAATGTTTTTGGAAATAGCTCCGTGCTATAGATGCAAGACCCCTACCGTTAAGTTTTGCGCTACATAGTAGTGCGACACTTAACGGTACTGTGTGGGAGGCGTTAAACCCACGCTCTTACCTTAGCCCGATCCTGCGATGCAATAACTGACGTAATCTCGTTTACGTCAGAATTTAATCTCCCCCATAGTTCTGGTTCTGGTTTCCATTGTCTTTAGGAGACAGGAAGGAATTATTTTTTCATGGGTTTTTTTGCCGTCATCTGGATCATCTGCTTTTTTGACCTGGCAGACATACGAAAATATCGGTCGTTTTGGCCCAAAAATTGCCTTGTGTGTACCCAGCAGTCACTGGAACTGCTATGGTTATAATTTTCAGTGTGGTTATAAGTGTCTGTGTTGCCAACCCTTTACCTCTACATGATTTATAAATAAATATAGATTAAAGATGAGCATGGTGGTCTGCATATAGGGCAAGGTGGGGCTTAATAATGCTGTTTAAATGCTGTGGCTTAATAATTCTGATGTTTTGATGTATGAACTCTGGGGACCACTCATGTATTATAAGTGATAATGCATCCTCTACTGTCAATTATATGGATTTTAGAAGTCACAGAGGACTTGTGTCCATATAAAGGTACAAGGACTCAGTTGTGTAGCATCCCATGATCCAAAATTTTATTTATTTGTGCCTATTTATACTTGATCCTTGTTTTCATGCATTTCACTTTTATCCACTATATTTGTAAATAATAGTTTTTCTTTTTCTTTGCATAGAAATAATACAACCTATGTATAAGGAGAATCCTCTTTTTAGCATTATTATTAAATCCACAGTTCTACTAGAATAAAAATGACACTAGATTACTTCTACAAGGAAGGTGTTTTGCTATATAAATACAGTAAAGAACAGTTTACTGTCAGTTTGTAAAATTTGTGTTAGGCTGACTGGCTTTCAGTTATTTCATTCATATTTACAATGAAAAGAAGGAGTGAAAAAAGGAGTAACTGTAGGGGCCTGTTCCCCCCCCCACAAGATTGTGTGTATGAAGGAAACATGCACGGTGAACCGGTCTTTTAAACAGCTGATCGCTGAGGGTTTTGTGGCCCCTCTTACCTTCTGCCCCCCCCCTCCCGCAGTGGCAGTAGTTACTAGAGATGTCCGAACTTCGCAAAATCCAGTCCGCTCGAGGATCCGTGAATTTTCGAAAAAATTCATTCGAAAATTCGAAAATCCGTGAGCGGACCCGTTAAAATTAAAAATACCCTTGATATAACGAGATTTTTTGTATTTCACGTATTTTCGGGAATTTTCTAAATTACGAGTTTTCATGTATTTTCGAAAATATGTATGTATGGAATTAAGAGAAATCCTTGTATTTACGAAAATTTTCAAAAATACGTGAAAACTCGTAATTTCGAACATTTTCGAAGATACGAAAAATCCGCGAATCGGAAGTTCGGAAGGCGGAAAATCCGGAAAAATCCGCCGTTCGCGAACGGGATAAATCGGCGGCGGATCCGGGTTCGGATCCACGAACCGGCCATCCCTAGTAGTTACACCACTGGCCGCAGGGGAAACAGCAGTTAATCATTGGTTGTGATGTCAGCAATTATATAGCACCATGTGGGTAAGCAACGCTGTACATTATAATATAATAATATACCATTCACAGCCTTGATTGACTGCATGGAGGAAGGGGCTAGCTTACTCTGCCAGAATGGAGGGAATAATTATTCTTAAAGGGCATGTCCACCCCCAAAACTATAACCCCCCCACTACTGGCCCCATTGGGTAGTGTAGTTTAATCCTTACCTCACATCCCAGCTCCATAAGGTTTCTCTGTAGTCCCCCCCCCCCAAATCCCAAAAACTGCCCACCAGGAGGATAGCAGAGTCCATATAGGACTCTGCCCCTACCTGGCCTCCGGGAGAAGTTTGGCATGCGTTGTAGCTTCTCCCCCCCCCCCTCTCCTCCCCCTAGGTGTAAAACCCTTTTCACCAAAGATTCCCCCTGTCCCCCAGCCCACCCGCTATGTTAGTATTATTAGAAAATGCCCAAACATTACTTACCTTCCCTCTTGCCTCCGCCGCACTGAGCTTCCGACAGCTGTGTCCGTGATTGGCTGCCGCTCAGCGCGGCGGAGGCAAGAGGGAAGGTAAGTAAAGTTTGGGGCATTTTCTAATAATACTAACATAGTGGTTGGGGCTGGGGGACAGGGGGAATCTTTGGTGAGGAATTTTGTTTTAAGGGTGGACATACCCTTTAAATATCTGGTTAGCAATACAGGTAATAAAGTGCTGAATGTGTTAGTGTGGGTTGGAGGCAGGTAACTGAAAAACTTCCAGTTTGTTTGTTTTAAGGTTGGACATGCCCTTTAACTCCTTTTAATGACTGAATTAGGATAAGGATGAGATAAAATTGCTGTCAGCTCTTCCTCACCAGGCTTTCTTTTTTATAACCCCCCCCCCCCCCGATGTCCCCTTTGGCACATCAAATGTCTCTTAAACCACCTGTTCTGATTTATATCTGAGGGACCCTAGAAACATAGTGACATGGTATTGGAGATTGAAAACCACAATCTGAAGGGTTTGCTGGATCAACAAGAACTTTGTGTTAGTACCAGTAACTAGAGATGGACTTGAACTCAAACTCAAGTTCAAGCCTAACTTTAATAGTTCGAATGAACCTGAACTATTTGAACTATTCCGGATTTCGAACTAACTCAACTTTCGGATCGATAAGCCTCGAAATCAGCTCCGTAGCCCTCAAATGCGGCGAATTTAGGAAGTTCGGTCATCTCTACCAATAACTTTCAACATTAATTAATATTTACTAATCAAATGTAATTTAAGAAACTTATCTAGATCTCTCTTGATACCATCCAATAAACCTGCCATTACTACATCTACTGGGGCACAGTGCCACAGTGTTTCTTATCTTACTAAAATAACCTTCTCCACTGGAAGGTTTTTTCTTAAGACCTGTGAGATCTATTGGTACCTAAAGAGTTAATTGTCCCAATTATTTATTAGTGTAAAGTAAGTGTGTTTCACTATTCAAGCCAATGTCAGGATAATTATACATCTCCCAACTAGTAAGGCTGGCCTGTAGGCACCTCACACAACTCTTTCTGTTTCCTCTAATGGATCTTGCCCCTGCCAGTCCAAGGCATATACACTCCAAGACATGGTTTGGTGGGCAAGGACAATGGGACAAGACCTACAAATGGTCTGCCTGACACAAACTGTAATGGTCAGGGGCTTGCAATTCAAACCCCCCATGGTTAGAACATGCCCTAGAACATGCACTATCATTATGGAGGTGCAGCAGTGGAAATGAATCTAAACTGTTAAGAGGAGAATCTGAGTTACACTGGGTTTGTTTTTCTGGATATATTAGAATTAAGTAAATGCAAATACATTGGAATCTTTTTCTTTCTTTCTTTTTTTTCTTTTTACAAGGGAGTGAACAAAGGAATAGAGGCCAGACTTAAGGAAAACTGGTTCCAGGCAATAAGGTTGTGGGAGATAGTGTGCAAGTGTGTAAACTAATGATAGGACAATGTTTTGGGTTTTCCTCTTCCTTACCCAAGGCACTTAGGGGGGCAGAGCAGAGTGGACCAGAACCGACAAAAACATAACTTTAAGGAAATGGGGGTGGGCCTGGGTGGTCCTTTAAAGGAGAACTAAACCCACATTTTTATACTCCAGAATCTGAAAACAACCTCCCTAAAAACACCAATAAGCTATAAAATGCCACGTCAGTAAATTGTATTAAAGTAAATCAAAGCCTGTTAATAACTGTATGAAGCATCTGTGTGTGTGTGCAATGTCAGACCACACCTCCTGACCTCAGTCACATGCTTCCTTGCTTTATCTGTCCTGTAAAAGGATTGGCTAGAGATTATTAATGGGTGTGACTAACTGTAACAAGTTTCTGCCATAGCTAAGGACTGAGTATGTGCAGAACATAATGGTCATTGACCAAACTGTCTGATACTAGAATGCTGTGAAGTAAAGCACAAACCGTATGTTATTTAGGTAAATTTCCTTGCACCCATATCATAATGAGAGGTAAGACACAGATTTCTGGTTTTATATCAAGGTGTTCTGCCTTCTGGTTCAGTGTTGTTCTGTGGCTTTAGTTGTCCTTTAAGGTAGCCATACACTGGTCCCTTTTTCAAAATTTCTCGAGTTGATCAGTTCAATCCAGTCTGCTGAGAAAGTCAACTTCTGTATGGCTCTCTGTTTGATGGTGAAATGAGGGAATCTATCAGACAGAAGGGAATCAGACACGCTTGAAATCTTTCTGACAAACCCAAGCAGAGTTGCAGATCTTAAGCTGATATCTACATGGTTCCAGCAGATCCCTGTTATAGGAAAGGCTTACTGGCTCAGTTGAAATGTACTGCTAAAAGATTTGTTTGAAAAAACAAGACATTGTACAAAATACATTAAAAAAAAAGACAAGATGTTTTTCAAAGATTTTATTATGTAATATCAGACAATTATGTAAATTAAAGATTTTACTGATCCATAGGAAGAAAAAAAACAACAAAACTGTAGCCAATTTAGTCTTGATGGTAAAAAAAATCCTTCCTGACCCCAATAACTGGCACTTGGATAAATCCATGAATCTTTCAAAAAGGGAAACTAAGGGGAAGGAGAAGAGAAAAAAGATTCAAAGGGAATAGAGGGGAGACGGAAAGAGAGGGATGGAGAGAGGGTTGAAGATGAAGTGAGTCATATTTATCTTTTTCCTCGATCGCCAGCTATAGGTGAAGAAGAAAAGGAAGGAAAAAGAAAAAACATTGTTAGTGTACATATTTAACTTATTTCGACATCCTCCTCTTTTTCCATAGGTAAAAAAATAAATAAAAAATAATTCAATAATTGTTTTACTCACAACCACTATTTCTCCTCCATCTTCTCCTCCATCTTCTCCTCCATCTTCTCCCTCCATCTTCTCCTCCATCTTCTTCTCTATCTTCTACTATAGATAAAGAAAAATAAAATGATCCATTCTTGTATTATAGACGAAGAAAAATAAACTAATTCAACAATGGTTTTACTTACAACCACTATTTCTTCCTACTTCTTTTTACCTGAAAATCTAGTAACACTGACTGACTTGAGTATAAGCCGAGGGTAGAAATGATCACCTGGCCGCTCTTTCCAGCTACCGGCCTGTGTCCCTTCTCCCATTTGCTTCCAAACTACTGCAAAGACATGTCTATGCAGATCTGGTCAGTCACCTGTCTGCTAACTCTCTCTTTGACCACCTCCAGTCAGGCTTCCGCCCTAACCACTCCACGGAAACTACCCTCACTAAAGTGACCAATATCTGTTGTATTCAATTAGATCAACTGGACTTGAAATGTAGTTCTTGAAGACGTTTCGCTAGTCATCCGACTGGCTTTCTCAATTCAGAATGACTTGTACAAGAATCTGTGGCAATTATGTACCCTGGAAAATCCCAATTAGCATATCACAGCCAGGTGTTAAGGGCGTGATTAGATAGTGGCTACGAGGTGTTATAGGAACGCCCAGAGTAAGGTGTCAAAACAGCATTAAAGTGACCAATGATCTACTTAGTGCTAAATCTAATGGTCACTACTCTTTGCTCATTCTTCTTGACCACCCTCTACTTCTTCAGATCCTGGCCTCCTTGGGTATCCAGGACACTGCACTTTCTTGGCTTTAATAATAATCACCACTACTGCAAACCTGTAATTAGTTAAAGTGATTGGAAAATGAACACGAATAAAGAGGCAGCCCATGTTTTAAAGTATTTAAACTTACATTTAAATTTTTGGCACTCCAAATGGAAACTACAACTTCCAGCATGCTTTGATTGCTGAGAGTTGTCATTTCTAAACATCTGGAGTGTCAAGGATCAAGCAACAGTTACAAGCAATATTTACTGTATCAGTCAAAAAAAATCAAAAAAGAAAATGTTCCTGCCCACCTCTGTAAGGAGAGTAAGAGCTCCTTGCATGCTCCACCATGGTATGTCCATTGGTTGAGAGAAGGTGCGCTGTATGCTTACGTACCCACTCCCATGTGCCTGAGACTACCTGCTCCGGTCTCCTTCACTGCTCCGCTCTCCTACAGGAGCTCCTGACTGCTCCTACATTTGCGGCTGCATTTAAAGCAAAGTAATGACAGCGAATACTGTAAGTGAGAACCGGTAATGACTGTAGCTCCTTGTCTCGAATATAAGCCGATGTTAGCTTTTATGGTCTATTAAAAAAAATTAAACCTCAGCCTATAAAAAAAATTGTAAAAAATAAAACCTCAGCTTATATTCGAGTGTATACGGTAAATGAAAAAAATAAATACAATTATTTAACAATTTGTTTCTCCTTCTTCTTCGTCTTCTTTGTCTTCTTTTCATCTTCTACTATAGATGAAGAAATATAAGATTAATTAACAATGGTTTTCTAATGGAGAGGGAAAGCGTGGGAAACATTGAATAGAATTATCTAAATCTACAATGTTTCTCCCTATTCCCTTCCTCTGTGTAGCTCCCTCTCCATTAGCGAGTGTGAATGGAATAATTATTGAATCATTTTCATCATCTGTAGTAGAACACAGAGCAGGTAAATGCTGAAAAAGAAAGATAAGACATTAAATAAGTTAAGTATCTAAAGCTACACGTTTGTTTCCTTCTGTACAGCTCCCTCTCCATTTAAAGTGAATGAAATAATTATTGAATCATTTTCTTTTTCTTCATCTATAGTAGAAGATGGAGAAGAAGAAAAGGAAGACTCATAAAAAGATAAAGAAGACATCTATTATTATCTAAATCCAAACTGTCTTCTTTATCTACTTCTCTATCTACTACTGATGGAGAGGGAGCTGCACAGAGAAAGGGAAAAGGGGGAGACATTGCACAATCGGAAGATGCACAGGACAGGGAAATTATGGTTTGGTGGCCCTTTAACTGGTTATAATGCAACATTTTCTTCTCCCCCTTCACTTTGTCTCTCAAAAGTAGTGATGGACCCGAACACGAGTTTGGACGAACTCGAATTAGCTGAACTCTATCCAAACTAGTTCGTGTTTTCGATAATTATTAAAAAAATTGATGATTCTCGAATCAGTAAACCTTAAATGTATCTTTCGATTTCGGTAACCCTCGAATGTATCCTTCGATTTCAGTAACCCTGGAATATAGCCTTTGATTTCGGTAACCCTCAAATGTATCCTTCGATTTTGGTAACCCTCGAATATAGCCTTCAAATTTGGTAACCCTGGAATATATCCTTTGATTTCGGTAATTCTCGAATGCATTATTCGATTTCATTAACCCTCAAATGTAGCCTTCGATTTCGGCAACCCTCGTATGTATTGTTCATTAACCCTCGAATGTAGCTGTCGATTTCGGTTACCCTCGAATGTAGCAGCTGATTTTGGTAACCCTTGAATGTAGCTGTCGATTTCTGTTACCCTCGAATGTAGTGGTCGATTTCGGTAACCCTCAAATGTATCTTTCAGTAACCCTTGTATGTAGAGGCCGACTTCGGTAACCTTCAAATGTATTGTTCTGTAAACCTTAAATGTAGCTGTTGATTTCGATAACCATTGGATGTAGAGGTCGATTTCGGTAACCGTCGAATGTAGCTTTTGATTTCGGTAATCCTCCTCCACTGTTTAGTTCGGTACCCCTCAAATGTAGCGGTCTATTTTGGTAACCCTCGAACGTAGCGGTCCATTTCAGTAACCCTTGAATGTATAGTTCAGTAACCCTCGAATTGGCCGTAACCCTCGAATGAAGCTTGCGGAAACCCAGCAATTGCCCGATCGTGGGAGAAAGAAGTGTTTATAATTTTGGTGATATGGACATGTTCCCCAGACCATTTCCCAGGTGCCACAGCCATTTACAGTAAGTTACCATTGTTATTTTAACTGTAATTCATCCAAACTTTTCAAACTATTTCCTCCCATTGACTTTAAAGAGTTTGCTTCTGAAAAACAAACCGAGCTTCAGGAAAATTACCCATCTCTACCCAAAAGGTTTTTGTCAATGTGAAGAGGAGCCAGCTAACGGAATAGAGTTAAGGCAATGGCTGCAATGTCATCTGTCACACCCATGACTGACAGCTGGTAACTGGAAGAACCAGGAAGCAGAAAGATTGGGCAGAATTTCAGGCTAGTCTTACATCTCTTTTTAACTATTGCAGTTTTGGGGGTGGATTTGATTGTGATCCTTTACTCAATAGACTCCAACAAATGTTAGTTTTTAATTTTTTAATGTTTTATATTATTTATAAGTATTATTATTTCTAGGTGATCTAAAAATGATTTTGACTGTTTTTATTAGCCTAATGATTAAATCACATCACGGAGAAGTAATTATTAATAAGGTTGATAAAAAAGGGTATAAAATCATTAATTTTGATATATAATGGACCAAAAATGGCTTCCTTTTTAAAATAATATTGGAAGGGAGAAAAGCAGAATTATGGGAAGGGGGCAATGTTTGGGGTTAGAAATGCCAAAGCAGAAATTTCCTTTTTAGATCTTTTTACTTCTGACCGTGAGCAGTTTATTCTAATGGTGGCCATAGACGCTTAGATCCTGGTAGTACGATGTCGGGATATCCCAATATCGTACGACTGTCGGATCATGTATGGAAGATCGTTAAAAGATCTTTCAACAATCTTCCAATAATTTCCACATCAGACCAGTTGAAAATTTTTTGGCCGACCAGCAATCCAATCTTATGGACTGTGGATTGTACAATCGGATTGTAGCGTCTATGGCCACCATAAGAGGATGCTTGAAAAGATTCTCATTCATCCAGGTCATGGTGTATCTGTGGAATTCATTTAGATCAACTGGACTTTAGTTCTTAAAGACGTTTGCTAGTTATCTGACTGGATCTCTCTAATGACTTGCACAGAAATGACTTGCACAGAAATCTATTGGCAATTAATAACCTGGAATGTCTCAATCAGCCTATAACAGCAAGTTATTAGGAACCTTCTCCAATGCAACCAACACCTTGCATTAAAGGGCAACTGTAGTCTCCAAACAAGTTAGGGTTACATAAAAAGCCTGCAGTATTTCCTTTAAAATGAGCTGACAATCACATCTCTGGCTGGAGCCTGTGAGGAAATACATTGGGGTAAATTTTCAAACTTCCTGCTTCCAGTAGGTTGAGTGAAATCACCTGACCACAGCCCCGCCCCTTCGCCCCGGGGGAGAAGCATGCTCAGTTAAGACTTAATGCTGGGGAAATCAGGAAGTACCTGTGGAAAAAATTGACAGTTGAGAAGGAGAACCTATTAATGCAGGCAGAAGCTGGTCACATGACTGAAAACAGGAAGTGTTCAAGTAGGAAGTAATATTGCTGAACCTTTCTAACAATACTTACAAATTTTATCTAGAGATGGGATTTAGGTTTTATTTTGAAGGTGTGATGGAATGCTTTTTATATCATTCTTACTAGTTTGGAAGAATTTGAGACCACAGTTACCCTTAAGGAGGCCCCCGACATTCCATATAATATAATTACACACATACATATAGACCTTTCCTATGTGTAATAGTATTTTATACCCCCACCTAATTAGTTGCTCCTAAAAACGCAATGCAATCTCCGTACAAATATAAATATATTTATCCTATATAATAAAATGATAAACCTGCATCCATGAATCTGTGTGTGGCTTTTCCTGTTCTGTGCATATGTGAGAGGAGAGTGGGAGTCCATTCTGCACTAATGTGTGTGTAGCAGTGGGTTCTGCTTGGGGCATTGACACAGTGTATGGGGATTCCATGTCATTTACCAGGGTCCCTGGTGTTTATGCCTGCAGTTACATTTCATTGGCAATGCCCAATCCACCCATAGCGCCCAGTCCTTCAATAACCAGATCCACCCCACAGTAATGGGATCAGCTGGAGCAGAACCACTTGGGAACCTGTAGCTCATCTTTTACGTCATCCAAGCGAGGGGGGGGGGCAAGAGGTTATGCAGCAGGTTCCCTTGGATATTGTTGCTGAGATCAGATCAGTTATATATATACCTTCCATGTAGAGCTAGTGCACACAGGGATATTTCAAAAGTATTTATTGTGCAAAATGCATAACGACAACGTTTTGGCCCCTCTCTAGAGCCTTTCTCAAGCCAGTGCAAATACACAAGTGCCATATGCTTATTTAAGTGCTAAACAAGCCACTCCTCTTCCTGTGACATCATTTCAATAAAAAGTGTTAACATGTGGAAACCAAATATTTCTCAGATATATCCATGAAAGTGCATACATAGTGCTTATAAAAATGCAGGTCTTGGTACTGCTATAAGATAAAATATCCATGAAGGTATACATATATCTTTTTGTTTTATATTATTTTATATTATTTACTCAAGCACATTGGGACTCTGATAGAGGACAATTTATTTTACTTTAATATGCAAATATGAGAAAATAATTCATGGTTTTCATGTTTTTTTAATGCTGTTTAGATATTTTTATAATTAATTCACCTTTTTGAATTTGTATTTCACCCAAAAGGAATTTTTGCACTTACACACTTACATGCACTGTCACTTTAACAAGGTAATGGATTGTTGGATATGAGGTTTCTGTAAATGCATGTGTGGTTTAAAGTGGAGGTTATCCCTATGACTAAGGTCGTGTAGCCTGAAATGCATCAGGGACTTCCAAGTTTCTCCTGTGATCATATAATACAGGGAAAAAAACCAAACTCTTATGGGGAAGAGCGAAATATTCTCTCTATTGATCTCTATAACATAACTGGTCAGTTTAACATACTATGGATGGATAAATGGATGATCGCACCACATTGCACCAAAGCATTCCCTAGTGTGAACGTAGCCTAACACATTATTATTTTCATTTTACACAAATATTACCAATCTGATTACTCACCTTTGGACATTTTGGCGGAGGGTTGAAGGTTTGTGTTAAGAGTGTAGCAGAAAATCCAATAGCACGGAGCTGCCCATCCACTGTCAACTCTCTAAGCACCAATGAAAAGGACAGGGGGGACCCAACAGTCTTTTTCCTTTTGACTGTTTTTGATCACATTGCATGTTACCTATTTCCAATGGGTTCTTCCTTCTATTTGTGGGAGGACCCCATAGAAATGAATATCAGGTTATGTATTTATGTATTAGAGTGGACCATCAATGCACAAACCAGCACTCCATTCTATATCATACTATCTGTGCCCTTGCATACATTGCCATCACAAGTGTGCAGATAATATGATATTGTATGGGGCCTAGGAATGTGCATTGATTATTTTTTCTGACCAGATCATTAGCAGTTCCCCAGTACTGATCTGTAATTCTCCTTTAATAACTTCCAATGGCAGCACATTGAACCCTGGACCTACATCCTAGTGTAAAACCCTATGTAAGATATGTGTGTGATTTCACAGAGCAGAGAGGAAAGATGTAAAAATTAACCTGTACCAAATCGTTAGCCTCTGGATGTCCGTTTTATTATTGCTTACTGGGATATTACTAGGGTGATATGTATAACCAATAGGACTATACTTCCTCAGGAATGAACGTGGCCTTTAAATGGCATGTTTACTCCCTGTTAATGGACTGTAATGTGTCAAGATAGATGTCATTGTGCAGTGTGCCTTAATAGATACATGTTCCAGTGTTGTTTGTATCCAATGCACAAAAACAAAGCTCACTAGGGAAAATGCAATGTTCAGAATACACTCCAGCACACAGATGTTGGCTGTATGCAAGACAAATAAATAGGTGCTATCCCCCTAGCCCTCCACTCCAAGGGCCAAATAGTTCTCTAGCACAAGAAAAATGATGGGGGAGAACACTAGTCTGGTGAATCCAAATGTGTTTATTGAAACAACATATACAACATTTCTGGACGCACTGTCCCTTCCTCAGGTACCTTCCTCACTAGGGAAACTACAGGGCCCCGGGACACCCTGCAAGTTTCCTGCCAGGCCCACAACACACACCCCCTTTCCTCCAGAAGGCCTGGTACTGCAATCGGCTTTTTGGCTATTACCAGAAGTTGTCTACTCAGATATGTCTCTGGTAATGATAAGTATAAGTGAAAATGCTAATATGGGGGTTGTAAGATATTGTTATTTAGAGGGTGGCCATGCCCTTTAAGGTTAAAACCAGAACTCAATTTGGTAAAAAAAAAAAAGCAACCACAATGCACAGACTTGGCAATAGAGATGGTTGAAACCATTTGGTCAGTAAATACGGCCTTAAATGCCTGAATTCCCATTCTTAGTGGCCAAATAGAACTAACTTGCAAAGGGTTGAGAACAATCAGAGATGGATTAAGATCATATGGGGCCCTAGGCATGGCTGTCATTTAGATAAACTACCACGAGCAGTTTTACCGTGACGTTCACAGACCGATCAGTCCGGGGGGTTCTCTGACACCACGTGAATGTAAAAGTGAAGTTACATTGTACGGCCAGCATTAGAGATCTGCTAATGGAAACAAAATGAAAGATATTTTGTACTTAAATCAATGTTTAATACATCCTGATTCTACGATCCTTGTATCATCCAATACATTTTGGGGCAATTAGGGATTTTACAACTTGTCCTATGGGTGTAAAAAATCCTAAGAATGTTGTAAGATTATTGTAAGATTTTCCAAACGCTGTTAGTTTTGCTGAAATACCTTCCTCTATGATCTTGGTTTCCCTGTATATAGCGGATCTGTTAGAATGTTTGCAGTAATGGAATCTGGGATGTCTTGTCACTTTCTATCAAGCTAGGATGTCTTCAGCAAGGCTGTGCCCTCGTCATCTCATTCCTGCGCTCAATAGCAGCGATAGAGTTAACCCCCTCAGTGCCAAAGTCTGCTAAGCGCAACCCAGTTTTATCTAAATGGGATGTTTATTAGCAAGATAGGTTCCCACACGGTCTGACCTTTAGTTTAAATTGACCCCCAATCTGTTAAACTTCTTCACTATGCCTTAAAGCTACTTGAACAGATTGTGTATGATTGCCTAGTTTACTTTTCCTTCTCCAGCTCCCTTCTTGACCCTTTACAGCCTGTCGGTTTCCTTAATGTGACAGCAGGATATTTAACGACTGACTGTCTAAAGACCTTCCTTCCTTCTTAGATTTTTTCCACATGGGCTAATATCAGGCCTTGATCATAAGAGAGATGCAATTCTATATGGGATATTTAACTAATACACTCAAAACACAAAGTTCCATTCTTCCAAACCAGCATTGCATTTATAGGACCTTAAAATAATTACAATCTGATCAATACAATATGCTATAAATATTTGTTTATATAAAAATGGAGAAACACCTTCTTATAACAGAAGTAATCTTGCAGTCTCATGCTATATGAATAGCATTGCCCACAAAATCTAAAAAACAAGAAGTTCTTACTCCCAGGTTCCCCAGAGTAAGGGGCGGAGATATGCAAAATACTCCTTTATGTCCCTTAGCTTATGCATGGGTCCAGAACCGCTGGCTTAATAACATGCAATATAGCCTAATATATAGAGCCAATCATCTGACCTGCAGACATGATATATTTCGATCATGTTAGATCTCGTCAGTGCAAGATACAGATTCATGGCTTTATGGTGTAGGACTTGGGTGTACAGTAGACAAGGCAGCTAGAAAGCTTAGGGAGAGAGGGACCAAAAGGAGCAAAAAGCCCTCCACTGAGCATAAAAATGGAGAAACACTTTCTTATTACAGAAGGCATCTTGCAGTCTCATGCTATATGAATAGCATTTCCCACAAAATCTTACTCCCAGGTTCCACCCTTTACTATAAGCATCATTCTCATGCTGCCTGTATGTGCATATATATGTCTTAGGTATGGATGCGAAATCAGTTTTCGTGTACTACATACCAATGTACCTGTATTCTACCAGATTTGTGTGTGTAGATTATGCTAATGTGGGACCATTAAATAATGGAGCTGAGGTGGTTGTAGAGGATGCCAAAAAGGCTAATCTGCTAAACCGTTTTTTTACATCGGTTTTTACTGTTGAGAATCCTTGTCCTTACAGTAGGGATTGTAGCAATATGCAGGGAAGAAATGAAGAGTTTTCACATTGGATAACAGAGGATATGGTACGGAAACAATTAGACAAAGTTAATATCAATAAAGCGCCAGGACCAGATGCATTGCATCTTAGGATTTTAAAAGAGCTTAGTTCAGTTCTAGCTAGACCACTGTTTCTCATATTTTCAGATTCGCTTTTGTCTGGGGACGTGCCGCTGGATTGGAAAAAAGCCAATGTAATACCAATATTCAAAAAAGGTAGTCGTTCACAGCCTGGTAACTATAGACCTGTAAGCCTAACATCAGTGGTAGGGAAGGTGATGGAAACTTTGTTAAGGGATCATATCCTTGACTTTGTCTCCAGAGATCATCTTATTAGTAGTAGTCAGCATGGATTTATGAGAAATAGATCATGCCAGACAAATTTAATTGATTTTTATGAAGAAGTGAGTAAGAAGTTGGACTCAGGCACAGCAGTGGATGTGGTATATTTGGATTTTGCAAAAGCTTTTGATACTGTGCCACATAGGCGACTACTGTATAAACTGAGGACTGTTGGCCTTGAAGAAAACATTTGTTCATGGATAGAGAACTGGTTATTGGACCGCAAACAGAGAGTGGTGGTTAATGGAGCTACATCTATGTGGGCTAAAGTTCTAAGCGGAGTTCCTCAGGGTTCTGTACTGGGGCCGCTTCTGTTTAATCTGTTTATAAATGACTTAGAAGGGGGCATTGAGAGCAAGGTCTCTGTGTTTGCTGATGACACTAAATTATGCAGAGCTTTGGAAACTTCCAATGATGTGCAAGTGCTGCAAGCAGACCTAGATAGATTATCAAAATGGGCAGCAGAATGGCAGATGAGATTCAATGTATAAATGTAAGGGATGCATTTGTATTTAATAATCCCTGTGCCATCTACACCATAATATAACTCTGTGTAAGTTCATCTGTAGAAAAAGATTTGGGGGTTCTGGTAGATAACAGACTTAGCTGTAGCAAACAATGCCAGGTAGCAACAGCCAGAGCTAGCAAGATATTGTCTTGTATAAAAAGGGGAATAGATTTAAGAGAGAAAAATATTATTCTCCCTCTTTACAAGGCACTGGTAAGGCCTCATTTGGAATATGAGGTGCAGTTTTGGAATCCCATATACAAAAGGGACATCTTGGAAATTGAGGCAGTTCAGAGAAGGGCAACTAAATTAATAAGGGGAATGGAGGGGCTTGAATATGCAGGCAGATTAGACAAGTTAGGGCTGTTTACATTGGAGAAGCGGCGGTTGCGTGGGGACATAACCTTATACAAATATATTAATGGCCCATACAATGAACTCTCTGGTGCATTGTTCACTAATAGGTCATATCAGAGGACACGTGGACATCCTTTAAGTGAATAGGTTGGACTTGATGGACGTCTGTCTTTATTCAACCGTAATTATGTAACTATGTAACCTGTGTAACTTGCATGTTTGTGCATAGCTTAGAGGAAACATTGACAATAAGGGTATTGGAAATCCCGGAGAAGCAGGTTGCATGGTGTTCCTATTTGGAAGGGTTTGTCCCTATTGCAGGGACAAAATAGACATGGACTAGAACTTGAACCTTAGAACTAGACCCGAATAGTTTCAGGATTTCGAACTATCCGAAGTTTTCTAACTTTCCGCTAATTATCGAATTCTCGATAATTATCAGACGTGTGAATCTCTATCCCTCGACTTTTGTGCTCCATAACCCTAGAATGCGGCATTTGGTAACCCTCGACTTTAGCACTCCATGTTTGGTAACCCTCAATATCGGCGATAGCCCTCGAATGTTGTGTTAGATTTTGGTAGCCCTCAAATGATGTGATAACCCTTAACTTCAATGCTCCATAACCCTTGAATGCGGCTTTCCGCAACCCTCGAATTAGTAGATAACACTTGAATGGGGTGTTCCATTTCGGTAATCATCCTGATTGGCGATGCAGCCAATCACAGACGAGGCTGCCATAAATGGAGAGCACCGCGGGCTGTAACTACAGTTGTGTTAAAAGGATTTAACGCTAGGTTGATGGCAAGTAATGGATGGACCCAGATGGTGGGAGGGTAGCGTGGAAAGGACTTCCCTGCGCAAGTCCCAATACCTCACGGAGGCTGCAGAAGAGGCAGAAACATTCTGACAGGAAGACAGCAACTACTCTTCCCTTTCCTGAACTTTCGACAAGCAGTGCAGGAGAACCAAAAGGAGCAGATATGCAAGGTGAGACTTTTTTTAAACTTCACAGTGGGGCCAGTAGTGGGTTAAATTTAAGTTTTGGGGGTGGACATGCCCTTTAAACCAGTTTTGGTGATATATATGTGTTCCCCATACCATTTCCCAGGTCTTGAAAGCATATGCTGAACTTCCACTTTAAGTTATGAGTTGACCAAGAAATAGTCTTTATACAATATAAGGGCTCATTCACACTACATCAGATTGTATCCGTTTTTCAAACGCAGGTGCATTTAAAAAAATGGACAGACAGTAAAACCCCATAGGATTTCATAATATCGTTCACACCTGCTGCGTTATATTCCGTTCCAGTCTGTTTAAAAAATGCGCTGCATGCAGCATTTCTGTCCGTTTTTTCATGCATTTTCTATAGAAATCTATGGAATACACATTGTTAAAAAATGGATACAAATGTATGAAAAAAATGGATACAAACTGACAGAAACACATGCTGTGCGTTTGTCGGTTTCTAGTGTGAACGAGCCCTTAGACTGATGGGACAAAGAGTTGATGACCACACATTTCTCAACTTGCAAGGTTTCATTCTGTTTTTTTTTTTTTTGCAACAGTTTTTGAATTTCGCAACTCCCATGATCTTTGTACCACATAGACCAATCAATTTCAGCAGATTTCAATAGATGGAGGTATACTGTATATTGCTCAGTACAAACAATGCAACGTTACAAGGCCATTGGTCAAAGGTTTTCTGACATGCCCAATCAGTAGTTTTATAATCTTTAGAAATCCATTGTAAGTCTATCATTTAGGCAGAGGGAACGCTGCAGCACGTCCTAGCACACCAGAAGTGCGTATGCTTGTTTCCGGTGCACTAGCACCTAGTGTGGCCACAACAATTGGCCAACGCTAGTGTACGTCTTTTAACGTGTGATTGGATCGCAATCATTAAATGAGGCAGTGTGGCCTAGCCCATAGGCAAGTGGAAAGAAATCCTACAGAGATTTGTGATATAAAATGTTATTTGTTATTTTTAGGTATATTGTATAATTTAATTGTTATTATCGCTTAATACATCTGCATATGATAGAGCATATACATTTACATTTGTAACAGTCTTTATACAGTCCTATTAAAAACATGGAATCAGGAAGAAGATCTGTACCACCCTGTCTGTCTACTGCATTTTATATGGTTGTTTGGCATCCGTGAGGTTCTTAGTATGGGGGTTGGGAGAAAATATCTTTATAGTGGCAGCAGGACCCAGCTGAGAAGATACAATAATTCCAGACTCCAGCCGTGGGGCGTGGGCAACCAGGCAGATTGGCACAGGCATTGCCTGGCACTCGCATCTCTCTATCCTTTTTTTTTTTTGAAGCACAGCTGAGCCAGGGAGAGGGAGGGGGTGCCACATTTTCACCTGTCTTTTAATTGGATGTATTTTTAATTAATGGGGCTCCAGAGACCAACATGAGACCAATTTGATCCCTGAATAGGGGCTGGGGAGGAATTGGGAGAGGTATGAGTATAGGACCACTGGGTGCGCTTAAATACAAGCTCTGCCATCAATCACATGGCACTTTCACAGTCTGCCAGTGTACATCAGACAAGCTAGATCCTGGAAAGGGCATCATGTCCCACAGCAGTGTGAACCAGTCCCATTCAGCAGCAGTGCCATAAAGACCTCAATATGTCCTTCTCGACCCTACACTAGAAGCTTCAGCTTTAAACAGAGATGGTTTTCTGGTTTACACTCCCACTTCTCTCTGGCAGTCACATTTTAAATGCTAGTATTAAACTGCACCCTAAAAATATCAGATTGCTCCAGAATGCGCCTTCTTGTCCATAGTCCCTAGGGCAGTTCTTCTTCTCACCCAACTTGCAGAATTGCTACAATTGTAAACCCGTCCCTATAGGCCTAGATCTGGAATGAAATCCCTGCTGTTCTAATCTCCAGGTTGGCAGCTTCACCAGTGCCGTCTACCCAGCTTCCAAATTTCGTAATAAAAGAAACTACCCATGTTCCAGTCCCCCCAGATCAGGAATAAACCCCACTGCCCCTGATCTATCCTGATTGGGTTGAAATGAAACTCTTCCTACATCTTCAGCCATAAATGTACAATTTCCTGCCCCCTCTTGAGCGACAATGATGTATGTTGCTTCCAGCACTGGAATAAACTCTCCATTCTCTCCAGCCCCCAGAATTGGAATGAAATGATTACTTCCTGTACAGCCCCCGAATTCCAAACCATGATTTATAACAAAGCCTGTGATCTCCCTTAGACTGTTCAAACATGCAAAGAGACCCCCTGTTCCCCCTTGGTCCTTTCAGATCTACAGAACTTTACCACTGAAATGTGCAGTTGATACTGTAAACCAGTTATCACTGTAACCCCCCGAATGGACATTATAATCCTATCACTGACTAATATTGCCTTCTGTTCCATTGCCAGAATGTCACTTATTTCACCAGCACCAAGGATCTTTATATAATATTATCTGGTCACATTGGTTGCACTAGGTGTAAGGCCTGGTACACGGGAGACTATATTGATTGTATGTGTGTTGTATTTGTATTGTGATGTGCTGTTAACAGAGGAAAAATTTACCCTGAGACAACTGCACTCACGCACACATTTTCTCACACATACACATATACACACACACTGCACAATGATTTTACATTGATTGACTATCTATGCATTGCCTAACATTGGAGAGCTGTATGCTATACACTATACAGTAGCACAGCTGGTACCCTCTTCTCCTGCATCACTGCTTCTATTTCTCCATGCCTTCTGGTGGCAGGAGCCAGAGGGTCCACTGGGGGTATATTGCAGGCAGAGCATCCCACTGGCACCATAAGCTGGCAGAAGGGCAGCTGTCCATGAAGGGAGGGGGGAGATGAGCAGAAGACCCCCCCCTTTATGGGGTCAGGTGTGAGTTGGTGTATGTAGGGCAGCCATGAATATTTAGTGTTTAACCCCTACATCACCAAGAAAAAATACAAAGCAGGGAATGTGCTAAACACTGGGTAAGCTTCCAGGACCCTAGAACAAGGGCGCATGGATCAGCTGGTTCCTATACGTCCTGCATTGAAATGCATCTCTCAGTCTTGACTAACACATGTCTCTACATCCTATACTAGTGCCTGTCCTGATCCTCTACTACCCACACAATACTAAAAGCACTAATCACTGTACTGTAATGTGCATAGGGATCTATAGACTACAAATGCATTCAACTTCTTCAGCAATTATCAATGAGAGCTTTCTGCACACACACACACACACACTGCTGTGCAACGTATATCGCCATGTAAATGTCGATATAAACGCTGACCACGGATGATTAGGAAATGGGACCTTTATTTGGATAAGAGTGGGTCAGAAAAATGTGTGAGGAAAGTAATCACATGGTTAATGTTATTATGGCCACAATGTACTATGATATAATGTAGGGAACCTGTGGCTCTTTAGATACTTGCAAACTACAACTCCCAGCATTCTCTTGCAGCAAATATCTGGAAGGCCGCAGGTTTGACATCCCTGATATAGTGGATGATTGTAAATTAGATGTCACCATATAAAATCTCACGGAACCCCAAGGTGACTTCTACCATCTGTATAATTCCCCCCCCCCCTTCCCCCCTACACACTGAAAAAGATTTATCATGCTACTATGTAAGAGTGCACTGATTATAAAGGTATTATTTTATTATTTCCATCTCTGGACTATAGAATTCCATTGGGGGGTGGGGGTGAATTATAAGTACATAATCCACTATTGTAAAATGTACAATTAGATTTGACTCACATATTATTATTGAACCTCTACATCAGAAGCTTTTCCCGATCATGGAGCTGTCTCCACATTCCCCTCTATCAAAGACCATTATCATACATGGTAACATATTAAAGGGCATGTCCACCCCCAAAACTATAACCCCCCCAGTAATGGCCCCACCATGTAGTGTACTAAAATCCTTACCTCACATCCCAGCTCCATCTGGTTCTCCTGTAGTCCCCCCCCCAAAGTCCCAAAAACTGCCCACCAGGAGGATAGCAGAGTCCATATAGGGCTCTGCCTCCTGTCTCGCCTCCAGGAGAAGTTTGGCATGTGCACTGCAGCCTTTCTTCCCCTCCCTCCCCCTCCATCTCCCTCCCGTTTTGCGATCCCTCCCCCTAGCATAGAAACCCTTGGCCATATATTAGGGTTCATTTCCCCAGCCCCAACCGCTAAAAAACATTTTTAAGAAAGTCCCCCGAACTCCACTTATCTCCCCCGGCGTTCTGAGCAGCCGGCAGCCGCGTCCGTGATTGGCTGCCTCTCAGTCAATCATAGACGCGGCTGCTGGTCCCGCCCCCTGCTTGCAGTGTCTTGCAAGTTGAAGGCCGGGCAGTGCGTCGGAGGGGAGAGGGAAGGTAAAGATCGGGGCAAAAAAATCAGCCAAAAGGGGAGGAGTAAATACACAATATATAGAAAATTGGGCTGTTGTACTTCCATATTAAAGTGCAACTAAAGACCAAAAATACAATACATACAACAAATAGAATTCTAGTGCACAAACAATTCTAATTGCATATTGGCTATAAGGTTGCTGCTACAAACAGCCTGCTAAACCCTGGATAAATAAAAGCAATTAGTTCAATAAGTTGGCCAAATTATGTCCACCCTTAATTTACATTTTTAGTATATAATAGTAAATGTGCCCCCAGCCCAACCGCTATAATAATTTTCTTAGAAAGGCCCCAGATAGTTACTTACCATGCCTCACTCCTTCGCCGCACTGCCCTGGCCTCTGCTTGCATGGAAATGCAAGCAGGGGGCGGGACCGGCAGATGCATCTGTGATTGGCTGCGAGGCAGCCAATCACGGACGCGGCTGCCGGTTTCTCAGTGCGGCGAAGGAGCGAGGCATGGTAAGTAACTATTTGGGGACTTTCTAAGAAAATTATTATATCGGTTGGGGCTGGGGGCACATTTACTATTATATACATAAAGGGATTTACGCTAGGGGAGGGAGACCAGAGCAGGTGGGAGAGGGAGGGGGAGAAGTGCTGCACTGCACATGGCAAAATTCTCCTGGAGGGAGACAGGAGGCAGCATCCTATATGGACTCTGCTCTCCATTCCTGGTGGGCACTTTTTTGGACTTTGGGGGGGGGGGATTACTAGAGAACCATATGGAGCTGGGATGTAAGGTAAGGATTTTATTACACTACACATTGGGGCCAGTAGTGGGGGGATTATAGTTTTGGGGGTGGACATGCCCTTTAAGCCTAGTCACCACTAGAGATGGACTAGAACTCGAACCATTCAAACTAGTTTGGGTTCAAACTAGTTTGATTTCCAGACTTGCGGGGAAAGTCTGGAAAAATTCTCGAATGTACAAGGATTTTCTAACGTTCGGCAGGCCTCGAACGTCCGCTTCTGAAAATGCCCGAACAGCCGGAGATTCCTGAAAACGGACGCTCGCCGATTGCCGAACAGCCGACAGTCCCGCGGCCGGACGTTCGGAAACCGGGACCCCCTCCCGGGTCCTTACAAGGACATTTGTGGCCCTAACAAGGGCCCTTTGGGGTTTAAGAGGTCCCGCAGCTCAAACCGGGACCCCCATCCCCGGCCCTATCAGGGTCCTTGCGGCACTAAGAAGTTCCCTTGTGGACCTGACAAGGGCCCTTTGGGGCTTAAGGGGTCCCGCAGCTCGAACCGCGACCCCCCTCCCCAGCCTTATCAGGGCTCTTGCGGCCCTTGGAAGGGCCCTTGTGGTTGCAGGACCCCTTAAGCTCCAAAGGGCCACAAAGGTCCTTGTAAGGACCAAGGAGGGGGTCCTGGTTTTGAGCTGTGGGACCCCCAAACCTCCAGCCGGGTTGACGGTCGTTCGGCAAGTGCGAACGTCCGATTTTGAGAATTTCTGCCCGTTCAGGGATTTTCAGAAGCGGTCGTTCGAGTTTTACTGAACGTTCGGGAAAACCTCAAACGTTCGAGGATTACCGAAAGCGGCTTGTGGAAACCGGAAGTAGCGTGTGTGTGCGCTACGTCTGGTTTTTATGCTGTTCCCCGCGCACGGACGTGTTCCCCAGACCATCTCCCAGGTCCCAGAGGCCTGTAAGGAAGTTTACACTGCAATATTTCGGGAAGTTCATTCGAACTTTCTGAACTATTTACCCATTGACTTTAATGGGTCCGTTTTCGGACTTTCGAACTTTTTTAGGACTTTTTTAGGACTTTCGAAAGTTCGGCCATCTCTAGTCACCATGTCAAGGTTGCTTTCTGTAACTGGGTCCTAACCTACTGGTACTTGCCTTTTTGGCTGCATGAGCTAACAGGTTCTCCTGTGTGGCCTGGATGCTTGAAGCTGACTCTCTAGATTAAAGTACTTTGCTCAAACAAGCACATGACCTAACTCTGGGTGGAGTACAATTTCCCAGAAGGCTTGGTCAAACCTTCAATGTAACACACAATATATAATATATAAATAGAATTCTAGTGCACAAACAATTCTAATTGCATATTGGCTACCTCCATAAGGTTGCTGCTACAAACAGCCTGCTAAACCCTGGATAAGTAAATGCAATTAGTTCAATAAGTTGGCCAAATGATTTTAAGCCCAGTCACCTTCCTGACTCCAAATGGCAATCGGAAAGGATCCCTGGATCAACCAGAACTATATGTCTTAATACCAGTAATTTACTTTTAGAAACTTATCTAACCCACTTTTAAAGCTATTCAATGAACTTGCCATTACCACATCTGCTGGAAGACAGTTCCACAGTTTCACCATTCTCACTGTAAAGAAAGCTAACCTTGTTTGATTTCCCCATATACACATTGTACAGATTGGTACACATATGTACACTATTCTGACACATACACATTGCACTTGTACACTACTCTGATATATACACATTATACCAATTGGTATACATGTACAGTACTCTGATATATACATATTGTTCTGATTGGTACACATATGTACACTACTCTGACATATACACTTTATACGATTGGTACACATATGTACACTACTCTGATATATATACTAATATATACACTACTTTGATATATATACATTGTACCAATTGGTACACATATGAACACTTACTCTGCCGTATGTGCATTGTTGTACCGATTGATACATATATGTACACAACTCTATTATATATAGGTATATACAGGTATACACAGTTTAATGTATTATTATTTGTTATTTAGAGCAGTTTGTATGTAGATGTTTAGCAGTGAGGATAAGGAGAAGGCATTTCCGGGCTCAGTTTCCCACAATGTATTACGGCCTGAGCTTGCTGTGTGCAATTAGTATTTTTCTGGCATTGTGATGCAGACAGAGTGAGAGGAACAGATGCTGAATCCTCACCGTGTTCCACGTAACCTAGAGACAGCCTGCTGGGCATGCTCCCTCCCTTACCACTCCCGTAACTACCTCCCCATCAGTCTGATACCTCGAAGGAAGAAGAACCCCCCCACCCCCACCAAATATGTTCATCAGGCATCTTTTAGAAATCTTAGGATCATGGAATGATTTGCATAGCAATTCAATCATGTAACCGGTTTTATAGAACTAACGCCATACATGTTATTAAGTATGTATACATGATATGGTTATGCCCCTTAGTCAATGCAGTATTTGGCTTCATTGTTTAAATAACCTTCTAATAACTTCCTACCCTGATCCGTATAATCCTTGACATGGAACCAATTCTGAGAACTTTCTATTGCTCGTTATTACCCTTCCCCTGTAGCTGGTTCCACTGTTTGGTGCATCCCTTCTATTGTGGGGTGTATTCCAGGTCAATCCCATCCAAGCAACCCTTCTATTAAACTCCTCCTATATTCTAATACATTACCTGTTCATTGATAATTATATACATACCCAGGTGCATCCAACCTTAATACTATGAACGGATGTGTGTTATCCTACTGGGATCAATAAATCAATATACTTCCCTAATATGCACTCCCATGCTTGACATCCAAATGTACATATTGATAATTATCACCTTTAAAGGGGAACTGTGGTTCAAAAAAGACTTGGTAAATTGACAGGAATTGCTTTCCTGTGTATTTTTGCATTTTACATTCATTATTTTTTACATAGTTTTGGAGATATTTACATTTTTATGTGTGATATGGTAGCAGCATCACCAGATCCCCTGCACTTGCTGCTTCCTGCTCTGAAATCATGTGAAAATCCCCTTTTCCCTTGTCTCCTTCTCCTTGTTGGCCCCCCATGGCCCCTCTACTTGCAGTCCCCTTGAAATCCCCTCTGGCCCCCCCTACGACTCCTTAAGTCACTGTAACGCAATCTCTAACTGGTTTCTTCTGCTTTCTCCTGCACTGAGCATGTGCCAACCGCAGATTAGAAGGAGGAAGTAGTATTGTGACCGCAAATTCAGAACCTCCCACCCCCTAACTTTCTCATCAGTCATTTCTTCATATCATGGGCTGTGAAGCACATAGATAGGTGGTTGATTGCTCATTTTAAAGGTAGGAACCTGGCCTTAAATTTAAAATCAACTTGTTTGGAGACCACATTTCCCCTTTAACATACAGAGCAGTGTTCCCTCTAAGCTGTGTGCTCGTGCGCGCGCACACAGCTCAGTAAGCCTGCGCACGCAGGTTAAAGTGGTGCGCACACAAAAATCTAGTGGAATATAAGTGCTGTGTTATGGAGCGCACAAAATGTTATTTTATATTCACACAGAAAATATATTTCTGTGCACACAGACAATATAAAATTAGAGGTAACATTGATACAGAGACCCTTAATATATTTTTTTTGAGTGAAATCTCAAAAACATTGGGTGTCCCCAGATAACAAGATAACAAGTCTCATAAAGCAGGCCAAGGTAACAGGTATCCGTTTGCCTAAATAGTCCAAAAAGTGTCAGATGCTTATTACTATTATCATCAACCAAACACTATTCTCCTTCAATAATACATAACTCCTTCTCCAGAAATGCTCCAGAGTGCTCCAAGTCTGTCTAAGCAAACAGACTTTTGCTGTCTTTCCTACAAAAAAAGAACTGGATCTGCTTTCTAGGTCCAGACTGTCAAAAAATATGGTGGTTAAAAAGTGAATGTTTCCTGGTTTTGTTTAACTTTTGCTTTGGAAGAATCCTCTGTTCATTCATAGTACAATTTATGTCTCCAGTGACCACACATTCAATGTTCATTCATTAAATCAGGGATTCTCAAATGGGAGTACCTCCAGATGTGTTAAAACTACAACTCCCAGCATCCTTCAAATACAAAGGGAACACACGGAATGATGGGATTAATTGTTTTTAAACATCGGGAGGCACACCATTTGACAATTCCTGCATTAAATGGTCCAGTATTCCATCAATCAAGGAAGACTTTCTTTCTGCCACAGCAGCAAGTCTAGAATGAGCAGGTTTGCACCACAATTGACAGTGCAGATGTTTCTCACTTAAGCTTCTGGAAGTAGAAAAAATTATCTTTTCATCGCCATATCTTTTTACAGGCTGTACTTAGAGCTGTAAACCATGGCTTGTAGTGAAGGTAAGACAGCAGCATTTCTATTAACTCTAATTTCTCCTTTAACACTTCCTCATCTTAATTTAGGATACCAGATCACCTGATGATTGTAAGACAACCAAATATAATAAGCAAAGCTGCACTGATTGCGTTTAGATATAACTAATGCTGATTTAGCCTTTTTGTGTGAGTTTTCAGAATTTTCTTATACCATTCTACCTTACTCTGCCCATTAAGTGATTTGTCTGCATAGATAAATGGTACTGACTTTCTGTATCCTGGAGCATCTAATAGTTTCAATAACTGTCTTGTCCCTCAAGGGCTTGGCCACACTAGCGCGTTTTTCGTGCATTTGCGATTTTCGGAGAATTTACTGTTATGAAGCAGGAATGTTGCAGAAACTAAAATAGCAGCTTACTACTGATATTAATATGACATAGCAAATAGAATGTATGATAATGTATGATAATGTAATATAAATCAAAAAAAAAAATGCTTGTTTTCCATTAAACTTTCCCTTTAATAGGTACCCGGTTTTCCAGGGATCTGCCAGCCGTACCTTTACTGTATGTGCATGTGTCTATATGAGCGGGATCTGCCAGCCGTACCTTTACTGTATGTGCATGTGTCTATGAGTGGGATCTGCCAGCCGTACCTTTACTGTATGTGCATGTGTCAATATGAGTGGGATCTGCCAGCCGTACCTTTACTGTATGTGCATGTGTCTATATGAGTGGGATCTGCCAGCCGTACCTTTACTGTATGTGCATGTGTCTATATGGGGGGATTGCCAGCCGTACCTTTACTGATGTGCATGTGTCTATATGAGTGGGATCTGCCAGCCGTACCTTTACTGTATGTGCATGTGTCTATATGAGTGGGATCTGCCAGCCGTACCTTTACTGTATGTGCATGTGTCATATGAGTGGGATGCCAGCGTACCTTTACTGATGTGCATGTGTCTATATGAGTGGATCTGCCAGCGTACCACTGATGTGCATGTGTCTATATGAGTGGGATCTGCCAGCCGTACCTTTACTGTATGTGCATGTGTCTATATGAGTGGGATCTGCCAGCCATACCTTTACTGTATGTGCATGTGTCTATATGAGTGGGATCTGCCAGACGTACCTTTACTGTACGTGCATGTGTCTATATGAGTGGGATCTGCCAGCCGTACCTACTGTATGGCATGTTTATATGAGTGGGATCTAGCCAGACGTACCTTTACTGTATGTGCATGTGTCTATATGAGTGGGATCTGCCAGACGTACCTTTACTGTATGTGCATGTGTCTATATGAGTGGGATCTGCCACCGTACCTTTACTGTATGTGCATGTGTCATATGAGTGGGATCTGCCAGCCGTACCTTTACTGTATGTGCATTTGTCTATATGAGTGGGATCTGCCAGCCGTACCTTTACTGTATGTGCATGTGTCTATATGATGGGATCTGCCAGCCGTACCTTTACTGTATGTGCATGTGTCTATATGAGTGGAATCTCCAGCCTTACCTTTACTGTATGTGCATGTGTGTCAATATGAGTGGGATCTGCCAGCCGTACCTTTACTGTATGTGCATGTGTCTATATGAGTGGGACTGCCAGCCGTACCTTTACTGTATGTGCATGTGTCTATATGAGTGGGATCTGCCAGCCGTACCTTTACTGTATGTGCATGTGTCTATATGAGTGGGATCTGCCAGCCGTACCTTTACTGTATGTGCATGTTTCTATATGAGTGGGATCTGCCAGCGTACCTTTACTGTATGTGCATGTGTCTATATGAGTGGGATCTGCCAGCCGTACCTTTACTGTATGTGCATGTGTCTATATGAGTGGGATCTGCCAGACGTACCTTTACTGTATGTGCATGTGTCTATTGAGTGGGATCTGCCAGCCGTACCTTTACTGTATGTGCATGTGTCTATATGAGTGGGATCTGCCAGACGTACCTTTACTGTATGTGCATGTGTCTATATGAGTGGGATCTGCCATTTTGCTGGCTGAAGCATCCCTTGAGTGTAATGGAACAGAAGTCAAAAACATATTGTGTTTTTCTGTTAGTCTCTATGGAGCATGCATCTACTGAGGTAAACAATATGGCAACTCCCACTCACATGTAAAGGCAAATAAATGGGAGATAAATATTGTGCTTCTTAAAAATAAGGTCCTTGTTTTAGTTAACACTCCTTCACTCATTCCTCCTTTTTTCCTTTGGAATGTTCCATCTTGTGTGTCTTTCTCTTCCCTTTGATTCTGTTGTGTTTCTCGCTCTTGTATCACCCAGTCTCTCACTTGCCCCTTTCTGTTCTTTCATACTCCTCTATCTGTTTTCTTTCTTCATTCACGCGCTCTCTCTCAGCAAGTTTTTTATGTGATTGTAAGCACTGCATGGTAATTAGTGCTAAACTCATTTGCACAACTACAGTTAATTGGCTACAGCAATTAATTAATGTGTTGAAAATTTGGCACCAGAAGAAAAAAAAAAAGTTTCAAAATGAAACAAAGAGAAAGTATATGATTGGATGGAATGTGATAGTGGATGCAAAGCTACGTGACTGCGAGGCCGATGTACTACAACTAGATCCATCTCTATAGATGTATTTCTGTCCCTAAACACATCAATCCATTCATTACAACTCCCCTAGAGATCATTTGCTATGTGCTTGTCATCCTGCTTGGTTCCTAGATGACTGTATGACTGTTGTACACAGCACCATACTCACAGATACAGACACAAAACAGGATTTTAACAGAAATATAGCCTGTTAGAATTGCACATCCCTGCACCTAGGGTTGCCACCTTTTCCTTTAAGACACAAACAAGTGCTAAGTGATATTGCAATGAATACATGCTGTATGGCTACACTGAAATCAATGCAGCCTGCATCACGATTCTTGTAAAAATACTAACCAGCCTTTTGTCATGTACCGTAGATATGTTTGGGACCTAAAAGGGAAAGGTGGCAACTGCAAAGGCTTAAAGGTCTGGGGTAATCAGATAAATATCACTGTCATGGGAGGTCTGCAATTAACTGAGCAGTAAAGACATTTATCCCCATAGCCAAAAAAATAACCTTAAAGAAAAAATAATGGATAATCCTTGTGATCATCTGCCGATTGGAGGACACTGCAAAGATTGCAAACGAGTTGAATGTAAACTGTGTTAACTATGTTTGGTTACATAATAATGTGCACTACTAGATATACAGAGTATAATAATACCAAATGCTGCCACTGCCTTCACTAATAAAATAGGTGAATTGCCCTGCACATGGGGTAGGTAATAGTCAACCCCAGTACATGATGAAATTGTCAGTTTGCTGCCATTGTGTGATGAAATTTAAATTCCCATGGCTACCAGTATGTAGCGAAATGTCCATGGCTACCAGTATGTGATGAAATGCCCATGGCTACCAGTATGTGATGAAGTGCCCATGGCTACCAGTATGTGATGAAATGCCCATGGCTACCAGTATGTGATAAAATTTGCATGGCTACCAGTATGTGACAAAATTCCCATGGCTACCAGTATATGGTAAAACTGCCAGTTGGCTGCCAGTATGTAATGAAACACCCATGGCTACCAGTATGTAATGAAATTCCCATCGCTACCAGTATGTAATGAAAATCTATGGCTATCAGTGTGTAATAAAATGCCAATGGCTACCAGTATATAATAAAATTCCCATGGCTACCAGTATGTAATGAAAATACCACGGCTACCAGTATGTAATAAAAATCCCATGGCTACTAGTATGTAATGAAATTCCCATGGCTACCAGTATATGGTAAAACCAGTGAGTTTCGGCCATCTTTACCAGTATATAATGAAAACAACTGTTTGCTCACAGTATCTACTGAAATTCCAAGTTTGCTACCAGTATAATGGAATACTGTCCCTCTATGACATTAATTTGTGTATCTGTCTAGATCTTATCTCTGTCTGTCAATTTAGATGTCTTTCTATTTATAACTTCCTGGCTGTGTATCTATCCCCCTGAATCTATTCCCCTTTTTATACAAGACAATGGGGGAGATTTAATATACCTAAAATAAGGGTAAAACCCACTTTAACCTGATGTCATATTAGGTTAGCACGGGTTTTACACAGATTTTAGGGTACAGCGCTGTCTCCAAATGTTTTAGGAAACAGTGTAGCGCACCAGATCCAATTTTCAATGCTGGTCCCAGTAGTGTCCAGCATGGGTCTAATTTCCTGACCCGCAAAACTGCCAACCATACCGCTTTTCTACCCACAACCCGTCTCACAAGTTTTTGGACCCACAATTTTGTACAAGAAGGAAAAATCCAAAAGTTAATAAATAATAATAAAATAAATGGTTCATTCATAGCCAAAAATGTTCATACAAGCCTACCATACCACTTCGATATATAGCAGAGATCTTCAACTTGCAGGCCTCCTGTGTACAATACAGCGCAGATAGGATGATCCCCCTCCCATCAACACCTAGTAAAGGAAACTTTACACATCTCTACTGTCCCCAACTTCTACTTACCCATGGGCCTCTAGCTGCCTTGGTATCAGATTACTTTAAAATTTTATCTGCAACTTGTCGATCTGTAACGGGGATAGGTAACCTACGACTCCCAGCTTTCCCCTACAAGCACTCTATAGCCAAGGAATGCTATACGTTTCTAACATCTGGAGAACTTATTACCTATCTGTGTTTTTATAACTATGTTCAACAGAATATACATTTTAATCTCCATCTACTGTCTAAACTTGCATTATGGGAGACACTGAAAGTTACAACGACCAGGTACCAGAACTGTGGATTATGGGTAGGAAGAAGTTGGATCTGGGGACATCAGATATATAATCCCAATTGTACATTACAATATCATCCCCATTCCCTACACCCTACTATGATTTCTATCAGGATATATCTAGAAGGTAAACGTTATACTGTTTATATTAATATCTACAATATGGACGTTATGGAAGGAAAGTCCATTGATCCTATGTAGAACAAAAGGAACTTGTATTAGTAGGTGACTTCAAACAAAATGTAGTCATTTGCAATTATCAGTGTAATACATCCCTATTACCACAGAGGGCGTCTTGTTTATTTAGCAAAGACAACGCTACAAAAAAACATTAAGTAGATGTCCAGTACTATGATACAGTACAGCAAAGCATGTGACAATATCATTCCACCCAACATTCCTTAATAACGGGTTCACTTATAGAAACAACATGGTGCAGGGCTGCAGGGAGAGGATAATGAAGTGAACCTGATTTTAGCACAGCTCTGTGTAATGTATTTCTTAACAGTGTACTGTACCTATTTAAAGGGGAGTGTTGGAGGCTGTGAAATGTGTGAATGAGGACCACACTGCATTTATTTAATAGAATTATAAACAAATACTTGCTGTGTTCAGAAAAACCATCAGAAGTATTTGGGCCCCATACAGGGTTGCCCAAAGGCAGAAAGAGACCGAGATGGGGCATGACAGAGGCAGGGTTAGGGGCGGAATGGGTCAGGGGAGTGGGCGTTCCAGGGGCAGTGCTGCCAGGGCCAGTGTTTGGACAGAATTTCAGCCCTAACTGCGGAACTTAGGATTTAGTCGCTGCAGTCAGGACAGTCCTGCCCCCATAGGCACACTTGGCAACCCTGGCCTCATATTAGATATATATATTGGCCCCTAAAGCAATATAATAGCTGTGGGCCATCTGTCAAGTTAGAATTTGATTGGGCCTAGTACAAGATGGTGGGCCTGGCTGTAATGCCTCATACATGCCATTAGAGCTTTGGAATTAGTGTGTAGGAGCACAAAGCACTGGTAGAGAGTGGGCAGCCTTGGTAAGGAATACTAACAACATTTTATTAACTATTGGGTTATAGTCGGTATGTTTCTGCTTTGTACAATTACAAGGTTAATGTATGTGTCTATGAAGGTTTTCAGTCACTCATTGTATATCAAGTACCAGTTGAATGGACATAATATTTCACCATCAGTGTAGTTCCTATAGTTCCACTGTGGTTATTAGTGATATCCATGAATGTATACTCACTGTATGTTCAACAGCCAAGATGTAAACTTCCTTATCACATGACCTTGGTATAGCACTGATATACTGTATAGTGAGCACATTGTGCTAGTGTGTGCACACCCATTACCCTTATGTAATGCAGATTATCCACGGTGACGGATCAGATACCATATTTTGCTATATAGTACATAGTGTTCTATCAGTGTTAAGAAATCATCATTCAGATAGTGATTCTAATATATAGTGCAGCATGACCAGGATGGGCACTGATCTCTGTACGGGTGGAGATATCTATACCATTGCACAGCATGGCTGGTTCTAGTGGCTGGAACATGTTACTAACTCTGCAGAACGCCCTTGGAAGACGAATGCATTTTCAGCAGAATAATTAAGTTAATTAACAAATTCGCATGCATATTCATCGCCTATTAATGTGTTCTCAGCTCAGCTTGACGAACGTTTTGGTTATAACCAGCTCATTAACATACTGAAATCTGCAGCTATCCAAAGAAATACAAGGGTGGGTGGGGGGGTTGAGAAAGGAGGGACGTGCAGAGACAACCTAGCACACACACATGCACACACAACACGCATGTATGTATGTTACTGGTGGCCATGCTATAGGGCATACAACCATAGGTGCCAGTGTTTGACTTTATTAGTGGAGAAATGTCTTCATTATGTCTGAATTGTCATTGTATCTCTCTCTGTCATCTCTCCCTCCTTCTCTCCATCTCTACCATATTGCCCTCTTGGGGGAAAGCTTGGAATCTCTGCCAACTTTTCTTTCTCGCTCGCTCTTCACTTCTGTCTGTTCCTCTCACCCTGTTTCTTACCCCCCCCCATCCTTCTAAATTCTGTCATTTCTGCTCTTTTTATATATATATTTCCCTTAATGTCCATCACTTTCTTTATTTCATGTCTAGAAATCTATTTCATGCATTTTCTTTCCCGTCTGTGCCCAATGTCTCTCCCTCCTCCTCTGTGTGTGTGTATGTGTGTGTGTGTCACTCTCATTCAACCTTCTGGCTCCCTCCTATGTCTCTCTACCCTGCCAACCTGCATTCACACAAATATGCCATTTTCAGGGGCTCTCCGAGGAGCGATCTTTAAAGCAGTAAGGTGTGACAGGGGCAGTGCCAGATTGGCACGGCCTGGCTTTAGGTGGGGGAGGGGGGAGCAAAAAAGAGAGAGGTCCAGGCAGGAGAGCACAGTCATGTGGTGTATCAATGAAAGGAGGAGATTGAAAGAGTGAGAATGAGGGTGGAGAGGGAGAGAGAGGAAGAGACTTAGCAGATGTCACCCTAATTCCTCTAACTCTCTGTTTGTGGTCATATTAGAAAAACAGATTAGGTTCTGGCTGGGTTTTTATTTAATCCTGACACATGGTAATACTCTGTATCTTCATTCGCAGTAGTTTCTGCAGACAGGTGAGGGGAGGGCACATGGATTCCTGCACAGAGAGGGCACTGCCCATGGTTCTGTACCAGCCCAGACAACAACTTAAGGTGGCCATACATATATATATACGATTTTACTTACCGGACCGAGCGTTCCCGCGTCATTCGACCGATCCTGCCAGAACCGCGTCTCCCGTTCTTCTATGCGTCTGACATGCGATCGCTAAATGAATGGGATTTGCGATCACATGTCGGTCGCATTGAGGGATCAGGATTGGTCGACAGGATCGGTTGAATGTCGCAGGAGCGCTCGGTCAGGTAAGTAAAATCGTATATATGTATGGCCACCTTAAGGTATCACACCAAAGGAAAAGAGGGTGGGGTCTGACTTACACATAAAATGGTTTATTGCAGTATATTGGGGTTTAGAAGGGACACGTATCCTGCTTATTGTATCTACATTGCTTATTCTAGACAAAAGAAACTCAAGTTTTCCCTTCATCAATAAACAGTGTCCCTATGGATGTAAAAAGAACATGCTTGCTTAACTTTACCAAGCAATAGTGTTCTTACTCAGCATAAGAAGTCATATGATCGTTGTTTGCACCGTATGTTAATTGCCAGTATAAATGGAAGAATTTAATTAGTGATGTTTGCCTCACCCACAGACTGCTCCCTTGTTGGCATTTTGTAACCACACATTCCCCTGCATGCGAAGGACGTCCGTGGGCTCATTGTTTAATTTCTGCTGTCATATATTGGAATTCAGTTTATTTTTCATTTAATCACACTCTACTCTGCACCCGATAGTTCCAGTTAAACCTTATGGATGTGCATTATCTCTTGGTTTAACCTTGACACCCATCCGTACTACTATGGAGAGCTAATAGCTTCTTCAATTACAAACAAGAGCAGGCAGTTATAAAGGAGACTGACAGCGGACTATAAAGCTAAATATAAGGATATTACAGTCCTATACACTTAAGGCCTCATTAACCCAGACTCGCTGGGCAAATATTTGGAGTTAAAGTCACGCTAACCGGTTTGCTACCGGTTAGCGCAACTTTAGCTCCATATTAGCGTTGGATGCGCGGGTTACGCAAAAATCACTGATTTAATATCGTGTTTGCACTCGTTTTAGCGCAGGATTTTAATTACAGCAGATAGCTGGCATTAAAATCCCTCAGTGACTAAATTCCTACCGGTATTTACCCACATTTGCAAACGCGATATTAAATAGCAAACAGGACTTTTACCCAGAGCGGTAGCGGCTCTGGGTAAATGAGCCTGTTACAGTATAATTATAGTTAATAATGATATGTGCAGCAAGGTCTGCTCTGCACGTAGATAACTCACAGTTACCCTCATAATGCATCCAAACCCTGCACACTAACAGGGAGATTCAATAAAAACTTCTTATCGTTTAAAATGGTGCTAATTTTGCCCCAATCAATCAGATCTTATTTAACATTTGAAAGCTAATATCTGATTGGTTGGGGCAAAATTACCACCATTTTAAACGATAAGAATTTTTATTGAATAACTCTGTATGTATATTAACCACATGCCAGATGGTCAATTAATAGGTAAGGGGTTAAACTCTATGGGTGTAAGGCTGGGTATACATGTACTGATATTTCAGACCGACCGCTATTTCCGTATTTCGTTTGGTCAGCCTGAAATAATGTCATCATACTTTCTTACAAATTGTCCAAATCACGGCTCATCATGCAGTCTTCTATGGACCACAGGATCCGTTGTGGCAAAAAACTCTGCCCATGTGTTTAATTCAACCATGTGACCTGCCCAGTGCACCCTATACAGTGGAACTTCCTTTTGACACAAAGCAGTAATCACATTCAACATCTCTTTTTTTCTTTTGCCACAGGCTCGATATGTCCCTTTACCTTTAAAGGGCATCTATACCGAAATATAGGTTATTTTAAATTGACCATAACTGGAAACTATAATTCTTCCCAACCACCACTGTATCATTTTTTTGTTGATCTGCCCCCTATTTCTTTAGATATCCAATCTAAAACTTCTTATATTTTAGCTGTCAATCAAGTTCCTTGCTCTCAAAAACTATTCTTCTGTGAGTAGTTTTACTGTAGCTGGAATGGTGACAGAGATTTGACAGTTGAAATGCTGTGTGCTGTGTGCAGGCTTGACAGTTGGTTTGTGGGAAAAAGTCAGGTCAGATGGAAGTGGGAGTGGTTAAAAGAGGGAGGGGGGATACTGCTCCTAAACAAAATGTGTGCTGGATTGAAGGCATGCAGCCTTCAGCCTGCAACACACACAAATCAGAGTGCTACATACATGTATTCAAGATTAAGTATTAAAGATTAAGATGAGGCAGTCATTTTTTCAGTATAGTGTCCCTTTAAGAAGGAAATACACCATCTAAGGAAGATTTAAACAAATACTGATGATTCCTTTAAATAATACAAAATAGGGATGTAAATATTTCCTTGACGGCTGGTTACGTTCTATAAATATTTAGAGGCTGATCTCATCTATTATCATTTCTGGCCAAGAGGCTTCCTTCTATAATGGGAGTTTAAAGCAAATGCCTTACCCTGCAATTGGAGCTAAGTGTGAGAATGATGATGTTGTCTGTCATTAATCTACTACCCATGGTGTGTAAAATTATTTCACACGGCGGCTTTTATCCTTTTGAGAATTTGGCTCCATAAACTGTGATAACCCCAAATATTTCCACACTCAATAATTCTCTAGTGGTTACTACCAAGCTTTCAAATTCTATTAATATTCCTAGGAGCCAAGGAATGCTTTCAACTAAACCCACCTCTCCCCCATAGACTGCAGGTGTGACTGTATTACCTATATCAGAAATCACCATCACTGTAAAATATATTGATATTATAGCTTACTATAGGGTAAAGGGGTCCTGATCTTATATTATTATATATATATATATATTTATAATGTTCTGATTTTGTGCAGTGTAAATATTCTTACATCGGTCCCTGTGTGTCAAGTTTCTTACTTTTTTCCCATCCATCCTGTAGGTTATGTGAGTGTTAATTAATTAAACTCTGTGGTTAGCACTGATGCCTTGCAGCGCTGAGGTGCTGAGTTCGATTCCACCCTTGGACACATCTGCAAGGACTTTGTATGTTTTCCCCGTGCTTGCGTGGGTTTCCTCCGGGCACTCCAGTTTCCCCCACAATCATAAAGACATACTGCTAGGTTGTATGTGTACATAAAGTGATTAGATTGTAAGCTCTTCGGGGCAGGGCCTGATGTGAATGTATACATGTAATTGAAAAGTGCTACGGAAGATGTTGGCGCTATATAAATCCATAATAATAATAAACTATTAAGAGGCAGCATTTGTCTCCTAGAATTAGAATGTCTCATATACATGCAAGGATGTAAAACTTGCAGCCCTCAAGAAAACTGCATACTGAACCAGGGAATGCTGAGACTTGTAGTTTTTAAACATCTGCACGTTTGAGCTCCTCTTGGACAAATAACAGCAACATCCTTGTGGTTGGGGCTTACAAATATCAAATATCAAAAGTAACAATATGTGGTTAGCTATATTACCAGTGACACATTAAAACGTGTGTATTATTGGAAGGAACATACACAATGTAAAATATGAATACATGAGACATCTCCATGATCTGGATATTACCATTGACATTATTGGTCTGTTATTTTACTATAGTAGTGATCTGCATACAAAACTAGTCACTCCATTCTCTGTCAGACTGTCACAGACTAAAATACCCCAATTACAGCATAGGTTTTTAACTGAAAACTTACATCAACCAGTTTTGTTTAATAGTATTCAGCTTTAGCAGTGTTTCTAAACCAGAGGTGCCAAACCATTAAGGTTCCCTGAGAGGTTGCTAGAGGGTCCTCAAGGTATAGAACTCCATGGATCTACACTTGTGGTGAATTTGATTGCATATTGTTTTGTATAGACAGAGTGGCCTTTCTGTTATATTTTTATGAATGATGTATTTTGAATGAACTATATAAGATTTTTAAAAAAAGACACAAAACTGGTTTACAAAACTGGTTTCAAGGGTTCCCTAGGGACAAAACATTCAGGGAGATTCAATAAAAATTCTTATCGTTAAAAATTGTGCTAATTTTGCCCCAACCAATCAGATCTTATTTAACATTTGAAAGTTAACGTCTTATTGGTTGGGGCAAAATTAGCACCATTTTTAACGATAAGAACTTTTATTGAATCTCCCTGATTGTTTTAACTGGTAATGGTAACGGCGCATACTGCTAGATTTAGCCCCAATTTTAGCACATTAGTTTAGTGTGTTTTGCTTTTACCTAGGTAAACATTTTTCTTTGCCAAGCACATGTAAAAAATTTGCTTTCTAAGTAACGTGTCAGTGTGTGAGACTGCTATGGGGGCATTAGTGGCTTCCATTTTTTTGTCTCAGAGGAAGCAGCTGATAAAATGCATCAGGTCCCCGTAGTACATGAGTCATATGTATATATCTATATAGACTTTAGATTAAGATTGCTTCTGAGTTTTGGTGATGTCCACCGCCCTGAATTGTATTTTGTACACATACCTATCTGTACCTTTCTTGGAGTTTCTCCCATTGGGGTTGTACTGCCATATTTGAGATCAGGGACCCTGTATATTGTCCTCATCAGTGATAATTTGGGATGAGTTCACTATTGCCACCTTACATTTTTTGCTGATGTAATATTATAATATTATAATATCAATATTAATAAAATGTTATCACTCTCATATATAGATGGTGACACTGATACACCTGGTCATATCAGTAAACACAAAGCTCACGTACAAAGAAAATCTGTTTGCTTCTCTCTAACACTGTGCTTAAGGATGCACCGATACACATGGTAACCCCTGTGTAATTATGATGTACAAGGTGCTGCACTATATTTGTATACACAGAGATACACTCAGAGATCCAATGGAATACAGATAACCGAGCACCAACACACAGAACCTCATGTATTTGCAAACAAAAGCAAATGACAGAGGAGAGAGGGGATGTGGGACAGGTGCCAAATGCAGTGAGAGAGGAGTTAACGGATTGGAGGGACGCAGCATAGAGCGAGACAGATTTGGGTCTGATCCAAAGAGTTAATGTTCCTTCCATGATCGATTACTTGTCAGATGTGATTTTAAACCAATACAAGATAAATAGCATCATTTCCCCCGCACGCTTCAGACAGAATTAAGAAGCCATTAGCTAACACAAATTTTTTGGCAAGTTTAATAAAAGCACAAATTTACATTTGTAAGAAAATCTCCCCAAGGTATGTTGCAAATATACAAATGAGTCTGAACTCCTTTCTCCTACCTGACAGCCTGGCAGGTCACCCTTACCACAATGGGCCTGAAAACGATCTGCACCCCAAATTCTCTTTCTACTCCACACATTACTCAATGCTCAGCAATGTCTCTTCTGCTTGACCTTGCTTGAAAGCCAATGGGCACGCTAGTCTGCTGTCCCTTTATTTCTCACATCACCGACAAATGGGCACCACTTCATTTATAACATTATCTCTGGTGTGTGCTGCCTAAAGGGTTAAACAAACACTAAATACATACAGAGACCACAGAAAGCCAATAAAAAGACACCTTTATTAAGGCGTACATATATAGGGACCATGAAACCATATAAAAGCATTTAAAGCAATTAGCAGGACAGTCTTATTAAAGCCTATATGAGGTTATAGCACTGTAATGCGTCTGTGCGAACATATCTACAGCAGTGCAGAAGTTTAGTGCACGAAATGCCAACCGTAAGCTAGTTACACACAGTCACGGGCGGTCTCCTTATGTAAAGTACAGGGAGAATGCTTGTGACCGTGATACACCCAATGATCGCAGGCAACTCCCTATACTTTAGTACAGGGGTCCGACTGCAACCAAGGGAAGTTTTCCGTTTGTAACAAGCAGTTCTGATACTGACCCAGAAAGTTTGTCAGCATTGGAAATCCTTGCTATGGCCGTACATAAATTAGGGATAAAGGGCCAATCCCGTTGGTACTGGTTGGTATCACTAATGTGTGTACCCAGCTTAAGTGGAAGTGGCTTGTCTGATTAGAGAGCACATATGCAAGTATAGACTAGAGATGGCCGGTTCGCTGACCCGAACCCGGATCTGCCGCGGATTTATCCCGTCTGCGAACGGCGGATTATTCCGGATTTTCCGCCTTCTGAACTTCCGAACCATGGATTTTTTTTTCGAAAATTTTCGGAATTACGAGGATCTCCGTATTTTGGAAATACGGAGAAAACGGAGGTCCTCGTAATTATGAGGATTCTCGTAATTTCGAAAATTTTTGAAAAAACGAGAAATTCTTGTAAATTCCCGGAATTTCTGCATTTTGGGGATTATTTTGAAGACAGAGAAAGCCACATGTCCCGAATTATCCAATGGCAGCTAACATGATTATTGCTAGCCCCCTGGGTATAAAAGGCTGCTTCACAGGCGCCATTTTGTCAGTGTGTTGGAGTGTGTTTAGTGGAGATCTGACAGTGTAGGAGTTGGAGAGAGATTTTTGCGCTTTTTGAGCTTTTTTTGAGCTTTCTGTGTGTGGATTTCAGTATGGTGGTTTAGCACTTGTTGTTAACCACCCCTGTATTCACACATCTTGAGACCCAAAAGTCCTTTTAAGGACTAACCTTGTTGTAACGGAGAGGAGGACCCGTCTCTCCACTGAGAATGTGGACCGCCTTACATTCATCAAGATGAATGAGGCGTGGATCACATCTCAGCACAGCACCCCTATTGCTGATGCTGATGCCCGTGACTGAAGGCCTCCTGCCCCTGGCCCCCCGTACTGCTCCTTCCGCCTCATTTTCTGCCTAGAGGCTTAGCTGATGCCAGCTTAGCTGGCAAATGGCAAATCTTTCTTATTGGCAGGGCCATATATGGTCCTACCTTGCTCTACTGCATTCAAGTTGTGAAATAACAAATGCTCTGCAACAACAGCTACTTTGTGGCTAATTTTTCTAAGATTGGGTCGATCCTACTTGGCCTGAGAGCAGTACTATGTTCTTCCTTCTCTCTCCACGAGGCACCTTTGTGGTGTCACCTACTCTGACCATCTCATACAGCCGAACAGCTACTCTGTGGCTAATGTTTTCAGCTCTGGGCCAATCCTGCCTGGCACTAGAGCAGTACTCCATATTACAAAGTGTGGGCCTGCTGTAACTCAATGGTGCGGTTCCTACAAAGCCTTACCCGTTCACCCGCTTTCCCTTGCATGAAGCATACTCTGAGGGAGAGAACCCAATGAGGTGAGGGGTATGTCCAGTGGGGCCAAGCCTGCCTGGCTCTTCAACAATGGTGGCAAACTGCAGTGGGCCTGCTGTAACTCAATGGTGCTGTTCCTACGAAGCCTTACCCTTTCACCCGCCTTCTCTTGCACGAAGCATACTCTGAGGGAGAGAAGCCAGTGGGGTGAGGGGTATGCTCGTATTTTCGAAAATACCGTTTTTTAAAATTCACGCTAGCAGACTGTAATTTTTAGGTATTGTAGGCATTGATACGTGTTCTTAAGGTCATTACCCGGTCCCTGATGATTCAGTGTACGTTACCAAGGCTATTTAGTCCACTTTTAATGTGGATTTTGCCGAACTTTCATTTTAATACGTTTTAACGGGTCTGCTCGCGGATTTTCGAATTTACGGATTTTTCCGAAAATCCGCGGATCCTTGCGCAGACCGGATTTTTCGAAGTTCGGACATCTCTAGTATACACCTCTGTGAAATATTCCTTATCACAAATATAAGTTTCCCTTGTATTTCATTAATTATTTTCACCGCTAATCTTCACTGCACCTATAATTTCTCAGTTCTTCATAGATGATGCAGCATATAAGGGGACTGAGTCTGCTTGTTTTCATAAACTGTTTGGTCCTCAACCCTGCGTTTGTCCTAGATTCCCTACACCCAGTCCAGCTCATAGTGTTTGTCTATCCTTCCCACTGTCACAATCCAGCACTTCATGCTAAGGCACAATCTGCTAGAAACAGTGTTTCTCAAACCTTTTCAGACAGTGGCACACTGTAATGCCAAATTTTCTCAAGGCAGACCTGTGTATATTTATTGTATTGAAATCATTATATATAGTTTTAGAGTACAAAATAACAAAAATGTATTGGTGAAAATATTTCCACCAATGTGGCACAATTCTGGCCCACCCTTTGAGAAACCCTGTGCTAGAACACAAGCAAAAAGGTGATGGGAGCGCACACTCTTCCTCAGAAAAATCTGTTTATTGCATCACACAAACAACGTTTTGGAGATCGCTATGTCTCCTTCATCAGGTGACTCAGCGATCTCCGAGGAACAGTGTGCGCTTCCATCACCTTTTTTGCTTGTGCTATAGCTTGGAGTCCTTAAGGTAGAGGACCGACGGAAACTGTACCTTTTAACTTCAGTTGCACGCTGAAGGAGTGCCTAGGCCCAAACCTACACTGCATGACTTCTTTCCATTGGCCAGTCTGGAGTTTCTTAACTGTTTGAGGGGGTGGGGCTAGGCCAAGCATTATGAGCCTAACTTTGAAGGCATGGTGTGGAGTATCTATGTCCTCACCTGGGGTATTAATAGGGGAGGTGGGGTTGTTTGGGGTAGTAAGTCTGCATCCAAATATCCTTCACTTTTAACCATATTAACTTTGCATCAATGTTCTTTTTTAAAGGGCATGTCCACCCTTCCAAAAATGTTTTGATATAATATTCCCCTTCCCCCCAGCCCCAACCGCTATATTTTTATTATTAGAAAGTGCCCCAAACTTTACTTACCTTCCCTCTTTCCTCTGCCGCACTGCCAGGCCCTCTGCTTGCGAGAAAATGCATGCAGAGGGGCGGGACTGGCAGTCGCGTCTGTGATTGGCTGCCGCTCAATCACGGGCGTGGCTGCCGGGAGTTCAGTGCGGCGAGGGAAAGAGGGAAGGTAAGTAATGTTTGGGGCACTTTCTAATAATAAAAATTATTAGAAAGTGGTTGGGGCTGGGGGAATATTATAGCAAAAGGTTTTTACGCTAGGGGGAGGGAATCCTAATCGGGAGGGAGAGGGAGGGGGAGAAGGGCTGCAGTACGCATGCCAAACTTCTCCTGGAGGCGAGACAGGAGGCAGAGTCCTATATGGACTCTGCTATCCTCCTGGTGGGCAGTTTTTGGGACTTGGGGGGGGGGGACTACAGGAGAACCATATGAAGCTGGGATGTCAGGTAAGGATTTTATTACACTACATGATGGGGCCATTACTGGGGGGGATTATAGTTTTGTGGGTGGACATGCCCTTTAAAAAAATGATCAGCCATGTGTGAGCAACTGAGCATTTATTATATGTGTGGGTACAAAATATAATTTTGTGTGTTACTGTACATACTACAGTACCTATATTCTGGAATATTTTTGCCCAATTTTAATCTGTGTTTGCAGGTTTGCCTTGTTCTGTACACACAGCTTTGTGCCATATCAAGATATTTATTAAAATGAAAACATTTTCAGGACATTTTTAAAGGGGAAATAATGCAATTGCACAAGTTCTTTAAATTTCAATTTGCAGATTTTTGATTTTACTGTTAACATTTTTTTGGAACTAAAAAGCCTGTACCTATGCGCTTGTTTGTCAGGGATTGTGTTTTGGCTGACTACGTTCGCTAGACGCTCTTCAGTGTTTGCTACAGATTGTCACAGGGCAAGCTATGCAGAAAACTGCAACCAAATTATTTAGCGAGCATTCTATCCAAGAAAAGATTATTTTTGTAAAAATTCTGCCAGATACGTCCCTCAATGTTTCATTCCACCCAGGATTCAATAGTGATTTATTATCTTCTGTAATACACAATATCTCATTTTCCAAAATACCTGTAAGCATGGGACGCACACTTTGTACATGGATAGAAAATTGGTTAATGAATAGGATTAAGTGCTAAGTGGGGTGCCACAGGGTTCTGTGTTGGGGCCGCTTCTATTTAATCTATTTATTAATGATTTGGAAGTGGGTATTGTCAGCAAGGATTCTGTGTTTGCTAACGACACAAAACTTTGTCGACCATTAAAAACTTCAGAGGATGTGCAATCGTTACAGGGGGATCTAGATAGATTGTCACATTGGGCTGCTAAGTGGCAGATGAGATTCAATGTTGATAAATGTAAGGTGATTAATTTTGGACTTAAAAATCCTTGTGCTGCTTATACTATAAATGGCTCTGTGTTAAGTGAATCCCTGTTGGAAAGGGATCTTGGAGTTTTGGTGGATAACAAACTTAAAGGAAGCAAGCAGTGCCAGACAGCAACAGCCAGAGCCAGCATGGTATTGCCTTGTATAAAGAGAGGTATGGATTCAAGGGAGGAAAATGTAATTCTCCCTCTTTACAAAGCATTGGTAAGGCTTCATTTGGAACATGCAGTGCAATTTTGGAATCCTGCGTACAAAAAGGACATCTTTAAAAATGGAAAGGGTTCAGAGAAGGGCAACTAAATTAATAAGGGGATTGAGGGAGCTTGAATATGAAGAGAGACTGGAAAAGTTATTATGTACGCTGGAGAAAAGGCGCTTGCGTGGGGATATGATTACTGTGTATAAATACATTAACGGGCCATACAATAAACTATCTGGGGCATTGTTCACCAATAGAACATGTCAGCGGACACGAGGACATCCCTTAAGGCTTGAAGAAAAAAGGTTTAGGCTTCAAGTTCGGAAAGGGTTTTTCACTGTGAGAACGGTAAAGCTATGGAACTGTCTTCCAGTGGACATTGTTATGGCAGGTTCATTGGTCAGTTTAAAAAAAATCTGGATGAGTTTCTGCAAACAAGGAATGTTGCAAGTTACTGGTATTGATACATAAAGAAGAGTTAATCCAGGGAAATTTCCGATTACCACTTGGGTCAGGAAGGAATTTTTTCCCCTTCATAAATTTGGTGGGGTTTTTTGCCTTCCTCTGGATCAACAGTTAGGCAGGAAATGAGGATATTGCTAGATGGGTTGGACTGGATGGACATATATCTTTATTCAACCTCAAATACTATACTATACTATACTACACTATACTGTACTATACTATACCTATTATCATTTTATGTCCTACCACGGCCAATTAATTCCCATTTTGGGCATATACTGTATGTAAATGTATATGCATTATTGCTTAACTACAAATATAGGTATGCAGGAAAGAAATTTTCTTTGCAAGCAGTATCTTTTTTTCTTTAATTTATAATAGGAAATATTATTTTATCCCTCCTGGTTTTGTCAGGACTATATCTAATCTAGGGGGGTGGGAGGCTGGAAGGCCTGCATAATTACAGTTCAATATTTTAAAAGTGCAACTGGTCTGGTCAAAAAATCATACAATGTAAGGACTACCATATTTCATTTTGTACTCGGTTAAATCAACATTGTTTGTTATGAGGTAAGAGCAGTGATGTTTGTTATGAGGTAAGAGCAGTGATGTTTGTTATGAGGTAAGAGCAGCTATGTTTGTTATGAGGTAAGAGCAGTGAAATTTGTTTTGAGGTAAGAGCAGTGATGTTTGTTATGAGGTAAGAGCAGTGATGTTTGTTATGAGGTAAGAGCAGTGATGTTTGTTATAGGGTAAGAGCAGTGAAGTTTGTTATGAGGTAAGAGCAGTGATGTTTGTTATGAGGTAAGAGCAGTGAAGTTTGTTATGAGGTAAGAGCAGTGATGTTTGTTATGAGGTAAGAGCAGTGATGTTTGTTATGAGGAAAGAGCAGTGAAGTTTGTTATGAGGTAAGAGCAGTGATGTTTGTTATAAGGTAAGAGCAGTGATGTTTGTTATGAGGTTAGAGCAGTGATGTTTTGTTATGAGGTAAGAGCAGTGATGTTTGTTATGAGGTAAGAGCAGTGTGAGTGTGTGAATGTCAGTGTACACAATAGTATCTGTGTGTCTCCCCCACCAATTATAACCAATCTGATACAACTGTTGGACCACTGCAGTTTACTGCACTTGCATAACTAGACACCCTGCAGAAACATCCCATGTTACATACCAGACATGTGCTGGTATCTTTCCCGGCTTAGCTGGGTAACTTCTTTGTTAAAGCAGATGGTTTACAGCTGTGCAAGGCAACGTGGGGAGCAGGCTGTGTCTTGGGCACTGGGGATGGGATAATCCAGAAAAGGAAGACCAGGGGGAAAGTGACAAGCTGAGAGGACAGAATTGTAGGCAATAGAGCGAGACACCACCAAAAGGACAGACATTGCAAACAGAGAGTAGAGCAGGGAGACCACAGAGAAAAAGAGGGGATAGTAAGATAAGAGAGGAGATGGCAGAAAGAGGTCAGAGGCAGATGGGAGAGCAAAAGGAAAGAAACACAGGCGAGTGTAGGGGGTGGAATAATTGGAATCAAAGAATAAAGGAAGGGCACAGGCAAACTGGGGGGAAAGAAGATGGAATAGTAAAAAGAGACAACTAGAAGGGAAGAGGGCTAGCCGGCTATGGCAATGAGAATACTGTACAGCTATACATGGGAGAGAGACTTGGGGTTAGTTCATTCCTCTCGTCATACAGGAAACATCCAGTGTATTGTGTTGAATACTGTACATTATAGTTACCTGCTTATAGCAGCTCCCAGGGTGTAGTAGTTAAATACACAGAGATGGTGTAATTACTGTTTATCTGTAATACAGTTTTGTGCAGTAAAATCTATATTTACCTTCCCCAAACCATCAACACTAAAGATCACTTGTGCCAAACACAAGGCCCGTGGGCTGAATCCGGCCCGTCTGCCTGTTTTCTGTGGCCCCTGGTGACTGTACAACATCCAAGACTTACTACAGTGCTATCCATTTGTGCAGCCCCAAGCAGTGGTACAACTATAGCTCTGCCTGCTAGATATTGCCACCAGCAGTTAAAAAACATTTGATTGTGGTATCTAGCAGGAAGACCTATAAAAGGATAAAAATCTGCCTGTATTTGTCAGCATTCAGGACACCATTTAAGCTAGGTAAAGACACGGATGATAAAGCGACGATACCGTCGGATCCGATGGGGCTTTATCATTCGTGTGTAGCTGAACAAGCGTGAGGCAGATGGAAAATACCTTAAATTTCCCTGTGCCACGGTAGTTTCCCGATAAAGAGTTGGATGCGGTTGTGACAAACACAGTCCTGAGCGTTCTCCCTATGGTGTGTATATGCTGTGTATAGGAAGAACGCTCGGGACTGTGTGTTACTTGAAAAATGACAGAAAGGATGTTGCAGATCTTGTCTGTCATCTTACAAACTCCTTTCCTGTGTGTACCCAGCTTAACTCTGACTAACTCTCCAACTCCATCTGCAAACATGCAAGAAATCTCCACCATGTTCACTGTTGCCTGTAATTATTATAGCGCTCTCCAGCCCAGTGAACAAACTGCTTTTTCTACAGACAAAGTCCACCTTCTGCTATTTCTTTCCAAACCCACTTCTGGACAGACTTCTTCAGGCAGTAGATGGGTGTACTTGGGTGCCACAGGTTTCTGACCTGTTCGGAGCCAGTGGTTCTGCTGGACTTCTTTTATCTGTCCGAACACGGTGTCTATGGACCTCAATGTAGCCCATTTCTATGAACTTCTTCAAAAGAAAAACACATCTTGAACCCCCAGTCTGCTCTGCCTAGAACCTTGCGTCTTGTGCTCAGTCTTGCCGCGTTGTAGGACCTGGGACACTACCTCACCTTGGTAGTAGTTGGCTGTAAATTATCCATTTTTAAACCATTCTTCCTGTGCAGCAGTTTTCACACTTAACTTTTAACTGTATTTGATTGAATATAGAAAAATAACAATGACAAAATCTCCTGCAATCCCCACTGATTGATTGATAGAGTCGGCACTGCCTGACAGCAAAAGAGATCTTTTCCTGCTGCAAAGACCAACGATAAACAAGGTAGAATCAGGGAATAATCAGGTTTTTTACACTACAGCTTTGACCACTGACATTTCAACCAGTTAATTCATTTTCACCAATTTTGCTTAAAGGGCATGTTCATCCCCAGAATTAACCCCACACTAATCACCCCACAGCTGTAAACAGACAAGCACTGCAGCCATTGTAAATGATCCTGACATCACCAACTGCCATCTGTAATGTGAAGAGAGATAGAGAACTACAAGGGGCTGGAAGTCTTCAAGATCAGATTCATTCTGCCAGGAGCGCTGGGTTTTAGAGGGTGATAAGTGTGGAGGGTCGGGATCCAGGGGGTCCATATTTCATACTCCTCCTATAACAAACACAGCCTTCCCCCAGACAACCACTGGAGGTGATTTCTAGTTACGTCACCATGTGGTTAATCACAATTGATAATTCAGCCAATCTAATCAAAATGTTTACCCATGTGATTGATATATATATATATATATTGGTCCGATCGATCACACGGGCAAACATATATATTTATATATCTATCTATCTATACCGGTCCTCAGACTTTACAACAGAACCATGCATTTTCAATGGTTGTGTTGGTTGTTTATGTTACAATGAAATGGGTTCCAGAACAAGTGACAGAAACCTTGAGGTAGATACACACCATACAATTCTTCCTCCTGGCCGACCGATTGAGGCTTCCGACCGGTTGGCCAGGAGAAAGGACTGACTGTCTCGGCAATAGCAGCCACGCCCAACAGCTGTGACCGATCGTGCAGTCCACAGAGGACCACACAATTGGTCGTGGTTTTCCTACCCATCCGATTCGGACAAAGGAACGGTTGGTGATTGGTCAAAGCCACCATACAATAATTAGGCCGGCCAACCGAAACACTGAAATGTCGGTCGGTCTGGCCGAATTATTGTATGGTGTGTACCCAGCTTTAGGGGCCTAGTAACTGAGATTGGAAACAGGGAGACCTGTTCATTTCTGACTGACAATTCAACCCGATTTACCTTTTAGTAACTCACAGACCAAAACAAATCCGAGCAAATTTCTATTTCGTCTTTACTTTTTTTTTTGGAAAGTGATTTGTCTCTCTGCTTCTCTCTCCGCAGTGTGGAAACAGATTGTCAGGCGCTGTTGTCAATCAATCAGTTGGGGTGTTATTATTGTTATTTTGCTAATAAATATGTTGTTTTTCTGCTTCTTTTATTCATTGTCCTGACTTTCTGTTTGCAGCCCCCCTCATATTGTCCATTATAGTCTCAGTCTCTGGGTTGATTCAGTTGTTCAGTAGAGATCTGTTTTAATTGCCCACAAGCCAATGAAGAAGTAACGACTGAGGAATTAGAAGTGAATCCTGGGAAGAAAAGGCTGAACCTGAATTGGCAGCTCATTAAAGCTGGTCACACACTTGTTTAGACACTAAACCCAATTCGACATTTGGTGTTCGTCTTTTCAATGTCTAATGCTGCAGATGTTTTTACCAGCGGTGTTCCCATTAGTTTCATTGGCCAGAAAATGCTTTATGATAATGTCCGCAGGCAAGCGATAGTGAATGGGTAACTTAATAAATCACTTTGCCTCATCTTAATCTACAAATGAATGCATGTGAGCAGCACTAAAGGCTCGTACACATGTGCGATCTTGGATATCTCGCTCGATCCACCAAGCGGATCTCCAAACGAGCTGCTGTTTGCGTGTTGCTGCAGGTCTTCAGTCCAATACTATACTCAGGGGCAGTATTCTATCTTCTTGACTAATCTGACTAACTGTAAGGGCAAGCATGCTCAGTAATCACTATGAGGCAGCACCGAGAGAGGGAATTTCTCAACTGTCACCATTCCAGGCACAAGTGTCTTATGATAGTAAGATACATTATTGACAGCTGAAATGTAAGATGCATCAGATTGGATATCTAAAGAAATAGAAGTCTGATAAAAAACATAGATAGCTGGGAAGAATTAAAATTTCCAGAAGTTGGGCAATTACAAAAAAATCCAGCTTAGATACCCTGGAACATAAAGAATTGTTGAGGTACCGGTATGTGTACTGTGGATTTTACAAATGATTCCCCTTTAATACAGTAAAACGGAACTATCATTATCTGAATTAGAGCAGTAAATAAAGATTAGCCAAAAGGAACTACTTGACACCTGAACAATCAGGATTCCAGCCAGTCTGCAATGAAGGTCAATATATTAACAGTCCGCAAGCACGAGTTTAGTTCTTACTATGAAATGATTCCACATTACAGTTCCACACAGATTATGTTGTTATCTGCTAACAACACAGATTTCCAAATCAACTGTTAATGATTCACACCTAGAGGTGCTGTTAGAATAGGAAAGTCACTTAAAGGTCCCCAACCACACAAATTCACAGCAGATTCCTTTGGAAATGATTGTGCCCATACACTGCAGTAATCTGCCTCATCCTCTGTACAGGAGGCGATCGATGGCCACACTCATAGCAATGTTATTGACTCCCTCTAGTAGCAATAAAGGGAGCTGATACACATTGATGGGAATTTTATATCTGTCCCCTTAGTAAGGTGCAGCATCTGTATCAGTAGTAGAGATGCCCGAACTTCGCAAAATCCGGAAATCCGCAAGCGATCCCATAAAAATTAAAAACTCTAAAATACGAGAAATCCTCGTAATTTCAAAAATTTTCGAAAATACGTATTTCCGAAAATACGAGGAATCCTCGTAATTTCGAAAATTTTCGAAAATATGTATTTTCATAATTACGAGATTTCTCGTATTTTCGAAAATTTTCGAAATTACCAGAAATCCGCGGTTCGGAAGTTCGGAAAATCCGGAAAAATCCGTCGTTCGCGAACGGGATATGTCCACGGCGGATCCGGGTTCGGATCCGTGAACCTGGCCATCCCTAATCAGTAGGAGATCTGCTGCTCAGAAAAAGATACTCCTGTCCAAGTCTATAAACACTGCCTGTGTACTGGAAGAAATAAATGTAAGATTGTGCTCAATCTCCATTGGGTGTCTGTATATTGGTGTCCGTATTTATCATGGAGTTTAGGCTTAAAACAAATCTGATTCACTCAGCTTTACACAGTATGTCAAGCAGAATAATTTGATATGAATATTTGCCTCTGAAAATTAGAATAGGAATTACATTTACACCAAAGAGAGCTGTAAGTGAATGAATAGTTACAGATGGAGCGAGAGGTATCGCATAAAGATGTTGACATTAATTCTTTTTGATGATTATGCTTGACTGAAATGACTTAAATGAATCGAGCTATTGATGGAAAAGCATGATTCTGCTTTGACTTTGATACTAGGCAATGACGGTAGTAAGGAAAGGTAAGACATTTCTGGGAGAAAGTTGCTAAGAGCCATATTTATAAAGCCGCGGTATCGCTTTCTATTATTACCGCGGTTTTAACGATCGGTATCGTAAATTTCCGATCGTTAAACCGATTTCTGATAACAAAATCGGAGCTTTACGATCCCCATAGAATACCATTGTGGTAGTTTACTATCGCACGGTATTCTACGATTGAACGTTTGTTAATTAATCAACCCCAATCATAAATTAACTAACCCGTGGTATCGCTAAAAAGCGATACCGTGGCTTTATAAATATGGCCCTAAGAGACTTCTAAATAACAGGATCTAGTAAGGGGATTTATAGGGGAACAACAGGATACATCTAGTCGCTATTACACCGGTATATTTCCCCTTAGTCTGACACTGGTGCTGGAGAATGTTGGTTTAGTCCTGCAAAATCTCTGTATCTTTTCTAATGGTTAGAATAATTGGTTGAGGGTAAGAATATAAAATAATGAGCTTATTTACTAATATATAAAAAGTACGGGGACAAGCTGGGGGGTGCTATAGCTACAACCTAGGCAGAAACTAGGATGCTTGTATGGCTCTGCCATGGCCTGTCCAGAACCTTCCCCCGAGTCACGACTACAGCCCATAGCCGCCGGATGGGTTTCCATGTGTTGTTCTGTAATATTATATATAGTTTTCAAACATCTGAAAGGCCATAGTTTGAGGATCCCTGCTGTAGAGATTAGAGATGTCCGAACTTCGCAAAATCCGGTCCGCTCGAGGATCCGTGAATTTTTTAAAAAAATTTGAAAATTCGAATATCCGCGAGCGGACCCATTAAAACCTATTAAAATGAAAGTTCGGCAAAATCCGGTCTTCGAAAATACGAGGATTCTTCGAAAATACGAGGATTCTTCGAAAATACAGGCCCGAAAATGTGGGTTGCTCCATCCAAAAATGTGAAAAATTCGCGAAATTTTGAATTTACAAGGATTTCTCGTATTTTCCCGTAATTTCGAAAATTTTTGAAAAAACCCGGTTGGGAAAAGTTCGGAAGGCGGAAAACCGGAAAATCTGCGATACCCGCCGTTCGCGAACGAGGTAAATCTGCCGCGGATCCGGGTTCGGATCCGCGAACTGGGCCATCACTAGTAGAGATATAAAAGTGGTTTCTATGGCCTTTCTAGTCTGCAGTACATTTCTAAATGTTCCCCAGACAGTATACAGAATTTCTAGTATCCATAATTAGTCCTTTTTATATTGCTGTCAAAGTAAAAGGATCAGCTGGGGTAAGCAATCTGACAGCTTCTACAGGTATGTAAAAACAGAAATATACAATCAAGTATGGTTCTATGCACACTGCATGTTCTGCATCCAATTAATACATAGGGTACATACATGGCAACATTGGGACAACATTACCATGTTAACCCATTTGCAGTTAATGTTTGATGGGTAGCCGCCAGTTGTGACAGTGTCTATAATTTTCCTGAATTTTATCAGTGTAAGTGATAACATGAATATTGTAACTTTTTATACAATCTTAAACATAAATAAATTGAGGTCATAGGCAAAAGGATAAGATGGAGACTGGAACGCAATAAGCGGCACATTGGACAAGTGCATTGTGGGAACAGCAAGGATAGTTCTCACAGTTCTGCAAGTGATGCAAGTCTATGAGTTATTACTGTTTGTTCTCAATGTACTGTGACTGTATTTAGCATTGCATTAGATTATCTTAATCCTTTGATTTTCTTTCTAAATTAACAAAGATTAAATTATATGAAATCAGTCAGCATTGTGGTCCAAATCTGCTACAGGACTAGAGTCCTATGGCTGGATTCACCAGCATATAAAATATATGGGATAATACGCTACCTACAGTGTAATATAAGGATATTATGCCACCAAGGAGTTCCTTGACAATATTGAAGCACAAGGCTGCAGGCCGAGTTCTTTTATACAGGTCATGGAACTCCGAGGTGAAGTAAATCTATATATTACACTGTAGGTAGCGTATTATTTCTTATAATACATATGGCCAGTCAAAAAACCCTGTCCATTACCACTGTATCTCCCCCTTCTTGTATTAGTAATTTATATAGGAATCCCTGTTATAATAATGTATAAATAGATAATTACCGTTCCTATTGAAAAGAAAAAGAAGGACCAAACATTGTTTGTCAAGAATAAACAGGGCTTCCTATATAAATGAATATTACAGGGAGGGGGAGTCAGTGGGAGGGGCAGTAGAATACAGGAAGTCACTCAGTGACATCACTGAGTGATTGTAATAAAGATTCTCGCCGCTGCACCTTCCCATTGAAAATGGCTAGCCTTATGTATTATATAAGGATATTAGATGTTACCAAGGAGTTCCATGAACATACAGATGCATGAGGTATAGGTATGTATAATGTAAACATATTTCATTCCTTTGTTACAAGTATAAACCTCATGAGTTCAGTTCATGCTAATACTTGTACCAGGAGAAAACTCTCCATTTTTCACCCCTGCCCCCCAAATAAGTGACACTAGCTGTTCATATCTGTACCTTGGCTCCCAATGTTTTAATCCCCTTTTACACTGTTGCCCCTTACATTTTCTGATAACCTCAAGGTGCCAGAACTGCAGGTTACTTTAAATCAGCAGAACTGGGGGATTCTGGGCACTAGAGATGGCCGGACTTCTTGAAGTGTTCGAACGATACATTTGAGGGTTACTAAAAATTGTGCATTACATTCTAGGGTTACCGAACAATATATTCGAGGGGTTATCAGTGAAATGGAACATTTGAGGGATATTGCCGAAACACCACATTTGGAGGGTTATCGCTGTAACGGTATATTCGAGGGTAATGGCCGAGGTCAAAGGTTAGCGAACAGTACGTATATTTGATATTCAAAATATGTCCACGAGTTCGGAAAACTGAACTAGTTAGTAGTTCGGATAGTTCAAATAGTTCGAATTCGTCCGAACTACTAAAGTTTGGGTCAAACTCAGATTCATTTCTACGTCCATCTCTACTGGGCACCTGTAACCCCATGCCCCTTACAAACACCTATGAGATTTACCTGGAGCAATGTCAGCGATGGCAGGAATTCCAATATGACTCAGGTAGGAAGTTTCAGAGCTCTGTGTAGTTCTCCTTAAAAGGATTAGGAAATGTATCTCAATGGACTTTTTTCTGCCTAAACCAATGTATTTTGGATGAAATACCTTGAGTTAGATTAATTGAACTAATATGGAGATCATCAGATTCAGAAATATCCGTGTGTCTGTTGCACTAGCACATATGCCAAATAACTCCAAAGTTCAATAGGTGTGGGTCATGGGTGTAATTGGGGTATTTAGTGGAGGACGACTTTCACTCTGATCCATGTGGGATCTGCCATGTGGTTTTCCAAAACAGCACTAACCCGAGTCATCCCTTCCCACTGACAGTGCAGCAGGAATGTAGGGGAAATGTATATTTGTTGCACAATATCTGTATTATATCATAGGGGACATAATATATGGGATAATACGCTACCTACAGTGTAATATAAGAATATTACACCACCAAGGAGTTCCATGACCATATAGAAGCACGAGGCTGCAGGCCGAGTGGCTTTATACAGGTCATTGAACTCCGAGGTGAAGTAAATCCGTATATTACACTGTAGGTAGCGTATTATTTCTTATAATACATATGGCTAGCCAACAAAACTGCCCACTACCACTGTCTCTCTCCTTTCTTGGATTAGTCATTTACATAGGAATCCCTGTTTAATGTATAAATAGTTAATTACTGTTCATTTTGAAAAGAGAAAGATGGACTGAACATTGTCTGTCAAGAACAAACAGGGCTTCCTATATAAATGACTAATACAGGGAGGGGGAGACAGTGGGAGGGGCAGTGGAATACAGGAAGTAACTCAATGACATCACTGAGTGATTTGTAATATAGATTCTCGCCACTGCACCTCCCCATTGAAAATACCTAGCCTTATGTATTATAATTATATTACTACCAAAACTACCTCCATCTATGCCTGTTCTTCAAGCGTTCTGACCTTGTTACAAACTTGTACATGCTTAGAGGAGGCAGCTAGGGAAATAGTATTCAGTCATTTGTTGTGAATTGATGTCACAACATGATTCATGACTGACATTTCCTGGAAGAACCAGGAAAAAGGGGTAACAGGACATTGTGCAGAATTTCAGGCTAGTCTTCTTTCTGTCAGCTTTCTAACTATAACAGATTTGGGGTGTGATTTATCTTACACATTTTCTGGGTTATTTAATAAAAGTTTGTTAAATCGTGCTAATTTTGCCCCAACCAACCAGATGTTAGCTTTCATATGTTAAATAATATCTGATTGGTTGGGGCAAATTTAGCACCATTTTTAACGATAAGCACTTTTATTGAATCTCCCTGTTTTTGTTTTTATTTTAGGGGTGGCCTTGCTATGCTAAGGATAAATTCCCCCTCTATTTAAAGTAAAAATATACTGTAAAATTTAACTTCTTAAAAATGAAAATAACCTGGGGAGGGAGGTAGTATTGATTATTCCTAATATTGTTTTGTTGACAGCAGATACAGTTTTTATCTGCCAAGTTAGTGTCCTGCACCTTCCTGTATTAAAGATGGTGCTGAAGCACCCAGAAAGAATGTAACAAGCAGTTTTCTTTGTGTTGCCGCTCCTCACAGAAATCATATTGGGAGGTAGAAAGTACCAATCCTACCTCCCTGCCACAGGCACTTTTCAATTTAAAGGAGTTGTACACTGAAACAATTACTTTGCCTCATTTCAATCTATAAATGAATATATGTAAGCAGCACTTACTCTGATGTGTTTGTGTTGCTGCATGACTTCAATCCAGTACTTAATGTTTCTTAAGCTCGGTCCCTCAGTGTCTCAGCCCCCTGCCAGACTATCTGACTCACTGTGAGGGCAAGCATGCTCAGAAATTCCTATGAGGCAGCATTGGGAAAGGGGATTTCCCACCATGCAGTTCACATACCAATTGTCACCCTGCTGCAGCAAAACTATACATAACAGAAGATTATGATAATAAGTCACTTGATTGACAGCTGAAATGTCAGATGTTTCATATTGGATATGTAATGAAAAAGGGGACAAATATCCCAAAAAATGGTACAGTGATAGGCAATTTAAAAAAATCTAATTTCCCAGGTTTTTTTTTTTAATGCACTATAGTTCTTCTTTAACCATTTTATGTATTTACTCTGTACTGGTAATTTGCCCTATTACCATGATAAAATCATTCAGGGTTAAAACTTGACCCGTCTGAATACGTGTTAAGCCTCATACACAACCCTGAGCGCACACACGCACGTGACGAATGGCCATTTCGGCCGTTAATTGCACATGTGTATGCGTTCGGTTGGGGGACCATTCGTTGATCTGCCATGGCGGAAATTACCTTTTGTTTTATTTTTGAGGGTTTGAACCGTATTTTTAAGGGTCACTGAATGTTCAAGGTTATTTTCGATAACCCTGAAAAATAACCCCGAACGTTCAGTATACAATACAATCGGAAATACTTTCACGTTACACATCATATTTTTGAGGATTATCAAACGTTCACGGTTATTTTCGAAGGTTTTGCAAAATAAATTAGAACATTCAGTAACCCTCGCATATACAGTCCGAAGTCCCAAAATCGAATGATCCACAGGGTTTCAGACGGAAGTTTGGATTTCAGCAGATTTCAGAAACGAGGTTCCGTGTCAGATCCGGTTCTGAGTCCGACCCGGATCCCATCTCTATTGGTGAACAATGCCCCAGATAGTTTATTGTTTGGCCCGTTAATGTATTTATACACAGTAATCATATCCCCACGCAAGTGCCTTTTCTCTAGCGTACATAATTGTAACTTTTCCAGTCTCTCTTCATATTCAACCACCCCAATCCCCTTATTAATTTAGTTGCCCTTCTCTGAACCCTTTCCATTTCAAAGATGTCCTTTTTGTACACAGGATTCCAAAATTGCACTGCATATTCCAAATGATAACAGACATGCTGTAGATATTCAGTAAAAAGGTCTTTCCAGGTATCGTTATTAAATATACCGGTTGTAGAACTAAAAAAGAATCCTGAGGTTAGACTGTCTGGATCAACACATTGGAAGGAGCTTCTGGGCAATAGGTCGGGGATAATGTGTGCCAGGCTGGAGATTGACTGGAATCAGAAATAATAAAATATCTAGAGAATAAAACTTTTAACCACTTGATTTGCTTGACCCCCAATACAATAGCATGTCTGCCTCTTTATCTCCTGCATACCATACTGCCTATTGGGAGACTGCTGCTTCGTATAGCATTGTGCTTGGGTCAAGGGACAAGCAATTTTTTTGCAGTAAACTTCTAATACTTGTACATAACATGGATTCTAGCCGGGTTACAGAGTGTTTCAGGCTCCATTTGGCTCCTTTCTTTTTATGTACAGATTTGCGAAAGCCTCATTTGTCCCTGGCCCCTAAGCCATAAGGTTTTTCCTTGTACTTTTACAAGGCCCTTTACTATGGGACAGACACACGTTCCATTAGCCCACAAGCCGTTCCTGGACCTCTAAACACTCAAATTGAATTCCTTTGTGCTCTAAATGCAAAGCCACCGTCACTAAACTAAGCTTCATGTCAACTGTCCCCTCCCACATAAATAAAATATATGGCATCTCTGGTCCACATAGGAAGCCCAGCTCTCCCTTTCATTACCCACACTGGCATCATCACTCTTGTCTAAACCTTCCTGAGAGATCCTGCCAAGAGCTGAATGCTTATTCAAGATTTTAGTGGCTTTAACGAGAGCGCTATTTCCTATACACTGAACAGATGTCGTGGAATTTTACATGCACAAAGTGGACTCCTCCTTGCTTTCAGATCCCCCTGTTCCAGCCCCCACTGCTTCCAGACTGGCACAGAGTACGGTGTGGCAATAAAGTCCCTCTGGATGAAAGCCTCAGATTCTTGGCTGCAGGAGGTGGTAGTTTGGCTGAGAGAATTCACAGGCAGCCAGTGCAAAATTACAGTCAGAAAATGTCTCTATATGCAGTGTGTTAGCGAGGGGGTGATGCTGAATGAATGTGATGTCTTGTGGACAGTCTGATGACATCTATGTTGCTTTTAGTTAAATGTGTTGAAGGGCCCTGAACAAGTAATACAATATCACTACTACAACATACAATACAATAGATGTATATGGACATAAACAGAATTGTAAACATGCATGGTATACACAATGCACAAAGCACACTGTATACACAGCACAGAAGGCATTTACCTTAACAACAGATGAATGCTCCTATAAATAGATACATAAGAAACACCCACCCACAGCTCTGCACTACTGACACACTATCCAGGTACCCTACATTGACAAAGTCTTGTGTAGGTTAAATAAAGACACATGTTTGTCTAATTCAACTCTTCTGATCTGTATATCTAACAGCCAATCACACAAGACAAGTCCTGTCTACCTGATTTTCCTATTTGCACTTGAAGTAAAACAATTCCTGATAAATAACTTTCATATTGAGCTCAGGGTTAAGCTGGGACTTTATGGAACGGTATCAGCACGTTAATATGCAGCACACAGAGATCTACAGGTTCTCAATCCTGTTCATTCACAAACTTCAGCCTCTGCTTGGTCCTATCACAACATAGTCCATACACTATTGCTTCTTGTTTATTTGGTTTGCCTAAAGGGGTAATTATAAGCTTGCTTACCCGTTATACCAGGAATGTCCAACTTGCGCCCTTTAGATGCTTTTAAACTCCCAGCCATTCCCTAAGTGCACTCTGCTGTGTGCATGTGTTGATAATCACTGTATGCATGAGCTGTATGAGCTATGTACTAGATACTCATATACATGCATCGGTCACATGGTCAGTGGTGTATAGTGATAATGGGACCTGGAGCCAAGAGGGGCCCTTTATCTTCTTTCATGACCCCCCCTAGTAAAAATAACATTCAATAGGTTTGCAATGTAAAAATATGGTCTCTTGATCCATGACCCAGACAATATTTCTGGTTCCTACCTTGTCGGAACTGCATTGGACTTCCTACCCATCAGGACACTGGTCTGAATTCTGCTTCTGTGTCAGATTTGGGGGTCAGGGACCAAGGAAGGGAGGTCTGTTTTCCTTTCCTGCATACAAGGCACAAACTTTGCAGGATGGTCCCAGTCATATTGAAAGAGCAGAGCTAAGAAAACAGTAATAATGGTGACAGAAAGTATTAAAATATACTGCATGTGTGTTTGTGTCTGCATACATGACGGCCATGAGTGCCAGCCTGTACATACTAATTCTATTTGTTTCCAAGTTAGCTCTGGCAGCAGTTTGTAAGTGGGCCCTTTTTTAACCAGGTTACCTGTATTTTCAATCCACATAGAATGCTCATACAGTGTGTGTGTGCAGACATTGCATGGATATTTGTCTTAATCTATACAGTATTAGTTTTTCTCTCTCACACATACAGACTTCCCCTTGCCTCCCTTCTACCTTCTGTGCTTTCCTTTCTGTCCCTCTGGCTGACTGACGGTCTGTTTCTCCTTATGCCTGTCTGTCTGCAGCCTTCTCCCTATCCTTTTGTTTCCTCTCCTGTCAGGACTTCTCTCTCATTGCCTCCCCTTACAGTCTGCAGTCCTGGGGCTGCTGGCCTCACTCACAACCCTCTGCTTTATATATCATATCTCTATCACTAACATCCCCACATACTAGCCACAGTATGGATGTGCAGGGCGGTGGCGTCTGTTATTTACATATTATTATAAACGATAGGTTAGGCACCGGATACACAGATGAAGGAATGGCTAAATAAGTGTAATTTGTACAGGTTCTCTGTCTATAAAACTAACATTACTCAATAAGTAGAAAAGTATGGACACAAAATGAGCACACCGGACAATACACTGAATCAATAAAAGATTATAAATTTTATTAGCAACGGTCGCCATCGAGAAAGTCTGCACACGCGGACGAAACGCGTCTGGCAGCCTCTATTTTTAATGGTCCTCCATTTTGCCTTCCCCTCCTAGTATCCCTGGGTGGATGCCGTAAGGGTATCGTATGATATATTGTTATATTGCCACATTGCTGACATTGGGTACTATGATACTTTATGACTTGGTTTATTACGATATAGCATTTATGTAGCACCTATGCTGCTTTGCACAATATACCGGTATATTGACTAGGTAGAGGAGAGGTATTTTATGAGGGATGTTTTTATGTGAGTTTTTCTAGGGACGATGACTATGTGTGTGATATAACATTTTAAAATGAGCTAATAAAACAACACAACAAGTTCTGCAAAATACTTTGGTTTAGCTGAGGGAAAATGCTGACCAATAGCAATAGATAGATTCCATTGTGGTATTTTATAGGTGGTTCTGTGAAGTAGTTTATCAAGCCATGGCTGAGATGCCCGAAATGTTCTGTTTGGATATAGAATCAATTTGATTCACAAACCTGAACTTTTCAATGTTTGGATGAATATGAATCTTTGTCAGTAGACACAGACATTATATTTTCCTGGAGGCAGAATGCACACATTTTGGTATTGATAGATAGATAGATAGATAGATAGATGATGGATAGATAGATAGATAGATAGATAGATAGATAGCAGAGTTAGATAGATAGATAGATAGATAGATAAATAGATAGATAGATAGATAGATAGATAGATAGATAGATAGATAGATAGATAGATGATGGATAGATAGATAGATAGAGAGAGAGAGAAAGAGAGAGAGACAGACAGACAGCTAGGAGATAGATTGATTGACAGACAGTCAAACAGATACAGACAGACAGACAGACAGATGGTCATGTACCAAACCTACTAGAGGTTTGGTGTCAACTGTGTCAGTCTAAACTACAAATTGTATAAAGCACTGATATACGGTTCGTGAGCACATGTGCTAGTGTGTGCACACCCATTACCCTTATGTAATAAAAAACAGCGATTTCCACGGTGACCTATCAAATACCATATTTTGCTATATAGGACATAGTGGGTTCGATCAGTGTTTAATCATCATCATTCGATAGTGATTCTAAGTATTAGTGCGCATGACCAGGAATGGGCACTGATCTCTGTACGGAAATGAGATATCTATACCATTCTCACATTTCCTTTTCTAGTGGCTGAACATGTTACTAAGCGTCTGCAAACGCCTTGTATAAAACAAATGCATTTTCATCATAATAATTAAGTTATTAACAATTCGCATGCATTCATCGCCTATTAATGTTTTCTCAGCTCAGCTTGACGCACGTTTTGGTTATACCCAAGCTCATTAAACCATACTGAACTCTGCAGCTAATCCAAAGCAATACAAGGTGTGGGTGGGGGTGTTTGATAAAGTAGGGACGTCAGAGAGCATAACCTAGCACACACACATGCACACAACAACAGGACGCTGTATGTATGTTACTGGATAGGCCATTCTATAGGGCAGACAACGCATAGGTTGCCGTGTTTGCCTTTTAAATTGTGGAGAAATGTCCCTTCATAATGTCTGAATGTCCATTGTAGTCTCATCTCCTGTCCATCGTCATCTCTCCCTCCTTCTCTCCAGCCGCTACATATTGCCCTCTTGGGGGAACTTGGATCTCTGGGCCAACTTTTCTTTCTCGCTCTCGCTCGCTCCTTCACTTTTCTTCTGTTTCCCCACGCCTTTTCTTACCCCCCACCCCCATCCTTCCTAAAGTTCTGTCCATTTCTGCTCTTTTTATATATATTTCCCTTAATGTCCAGCACTTTCTTTTCAGTGTCTAAAATCTATGTCAATATTGCATTTTCTTTTCCCCGTCTGTGCCCCCAAGTGTCTCTTTCTCCCTCTCTCCTCTGTTTGTGTGTATGTGTGTGTGGTCACTCTCATTCAACCTTCTGGCTCCTCCTATGTCCTCTACACTGGCCAACCTCCATTCTACCACACACTATGCCATTTGTCAGGGCTCTCCGAGGAGGATCTTAAAGCAGTAAGGTGTTGACGGGCAGTGCCAGATTGGCACGGCCTGGCTTTAGGTGGGGGAGGGGAGCAAAAAAGAGAGAGTCCGGCAGGATGAGCAGCAGCTATGGTGTATCCCCTGCACTTCGTGCTCTTGCACGAGTTGAATGATGGTGTAGAGGAGAAGGATGAATCGCTTATCAGATGTCACCCTAAATTCCTCTCACCCTCTGTTGTGTCATATTAAGAAAAACAGTTAGGTTCTGGCTGGGTTTTTATTTAACCCCTGACACATGTAATACTCTGTATCTTCATTCGCAGTATTTTCTTCTGCAGACAGTGAGGGGAGGGCACATGGATTCCTCACAGAGAGGCACGCCCATGTCGGTTCTGTACCAGCCCAGACACCACTTTAAGGTGGCAACATATATCTATATAACGATTTTATTACCCTACCGGACGCAAGCGTTCCGTGCGTCATTTCGAGACCGATCCTGCCAGAACCCCACCCCAGCGTCTCCCGTTCTTCTATGCGAACCAACATGCGATCGCTAATGAATGGGATTTTTGGCGAACACATGTCGTTTGCAGTTGAGGATCAGGATTGTCAACAGGAATCGGTTATGTCTCAGTAAGCGCGTGCGGTCAGGTAAGTAAATCGTATCTATGTATGGGCACCTAAGGGTATCACACCAAGGAAAAGAGGGTGGGTCTGACTTACACATAACATGGTTTATTATTTTTGGCCAAGTATACTTGGGGTTTAGAAGGGACACGTATCTGCTTATTGTATCTACATTGCGTATTCTAGACAAAGAAACTCAAGTTTTCCCTTTCATAATAAACAGTGTCCCTATGGATGTCAAAAAAAAAAGTGAACATGCTTGCTTAACACTTGTAACCAAGAATGAGTGTTCTTACTCAGCATAAAAGTCATATGATCGTTGTTTTTGCATACGTGGTGTTAATTGCCATATAAAAGGAGAATTTAATTAGTGCATGTTTGCCTCACCCACAGACGTGTCCCTTGTTGGCATTTTGTAACCACACTTCCCCTGCCTGCGAAGGACTCCGTGGGCTCATTGTTTAATTTCTGCTGTCATATATTGGAAGTCAGTTTATTTTTCAGTTCAATCATCACGCTATACTCTGCCCCCGATAGTTCCAGTTAAACCTTATGATTGCATTACTCTTGGTTTAACCGTGACAAATTGAACAAACACAACAGCCCATCCGTACTACTATGGAAGAGCTAATACTTCTTCAATTACAACAAGAGCAGGCATTTATAAAGGGAACTGACAAGCGGACTATAAAGCTAAATATAAGGATATTACATCCTATACAGCTTAAGAAGGCCTCATTAACCCAGACTCGCTGGGCAAATAAATTTGTAGTTAAAAGTCCCTAACCGGTTTTTCTCTACCGGTTAGCGCATACTTTTAGCTCCATATTACGTTGGATGCGCGGGTTTTACGAAAACGCAAAATCACCTGATTAATATCGGGTTTGCACTCGTTTTAGCGCAGATTTTCATTACAAGCAGATAGCTGGTGCATTAAATCCCTCAGTGCTAAAATTCCTACCGGGTATTACCACATTTGCAAACGCGATATAAATAGCAAACAGGACCTTTTACCCCAGAGCGGTAGCGGCTCTGGGTCAATGAGCCTGTTTACAGTATAATTAAGTTAATAATGAATATGTGCAGCAAGGTCTGCTCTCACGTAGAGAACTCCAGTTACCCTCAAAATGCCTCCAACCTTGGCACACTACAGGGAGATTCATAAAAAACTTCTTATCGTTAAAATGTTGCTATTTTGCTCCCAATCAGCGAATCGGTCTTATTTAACATTTGAAAGCTAATATCTGATGGGTTTGGGGCAAAATTACCACCATTTTAAACGAAGAATTTTATTGAAATAACTCTGTAATGTAATTAACCCATGCCAGATGTCAATTAATAGGAAGGGTTAAACTCTATGGTGTAAGGCTGGTATACATGAAAAATGATATTTCAGACCGACCGCTATTTTTCCGTATTTCGTGCGTTTGGTCAGTCCAGAAATAATGTCAGCATACTTTCTTACAAATTGTTCCAAATCAAACGGCTCATCATGCAGTCTTCTATGGACCAAAGACAGAGGATCCGTTGTGGCAAAAAACCTCCTGCCATTGTTTAATTTTCACATGTTGACCTGCCAGTGGCACCCTATAGCATTACTTTTTCCTTTTTGACAACAAGGCAGTACGTCACATTCAAATCTCTTTTTTTTTTCTTTTGCCACAGCCTCGATATGTCCCTTTAAAACCTTTAAAGGCATCTATACCGAAATATAGGTTATTTTAATTGACCATACTGGAAACTATAATTTCTTCCAACCACCCCCCTGTACCTGTTTGTTAGCCTGCCCCTATTTCTTTTGAATATCCAATGCTAAAACTTCTTATATTTCAGCTGTCAATACAGTTCCTGGCTTCCAAAAACTATTCTTCTGTGAGTAGTTTTGTAAACTGTAGCGGGAATAGTGTTCATAGTTGGACAGTTGAATTCTCGTTATGCCTGTGTGGCAGGCTTGCAGTTTGTTTGGTGGGGGAAAAAGTCAGGTCGGATGGAAGTGGGAGTGGTTAAAAGAGGGAGGGGGGATACTGCTTCCTAACAATGGATGTGCTGGATTGAAGGCATGCACAACACACACAAATCAGAGTGCTACATACCTGTTCAAGATTAGTATTAAAGATTAAATGAGTCCGTCATTTTTTTTCAGTATAGTGTCCCTTTAAGAAGGAAATACACCATCTAAGGAGCTTTAAACAAATACTGATGGAGGTCCTTTAAAATACAAAATCAGGTGATGTAAATATTCCTTGACGGCTGTTACATTTCATCAAGTATTGTAGAAAGGCTGATCTCATCTATTATCAGGTTCTGGCCAAGAGGCTTCCTCTATAATGGGAGTTTTAAATCAAATGCCTTATACCCTGTGCAATTGGGCTAAGTGTGAGATGATGATGTTGTCTGTCAGTAATCTACTACCAACCCATGGTGTGTAAAAACTTATTTCACAACGGCGGCTTTATCCTTTTGAGAATTTGGGCTCCCATAAACTGTGATAACCCCAATATATTTCCACACTCAATAATTCCTCTAGTGGTTACTACTACCAACGTTCAATTCTAATTAATATTCCTAGGAGCCAAGAATGCTTTCACTAACCCACCTCTCTCCCCCCCTAGACTGCAGTGGTGCTGTATTACCTTTCAGAAATCACCATCCACTGTACAAATATATGTGATATTATAGCTTACTATAGGGTAAAGGGTCCTTATCTTAGTATTATTATATATATATAGATTTATAAGGTTCTGATTTTGTGCAGGTAAATATTCCTTACAGTCGGTCCCTGTTTCAAGTTTCTTACTTTTTTTCCCATCCAGTTGCCGTTTAGGTTTATTTGAGTGTTATAATTAAACTCTGTGGTTTAGCAACTGATTCCTTGCAGCGCTGAGGTGCTGATTCGATTCCACCCTTTGGGACACATCTGCAAGGACTTTGTATGTTTTCCCCCGCTTGCGGGTTTTCCCTCCTCCTCGGTCACTCCAGTTTCCTCCCCCACATCATAAAAGACAGACGCTAGGTTGTATGTGTACATACGTTGCTTAGATGTAAGCTCTCGGGGCAGGGGCCCTGATGTGAATTCTACATGTTTGAAAAGTGCTACGGAAGATGTTTGGCGCTATATAAATCCATAATAATAAATAACTATTCAAGAGGCTCATTTGTCTCCTAAATTAAAGGTCTCATATACTGCAAGGATGTAAAATTGCAGGCCCGCAAGACACTGCATACTGAACCAGGGAATGCTGAGACTTGGTATTTTTTTAAAAACATCTGCACGTTTGAGCTCCTCTTGGACAAATAACAGCAACATCCACAAGCAACATTCCTTGGTGGTTGGGCTTATACAAATAAATCAAATATCAAAAGTAACAATAATGTGTTAGCTCTATCCAGGGACATTAAAACGTGTGTATTATTGGAAGAACATACACAATGGGGACTTGGGGTGGGCCGCGTGCCGCTCAAATAGGGTGATACATGCGACCTCTGCGCCATTGACATTATTGGTGTTATTTTACTATAGTAGTGAGCTCCATAACAAAACTAGTCCATCCCATTCTCTGTCACGACTAAAATACCCAATTACCAGCATAGGGTTTTTAACTGAAAACTTACATAAACCATTTTTGTTAATAGTATTCACTTTAGTTAGCAGTGGTTTCTCTAAACCAAGGTGCCACCCATTAGGTTCCCTGAGAGGTTGCTAGAGGGTCCTCAAGGGATCGAACCTCCATGTACCTACACTTGTGGGTAATTTGATTGCATATTGTTTTTGTATAGACAGAGTGGCCTTTCTGTTAATATTGTTATGATGATGTATTTTGTGAATATAACTATATAAGATTTTAAAAAGACACCAACTGTTACAAAACTGGTTTCAAGGGTTCCCTAGGGACAAACATTCAGGGATATTCAATAAAAAAATTCTTATTGTACGAATAAGCCGCGTCTAAAAATTTGGTGCTAAATTTTCCTCCCTGCCCCAACCAATCAGATCTTATATCTCCGACTTAACTACGTGTGCACAGTTACTGTCTTATTGGCCTCTTTCTCGTCGCGGAGCATCTTCTTGGTGTCGGCAAAATTAGCACCATTTTCCTTTAAACGTGCGCCACCTAATGAACTTCTAAGTGAATCGTCCCTGATTGTCCCTTTTTATCAGTAATAACGTGGTAATGTGTAACGGCGTCATACTGCTAGATTTACCCCAATTTTAGCACATTAGTCTTTAGTGTGTTTTTGCTTTTACTTTTATACCAAAACCTATGTAAACATTTTCTTTTTGCCAAGCACATGTAAAAAATTGCTTTCTTTCTAAGTACTGTCAGTGTGTGAGACTGCTATGGGGGCTTAGTGGCTCCATTTTTTTTGTCTCAGAGAAGCAGCTGATAAAATGCATCATTCCACCGTATAAACATGAGTCATAATGTATATAGTATATAGACTTTAGATTAAGATTGCTTCTGAGTTTTGGTGATGTCCACCGCCCTGAATTGTATTTTGTACACATCCCAGCGGTACCTTCTTGGAGTTTCTCCCATTGGGGTTGTACTTCCATAATTTGATGATCAGGGACCCTGTATATTGTCCTCCAAGCCGTAGAAGTTGGGGAGGAGTTCATATTGCCCACCATTCCAGTTTTTTGGCTGATGTAATATTATAAAATATTATAATATCAATATTAATAAAATGTTAGCACTCTCATATATAGAAAAGAAGGGTGACACTGAACACCGGTCATATCAGTAAAACCACAAGCTCACGTACAAAGAAATCTGTTTCTTCTCTCTAACACCTCTTGTGCTTAAGATGTGTGATTCCCTGGTATCCCTACATGGTACCCCTCCTTGTAAGCCTTGCGCCTAAGTTTTTGTATACACAGAGTACACTCATAGATCCAATGGATTATACAGATAACCTCGCACCAACACACAAAACCCTCATCGTATTTTGGCAAAACAAAAGCAAATGCCAGAGCGGAGAGGGGGTGTGTGAACAGTTCCGAAATGCAGTGAGAGAGGAGTTAAACGGATTGGAGGGACGCAGCATAGACGAGAACCGATTTGGGTCTGATCCAAGATTAGATGTTCCTTCCATTATCGATTACTTTTCATATGTGATTTTGAAAAACAACCAATACAAGATAAATAGCAATCCTTTCCTTTCCCCCCCACGCTTCAGACAGAATCAAGAACCATTTAGCTACCCCACAAATTTTTTTTGGCAAGTTTATAATAAACAAACAAATTTCATTTGTAGAAAATCTCCCCAAAGGTATGTTGCAATATACAAATGAGTCCCTGGAACTCCTTTCTCCTACCTGACAGCCTGGCAGTCCACCATACACCATTGGCCTGAAAACGATCTGCAAACCCCCAATTCTCTTTCTACTCCACACATTAACTCAATCTCAGCAATGTCTCTTCTGCTTGACCTTGCTTGAAAGCCAATGGGCAAACGCTAGTCGGCTGTCCCTTTATTTCTCACATCACCGAGAAAACCAAATGCACCACTTCATTTATACATTATCTCTGTGTGTGCTGCCTAAGGGTTAAACCAAAAACACTACATACATAGAGAACCACAGAAAGCCAATAAAAAGACAACCTTTTATTAAGGCGTACATATATAGGGACCATGAAACATATAAAAGCATTTAAAGGCCAATAGCGACAGTCTTAATCAAGCCTATCTGAAGGTTTTAGAGCACGGTAATGCGTCTGTGCGACATTACTACAGGCCAAGTGCAGAAGTTTAGTGCAACAAGGGCCAACCGTAACTTAGGTACACACAAGGTCCGGGCGTCTCCTAATATGTAAAGGTACAGGGCGAATGCTGTGAACCGTGATACAAACCCAATATCCAGGCATCTCCCTATACTTTGAGTAACAGGGGGTCGCCTGCAACTGGAAGTTTTCCGTTATTGTACAAGCATTCTGAACTGACCCAGAAAGTTTGTCAGCATTTGGAAATACCTTGCTATGGCCGTACATAAATAGGGATAAGAGGCCAACCCGTTGGTACTGGTTGTACACTAATGTTGTACCCAGCGTAAGATGAAGTTGGCTTTCTGATTAGAGAGCACAATATGCAAATATAGACTAGAGATGGCCGAGTTCGCTGACCCGAACCCTGATCTTCCGCGGATTTATCCCGTCCCTCTGCGAACGGCGTTATTTCCGTATTTTCCGCCTTCTGAACTTCGAAAAACACCATGGATATTATTTTTTTTTCGAAAATGTTCGGAATTACGAGGATTCTTCCGTATTTTGGGGAAATACTGAGAAAACGGGGTTCTCGTAATTATGGAGGATTCTCGTAATTTCGAATTTTTTGAAAAAACTAGAATTCTTGGTAAATGCCCCGGAATTTCGTTTCTGCATTTTGGGGATTATTTTGAAGACAGGAAAGCCAACATGTCCCGATTATCCACTGGCAGCTACCATGATTATTGCTAGCCCCCTGGGTATAAAAGGCTGCTTCATCACAGCGTCCCCATTTGGTCAGGTGTGGTGGAGTGTGTTTATGGAGATCTGACAGTGTAGGAGTTGAGAAGATTTTTTTTTTTTGCGCTTTTGTTTGAGCTTTTTTTAGCTTGCGTGTGTGGATTTCAGTATGGTGGGTTTACACTTGTTGTTAACCACCCCGGTATTCACACATCTTGAGACCCAACAGTCCTTGAAGGCTTACCTTGTTTGTAACGGATAGAGGACCCGTCTCTCCACTGAGACTGGGTGCCCGCCTTACTTCATCAAGATGAATGAGCGTGGATCAACATCTCACAGCACAGCACCCCTATTGCTGATGCTTATGATTGCCCGTGACGAGGCCTCCTGCCCCGGCCCCCCGTACTGCTCCTCCGCCCATTTGCTGCCTAGAGGCTTTCGCTGATGCCACTTAGCTGGCATGAAATCTTTCTTAATTGGCAGGGGGGCCATATATGGTCCCTACCTGGGCCTATACTGCTTTCACGTTGTGGAAATAACCTAATGCTCCTGCAACAACAGCTACTTGGGTGGCTAATTTTCTAAGATTGGGTCGATCCCTACTTGGCCTGAGAGCAGTACTGATGTTCTTCTTCTTTTTTTCCTTCTCTCTACCACAGGCCCATTTGTGGGTGTCACCTACTCTGACCATTCTCATACATACGCGACAAGCTACTCTGTGGCTAATGTTTTCGCTCTGGGCCAATCCCTGTCCTGGCACAAAGCATACTCCTATTCCAAAGTGTGGCCTCGCTGTAACTCACTGTGCGGTTCCTACACCAAAGCCTGATACTTACCCGTTCACACTCCGCTTTCCCTTGCCTGAAGCATACTCTAGGAGAAACCCAATGAGGTGTGGTTGTCCCAGTGGGGCCAAGCCTGCCTGGCCTCTTCAACACTGGTGGCAACCTGCAGTGGGCCTGCTTTAACTCAATTTTCTGTTCCTACTAAGCCGTTAATACCGCTTTCAACTGCTTTCCCCTTGCACAAGCATACTCTGAGGGAGATACCAATGGGGTGAGGATTAGCGTATTTCGAAAATACCGTTTTTTAAATTCACGCTCAACTGTAATTTTTAGTGTATTGTTGGCATGATAACGTGTTTTTCTTAAGGTCTTACCCGGGTCCCTGAGTGATTTAAGTGTACGTTCCATGTCTATTATAACCACTTTTAAGTGGAATTTGCCGAACTTCATTTTAATCGTTGTAATTTTAACGGTCTGCTCCGCTGGATTGTCGAATTTAAACCTGATTTTTCCGAAATCCGCGGATCCTTGCGCAACCGGATTTTTCGAAGTTTCGGGACATCTCTAGTATACACCCTCTGTGAATATTCCTTAATCACAATAGTAAAAGTTTCTTCCCTCCCTTGTATTTCATTAATTATTTTTCAAACCGCGTAATCTTCACTGCACCTATAATTTCTCAGTTCTTCAAGAATGATGCAAGCATATAAGGGGACTGGAGTCTGCTTGTTTTCAAAACGGTTGGTCCTCAACCCTGCGTTTGTCCTAATTCCCTCCCTACACCAGTCCAGCTCATAGTTTTGTCTATCCTTCCCACTGTCACAATCCAGCACTTCATGCTAAGGCACAATCTGCCCATAGAAACATGTTTCTCAAACCTTTTCAGACGAAGTGGCACACTGTCTCGTAATGCCAAATTTCTCAAGCAGACCCTGTTGAATATTTATTGTATTGAAATCAGTATAAATAGTTTTGATACAAAATAACAAAAATGTATTGGTGAAAATATTTTCCACACCAATGTGGCACAGATTCACTGGCCCACCCTTTGAGAAAACCCTGTGCTATAACACAAGCAAAAGTATGGGAGCGCACACTGCTTCCTCATAAAATCTGTTATTGCTCACACAAACCACATCGTTGGAGATCCGCTAGCTAGATGTCCTCCCTTCCTCAGGTGACTCCAGCGATCTCCGAGGAACTAGTGTGCCTCCATCACCCTTTTTTGCTGTGCATAGCGTGAGTCCTTAAGGTAGAGGACCGACGAAAACTGTAACCTTTTAACTTCAGTTGCACGGCTGAAGGAGGTCCTAGGCCCAAACCTACACTGCATGACTTCTTTCCTTGGCCCAGTGCTGGAGTTTCTTACCTGTTTGAGGGGTTGGGTTATGCCAAGCAGTATCCTAACTTTGAAGGCATGGTGTTGGAGTATCTATGTCCTCACTGTGTATTATAGGGAGGTGGGGTTGTTTGGGGTATTAACGGTCTGCATCCAAATATTCCTCACTTTTAACCATATTAACTTTGGCATCATGTGCTTTTTTAAAGGGGCATGTCCCCTTCCAAAAATGTTTTGATATAATATTCCTCCCCTTCCCCCCCACCCCACCGCATTTGTTATTATAAAAGTGCCCCAACGTACTTACCCTTCCCTCGTTCCTCTGCCGCACTGCCAGGCCCCTCTGCTTGCTAGAAAATGCATGTCAGAGTGGCGGGAACTGGCCTCCGCGTCTGTGATTGGCCCGCTCAATCACGGGCGTCTGCCAGGAGTTCAGTTGCGGCGAGGGAAAGAGGGAAGTTAAGTAAATGTTGGGTCACTTTCTATAATAAAAATTATTAGAAAAGTGGTTTGTGGCGGGGGGGACAGGGGGAATATTATAGCAAAAGGTCTTTAACGTAGGGGGAGGGAAGCCTAATCGGGAGGGAGAGGAGATGGGGAGAGGGCTGCAGTACGCATGCCACTCTCACTGGAGGGAGACAGAGGCAGAGTCCTATAGGACCTGCTATCTCCTGGTGGCAGTTTTTGGGACTATTGGGGGGGGGGGACTACAGGAGAACATATGAAGCTGGGATGTCAGGTAAGGAATTTTAGTTACACTACATGATTGTGGCATTACTCTTGGGGGGATGATAGTTTTGTGGGGTGGACAGCCCTTTAAAAAAATGAACAGCCATGTGCTAGCAACTGAGCATTATTATATGTGTGGTACAAAATATAATTTGTGTTTACTGTACATACTAACATTACTATATTCTGGAATTTTGCACCAATTTAATCTGTGTTTTTGGCAGGTTTGCCTAGTTTCGGTACACACAGCTTTGTGGTGCCATATCAGAATTATTAAATGAAAACATTTTCAGGCATTTTTAAGGGGAAATAATAGCAATTGCAGCAAGTTCTTTAAATTCACTTATGCCAGATTTTTTTTGATTATAAACTAACTGTTAACATTGTTTTTTGGAACTAAAAAGCCTGTACCTATGCGCATTGTTGGTCAGGGATTGTGTTTTGGCTGACTACTTCGCTAGACGTCTTCAGTGTGTGCTACAGATTGTCACAGGCAAGCTATGCGGAAAACTGCAACACATTTTAGCGAGCATTCTTCCAGAAACGATAGTTTTGTAAAAATCTGGCAGATACGTCCCTCAATTTTTCATTCCACCCAGGATTCAATAGTGATGTTTATCTTCTGTAATACACAATGCTCTTCCAAATACCTGTAAGCCATGGGACCGCACACTTTGTACAGGGATAGAAAATTGTTTAATGAATAGAATTAAGTGGCTAAGTGTGGGTGCCACAGTGTTCAGTGTTGGGTGCCGCTTTATTTAAAGCTATTTATTAATGATTGAAGTTGGTATTGTCAGCAAGGAATTCTGTGTTTGCTTAACGACACAAAACTTTTGTCGACCATTAACACGACTTCAGAGGATGGTGCCATCGTACAGGGGGATCTAGATCGATTTGTCACATTGGCTGCAAGTTGCAGATGGATTCAATGTTGATAACATGTAAGGGGATTGCATTTGGACTTTAAAATCCTTGTGCTGCCTTATACTATAAATGGCTCTGTGTTTAAGTAATCCCTTGGGAAAGGGATCTTGGAGTTGAAATTGGTGGATAACAAACTGAAAGAAGCAAGCAGTGCCAGGCAGCACATCCAGAGCCCAGCATGGTATTGTCTTGTATAAAGAGAGGTAATGGATTCAGGGAGGGAAAATGGTTTCTTCTCCCTCTTTACAAAGCATTGGTAAGGGCTTCATTGGAACATGAGTGCAATTTTTGGATCCCTGCGTACAAAAAGGCATCTTTAAAAATGGAAAGGGTTCAGGAAGGCCAAACCTAAATATTCATAAGGGGATTGAGGGAGCTTGATATGAAAGAGAACTGGAAAAAGTTTTATGTACCATGGAGAACAGGCGCTTGCGTGGGGATGATTTACTGTGTATACATACATTACGGGCCATACCCGAAACTATCTGGGGCCAGTAAAGGGGGTATCTGGTTCGGGAAAAAGTGTTCACCAATAGAACCTGTCAGAGGACAACGAGGACTCCCTTAAGGGCTTGAAGCAAAAAAGGTTTAGGAGGCTTCAAGTTTCGGAAGGGTTTTCACTGTGAGAACGGTAAGCTATGGACTGGCGTCCCTTGGACATTGTTATGGCATGTTCATTGGTCATTTAAAAAACGGGATGAGTTTCTCTGCAAACAAGGAATTGGCAAGTACTGGTATTGATACTAAAGTGAGTTAACCAGGAAATTTCCAATTTACCACCACTTGTGTCAGAAGATGTTTCCCCTTCATAAATAATTTTGGTGGGGTTTTTTTCCTCCTCTTGAATCAACAATTTAGTCAGGAAATGAGGATTTGCTAGAATGGGTTGGACTGGAATGGACATATATCTTTATTCAACCTCAATACTATACTATACTATACTAACTCTACTGTACTATACTATACCTAGTAATCATTTATGCCCTACCACGGGCCAATTAATTCCCATTTTGGCATATAACTGTAGGTAAATGTATATGCATTATTGCTTAATAACTAAAAACTAACTACAATATAGGTATGCAAGACAAGATTTTCTTTGCAAGCACATTTCCCTTTTTTTTCTTAATAATTGATAATAGGGGAAATATTATTTTATCCCTCCTCTGGTTTGTCCTGACTATTCTAATCTAGGGGGGTGGGAGGCTGAAGGCCTGCATATCTACAGTTCAATATTTTAAAAAAGTGCAACTGGTCTGGGTCAAAAATCATACATTTAGAGTAATGACTACCATTTTCATTTTGTCTCCGGTTAAAAAAACCAACATGTTTGTTATGAGGTAAGAGCAGTGATGTTTTGTTATGAGTGTAAGAGTCAGTGATGTTTGTTTTTAGAAGAGCAGTGATGTTTGTTATGAGTAAGAGCATGAGGTTTGTTATAGGTAAGAGCAGTGAATTTGTTTGAGTAAGAGCAGTGATGTTTGTTATGAGGAGAGCAAGTGATGTTTGTTATAGGTAGAGCAGTGATGTTTGTTATAGGTAAGAGCAGTTAAGTTGTTATGATGTTAAGAGAGGGCTGTTTTGTTATGACAGGTAAGAGCATGATGTTTTTTATTAGGTAAGAAGCAGTGAGGTTTGGTTATGAGGTAAGATCGTGAAGTTGTTTATAGGTAAGAGCAGTGATGTTTGTTATGAGGTACGAGGATGATTTTGTTAGAAAGGTGGTAAGAGCCGCTTGATGTTTGTTATGAGGAAAGAGCATGAAGGTTGTTATGAGGTGAAGAAGCAGTGATGGTTGTTATAAGGTAAGAGCAGTGATGTTTTTTATATTGTTAGAGGCAGTGATGTTTGGTTATTAGGTAAGAGCATTGATGTTTGTTATGAGGTAAGAGCAGTGATGTTTTGTTAGAGGGTAAGCAGTTGGGAGTGTGTGAATGTCAGTGGTACACAATAGTATTTAGTAAATTATAACCAATCTTATACAGACTGTTTGACCACTGCGGTTTACTTGCCTTTCCTAACTTAGACACCCCTGCAGAACCATCCCCTGTTTACAACCAGACATGTGCTTGGTTATCTTTCCCGACTGCTGGGTAACTTCTTTTTTTACAAAGCAGATGTTACAGCTGTGCAAGGCACGTGGGGGAGCAGGCTGTGTCTGGGCACTGAGGATGGGGATAATCCAGAAAAGGAAGACATGGGGGAAAGGACGAACCTGAGTAGGACCCGAAGTGTAGGCAATAGAGCGAGACACCACCAAAAGGACAGACTCATTGCAAACAAGAGTAAGAAGCAGGGAGACCACAGGAAAAAGAGGTGAATATAAGATAAGAGATGAGATGGGCAGATCGAGGTCATAGGCAGATGGGGAAGCAAAAGGAAAGAAACACAGGCGAGTGTAAGGGGGTTGGAATAATTGGAATCAAAGAGTAAGGAAGGCACCGGTAAACTGGGGGGAAAACGATGTGAATAGCAAAAAGAGACACTATAAGGGAAAGGGGCTGGCGGCTATGGCAATGAGATACTGACAGCTAGAAACATGGGAGAGAGACTTGGGGTTAGTTTTCATTCCCTCTCATCATACGAAACATCCAGTGTATTGTGTTTGAATATTGTACATTATAGTTACCCCCCTGCTTATAGCACTCCCAGGGTGTAGTAGTTAAATGAGAATACCCAGAGATGGTGGTAATTAACTGTTTATCTATACCCTCGGTGTAATACCGTTTGTTGCAGTAAAAATCTATGTTACCTTCCCCTTTCCCAAACCATCAACACCTAAAGATCACTTGTGCCAAACACAAGGCCCGTGGCTGAATCCCCGCCCTCCTGCCTGTTTTTTCTGTGGCCCTGGTGACTGTCACAACATCCAAGACTTACTACAGTGCTATCCCTTTGGTGCAGCCCCAAGCAGTGGTACACTATAGCTCTGCTGCTAGATATTGCCACCAGGCATAAAAAACATTTGATTGTGGTATCTAGATGAAGACCTTAAAAGGAGAAAAATCTGCCGTATTTGTCAGCATTCAGGGTACAAAGACCATTTAGCTATGTAAAGACACGGATGATACAGCGATTATAACCGCGATCCGATGGGCCTTTATCAATTCGTGTGTAGCTGAACAAGCATGTGAGGCAGATGGAAAATACCTTAAATTTCCCTGTGCCAAAGGTAGTTTTTTCCCGATAAAATTGGATGCGGTTGTGGCAAACACATCCTGAGCGTTTCTGGTGTATATGGTGTGTATATGCTTGTATAGAAAAACGCTCGGGGACTGGGTGTTACTTGAAAATGGACAGAAAGGATGTTGCAGATCTTGTCTGTCATCTTACAAACTCCTTTCCCTGTGTGTACACTTCACTCGACTAACTCTTCCAACTTCCATCTGAAACATGCAAAATCTCCACCATGTTCACTGTTTGCCTGTAATTATTATCAGCGCTCTCCAGCCCAGTGAACAACGGCTTTTCTACAGACAAATTATGGTGACTGATCAGTCACCTTCTGCCTAGTTCTTTCACAAACACTTCTTGACAGACTTCTTTCAGGCATAGATGGGTGGTACTGGGTGCCACAGGTGTTCCTGACCTGTGTCGCGTAGCCAGTGTTCGCTGACTTCTTTTAATATCTGTCAAACGAACACGGTGTCCTATGGACCTCAATGTAGCCCATTTCTATGAACTTCTTCAAAGAAACAACACATCTTGAACCCCCAGCTTCTCGCCTAGAAACTTGCGTTCTTGTGCTCAGTCTTGCCAAGCGTTGTAGGACCTGGGACACTTCCTCACCTTGGTAGTAGTAGTTGGCTGTAATAGCCATGTTTTTAAACCATTCTCTCTTCCTTCAGCATTTTCACACTGAACTTTTTAACCTGTATTTAATTGAATATAGAAAAAATAACAATGACAAAATCTCCTGCAGCATCCCCACTGATGATTGATTGAGTTCGGACTGCCTGACACGCAACGAGATCTTTCCTTCTGCAAGACCAACGATACCAATGTAGAATCAGGGAAAATCAGGTTTTTTACACTAAGCGCCTTTTGACCACTGACATTCACCCAGTTAATTCATTTTCACACCAATTTTGCTTAAAGGGCTTTTCATATCCCCGAATAACTTAAACCTAAAACCCAACTAATCAACCCCACACGGTAAACAGACAAGCACTGCGCGCATTGTAAATGATCCGACATCACCAACTTGCCATCTGTAATGTGAAGAGAGATGAGAACTACAAGGGGCTGGAAGGTCCTTCAAGATCAGTTCATTCTGCCAGAGCGCCTGGGTTTTTAGAGGGTGATAAGTGTGGATGGGTCGGGATCCCTGGTGGCCATATTTTCCAATACACTCCTTCCTCCTATAACAAACACAAAGCCTTCCCAACCAGACAACCACTGCGAGTGATTTCCCCTTAGTTTTACGTCACCATGGGGTTATCACAATTGATAATTTCACCAATCTAAATCAAAATGTTTAACCATGTGATTTGATATATATATAATATATTGGTTCCGATCAAATATCACACGGGCCAACTATATATTTTATATCTTCTATCTATACGGTCCTCAGACTTTACAACAGAACCATGTGCCTTTTCAATTGTTTGTGTTGGTTGTTATGTTACACATGAAAATGGGTTCCAGAACAGTGACAGAAACCTTGAGGTAGATACCCACCATACAATTTCTTCCTCCTGGCCGACCCGATTGAGGCTTCCGCCGTTGGCCAGGAGAAAGGACGACGTCCGGCACTAGCAATCCACGCCCAACACTGTGACCGATCGTGCAGTCCACAGAGGACCACACACAATTGTCGTGGTTTTCCTACTCCGTCCGATTCGACACAAGGAACGGTTGTGATTGGTCCAAAGCCACCATACAATAATAGGCCGCCAACCGAAACAACTGAAATGTCGGTCGGTTCTGGCCGAATATTGTATTGTGTGTACCCACTTTAGGGGCCTAAGTCACTGATATGGAAACATGGATACCTGCCTTCTGACTGACATTCAACGATTTACCTTTTAGTAAACTCACACCAAAAAAATTCCAGCAATTTCTATTTTCGTCTTTACTTTTTTTTTTTGGAAATTGATTTGTCTCGGTCTCGGTCATCTTGTGGGGGTGTTATATTGTTTTATTTGCTGCTAATCAATATGTTGTTTTTCTGCTTCTTTATTCATTGTCCCTGACTTTCGTCTGTTGCCAAAGCCCCCCTCATACTTGTCCATTATATCTCAGTCTGTGGGTGTGATTCAGTTTAGTTCATAGAGATCGTTTTTTAATGCCCACAAGCCATATGAAGAAGTAACGACTGAGGAATTAGAGTGAATCCTTGACTCAAACCCAGGCTGAACCTGAACCTTAATTGGCAGCTTCGCATTAAAGCTTGGTCCACACCTTGTTTAGACACTAAACCCAATTCGACATTTTGTGTCTCGTCTTTTCAATGGTTCTATCCTTGCTTTGCAGATGTTTTTACCATGCGTTGGTTTTTCCCATTTAGTCTTCTATTGGCCAAAAATGCTTTATGATAATGTCCGCAGGCAGCGATAGTGAAATGTTTCAACTTAATAAAGCACTTATAACTCTCATCTTATAATCTATCTACAAAGAATGCAATGTGAGCAATAAGGCCTCGTACACCAGTGCGGCTCCTTGGATATCTCGCTCGAAGTCAACCAAGCGGATCTCCAAACGAGCTGCTGTTTGCGTGTTGCTTCTGTCTTCATTCGCAATACTATCTCAGGGGCAGTATTCTATCTTCTTGACTATCTGACTAACTGTAAGGGCAAGCAATGCTCAGTAAATCATATGACAGCAGCCCGAGAGAGTAATTTCTCAACTGTCACCATCCAGGCACAAGTGTCTTATGATAGTAATATCATTATTGACACTGAAATGTAAGATGCATCAGATTGGGATATCTAAGAAATAGAATCTGATAAAAAACTAGATAGCTGGGACGAATTAAAATTTCCAGTAGTTTGGCAACTACAAAAAAATCCAGCTTAGATACCCTGGAACATAAAAGAAATTGTTAGGTCTCGGTAGGTGTACTGTGGATTTTACAATGATCCCCTTTAATCGTAAAACGGGAACTATCATTATCTGACTAGAGCCAGTAAATAAGATTAGTGCCAGGGAAATACTTGACACCTGAACAATCAGGATTCCAGCCAGTTCCTGCAATGACGTCAATATATTAACAGTCCGCATCACGAGTTAGTTCTTACTATGAAATGATTCCACCATTACAGTTCCACACCGATATGTTGTGCTAACATCCTACATTTTTTCGCAAATCAACTGTTAATGATTCACACCTAGAGGTTGCTGTTAGAATAGGAAAAGTCCCTTAAAGGTCCACCAACCCACAAATTCACAGCAATTCCGTTAGAAATGATTGTGCCCCATACACTGCAGTAATCTGCCTCTCCTCTGTACAGGAGGCGCTCGATGGCCCACTCATAGCAATGTTATTGACTCCCTCTATAAGCAATACAGGAGCTATACCCCTTGATGGGAATTTATATTGTCCCCTTAGTAAGGGTGCAGCATCTGTACAGTAGTAGAGAGCCCGAACTTCGCAAAATCCGAAATCCTCCAAGCGATCCCATAAAATTAAAAACTCTAAAATACGAGAAAATCCTCGTAATTTCAAAAATTCGAAAATACGTATTTCCGAAAATACGAGATCCTCGTAATTTCGAAAATTTTCGAACATATGTATTTTCATAATTACGAGATTTCTCGTATTTTTCGAAAATGTTCGAAATTACCCTAAATCCCATCCTCGGTTCGGTGGAAGGTCGGAAAATCCGGAAAAAATCCGTTGTTCGCTGAACGGGATTATTTTTCCCCACGTCGATCCGGTTTCGGATTCCGTGAACCGGGCCATCCCTATCAGTAGGAGATCTGCTGCGTCATAAAAAAGATACTCCTGCCAATCTATAAACACCTGCCTGTGTACTGGAAAAATAATGTAGAATTGTGCCAATCTCCATTGGTGTTCCTGTAATTGGTGTCCGTATTTATATGGATTTAGACTTAACAACAATCTTGATCACTCAGTCTTTACACAGGATGGTTCAAGCAGATATTTGATATGAATATTTGGCTCTTAAAATTAAGAATGTAGGAATACCTTTACACCAAAGAGAGCTGTAAGTGATGATAGGACAGATGGAGCGAGAGGTTCGCTAAAGATTGACATTAATTCTTTTTGATGATTATGCTTGACCTGAAATGCTTAAATGAATCGAGCTATTGATGGAAAAGCTGATTCTGCGTGACTTGCTACTAGCAATGACGGTAGTAAGGAAAGGTAAGACATTCTTTCTGGGAGAATTGGCTAAGCAGCCATATTTATAAAGCCGCGGTATCGCTTTCTCTGATTATACCGCGGTTTTTAAATGAAACGATCGGTAGCATAATTTCCGATCGTTAAACCGATTGCTGATAACAAAATCGGAGCTTTTAACGATCCCCATAAGAATACATTGTTGTGTTTACTATCGCACCGGTATTCTAACGATTGAACGTTTGTTAATTAATCAACCCCAATCATAATAACTAACCCCCGCCGTGGGTATCGCTAAAAGCCGATACCGTGGCTTTCTAAAATGGCCCTAAGTAGCCTTCTAAATAACAGGATCTAGTAGGGGATTATAGGGAATAACAGTATACTCTAGTCGCTATTACAAATACAAGCCCGGTATATTTTCCTCTTAGTCTAACACTGGGGCTGGAGAATCTGGTTTAGTTCCTGCAAAATCTCTGATCCTTTTCTAATGTTAGAATCATTGGAAAGAGCTTCGAGGGTACGAATATAACATAATGAGATTATTACTAATAAATAAAAAGTCACGGGGACAAGCTGGGGGGGCTCATAGCTACAACCTAGCAAAACTAGGATGCTTGTATGGCTCTGCCTGGCCTGTCCCGAACTTCCCCCGTTCACGACTACAGCCCATAGCCCGCCGGAATGGGGTTTTCCATGTGTTGTTCGTATATTATAATAGTTTTCAAACACTGAAAGGCCATCATTTTGAGGATCCCTGCTGTAGAATTAGAGGAATGGTTCCGAACTTTTTCGCAAAATCCATGTCCGCTCGAGATCCTCTGAATTTTTTCAAAAAAATTTGAAAATTTCGAATATCCGCGAGCGGACCCATTAAAACCTATTAAAATGAAAGCGTTCGGGCGGGCACAAATAATACTGGTCTCGAAAATACGAGGTTCTTCGAAATACGAGGTTCTCGAAAATACGGCCCGAAAATGTGGGTTCTCCATCCAAAATTTGAAATTCGCTAAATTTTGATTTAGACAAGGATTTTCTACGTATTTTCCCGTAATTTTCGAAATTTTTGAAAAAACCCCACCGGTTGGTAAAAGTTCGGATGTCGGAAAGACTGGAAACGAGGTCAAATCTGCCGCGGATCCGGGTTCGGAATCCGCGAACTGGGCCAATCACTAGTAGAGATATAAAAGGTGTTTCTATGGGCCACTCTTCTATTCCTGCAGTACATTTCAAGCTTGTAGCCCGCAGACAAGACAGATTTCATAGTATCCATAATAGTCCTTTTTATATTGCGTCCAAAGTAAAGTATCAGCATGGGGTAAGCAATTGGAACTTCTACAGGTAAATGTAAAAACAGAAATATACAATCAGTATGGTTCTATGCACACTGCATGTTCATGCATCCGAATTAATACATAGGTACATACACAATTGGACCAACATTACCATGTTAAACCCATTTGCCGTTTAAGGTTTGATGGGTACCGCCAGTTGTGACAGAGTGTGCTATAATTTTCCGATTTTATCATGTAAGTGATAACATGAATTTGAACTTTTTTAATACAATCTTAACATAATAAATTGAGGTCAGAGGCAAAGGATAAGATGGTGACTGGAACGCATTAAGCGGCACATTGTACAAGTGCATTGTGGTAACAGCAGGATAGTTCTCACATTCTGCAAGTGATGCAGGCTATGAGTTATTACTGTTGTTCTCAATGTATTGTGACTGTATTTACATTGCATTAGATTATCTTATCCTTTGATTTTCTTCTAAATTAACAAAGATTGAAATGTATATAAATTTCAGTTCACAATCAGTGTGGGTCCAAATCTGCTAACAGACTCCACTAGAGTCCTATGCTGGATTCACCAGCATATTAAAATATAAAGATAAACCTACCTACAGTGTATATAAGGATATTATGCCACCAGGAGTTCCTTGACCATTGAGCACAGGCGGCAGCCGATCTTTTAACAGTCATGGAACCTCCGAGGTGAATAAAATCTATATATTATCCCTGTAGTTAGCGTATATTTCTTATAATACATATGGCCATTCAAAAAACCCTGTCCATTACCATGTAATCTACTCCCCCTTCTTGTTTAGTCATTTATATAGGCAATCCCTGTTAATAATGTATAAATAGTATAATTAACAATTACCTGCCTATTGAAAAAAAAAGAAGGACCAAACATTGTTTGTCATATAAACAGGGCTTCCTATCTAAATGAAATATTCAGGAGGGGGAGTCAGTGGGAGGGCAGTAGAATACAGGAGTCACTCAGTGACATCATGAGTGATTGTAATAAAGCTTCTCGCCCGCAACCTTCCCATGAAAATGTCTAGACCTTATGATTATATAAGGATATTAGATGTTACCAATGATTCCATGAACATACAATACATGAGGATAGGATGTAAATGTAAACATATTCATTTCCTTTGTTACAAGTATAAAGCCTCATGAGTTCAGTTCAATGCAATACTTGTAACCAGGAGAAAACTCCATTTTTTCACACCCCCCTGCCCCCAAAATAAGTGACACATCTGTTCATATCTGTATCTTGCTCCCCCAATGTTTTTAATCCCCTTTACACTGTTGCCCCTTACTTTCTGATAACCTCAAGTGCCAGAACTGCAGGTTACTTTAAAATCACAAACTGGGGGATTCTGGGCACTAGAGATGGCCGGCTTCTTGAAGTGTTCGAACGATACATTTGAGGGTTTACTAAAAATTGTGCATTACATTCTAGGGTTACCGAACAATATATTCGAGGGGTTATCAGTGAATGGTCACAACCTTTGAGGGATTGCCGAAACACCTGACTTGGAGGTTTCGCTTGTAACGGTATAATTCGACGGGTATGGCCGAGGTCAAAGGTTAGCACAGTACTATATGTGATTATTCAAAATATGCCACGAGTTCGGAACACTGAACTAGTTAGTAGTTTCGGGATAGTTTTCAAATAGTTCGAATTCGTCCGCCTACTAAATTTGGGTCAAACTCAGATTCATTTCTAACATCCCTCTCCTACTGGCACCTGTAACCCCATGCCCCTTACAAACACCTAGATGAATTTACCTGGAGCAATGCAGCGATGCAGGAATTCATATCCTCGGTAGGAAGTTTTTCAGACCTCGGTGTAGTTCTCCGTAAAAGGATTAGGAATGTATCTCCATGGACTTTTTCTGCTAAACCAATGTATTTTGGATGAAATACTTGAGTTAGATTAATTGAACTAAATGGGCGATCATCAGCTCATAAATCTCCGTGTGTCCTGTTGCCCTAAGCACATATGCCAAATAACATCCAAGTTCAATAGGTGTGGGGTCATGGTGGAATTGGGTGTTTAGTGGAGGACGACTTTCACTCTTGCTCCATTGGATCTGCCATGTGGTTTTCCAAAACACACTAACCCAGTCATCCCTTCCCAACTGACGTGCAGGCAGAATGTAGGGGAAATGTATATTGGTTGCACATATCTGTATTATTCATAGGGGACGAATCTATGGGATAATACGCTACCTACAGTGTCAATATAAGAATATTACACCACAAGGAGTTCCTGACCAAGGTTGATGTAGAAGCACAGTGCTCGTGGCCGAATGGCTTTAAAATCAGGTCATGGAACTCCGATGTGAAGTAAATCCGTATATTACCTGTAGTAGCGTATTATTTCTGATAAGCCAGATGGCACCAACAAAACGCCCCACTACCCACTGTCTCTTCCTTCTGATTAAGTCATTTACATAGGAATCCCTGTTATGTTATAACTAGTAATTACTGTTCATTTTGGAAAGAGAAGATGACCTGAACATGGTCTGCAAGAACAACCGGGCTTCATATATAAATCTACTAATACGGGATGGGGATACAGTGGGAGGGGCAGTGTAATAAGGAAGTAAATCTGAAATCACTGAGTGATTTGTATAATAGATTCTCTCGCCACACTTGCACCCTCCCCCTTGAAAATACCCTAGCCTATGTATTATCATATATGACTACCAAAACTACCTCCATCTAGTCCTGTCTTCAAGCGTCTTACCTGTTACACTTGTTACATGCTTAGAGGAGGAGCTAGGGAAATAGTATTTCAGTCCATTTTGTTGTGAATTGTAATGTCACAACATGATCATGACTGACATTTCCTGGAAAGAAAACGGAAAAAGGGGTACAACAGGACATTGTGCAGAAATTTTTCACAGCTACTTCTTTCTTCTGTCAGATTTAACTAGAACAGATTTGGGTGTGATTTATCTTACCATTTTCTGGGTTATTTAATAAAAGTTTTTAAAATCGTGCTAATTTTTGCCCCACCAACAACCAGATGTTTAGCTTCCATATTTAAATAATATCTGATTGGGGTTGGGGCAAATTTAGCAACCATTTTTTAAACGATTAATCACTTTTATTGAGCTCCCTGTTTTGTTGTATTTTAGGGGAGCCTTGCTATGCTAAGGATAAATTCCCCCTCTATTTAAAGTAAAATATCCTGTAAAATTTAAAACATATCTTAAAAATGTGAAAATAACCTGGGGAGGGAGGATAGATTGATTATGCCCTAATTGTTTTTTTTGACAGCAGATACCGGTTTTTTATCTGGCCAAGTAGTGTCCCGCACCTGCCTGTTTAAGATTGGTGCTGGAGCACCCAGAAAGAATGTCACAAGCATTTCTTTGTTTTGCCGCTCCTCACAGAATCATATTGTGAGGTAGAAAGTACCAATCCGACCTCCCTTCCACATGCACTTTCAATTAAAGAGAGTGTACACTGAAACATTACTTTTGCCTCATTCAATCTATAATTAATATATGTAAGCAGCAACTACTCTGATGTGTTTGTGTTGCGCATGACTTCAATCCAGTACTTAATGTTTCTAAGCTCGGTCCCTCAGTGCTCAGCTCAAGCCCCCTGCCAGACGATCCTACTCCACTCTGTGAGGGCAATCATGCTCAGAAATTCCTATTAGGCAGCATTGGAAGGGGATTTCCACCATGCAGTTCACATACCAATTGTCAGCACCCTTCTGCCAGCAAACTATATACATAACAGAAGATTAGTACTAAGTCCACTTGATTGCAGCTAAAGTCAGATGTTTCATATTGGATATGTAATGAAAAAGGGGACAAATATCCGCAAAAAATGGTACAGTGATAGGCATTTAAAAAACAATCTAATTTCCCAGTTTTTTTTTATGCACTATAGTCTTCTTTAACCATTTTATGTATTTACCTGTACTGGTAATTTGCCCTATTCCCATGATAAATCCTTCAGGGTTAAAAACTTGACCCGTCTGAAATACTGTGTTAAAAAGCCCATACCCAACCCTGAGCGCACACACGCACCGTGACGAATGGCCATTTTCGGCCGTTACTTGCACATGTGGTATGCCGTTCCGGTTGGGGACCATTCGTTGATCTGCCATGGCGGAAATACCTTTTGTTTTTTATTTTGAGGGTTTTAAAAACCGTAGTTTTAAGGTCACTGAATGTTCAAGGTTATTTTCGATAACCCTGAACAAAACCCGAACGTTCAGTATACAACAATACAATCGGAAATACTTTCACGTTACCATATTTTTTGAGGATTATCAAACGTTCACGTTATTTTCGAAGGTTTTTGCCAAATAATTAAGACATTCGTAACCCCCCTCACCCTCGCATATACATCCGAAGTCCCAAATCGAATGATCCAGGGTTTCAGACGCAGTTTGGATTCCAGCAGATGTCAGAAACCGAGGTTCCGTTTCAGATCCGGTGTTCTGATCCGACCTCCGCCCCCGTGATCCCATCTCTAGTTGGTGAACAATGCCCCAGATAATTTATTTTTTGGCCCGTTTAAGTATTTATACACAGTAATCATATCCCACGCAAGTGCCTTTTCCTCTGCGTACTAGTTTGTAACTTTTTTTCCCGTCTCTCTTCATATTCAAGCTCCCACAACTCCCCTTATTAATTTAGTTGCCCTTCTCTGAACCGTTCCAGTTCAAGATGGTCCTTTTTTGTACACGATTCCAAAATTGCACTGCATATTCCAAATGATAACAACTGCTGTGAATTCAGTAAAAGGTCTTTCCAGTATCGTTGATTAAATTACCGTTTGAGAACTAAAAAAAAAAAAATCCTGAGTTCACTGTCTGTATCAACACATTGGAAGGACTTCTGGCAATATGTCGGGGAAATTTGGTGCCAGGCTGGAGAATTGCGGAATCAGAAATAATAAAATATCCTGGAATAAAACTTTTAACCACTTGATTTGCTTGACCCCCAATCAATAGCATGTCTGCCTCTTTATCTCCTGCATACCATATGCCTCATTGGAGACTGCTTCTTTCGGATAGCCTTGTGCGTGGGTCAGGACAAGCAATTTTTTTGCAGTAAACATTCTAATTTACTTTGTACATAACATTGATTCCTAGCCGGGTACAGGTGTTTCATGCATTGGTCCTTTCTTTCTTTTTATGTACAATTGCGAAAGCCCTCATTTGTGTCCCGGGCCCCTCGCCATAAGGTTTTTCCTTGTAACTTTTACAAGGCCCTTACTACTATGGGACAGACACACGTTCCATTAGCCCACACGGCCGTTTTCCTGGACCCTAAACACTCAAATTGAATTCCTTTGTGCTCTAAAATGCAATCCACCGTCAACTAACCCTAACTTCATGTCAACTGTCCCCTCCCACATAAATAAATATATGGAATCTCTGGGTCCACACTCGGAAGCCCAGCTCTCGCCTTTCATTTTACCCCACCCTGGCCTCATCACTCTGTCTAAACTTCCTGAGAGATCCTGCCAAGATCTGACTGCTTTTCAAGATTTTAGTGGCTTAACGAGAGCGCTATTTCCTTATACACTGAACAGATGTCGTGGCTTTACATTCAAAAAAGTGGACTCCTCCTTGCTTTTCAGATCCCCCTGTTCCAACCCCCACTGCTTCCAGACTGGCAGCAGAAGTCGGTGTGGCATAAATTCCCTCTGGATGAAAGCCTCAATTCTTGCTGCAGGAGGTGTTAGTTGGCTGAGAGAATTCACAGGCACCAATGCAAATTACAGTCATAAAATGTCTCTATTGCAGTGTGTTAGCGAGGGGGTGATGCTGAATGAATGTGATGCTTGTGGACAGTCTGATGACATCTATTGCCTTTTATTGAAATTTGGTTGAAGGCCCTGAGACAAGTAATCAATTCACTAACTACCATACATACATAGATGTATATGTACATAACAGAATTGTAAACATGCATGGTAAAACACAGTGGCACAAAGCACACTGATACACACACATAAGGCATTTACCTTAACAACAGATGAATGCTCCTATAAAATAGATACAGAAGAAACACCCACCCACCAGCTCTGCACTACGGACACACTATCAACCAGTACCCTACATTGACAAAGTCGTGTGTAGGTTAAATAAAGACACTGTTTGTCTAATTCAACTCTTCTGATCTGTATACTAACCCAATCACCAGACAATCCTGTCTAAACCTGATTTTCCTATTGCACTTGAAGTAAAAAAACAATTCCTGATAAATAACTTTCATATTGAGCTCAGGGTTAAGCTGGGACTTATGGAACGGGAATCAGCACGTAATATGCAGGCACACCGAATCTCAGCCCTTCTCAAATCCGTTCATTCACAAACTCATCCTCTGCTTGGTCCTATCACAACATAGTCCATTACACTATTGCTTCTGTTTAATTTTGGTTTTTCCAAAGGGGGGTAATTATAAGCTTGCTTACCCGTTATACAGGAATGTCCAACTTGCGCCCTTTAGATGCTTTAAACTCCAGCCATTCCCTAATGCACTCGCTGTGTGCATGTGTTGATATCACTGTATGCATGACTGTAGTGAGCTATGTACTAGATACTCAGATACAGGCATCGTTTACATGTTCAGTGGTGTATAGTAATAATGGGACCTTGAAGCCAAGAGGGGCCCTTTATCTTCCTTTCCATGAACCCCCCCTAGTAAAATAAACTTTCAATAGGTTTGCAATGTAAAAATTGTTCTCTTGATCCATGACCCATACAATATTTCCTGGTTCCTACCTGTCGTAACTCTGCATTGGACTTCCTACCATCGACACTGTCTGAATTCTGCTTCTGTGTCAGATTTGGGGGTCAGGGACCACGGAAGGGAGTTCCTGTGTTCCTTTCCTGCATACAACAAGGCACAAAAAAAAAAAAAACCCCCTTTTGTTGGCAGGATGGTCCCCCAGCATATTGAAAGAGCAGAGTAAGAAAACAGTAAGAAGGTGACAAGAAAGTATTAAAATATACTGCATGTGGTGTTTTGTGTCTGCATACATAAACGGCCATGAGTGCCATCACTTAATCAGACTAATTCTAATTTGGTTTTCCAATTTAGCTCTGCCAGCAGTTTGTAAGGTGGGCCCTTTTTTTAATCAGGGTTACCTGTTATTGTCAATCCACATATAATGGCTCATACAGTGTGTTTGTGCAGACATGCATGGATATTTTGTCTTATCTAATACAGTATTATTTTTCTCTCTCCACATACAGACCTTCCCCCTTGCCTCCCTTCTACCTTCGTGCTTTCCTTTCTGTCCCTCTGGCTGACTGACGGTCTTTTCTCCTTAATGCCTTCTGTCTGCGCCTTCTCCCTATCCTTTTGTTTCCTCTCCTGTCAGACTTTCTCTCTCAGTTCCGTCCCCTTACAGTCTGCAGTCTGGGGGCTTCTTGGCCTCACTCACAACCCTCTGCTTTAGAATCATATCCTCTATCACTAACTCCCCACATACCAGCCACAGTATGGATGTGCAGGGCGGTGGTGGTCTGTTATTTACATATTATTATAACGATAGGTTAGTCGGCAAAACCGATACACAGAGAAGGAATGGCAAATAAATGTAATTTGTACAGTTTCTGTCTAATAAAACGAACATTACTCAATAAGTAAAAAGTATGGACCAAAATGAGCACACCGACATAACTGAATCATAAAAGATTATAAAATTTTTATAGCAACGGTCGCCATCGAGAAAGTCTGCACACGTGGACGAAACGCGTCTGGCAGCCGCCTATTTTAATGGTCCTCCATTTTGGCCTACCCACTCCTAGTCATCCCCTGTGTGGAATGCCGTAAGGGTATAGTATGATTATGTTATATTGCAACATTGCTGACATGGGGTACTATGATACTTTATGACTTGGTTTATTACGAATAGCAGTTATGTAGCACCTATTCTGCTTTGCAACATATACCGGTTATTTACTAGGTGAGGAGAGGTAGTTTAATGAGGATGTTTTTAGTAATGTGGTTTTCTAGGTACGGATGACTATTGTGTGTGATATCCCTTAAATGAGCTAAGAAAACAACACAACAAGTTCTGCAAAAGGGACTTTGGTTTAGCTTAGGGAAATGCTGACCAATCGCAATAGATAGATTCCACATTGTGTATTTTAAATAGGTGGTTCTGTTAAGGTAGTTTTATCAAGCCATGGCTGAGATGCCCCAATGTTCTGTTGGAAATAGAATCAATTGGATTCACAACCTGAACTTTCGTAATGTTGGATGAATATGAACTTGTCAGTAAGACACAGACATTATATTTTCCTGGAGACAGAATGGCATCACATTTTTTGTCATTGCTAAGCTCGCTATCTCGTGAAATAATAATAGAAAAATAATAATGAGGATGGATCGATCGCTCGCATCGACCATCCTCGCTCCCTACTCGCTGCTGGCTCAGCTCGGCTACATCTCGACTCGCTCGCTCCTCGCTCGCTCGCTCGCTCGCTCGCTCGATTCGCTCCACGCTACCCTCGCTCGCTGCTGGCCTCGCTCGCTCGCTCGCTCGCTCGCGTCCCGCTTGCTGGCTCGCTCGCTGCTCCTGCTCGCTGATAGGCTCGCCTCGCTCGTCGCGCCGCCTCGCTCGCTCGCTGCTCGCTCTGGCTACGAGCCCTCGCTAGACTCGCATGCTCGCTGCTGCTTCGCTAGCTCGCTCGCTCGCTCCTGAGCTTCCCGCGCTCGCTCCTTCGCTCGCTGCTCGCTGCTGGTCGCTCCTCGCTCGTCGCTCGCTCCTCGCTCGCTCGCTGCTCCTGCTGGCTTTTTTCGGCCCCCTCGCTCTCTCGCTCCTCTCTCCGTTCGCTCGCTCGCTCGCTCGCTCGCTCGCTCGCTCGCTGCTCGCTCCTGGCGCGCTCGCTCGCTCGCTGCTCCTGCCTCGCTGCTCCTACGCTCGCTCTTCGCTCGCTCGCTGCTCGCTGCTGGCTCGCTCGCCGCTCGCTCGCTCGCTCGTGCTCGCTGCTGGCTCGCTCGATCGCTCGCTGCTCGCTCTGGCTCCGCTCGCTCGCCGCTAGCTCGTCGCTGCTCGCTGCTAAGCTCAGCTCTCTCTCTCGCTCCGCTCGGCTCGCTCGCTCTCTCGCTCTGGCTCGCTTCGCTCGCTCGCCGCTGCTCAGATCGCATAATCGCTAGCTAGTAACGGCAGGACGCAACTTTCGCAAAGTTTGGCCTGGTTTTCCGAACCTTTTTTGAACTTCTAAAAAGTTCAGAGTCGCTAAACGTACGCCCTTAAAGTCCACTGGGGGTAATATTGCAGTGCAGGTCCCTGGGAACCTGGGAAGATGAGCTGGCAACATGTTTCTGGCGTGGGGACCACATGTGCGCTACTTTCCGGTTCGAACGATCGAGTATTCTCAAATGTTTGAGAGATTTATCGAAAATAGCCCTGCGAGTCCGGAAATCAACTAGTTTCGAACCCAAACTAGTTCGAATCGTTTCGAATACAGTTTGGCTCGAACTCGGTTCGAGTTTGAGTTCTAGTCCATCCCTAATGCATAGATAGCTAGATAGATAGATCGAATAGATAGATAGATAGATAGGATATATGACAGATAGATCGACAGACGACAGAAGACAGACAGACAGACAAACAGATAGATAGACAGATAGGAAGATAGGAGAATAAATGATAATAGATATGTAAACAACAGACAGAAGGAGATAGATAGGTAGGTATAAGATAGATAGATAGACAGCAATAGCGGATAGATAGATAGATAGAATGATGATAGATAGACAGACAGATGGAGATAGATATATCTATAGATAGATAGATAGAATAGATAGATAGCTAGATATATATATATAATGTGTATAGGACAAAATTTCTGGACATCTAACTAGTTGTCGGACCCAAACTTGTTTCGAACTATTCTAATCCCTAGATAGATAGAGAGATATGATTGATATATAGATAGATAGATAGATAGATCGATAGATAGATAGGAATAGAGATTAAGATATAGATATATCGATAGACAGAACATACAGACAGACACAGTGATAGCAGATAGATAATAGACAGACAGATAGGAAAGATAGGGATAGATGAAAGATAGACAATAGGAGAGAGATAATAGATCTATAGATAGATGATAGATAGATATATAATTAATGAGATAGACATACAGGATAGATTGACAGATAGAGATAGATATATAATAGATAGATAAGATAGATAGTAAAGATAGACAGACAGACGCGAGGCGCATAGATTTATTGCCATACGTCCACAGTCAGACAGACAGACGTATTACAGACAGACAGACAGATGGTCATGTACCAAACCTACTAGAGGTTTGGTGTCAACTGTGTCAGTCTAAACTACAAATTTAAATGTGGAGCTGCAGAAATGCTTCCTATAGACATTTCATGTTGATGTTGGTTGTGTTTATTTGTCCTTAATTGTAAACATCCATATATACTGCAAGGTCTATACACAGTATCTAACAAAAGTAAGTATACCCTCACAGATAGATAGATAGATAGATAGATAGATAGATAGATGATAGATAGATAGATAGATAGATAGATAGATAGATAGATAGAGTATAAAGCACTGATATACGGTTCGTGAGCACATGTGCTAGTGTGTGCACACCCATTACCCTTATGTAATAAAAAACAGCGATTTCCACGGTGACCTATCAAATACCATATTTTGCTATATAGGACATAGTGGGTTCGATCAGTGTTTAATCATCATCATTCGATAGTGATTCTAAGTATTAGTGCGCATGACCAGGAATGGGCACTGATCTCTGTACGGAAATGAGATATCTATACCATTCTCACATTTCCTTTTCTAGTGGCTGAACATGTTACTAAGCGTCTGCAAACGCCTTGTATAAAACAAATGCATTTTCATCATAATAATTAAGTTATTAACAATTCGCATGCATTCATCGCCTATTAATGTTTTCTCAGCTCAGCTTGACGCACGTTTTGGTTATACCCAAGCTCATTAAACCATACTGAACTCTGCAGCTAATCCAAAGCAATACAAGGTGTGGGTGGGGGTGTTTGATAAAGTAGGGACGTCAGAGAGCATAACCTAGCACACACACATGCACACAACAACAGGACGCTGTATGTATGTTACTGGATAGGCCATTCTATAGGGCAGACAACGCATAGGTTGCCGTGTTTGCCTTTTAAATTGTGGAGAAATGTCCCTTCATAATGTCTGAATGTCCATTGTAGTCTCATCTCCTGTCCATCGTCATCTCTCCCTCCTTCTCTCCAGCCGCTACATATTGCCCTCTTGGGGGAACTTGGATCTCTGGGCCAACTTTTCTTTCTCGCTCTCGCTCGCTCCTTCACTTTTCTTCTGTTTCCCCACGCCTTTTCTTACCCCCCACCCCCATCCTTCCTAAAGTTCTGTCCATTTCTGCTCTTTTTATATATATTTCCCTTAATGTCCAGCACTTTCTTTTCAGTGTCTAAAATCTATGTCAATATTGCATTTTCTTTTCCCCGTCTGTGCCCCCAAGTGTCTCTTTCTCCCTCTCTCCTCTGTTTGTGTGTATGTGTGTGTGGTCACTCTCATTCAACCTTCTGGCTCCTCCTATGTCCTCTACACTGGCCAACCTCCATTCTACCACACACTATGCCATTTGTCAGGGCTCTCCGAGGAGGATCTTAAAGCAGTAAGGTGTTGACGGGCAGTGCCAGATTGGCACGGCCTGGCTTTAGGTGGGGGAGGGGAGCAAAAAAGAGAGAGTCCGGCAGGATGAGCAGCAGCTATGGTGTATCCCCTGCACTTCGTGCTCTTGCACGAGTTGAATGATGGTGTAGAGGAGAAGGATGAATCGCTTATCAGATGTCACCCTAAATTCCTCTCACCCTCTGTTGTGTCATATTAAGAAAAACAGTTAGGTTCTGGCTGGGTTTTTATTTAACCCCTGACACATGTAATACTCTGTATCTTCATTCGCAGTATTTTCTTCTGCAGACAGTGAGGGGAGGGCACATGGATTCCTCACAGAGAGGCACGCCCATGTCGGTTCTGTACCAGCCCAGACACCACTTTAAGGTGGCAACATATATCTATATAACGATTTTATTACCCTACCGGACGCAAGCGTTCCGTGCGTCATTTCGAGACCGATCCTGCCAGAACCCCACCCCAGCGTCTCCCGTTCTTCTATGCGAACCAACATGCGATCGCTAATGAATGGGATTTTTGGCGAACACATGTCGTTTGCAGTTGAGGATCAGGATTGTCAACAGGAATCGGTTATGTCTCAGTAAGCGCGTGCGGTCAGGTAAGTAAATCGTATCTATGTATGGGCACCTAAGGGTATCACACCAAGGAAAAGAGGGTGGGTCTGACTTACACATAACATGGTTTATTATTTTTGGCCAAGTATACTTGGGGTTTAGAAGGGACACGTATCTGCTTATTGTATCTACATTGCGTATTCTAGACAAAGAAACTCAAGTTTTCCCTTTCATAATAAACAGTGTCCCTATGGATGTCAAAAAAAAAAGTGAACATGCTTGCTTAACACTTGTAACCAAGAATGAGTGTTCTTACTCAGCATAAAAGTCATATGATCGTTGTTTTTGCATACGTGGTGTTAATTGCCATATAAAAGGAGAATTTAATTAGTGCATGTTTGCCTCACCCACAGACGTGTCCCTTGTTGGCATTTTGTAACCACACTTCCCCTGCCTGCGAAGGACTCCGTGGGCTCATTGTTTAATTTCTGCTGTCATATATTGGAAGTCAGTTTATTTTTCAGTTCAATCATCACGCTATACTCTGCCCCCGATAGTTCCAGTTAAACCTTATGATTGCATTACTCTTGGTTTAACCGTGACAAATTGAACAAACACAACAGCCCATCCGTACTACTATGGAAGAGCTAATACTTCTTCAATTACAACAAGAGCAGGCATTTATAAAGGGAACTGACAAGCGGACTATAAAGCTAAATATAAGGATATTACATCCTATACAGCTTAAGAAGGCCTCATTAACCCAGACTCGCTGGGCAAATAAATTTGTAGTTAAAAGTCCCTAACCGGTTTTTCTCTACCGGTTAGCGCATACTTTTAGCTCCATATTACGTTGGATGCGCGGGTTTTACGAAAACGCAAAATCACCTGATTAATATCGGGTTTGCACTCGTTTTAGCGCAGATTTTCATTACAAGCAGATAGCTGGTGCATTAAATCCCTCAGTGCTAAAATTCCTACCGGGTATTACCACATTTGCAAACGCGATATAAATAGCAAACAGGACCTTTTACCCCAGAGCGGTAGCGGCTCTGGGTCAATGAGCCTGTTTACAGTATAATTAAGTTAATAATGAATATGTGCAGCAAGGTCTGCTCTCACGTAGAGAACTCCAGTTACCCTCAAAATGCCTCCAACCTTGGCACACTACAGGGAGATTCATAAAAAACTTCTTATCGTTAAAATGTTGCTATTTTGCTCCCAATCAGCGAATCGGTCTTATTTAACATTTGAAAGCTAATATCTGATGGGTTTGGGGCAAAATTACCACCATTTTAAACGAAGAATTTTATTGAAATAACTCTGTAATGTAATTAACCCATGCCAGATGTCAATTAATAGGAAGGGTTAAACTCTATGGTGTAAGGCTGGTATACATGAAAAATGATATTTCAGACCGACCGCTATTTTTCCGTATTTCGTGCGTTTGGTCAGTCCAGAAATAATGTCAGCATACTTTCTTACAAATTGTTCCAAATCAAACGGCTCATCATGCAGTCTTCTATGGACCAAAGACAGAGGATCCGTTGTGGCAAAAAACCTCCTGCCATTGTTTAATTTTCACATGTTGACCTGCCAGTGGCACCCTATAGCATTACTTTTTCCTTTTTGACAACAAGGCAGTACGTCACATTCAAATCTCTTTTTTTTTTCTTTTGCCACAGCCTCGATATGTCCCTTTAAAACCTTTAAAGGCATCTATACCGAAATATAGGTTATTTTAATTGACCATACTGGAAACTATAATTTCTTCCAACCACCCCCCTGTACCTGTTTGTTAGCCTGCCCCTATTTCTTTTGAATATCCAATGCTAAAACTTCTTATATTTCAGCTGTCAATACAGTTCCTGGCTTCCAAAAACTATTCTTCTGTGAGTAGTTTTGTAAACTGTAGCGGGAATAGTGTTCATAGTTGGACAGTTGAATTCTCGTTATGCCTGTGTGGCAGGCTTGCAGTTTGTTTGGTGGGGGAAAAAGTCAGGTCGGATGGAAGTGGGAGTGGTTAAAAGAGGGAGGGGGGATACTGCTTCCTAACAATGGATGTGCTGGATTGAAGGCATGCACAACACACACAAATCAGAGTGCTACATACCTGTTCAAGATTAGTATTAAAGATTAAATGAGTCCGTCATTTTTTTTCAGTATAGTGTCCCTTTAAGAAGGAAATACACCATCTAAGGAGCTTTAAACAAATACTGATGGAGGTCCTTTAAAATACAAAATCAGGTGATGTAAATATTCCTTGACGGCTGTTACATTTCATCAAGTATTGTAGAAAGGCTGATCTCATCTATTATCAGGTTCTGGCCAAGAGGCTTCCTCTATAATGGGAGTTTTAAATCAAATGCCTTATACCCTGTGCAATTGGGCTAAGTGTGAGATGATGATGTTGTCTGTCAGTAATCTACTACCAACCCATGGTGTGTAAAAACTTATTTCACAACGGCGGCTTTATCCTTTTGAGAATTTGGGCTCCCATAAACTGTGATAACCCCAATATATTTCCACACTCAATAATTCCTCTAGTGGTTACTACTACCAACGTTCAATTCTAATTAATATTCCTAGGAGCCAAGAATGCTTTCACTAACCCACCTCTCTCCCCCCCTAGACTGCAGTGGTGCTGTATTACCTTTCAGAAATCACCATCCACTGTACAAATATATGTGATATTATAGCTTACTATAGGGTAAAGGGTCCTTATCTTAGTATTATTATATATATATAGATTTATAAGGTTCTGATTTTGTGCAGGTAAATATTCCTTACAGTCGGTCCCTGTTTCAAGTTTCTTACTTTTTTTCCCATCCAGTTGCCGTTTAGGTTTATTTGAGTGTTATAATTAAACTCTGTGGTTTAGCAACTGATTCCTTGCAGCGCTGAGGTGCTGATTCGATTCCACCCTTTGGGACACATCTGCAAGGACTTTGTATGTTTTCCCCCGCTTGCGGGTTTTCCCTCCTCCTCGGTCACTCCAGTTTCCTCCCCCACATCATAAAAGACAGACGCTAGGTTGTATGTGTACATACGTTGCTTAGATGTAAGCTCTCGGGGCAGGGGCCCTGATGTGAATTCTACATGTTTGAAAAGTGCTACGGAAGATGTTTGGCGCTATATAAATCCATAATAATAAATAACTATTCAAGAGGCTCATTTGTCTCCTAAATTAAAGGTCTCATATACTGCAAGGATGTAAAATTGCAGGCCCGCAAGACACTGCATACTGAACCAGGGAATGCTGAGACTTGGTATTTTTTTAAAAACATCTGCACGTTTGAGCTCCTCTTGGACAAATAACAGCAACATCCACAAGCAACATTCCTTGGTGGTTGGGCTTATACAAATAAATCAAATATCAAAAGTAACAATAATGTGTTAGCTCTATCCAGGGACATTAAAACGTGTGTATTATTGGAAGAACATACACAATGGGGACTTGGGGTGGGCCGCGTGCCGCTCAAATAGGGTGATACATGCGACCTCTGCGCCATTGACATTATTGGTGTTATTTTACTATAGTAGTGAGCTCCATAACAAAACTAGTCCATCCCATTCTCTGTCACGACTAAAATACCCAATTACCAGCATAGGGTTTTTAACTGAAAACTTACATAAACCATTTTTGTTAATAGTATTCACTTTAGTTAGCAGTGGTTTCTCTAAACCAAGGTGCCACCCATTAGGTTCCCTGAGAGGTTGCTAGAGGGTCCTCAAGGGATCGAACCTCCATGTACCTACACTTGTGGGTAATTTGATTGCATATTGTTTTTGTATAGACAGAGTGGCCTTTCTGTTAATATTGTTATGATGATGTATTTTGTGAATATAACTATATAAGATTTTAAAAAGACACCAACTGTTACAAAACTGGTTTCAAGGGTTCCCTAGGGACAAACATTCAGGGATATTCAATAAAAAAATTCTTATTGTACGAATAAGCCGCGTCTAAAAATTTGGTGCTAAATTTTCCTCCCTGCCCCAACCAATCAGATCTTATATCTCCGACTTAACTACGTGTGCACAGTTACTGTCTTATTGGCCTCTTTCTCGTCGCGGAGCATCTTCTTGGTGTCGGCAAAATTAGCACCATTTTCCTTTAAACGTGCGCCACCTAATGAACTTCTAAGTGAATCGTCCCTGATTGTCCCTTTTTATCAGTAATAACGTGGTAATGTGTAACGGCGTCATACTGCTAGATTTACCCCAATTTTAGCACATTAGTCTTTAGTGTGTTTTTGCTTTTACTTTTATACCAAAACCTATGTAAACATTTTCTTTTTGCCAAGCACATGTAAAAAATTGCTTTCTTTCTAAGTACTGTCAGTGTGTGAGACTGCTATGGGGGCTTAGTGGCTCCATTTTTTTTGTCTCAGAGAAGCAGCTGATAAAATGCATCATTCCACCGTATAAACATGAGTCATAATGTATATAGTATATAGACTTTAGATTAAGATTGCTTCTGAGTTTTGGTGATGTCCACCGCCCTGAATTGTATTTTGTACACATCCCAGCGGTACCTTCTTGGAGTTTCTCCCATTGGGGTTGTACTTCCATAATTTGATGATCAGGGACCCTGTATATTGTCCTCCAAGCCGTAGAAGTTGGGGAGGAGTTCATATTGCCCACCATTCCAGTTTTTTGGCTGATGTAATATTATAAAATATTATAATATCAATATTAATAAAATGTTAGCACTCTCATATATAGAAAAGAAGGGTGACACTGAACACCGGTCATATCAGTAAAACCACAAGCTCACGTACAAAGAAATCTGTTTCTTCTCTCTAACACCTCTTGTGCTTAAGATGTGTGATTCCCTGGTATCCCTACATGGTACCCCTCCTTGTAAGCCTTGCGCCTAAGTTTTTGTATACACAGAGTACACTCATAGATCCAATGGATTATACAGATAACCTCGCACCAACACACAAAACCCTCATCGTATTTTGGCAAAACAAAAGCAAATGCCAGAGCGGAGAGGGGGTGTGTGAACAGTTCCGAAATGCAGTGAGAGAGGAGTTAAACGGATTGGAGGGACGCAGCATAGACGAGAACCGATTTGGGTCTGATCCAAGATTAGATGTTCCTTCCATTATCGATTACTTTTCATATGTGATTTTGAAAAACAACCAATACAAGATAAATAGCAATCCTTTCCTTTCCCCCCCACGCTTCAGACAGAATCAAGAACCATTTAGCTACCCCACAAATTTTTTTTGGCAAGTTTATAATAAACAAACAAATTTCATTTGTAGAAAATCTCCCCAAAGGTATGTTGCAATATACAAATGAGTCCCTGGAACTCCTTTCTCCTACCTGACAGCCTGGCAGTCCACCATACACCATTGGCCTGAAAACGATCTGCAAACCCCCAATTCTCTTTCTACTCCACACATTAACTCAATCTCAGCAATGTCTCTTCTGCTTGACCTTGCTTGAAAGCCAATGGGCAAACGCTAGTCGGCTGTCCCTTTATTTCTCACATCACCGAGAAAACCAAATGCACCACTTCATTTATACATTATCTCTGTGTGTGCTGCCTAAGGGTTAAACCAAAAACACTACATACATAGAGAACCACAGAAAGCCAATAAAAAGACAACCTTTTATTAAGGCGTACATATATAGGGACCATGAAACATATAAAAGCATTTAAAGGCCAATAGCGACAGTCTTAATCAAGCCTATCTGAAGGTTTTAGAGCACGGTAATGCGTCTGTGCGACATTACTACAGGCCAAGTGCAGAAGTTTAGTGCAACAAGGGCCAACCGTAACTTAGGTACACACAAGGTCCGGGCGTCTCCTAATATGTAAAGGTACAGGGCGAATGCTGTGAACCGTGATACAAACCCAATATCCAGGCATCTCCCTATACTTTGAGTAACAGGGGGTCGCCTGCAACTGGAAGTTTTCCGTTATTGTACAAGCATTCTGAACTGACCCAGAAAGTTTGTCAGCATTTGGAAATACCTTGCTATGGCCGTACATAAATAGGGATAAGAGGCCAACCCGTTGGTACTGGTTGTACACTAATGTTGTACCCAGCGTAAGATGAAGTTGGCTTTCTGATTAGAGAGCACAATATGCAAATATAGACTAGAGATGGCCGAGTTCGCTGACCCGAACCCTGATCTTCCGCGGATTTATCCCGTCCCTCTGCGAACGGCGTTATTTCCGTATTTTCCGCCTTCTGAACTTCGAAAAACACCATGGATATTATTTTTTTTTCGAAAATGTTCGGAATTACGAGGATTCTTCCGTATTTTGGGGAAATACTGAGAAAACGGGGTTCTCGTAATTATGGAGGATTCTCGTAATTTCGAATTTTTTGAAAAAACTAGAATTCTTGGTAAATGCCCCGGAATTTCGTTTCTGCATTTTGGGGATTATTTTGAAGACAGGAAAGCCAACATGTCCCGATTATCCACTGGCAGCTACCATGATTATTGCTAGCCCCCTGGGTATAAAAGGCTGCTTCATCACAGCGTCCCCATTTGGTCAGGTGTGGTGGAGTGTGTTTATGGAGATCTGACAGTGTAGGAGTTGAGAAGATTTTTTTTTTTTGCGCTTTTGTTTGAGCTTTTTTTAGCTTGCGTGTGTGGATTTCAGTATGGTGGGTTTACACTTGTTGTTAACCACCCCGGTATTCACACATCTTGAGACCCAACAGTCCTTGAAGGCTTACCTTGTTTGTAACGGATAGAGGACCCGTCTCTCCACTGAGACTGGGTGCCCGCCTTACTTCATCAAGATGAATGAGCGTGGATCAACATCTCACAGCACAGCACCCCTATTGCTGATGCTTATGATTGCCCGTGACGAGGCCTCCTGCCCCGGCCCCCCGTACTGCTCCTCCGCCCATTTGCTGCCTAGAGGCTTTCGCTGATGCCACTTAGCTGGCATGAAATCTTTCTTAATTGGCAGGGGGGCCATATATGGTCCCTACCTGGGCCTATACTGCTTTCACGTTGTGGAAATAACCTAATGCTCCTGCAACAACAGCTACTTGGGTGGCTAATTTTCTAAGATTGGGTCGATCCCTACTTGGCCTGAGAGCAGTACTGATGTTCTTCTTCTTTTTTTCCTTCTCTCTACCACAGGCCCATTTGTGGGTGTCACCTACTCTGACCATTCTCATACATACGCGACAAGCTACTCTGTGGCTAATGTTTTCGCTCTGGGCCAATCCCTGTCCTGGCACAAAGCATACTCCTATTCCAAAGTGTGGCCTCGCTGTAACTCACTGTGCGGTTCCTACACCAAAGCCTGATACTTACCCGTTCACACTCCGCTTTCCCTTGCCTGAAGCATACTCTAGGAGAAACCCAATGAGGTGTGGTTGTCCCAGTGGGGCCAAGCCTGCCTGGCCTCTTCAACACTGGTGGCAACCTGCAGTGGGCCTGCTTTAACTCAATTTTCTGTTCCTACTAAGCCGTTAATACCGCTTTCAACTGCTTTCCCCTTGCACAAGCATACTCTGAGGGAGATACCAATGGGGTGAGGATTAGCGTATTTCGAAAATACCGTTTTTTAAATTCACGCTCAACTGTAATTTTTAGTGTATTGTTGGCATGATAACGTGTTTTTCTTAAGGTCTTACCCGGGTCCCTGAGTGATTTAAGTGTACGTTCCATGTCTATTATAACCACTTTTAAGTGGAATTTGCCGAACTTCATTTTAATCGTTGTAATTTTAACGGTCTGCTCCGCTGGATTGTCGAATTTAAACCTGATTTTTCCGAAATCCGCGGATCCTTGCGCAACCGGATTTTTCGAAGTTTCGGGACATCTCTAGTATACACCCTCTGTGAATATTCCTTAATCACAATAGTAAAAGTTTCTTCCCTCCCTTGTATTTCATTAATTATTTTTCAAACCGCGTAATCTTCACTGCACCTATAATTTCTCAGTTCTTCAAGAATGATGCAAGCATATAAGGGGACTGGAGTCTGCTTGTTTTCAAAACGGTTGGTCCTCAACCCTGCGTTTGTCCTAATTCCCTCCCTACACCAGTCCAGCTCATAGTTTTGTCTATCCTTCCCACTGTCACAATCCAGCACTTCATGCTAAGGCACAATCTGCCCATAGAAACATGTTTCTCAAACCTTTTCAGACGAAGTGGCACACTGTCTCGTAATGCCAAATTTCTCAAGCAGACCCTGTTGAATATTTATTGTATTGAAATCAGTATAAATAGTTTTGATACAAAATAACAAAAATGTATTGGTGAAAATATTTTCCACACCAATGTGGCACAGATTCACTGGCCCACCCTTTGAGAAAACCCTGTGCTATAACACAAGCAAAAGTATGGGAGCGCACACTGCTTCCTCATAAAATCTGTTATTGCTCACACAAACCACATCGTTGGAGATCCGCTAGCTAGATGTCCTCCCTTCCTCAGGTGACTCCAGCGATCTCCGAGGAACTAGTGTGCCTCCATCACCCTTTTTTGCTGTGCATAGCGTGAGTCCTTAAGGTAGAGGACCGACGAAAACTGTAACCTTTTAACTTCAGTTGCACGGCTGAAGGAGGTCCTAGGCCCAAACCTACACTGCATGACTTCTTTCCTTGGCCCAGTGCTGGAGTTTCTTACCTGTTTGAGGGGTTGGGTTATGCCAAGCAGTATCCTAACTTTGAAGGCATGGTGTTGGAGTATCTATGTCCTCACTGTGTATTATAGGGAGGTGGGGTTGTTTGGGGTATTAACGGTCTGCATCCAAATATTCCTCACTTTTAACCATATTAACTTTGGCATCATGTGCTTTTTTAAAGGGGCATGTCCCCTTCCAAAAATGTTTTGATATAATATTCCTCCCCTTCCCCCCCACCCCACCGCATTTGTTATTATAAAAGTGCCCCAACGTACTTACCCTTCCCTCGTTCCTCTGCCGCACTGCCAGGCCCCTCTGCTTGCTAGAAAATGCATGTCAGAGTGGCGGGAACTGGCCTCCGCGTCTGTGATTGGCCCGCTCAATCACGGGCGTCTGCCAGGAGTTCAGTTGCGGCGAGGGAAAGAGGGAAGTTAAGTAAATGTTGGGTCACTTTCTATAATAAAAATTATTAGAAAAGTGGTTTGTGGCGGGGGGGACAGGGGGAATATTATAGCAAAAGGTCTTTAACGTAGGGGGAGGGAAGCCTAATCGGGAGGGAGAGGAGATGGGGAGAGGGCTGCAGTACGCATGCCACTCTCACTGGAGGGAGACAGAGGCAGAGTCCTATAGGACCTGCTATCTCCTGGTGGCAGTTTTTGGGACTATTGGGGGGGGGGGACTACAGGAGAACATATGAAGCTGGGATGTCAGGTAAGGAATTTTAGTTACACTACATGATTGTGGCATTACTCTTGGGGGGATGATAGTTTTGTGGGGTGGACAGCCCTTTAAAAAAATGAACAGCCATGTGCTAGCAACTGAGCATTATTATATGTGTGGTACAAAATATAATTTGTGTTTACTGTACATACTAACATTACTATATTCTGGAATTTTGCACCAATTTAATCTGTGTTTTTGGCAGGTTTGCCTAGTTTCGGTACACACAGCTTTGTGGTGCCATATCAGAATTATTAAATGAAAACATTTTCAGGCATTTTTAAGGGGAAATAATAGCAATTGCAGCAAGTTCTTTAAATTCACTTATGCCAGATTTTTTTTGATTATAAACTAACTGTTAACATTGTTTTTTGGAACTAAAAAGCCTGTACCTATGCGCATTGTTGGTCAGGGATTGTGTTTTGGCTGACTACTTCGCTAGACGTCTTCAGTGTGTGCTACAGATTGTCACAGGCAAGCTATGCGGAAAACTGCAACACATTTTAGCGAGCATTCTTCCAGAAACGATAGTTTTGTAAAAATCTGGCAGATACGTCCCTCAATTTTTCATTCCACCCAGGATTCAATAGTGATGTTTATCTTCTGTAATACACAATGCTCTTCCAAATACCTGTAAGCCATGGGACCGCACACTTTGTACAGGGATAGAAAATTGTTTAATGAATAGAATTAAGTGGCTAAGTGTGGGTGCCACAGTGTTCAGTGTTGGGTGCCGCTTTATTTAAAGCTATTTATTAATGATTGAAGTTGGTATTGTCAGCAAGGAATTCTGTGTTTGCTTAACGACACAAAACTTTTGTCGACCATTAACACGACTTCAGAGGATGGTGCCATCGTACAGGGGGATCTAGATCGATTTGTCACATTGGCTGCAAGTTGCAGATGGATTCAATGTTGATAACATGTAAGGGGATTGCATTTGGACTTTAAAATCCTTGTGCTGCCTTATACTATAAATGGCTCTGTGTTTAAGTAATCCCTTGGGAAAGGGATCTTGGAGTTGAAATTGGTGGATAACAAACTGAAAGAAGCAAGCAGTGCCAGGCAGCACATCCAGAGCCCAGCATGGTATTGTCTTGTATAAAGAGAGGTAATGGATTCAGGGAGGGAAAATGGTTTCTTCTCCCTCTTTACAAAGCATTGGTAAGGGCTTCATTGGAACATGAGTGCAATTTTTGGATCCCTGCGTACAAAAAGGCATCTTTAAAAATGGAAAGGGTTCAGGAAGGCCAAACCTAAATATTCATAAGGGGATTGAGGGAGCTTGATATGAAAGAGAACTGGAAAAAGTTTTATGTACCATGGAGAACAGGCGCTTGCGTGGGGATGATTTACTGTGTATACATACATTACGGGCCATACCCGAAACTATCTGGGGCCAGTAAAGGGGGTATCTGGTTCGGGAAAAAGTGTTCACCAATAGAACCTGTCAGAGGACAACGAGGACTCCCTTAAGGGCTTGAAGCAAAAAAGGTTTAGGAGGCTTCAAGTTTCGGAAGGGTTTTCACTGTGAGAACGGTAAGCTATGGACTGGCGTCCCTTGGACATTGTTATGGCATGTTCATTGGTCATTTAAAAAACGGGATGAGTTTCTCTGCAAACAAGGAATTGGCAAGTACTGGTATTGATACTAAAGTGAGTTAACCAGGAAATTTCCAATTTACCACCACTTGTGTCAGAAGATGTTTCCCCTTCATAAATAATTTTGGTGGGGTTTTTTTCCTCCTCTTGAATCAACAATTTAGTCAGGAAATGAGGATTTGCTAGAATGGGTTGGACTGGAATGGACATATATCTTTATTCAACCTCAATACTATACTATACTATACTAACTCTACTGTACTATACTATACCTAGTAATCATTTATGCCCTACCACGGGCCAATTAATTCCCATTTTGGCATATAACTGTAGGTAAATGTATATGCATTATTGCTTAATAACTAAAAACTAACTACAATATAGGTATGCAAGACAAGATTTTCTTTGCAAGCACATTTCCCTTTTTTTTCTTAATAATTGATAATAGGGGAAATATTATTTTATCCCTCCTCTGGTTTGTCCTGACTATTCTAATCTAGGGGGGTGGGAGGCTGAAGGCCTGCATATCTACAGTTCAATATTTTAAAAAAGTGCAACTGGTCTGGGTCAAAAATCATACATTTAGAGTAATGACTACCATTTTCATTTTGTCTCCGGTTAAAAAAACCAACATGTTTGTTATGAGGTAAGAGCAGTGATGTTTTGTTATGAGTGTAAGAGTCAGTGATGTTTGTTTTTAGAAGAGCAGTGATGTTTGTTATGAGTAAGAGCATGAGGTTTGTTATAGGTAAGAGCAGTGAATTTGTTTGAGTAAGAGCAGTGATGTTTGTTATGAGGAGAGCAAGTGATGTTTGTTATAGGTAGAGCAGTGATGTTTGTTATAGGTAAGAGCAGTTAAGTTGTTATGATGTTAAGAGAGGGCTGTTTTGTTATGACAGGTAAGAGCATGATGTTTTTTATTAGGTAAGAAGCAGTGAGGTTTGGTTATGAGGTAAGATCGTGAAGTTGTTTATAGGTAAGAGCAGTGATGTTTGTTATGAGGTACGAGGATGATTTTGTTAGAAAGGTGGTAAGAGCCGCTTGATGTTTGTTATGAGGAAAGAGCATGAAGGTTGTTATGAGGTGAAGAAGCAGTGATGGTTGTTATAAGGTAAGAGCAGTGATGTTTTTTATATTGTTAGAGGCAGTGATGTTTGGTTATTAGGTAAGAGCATTGATGTTTGTTATGAGGTAAGAGCAGTGATGTTTTGTTAGAGGGTAAGCAGTTGGGAGTGTGTGAATGTCAGTGGTACACAATAGTATTTAGTAAATTATAACCAATCTTATACAGACTGTTTGACCACTGCGGTTTACTTGCCTTTCCTAACTTAGACACCCCTGCAGAACCATCCCCTGTTTACAACCAGACATGTGCTTGGTTATCTTTCCCGACTGCTGGGTAACTTCTTTTTTTACAAAGCAGATGTTACAGCTGTGCAAGGCACGTGGGGGAGCAGGCTGTGTCTGGGCACTGAGGATGGGGATAATCCAGAAAAGGAAGACATGGGGGAAAGGACGAACCTGAGTAGGACCCGAAGTGTAGGCAATAGAGCGAGACACCACCAAAAGGACAGACTCATTGCAAACAAGAGTAAGAAGCAGGGAGACCACAGGAAAAAGAGGTGAATATAAGATAAGAGATGAGATGGGCAGATCGAGGTCATAGGCAGATGGGGAAGCAAAAGGAAAGAAACACAGGCGAGTGTAAGGGGGTTGGAATAATTGGAATCAAAGAGTAAGGAAGGCACCGGTAAACTGGGGGGAAAACGATGTGAATAGCAAAAAGAGACACTATAAGGGAAAGGGGCTGGCGGCTATGGCAATGAGATACTGACAGCTAGAAACATGGGAGAGAGACTTGGGGTTAGTTTTCATTCCCTCTCATCATACGAAACATCCAGTGTATTGTGTTTGAATATTGTACATTATAGTTACCCCCCTGCTTATAGCACTCCCAGGGTGTAGTAGTTAAATGAGAATACCCAGAGATGGTGGTAATTAACTGTTTATCTATACCCTCGGTGTAATACCGTTTGTTGCAGTAAAAATCTATGTTACCTTCCCCTTTCCCAAACCATCAACACCTAAAGATCACTTGTGCCAAACACAAGGCCCGTGGCTGAATCCCCGCCCTCCTGCCTGTTTTTTCTGTGGCCCTGGTGACTGTCACAACATCCAAGACTTACTACAGTGCTATCCCTTTGGTGCAGCCCCAAGCAGTGGTACACTATAGCTCTGCTGCTAGATATTGCCACCAGGCATAAAAAACATTTGATTGTGGTATCTAGATGAAGACCTTAAAAGGAGAAAAATCTGCCGTATTTGTCAGCATTCAGGGTACAAAGACCATTTAGCTATGTAAAGACACGGATGATACAGCGATTATAACCGCGATCCGATGGGCCTTTATCAATTCGTGTGTAGCTGAACAAGCATGTGAGGCAGATGGAAAATACCTTAAATTTCCCTGTGCCAAAGGTAGTTTTTTCCCGATAAAATTGGATGCGGTTGTGGCAAACACATCCTGAGCGTTTCTGGTGTATATGGTGTGTATATGCTTGTATAGAAAAACGCTCGGGGACTGGGTGTTACTTGAAAATGGACAGAAAGGATGTTGCAGATCTTGTCTGTCATCTTACAAACTCCTTTCCCTGTGTGTACACTTCACTCGACTAACTCTTCCAACTTCCATCTGAAACATGCAAAATCTCCACCATGTTCACTGTTTGCCTGTAATTATTATCAGCGCTCTCCAGCCCAGTGAACAACGGCTTTTCTACAGACAAATTATGGTGACTGATCAGTCACCTTCTGCCTAGTTCTTTCACAAACACTTCTTGACAGACTTCTTTCAGGCATAGATGGGTGGTACTGGGTGCCACAGGTGTTCCTGACCTGTGTCGCGTAGCCAGTGTTCGCTGACTTCTTTTAATATCTGTCAAACGAACACGGTGTCCTATGGACCTCAATGTAGCCCATTTCTATGAACTTCTTCAAAGAAACAACACATCTTGAACCCCCAGCTTCTCGCCTAGAAACTTGCGTTCTTGTGCTCAGTCTTGCCAAGCGTTGTAGGACCTGGGACACTTCCTCACCTTGGTAGTAGTAGTTGGCTGTAATAGCCATGTTTTTAAACCATTCTCTCTTCCTTCAGCATTTTCACACTGAACTTTTTAACCTGTATTTAATTGAATATAGAAAAAATAACAATGACAAAATCTCCTGCAGCATCCCCACTGATGATTGATTGAGTTCGGACTGCCTGACACGCAACGAGATCTTTCCTTCTGCAAGACCAACGATACCAATGTAGAATCAGGGAAAATCAGGTTTTTTACACTAAGCGCCTTTTGACCACTGACATTCACCCAGTTAATTCATTTTCACACCAATTTTGCTTAAAGGGCTTTTCATATCCCCGAATAACTTAAACCTAAAACCCAACTAATCAACCCCACACGGTAAACAGACAAGCACTGCGCGCATTGTAAATGATCCGACATCACCAACTTGCCATCTGTAATGTGAAGAGAGATGAGAACTACAAGGGGCTGGAAGGTCCTTCAAGATCAGTTCATTCTGCCAGAGCGCCTGGGTTTTTAGAGGGTGATAAGTGTGGATGGGTCGGGATCCCTGGTGGCCATATTTTCCAATACACTCCTTCCTCCTATAACAAACACAAAGCCTTCCCAACCAGACAACCACTGCGAGTGATTTCCCCTTAGTTTTACGTCACCATGGGGTTATCACAATTGATAATTTCACCAATCTAAATCAAAATGTTTAACCATGTGATTTGATATATATATAATATATTGGTTCCGATCAAATATCACACGGGCCAACTATATATTTTATATCTTCTATCTATACGGTCCTCAGACTTTACAACAGAACCATGTGCCTTTTCAATTGTTTGTGTTGGTTGTTATGTTACACATGAAAATGGGTTCCAGAACAGTGACAGAAACCTTGAGGTAGATACCCACCATACAATTTCTTCCTCCTGGCCGACCCGATTGAGGCTTCCGCCGTTGGCCAGGAGAAAGGACGACGTCCGGCACTAGCAATCCACGCCCAACACTGTGACCGATCGTGCAGTCCACAGAGGACCACACACAATTGTCGTGGTTTTCCTACTCCGTCCGATTCGACACAAGGAACGGTTGTGATTGGTCCAAAGCCACCATACAATAATAGGCCGCCAACCGAAACAACTGAAATGTCGGTCGGTTCTGGCCGAATATTGTATTGTGTGTACCCACTTTAGGGGCCTAAGTCACTGATATGGAAACATGGATACCTGCCTTCTGACTGACATTCAACGATTTACCTTTTAGTAAACTCACACCAAAAAAATTCCAGCAATTTCTATTTTCGTCTTTACTTTTTTTTTTTGGAAATTGATTTGTCTCGGTCTCGGTCATCTTGTGGGGGTGTTATATTGTTTTATTTGCTGCTAATCAATATGTTGTTTTTCTGCTTCTTTATTCATTGTCCCTGACTTTCGTCTGTTGCCAAAGCCCCCCTCATACTTGTCCATTATATCTCAGTCTGTGGGTGTGATTCAGTTTAGTTCATAGAGATCGTTTTTTAATGCCCACAAGCCATATGAAGAAGTAACGACTGAGGAATTAGAGTGAATCCTTGACTCAAACCCAGGCTGAACCTGAACCTTAATTGGCAGCTTCGCATTAAAGCTTGGTCCACACCTTGTTTAGACACTAAACCCAATTCGACATTTTGTGTCTCGTCTTTTCAATGGTTCTATCCTTGCTTTGCAGATGTTTTTACCATGCGTTGGTTTTTCCCATTTAGTCTTCTATTGGCCAAAAATGCTTTATGATAATGTCCGCAGGCAGCGATAGTGAAATGTTTCAACTTAATAAAGCACTTATAACTCTCATCTTATAATCTATCTACAAAGAATGCAATGTGAGCAATAAGGCCTCGTACACCAGTGCGGCTCCTTGGATATCTCGCTCGAAGTCAACCAAGCGGATCTCCAAACGAGCTGCTGTTTGCGTGTTGCTTCTGTCTTCATTCGCAATACTATCTCAGGGGCAGTATTCTATCTTCTTGACTATCTGACTAACTGTAAGGGCAAGCAATGCTCAGTAAATCATATGACAGCAGCCCGAGAGAGTAATTTCTCAACTGTCACCATCCAGGCACAAGTGTCTTATGATAGTAATATCATTATTGACACTGAAATGTAAGATGCATCAGATTGGGATATCTAAGAAATAGAATCTGATAAAAAACTAGATAGCTGGGACGAATTAAAATTTCCAGTAGTTTGGCAACTACAAAAAAATCCAGCTTAGATACCCTGGAACATAAAAGAAATTGTTAGGTCTCGGTAGGTGTACTGTGGATTTTACAATGATCCCCTTTAATCGTAAAACGGGAACTATCATTATCTGACTAGAGCCAGTAAATAAGATTAGTGCCAGGGAAATACTTGACACCTGAACAATCAGGATTCCAGCCAGTTCCTGCAATGACGTCAATATATTAACAGTCCGCATCACGAGTTAGTTCTTACTATGAAATGATTCCACCATTACAGTTCCACACCGATATGTTGTGCTAACATCCTACATTTTTTCGCAAATCAACTGTTAATGATTCACACCTAGAGGTTGCTGTTAGAATAGGAAAAGTCCCTTAAAGGTCCACCAACCCACAAATTCACAGCAATTCCGTTAGAAATGATTGTGCCCCATACACTGCAGTAATCTGCCTCTCCTCTGTACAGGAGGCGCTCGATGGCCCACTCATAGCAATGTTATTGACTCCCTCTATAAGCAATACAGGAGCTATACCCCTTGATGGGAATTTATATTGTCCCCTTAGTAAGGGTGCAGCATCTGTACAGTAGTAGAGAGCCCGAACTTCGCAAAATCCGAAATCCTCCAAGCGATCCCATAAAATTAAAAACTCTAAAATACGAGAAAATCCTCGTAATTTCAAAAATTCGAAAATACGTATTTCCGAAAATACGAGATCCTCGTAATTTCGAAAATTTTCGAACATATGTATTTTCATAATTACGAGATTTCTCGTATTTTTCGAAAATGTTCGAAATTACCCTAAATCCCATCCTCGGTTCGGTGGAAGGTCGGAAAATCCGGAAAAAATCCGTTGTTCGCTGAACGGGATTATTTTTCCCCACGTCGATCCGGTTTCGGATTCCGTGAACCGGGCCATCCCTATCAGTAGGAGATCTGCTGCGTCATAAAAAAGATACTCCTGCCAATCTATAAACACCTGCCTGTGTACTGGAAAAATAATGTAGAATTGTGCCAATCTCCATTGGTGTTCCTGTAATTGGTGTCCGTATTTATATGGATTTAGACTTAACAACAATCTTGATCACTCAGTCTTTACACAGGATGGTTCAAGCAGATATTTGATATGAATATTTGGCTCTTAAAATTAAGAATGTAGGAATACCTTTACACCAAAGAGAGCTGTAAGTGATGATAGGACAGATGGAGCGAGAGGTTCGCTAAAGATTGACATTAATTCTTTTTGATGATTATGCTTGACCTGAAATGCTTAAATGAATCGAGCTATTGATGGAAAAGCTGATTCTGCGTGACTTGCTACTAGCAATGACGGTAGTAAGGAAAGGTAAGACATTCTTTCTGGGAGAATTGGCTAAGCAGCCATATTTATAAAGCCGCGGTATCGCTTTCTCTGATTATACCGCGGTTTTTAAATGAAACGATCGGTAGCATAATTTCCGATCGTTAAACCGATTGCTGATAACAAAATCGGAGCTTTTAACGATCCCCATAAGAATACATTGTTGTGTTTACTATCGCACCGGTATTCTAACGATTGAACGTTTGTTAATTAATCAACCCCAATCATAATAACTAACCCCCGCCGTGGGTATCGCTAAAAGCCGATACCGTGGCTTTCTAAAATGGCCCTAAGTAGCCTTCTAAATAACAGGATCTAGTAGGGGATTATAGGGAATAACAGTATACTCTAGTCGCTATTACAAATACAAGCCCGGTATATTTTCCTCTTAGTCTAACACTGGGGCTGGAGAATCTGGTTTAGTTCCTGCAAAATCTCTGATCCTTTTCTAATGTTAGAATCATTGGAAAGAGCTTCGAGGGTACGAATATAACATAATGAGATTATTACTAATAAATAAAAAGTCACGGGGACAAGCTGGGGGGGCTCATAGCTACAACCTAGCAAAACTAGGATGCTTGTATGGCTCTGCCTGGCCTGTCCCGAACTTCCCCCGTTCACGACTACAGCCCATAGCCCGCCGGAATGGGGTTTTCCATGTGTTGTTCGTATATTATAATAGTTTTCAAACACTGAAAGGCCATCATTTTGAGGATCCCTGCTGTAGAATTAGAGGAATGGTTCCGAACTTTTTCGCAAAATCCATGTCCGCTCGAGATCCTCTGAATTTTTTCAAAAAAATTTGAAAATTTCGAATATCCGCGAGCGGACCCATTAAAACCTATTAAAATGAAAGCGTTCGGGCGGGCACAAATAATACTGGTCTCGAAAATACGAGGTTCTTCGAAATACGAGGTTCTCGAAAATACGGCCCGAAAATGTGGGTTCTCCATCCAAAATTTGAAATTCGCTAAATTTTGATTTAGACAAGGATTTTCTACGTATTTTCCCGTAATTTTCGAAATTTTTGAAAAAACCCCACCGGTTGGTAAAAGTTCGGATGTCGGAAAGACTGGAAACGAGGTCAAATCTGCCGCGGATCCGGGTTCGGAATCCGCGAACTGGGCCAATCACTAGTAGAGATATAAAAGGTGTTTCTATGGGCCACTCTTCTATTCCTGCAGTACATTTCAAGCTTGTAGCCCGCAGACAAGACAGATTTCATAGTATCCATAATAGTCCTTTTTATATTGCGTCCAAAGTAAAGTATCAGCATGGGGTAAGCAATTGGAACTTCTACAGGTAAATGTAAAAACAGAAATATACAATCAGTATGGTTCTATGCACACTGCATGTTCATGCATCCGAATTAATACATAGGTACATACACAATTGGACCAACATTACCATGTTAAACCCATTTGCCGTTTAAGGTTTGATGGGTACCGCCAGTTGTGACAGAGTGTGCTATAATTTTCCGATTTTATCATGTAAGTGATAACATGAATTTGAACTTTTTTAATACAATCTTAACATAATAAATTGAGGTCAGAGGCAAAGGATAAGATGGTGACTGGAACGCATTAAGCGGCACATTGTACAAGTGCATTGTGGTAACAGCAGGATAGTTCTCACATTCTGCAAGTGATGCAGGCTATGAGTTATTACTGTTGTTCTCAATGTATTGTGACTGTATTTACATTGCATTAGATTATCTTATCCTTTGATTTTCTTCTAAATTAACAAAGATTGAAATGTATATAAATTTCAGTTCACAATCAGTGTGGGTCCAAATCTGCTAACAGACTCCACTAGAGTCCTATGCTGGATTCACCAGCATATTAAAATATAAAGATAAACCTACCTACAGTGTATATAAGGATATTATGCCACCAGGAGTTCCTTGACCATTGAGCACAGGCGGCAGCCGATCTTTTAACAGTCATGGAACCTCCGAGGTGAATAAAATCTATATATTATCCCTGTAGTTAGCGTATATTTCTTATAATACATATGGCCATTCAAAAAACCCTGTCCATTACCATGTAATCTACTCCCCCTTCTTGTTTAGTCATTTATATAGGCAATCCCTGTTAATAATGTATAAATAGTATAATTAACAATTACCTGCCTATTGAAAAAAAAAGAAGGACCAAACATTGTTTGTCATATAAACAGGGCTTCCTATCTAAATGAAATATTCAGGAGGGGGAGTCAGTGGGAGGGCAGTAGAATACAGGAGTCACTCAGTGACATCATGAGTGATTGTAATAAAGCTTCTCGCCCGCAACCTTCCCATGAAAATGTCTAGACCTTATGATTATATAAGGATATTAGATGTTACCAATGATTCCATGAACATACAATACATGAGGATAGGATGTAAATGTAAACATATTCATTTCCTTTGTTACAAGTATAAAGCCTCATGAGTTCAGTTCAATGCAATACTTGTAACCAGGAGAAAACTCCATTTTTTCACACCCCCCTGCCCCCAAAATAAGTGACACATCTGTTCATATCTGTATCTTGCTCCCCCAATGTTTTTAATCCCCTTTACACTGTTGCCCCTTACTTTCTGATAACCTCAAGTGCCAGAACTGCAGGTTACTTTAAAATCACAAACTGGGGGATTCTGGGCACTAGAGATGGCCGGCTTCTTGAAGTGTTCGAACGATACATTTGAGGGTTTACTAAAAATTGTGCATTACATTCTAGGGTTACCGAACAATATATTCGAGGGGTTATCAGTGAATGGTCACAACCTTTGAGGGATTGCCGAAACACCTGACTTGGAGGTTTCGCTTGTAACGGTATAATTCGACGGGTATGGCCGAGGTCAAAGGTTAGCACAGTACTATATGTGATTATTCAAAATATGCCACGAGTTCGGAACACTGAACTAGTTAGTAGTTTCGGGATAGTTTTCAAATAGTTCGAATTCGTCCGCCTACTAAATTTGGGTCAAACTCAGATTCATTTCTAACATCCCTCTCCTACTGGCACCTGTAACCCCATGCCCCTTACAAACACCTAGATGAATTTACCTGGAGCAATGCAGCGATGCAGGAATTCATATCCTCGGTAGGAAGTTTTTCAGACCTCGGTGTAGTTCTCCGTAAAAGGATTAGGAATGTATCTCCATGGACTTTTTCTGCTAAACCAATGTATTTTGGATGAAATACTTGAGTTAGATTAATTGAACTAAATGGGCGATCATCAGCTCATAAATCTCCGTGTGTCCTGTTGCCCTAAGCACATATGCCAAATAACATCCAAGTTCAATAGGTGTGGGGTCATGGTGGAATTGGGTGTTTAGTGGAGGACGACTTTCACTCTTGCTCCATTGGATCTGCCATGTGGTTTTCCAAAACACACTAACCCAGTCATCCCTTCCCAACTGACGTGCAGGCAGAATGTAGGGGAAATGTATATTGGTTGCACATATCTGTATTATTCATAGGGGACGAATCTATGGGATAATACGCTACCTACAGTGTCAATATAAGAATATTACACCACAAGGAGTTCCTGACCAAGGTTGATGTAGAAGCACAGTGCTCGTGGCCGAATGGCTTTAAAATCAGGTCATGGAACTCCGATGTGAAGTAAATCCGTATATTACCTGTAGTAGCGTATTATTTCTGATAAGCCAGATGGCACCAACAAAACGCCCCACTACCCACTGTCTCTTCCTTCTGATTAAGTCATTTACATAGGAATCCCTGTTATGTTATAACTAGTAATTACTGTTCATTTTGGAAAGAGAAGATGACCTGAACATGGTCTGCAAGAACAACCGGGCTTCATATATAAATCTACTAATACGGGATGGGGATACAGTGGGAGGGGCAGTGTAATAAGGAAGTAAATCTGAAATCACTGAGTGATTTGTATAATAGATTCTCTCGCCACACTTGCACCCTCCCCCTTGAAAATACCCTAGCCTATGTATTATCATATATGACTACCAAAACTACCTCCATCTAGTCCTGTCTTCAAGCGTCTTACCTGTTACACTTGTTACATGCTTAGAGGAGGAGCTAGGGAAATAGTATTTCAGTCCATTTTGTTGTGAATTGTAATGTCACAACATGATCATGACTGACATTTCCTGGAAAGAAAACGGAAAAAGGGGTACAACAGGACATTGTGCAGAAATTTTTCACAGCTACTTCTTTCTTCTGTCAGATTTAACTAGAACAGATTTGGGTGTGATTTATCTTACCATTTTCTGGGTTATTTAATAAAAGTTTTTAAAATCGTGCTAATTTTTGCCCCACCAACAACCAGATGTTTAGCTTCCATATTTAAATAATATCTGATTGGGGTTGGGGCAAATTTAGCAACCATTTTTTAAACGATTAATCACTTTTATTGAGCTCCCTGTTTTGTTGTATTTTAGGGGAGCCTTGCTATGCTAAGGATAAATTCCCCCTCTATTTAAAGTAAAATATCCTGTAAAATTTAAAACATATCTTAAAAATGTGAAAATAACCTGGGGAGGGAGGATAGATTGATTATGCCCTAATTGTTTTTTTTGACAGCAGATACCGGTTTTTTATCTGGCCAAGTAGTGTCCCGCACCTGCCTGTTTAAGATTGGTGCTGGAGCACCCAGAAAGAATGTCACAAGCATTTCTTTGTTTTGCCGCTCCTCACAGAATCATATTGTGAGGTAGAAAGTACCAATCCGACCTCCCTTCCACATGCACTTTCAATTAAAGAGAGTGTACACTGAAACATTACTTTTGCCTCATTCAATCTATAATTAATATATGTAAGCAGCAACTACTCTGATGTGTTTGTGTTGCGCATGACTTCAATCCAGTACTTAATGTTTCTAAGCTCGGTCCCTCAGTGCTCAGCTCAAGCCCCCTGCCAGACGATCCTACTCCACTCTGTGAGGGCAATCATGCTCAGAAATTCCTATTAGGCAGCATTGGAAGGGGATTTCCACCATGCAGTTCACATACCAATTGTCAGCACCCTTCTGCCAGCAAACTATATACATAACAGAAGATTAGTACTAAGTCCACTTGATTGCAGCTAAAGTCAGATGTTTCATATTGGATATGTAATGAAAAAGGGGACAAATATCCGCAAAAAATGGTACAGTGATAGGCATTTAAAAAACAATCTAATTTCCCAGTTTTTTTTTATGCACTATAGTCTTCTTTAACCATTTTATGTATTTACCTGTACTGGTAATTTGCCCTATTCCCATGATAAATCCTTCAGGGTTAAAAACTTGACCCGTCTGAAATACTGTGTTAAAAAGCCCATACCCAACCCTGAGCGCACACACGCACCGTGACGAATGGCCATTTTCGGCCGTTACTTGCACATGTGGTATGCCGTTCCGGTTGGGGACCATTCGTTGATCTGCCATGGCGGAAATACCTTTTGTTTTTTATTTTGAGGGTTTTAAAAACCGTAGTTTTAAGGTCACTGAATGTTCAAGGTTATTTTCGATAACCCTGAACAAAACCCGAACGTTCAGTATACAACAATACAATCGGAAATACTTTCACGTTACCATATTTTTTGAGGATTATCAAACGTTCACGTTATTTTCGAAGGTTTTTGCCAAATAATTAAGACATTCGTAACCCCCCTCACCCTCGCATATACATCCGAAGTCCCAAATCGAATGATCCAGGGTTTCAGACGCAGTTTGGATTCCAGCAGATGTCAGAAACCGAGGTTCCGTTTCAGATCCGGTGTTCTGATCCGACCTCCGCCCCCGTGATCCCATCTCTAGTTGGTGAACAATGCCCCAGATAATTTATTTTTTGGCCCGTTTAAGTATTTATACACAGTAATCATATCCCACGCAAGTGCCTTTTCCTCTGCGTACTAGTTTGTAACTTTTTTTCCCGTCTCTCTTCATATTCAAGCTCCCACAACTCCCCTTATTAATTTAGTTGCCCTTCTCTGAACCGTTCCAGTTCAAGATGGTCCTTTTTTGTACACGATTCCAAAATTGCACTGCATATTCCAAATGATAACAACTGCTGTGAATTCAGTAAAAGGTCTTTCCAGTATCGTTGATTAAATTACCGTTTGAGAACTAAAAAAAAAAAAATCCTGAGTTCACTGTCTGTATCAACACATTGGAAGGACTTCTGGCAATATGTCGGGGAAATTTGGTGCCAGGCTGGAGAATTGCGGAATCAGAAATAATAAAATATCCTGGAATAAAACTTTTAACCACTTGATTTGCTTGACCCCCAATCAATAGCATGTCTGCCTCTTTATCTCCTGCATACCATATGCCTCATTGGAGACTGCTTCTTTCGGATAGCCTTGTGCGTGGGTCAGGACAAGCAATTTTTTTGCAGTAAACATTCTAATTTACTTTGTACATAACATTGATTCCTAGCCGGGTACAGGTGTTTCATGCATTGGTCCTTTCTTTCTTTTTATGTACAATTGCGAAAGCCCTCATTTGTGTCCCGGGCCCCTCGCCATAAGGTTTTTCCTTGTAACTTTTACAAGGCCCTTACTACTATGGGACAGACACACGTTCCATTAGCCCACACGGCCGTTTTCCTGGACCCTAAACACTCAAATTGAATTCCTTTGTGCTCTAAAATGCAATCCACCGTCAACTAACCCTAACTTCATGTCAACTGTCCCCTCCCACATAAATAAATATATGGAATCTCTGGGTCCACACTCGGAAGCCCAGCTCTCGCCTTTCATTTTACCCCACCCTGGCCTCATCACTCTGTCTAAACTTCCTGAGAGATCCTGCCAAGATCTGACTGCTTTTCAAGATTTTAGTGGCTTAACGAGAGCGCTATTTCCTTATACACTGAACAGATGTCGTGGCTTTACATTCAAAAAAGTGGACTCCTCCTTGCTTTTCAGATCCCCCTGTTCCAACCCCCACTGCTTCCAGACTGGCAGCAGAAGTCGGTGTGGCATAAATTCCCTCTGGATGAAAGCCTCAATTCTTGCTGCAGGAGGTGTTAGTTGGCTGAGAGAATTCACAGGCACCAATGCAAATTACAGTCATAAAATGTCTCTATTGCAGTGTGTTAGCGAGGGGGTGATGCTGAATGAATGTGATGCTTGTGGACAGTCTGATGACATCTATTGCCTTTTATTGAAATTTGGTTGAAGGCCCTGAGACAAGTAATCAATTCACTAACTACCATACATACATAGATGTATATGTACATAACAGAATTGTAAACATGCATGGTAAAACACAGTGGCACAAAGCACACTGATACACACACATAAGGCATTTACCTTAACAACAGATGAATGCTCCTATAAAATAGATACAGAAGAAACACCCACCCACCAGCTCTGCACTACGGACACACTATCAACCAGTACCCTACATTGACAAAGTCGTGTGTAGGTTAAATAAAGACACTGTTTGTCTAATTCAACTCTTCTGATCTGTATACTAACCCAATCACCAGACAATCCTGTCTAAACCTGATTTTCCTATTGCACTTGAAGTAAAAAAACAATTCCTGATAAATAACTTTCATATTGAGCTCAGGGTTAAGCTGGGACTTATGGAACGGGAATCAGCACGTAATATGCAGGCACACCGAATCTCAGCCCTTCTCAAATCCGTTCATTCACAAACTCATCCTCTGCTTGGTCCTATCACAACATAGTCCATTACACTATTGCTTCTGTTTAATTTTGGTTTTTCCAAAGGGGGGTAATTATAAGCTTGCTTACCCGTTATACAGGAATGTCCAACTTGCGCCCTTTAGATGCTTTAAACTCCAGCCATTCCCTAATGCACTCGCTGTGTGCATGTGTTGATATCACTGTATGCATGACTGTAGTGAGCTATGTACTAGATACTCAGATACAGGCATCGTTTACATGTTCAGTGGTGTATAGTAATAATGGGACCTTGAAGCCAAGAGGGGCCCTTTATCTTCCTTTCCATGAACCCCCCCTAGTAAAATAAACTTTCAATAGGTTTGCAATGTAAAAATTGTTCTCTTGATCCATGACCCATACAATATTTCCTGGTTCCTACCTGTCGTAACTCTGCATTGGACTTCCTACCATCGACACTGTCTGAATTCTGCTTCTGTGTCAGATTTGGGGGTCAGGGACCACGGAAGGGAGTTCCTGTGTTCCTTTCCTGCATACAACAAGGCACAAAAAAAAAAAAAACCCCCTTTTGTTGGCAGGATGGTCCCCCAGCATATTGAAAGAGCAGAGTAAGAAAACAGTAAGAAGGTGACAAGAAAGTATTAAAATATACTGCATGTGGTGTTTTGTGTCTGCATACATAAACGGCCATGAGTGCCATCACTTAATCAGACTAATTCTAATTTGGTTTTCCAATTTAGCTCTGCCAGCAGTTTGTAAGGTGGGCCCTTTTTTTAATCAGGGTTACCTGTTATTGTCAATCCACATATAATGGCTCATACAGTGTGTTTGTGCAGACATGCATGGATATTTTGTCTTATCTAATACAGTATTATTTTTCTCTCTCCACATACAGACCTTCCCCCTTGCCTCCCTTCTACCTTCGTGCTTTCCTTTCTGTCCCTCTGGCTGACTGACGGTCTTTTCTCCTTAATGCCTTCTGTCTGCGCCTTCTCCCTATCCTTTTGTTTCCTCTCCTGTCAGACTTTCTCTCTCAGTTCCGTCCCCTTACAGTCTGCAGTCTGGGGGCTTCTTGGCCTCACTCACAACCCTCTGCTTTAGAATCATATCCTCTATCACTAACTCCCCACATACCAGCCACAGTATGGATGTGCAGGGCGGTGGTGGTCTGTTATTTACATATTATTATAACGATAGGTTAGTCGGCAAAACCGATACACAGAGAAGGAATGGCAAATAAATGTAATTTGTACAGTTTCTGTCTAATAAAACGAACATTACTCAATAAGTAAAAAGTATGGACCAAAATGAGCACACCGACATAACTGAATCATAAAAGATTATAAAATTTTTATAGCAACGGTCGCCATCGAGAAAGTCTGCACACGTGGACGAAACGCGTCTGGCAGCCGCCTATTTTAATGGTCCTCCATTTTGGCCTACCCACTCCTAGTCATCCCCTGTGTGGAATGCCGTAAGGGTATAGTATGATTATGTTATATTGCAACATTGCTGACATGGGGTACTATGATACTTTATGACTTGGTTTATTACGAATAGCAGTTATGTAGCACCTATTCTGCTTTGCAACATATACCGGTTATTTACTAGGTGAGGAGAGGTAGTTTAATGAGGATGTTTTTAGTAATGTGGTTTTCTAGGTACGGATGACTATTGTGTGTGATATCCCTTAAATGAGCTAAGAAAACAACACAACAAGTTCTGCAAAAGGGACTTTGGTTTAGCTTAGGGAAATGCTGACCAATCGCAATAGATAGATTCCACATTGTGTATTTTAAATAGGTGGTTCTGTTAAGGTAGTTTTATCAAGCCATGGCTGAGATGCCCCAATGTTCTGTTGGAAATAGAATCAATTGGATTCACAACCTGAACTTTCGTAATGTTGGATGAATATGAACTTGTCAGTAAGACACAGACATTATATTTTCCTGGAGACAGAATGGCATCACATTTTTTGTCATTGCTAAGCTCGCTATCTCGTGAAATAATAATAGAAAAATAATAATGAGGATGGATCGATCGCTCGCATCGACCATCCTCGCTCCCTACTCGCTGCTGGCTCAGCTCGGCTACATCTCGACTCGCTCGCTCCTCGCTCGCTCGCTCGCTCGCTCGCTCGATTCGCTCCACGCTACCCTCGCTCGCTGCTGGCCTCGCTCGCTCGCTCGCTCGCTCGCGTCCCGCTTGCTGGCTCGCTCGCTGCTCCTGCTCGCTGATAGGCTCGCCTCGCTCGTCGCGCCGCCTCGCTCGCTCGCTGCTCGCTCTGGCTACGAGCCCTCGCTAGACTCGCATGCTCGCTGCTGCTTCGCTAGCTCGCTCGCTCGCTCCTGAGCTTCCCGCGCTCGCTCCTTCGCTCGCTGCTCGCTGCTGGTCGCTCCTCGCTCGTCGCTCGCTCCTCGCTCGCTCGCTGCTCCTGCTGGCTTTTTTCGGCCCCCTCGCTCTCTCGCTCCTCTCTCCGTTCGCTCGCTCGCTCGCTCGCTCGCTCGCTCGCTCGCTGCTCGCTCCTGGCGCGCTCGCTCGCTCGCTGCTCCTGCCTCGCTGCTCCTACGCTCGCTCTTCGCTCGCTCGCTGCTCGCTGCTGGCTCGCTCGCCGCTCGCTCGCTCGCTCGTGCTCGCTGCTGGCTCGCTCGATCGCTCGCTGCTCGCTCTGGCTCCGCTCGCTCGCCGCTAGCTCGTCGCTGCTCGCTGCTAAGCTCAGCTCTCTCTCTCGCTCCGCTCGGCTCGCTCGCTCTCTCGCTCTGGCTCGCTTCGCTCGCTCGCCGCTGCTCAGATCGCATAATCGCTAGCTAGTAACGGCAGGACGCAACTTTCGCAAAGTTTGGCCTGGTTTTCCGAACCTTTTTTGAACTTCTAAAAAGTTCAGAGTCGCTAAACGTACGCCCTTAAAGTCCACTGGGGGTAATATTGCAGTGCAGGTCCCTGGGAACCTGGGAAGATGAGCTGGCAACATGTTTCTGGCGTGGGGACCACATGTGCGCTACTTTCCGGTTCGAACGATCGAGTATTCTCAAATGTTTGAGAGATTTATCGAAAATAGCCCTGCGAGTCCGGAAATCAACTAGTTTCGAACCCAAACTAGTTCGAATCGTTTCGAATACAGTTTGGCTCGAACTCGGTTCGAGTTTGAGTTCTAGTCCATCCCTAATGCATAGATAGCTAGATAGATAGATCGAATAGATAGATAGATAGATAGGATATATGACAGATAGATCGACAGACGACAGAAGACAGACAGACAGACAAACAGATAGATAGACAGATAGGAAGATAGGAGAATAAATGATAATAGATATGTAAACAACAGACAGAAGGAGATAGATAGGTAGGTATAAGATAGATAGATAGACAGCAATAGCGGATAGATAGATAGATAGAATGATGATAGATAGACAGACAGATGGAGATAGATATATCTATAGATAGATAGATAGAATAGATAGATAGCTAGATATATATATATAATGTGTATAGGACAAAATTTCTGGACATCTAACTAGTTGTCGGACCCAAACTTGTTTCGAACTATTCTAATCCCTAGATAGATAGAGAGATATGATTGATATATAGATAGATAGATAGATAGATCGATAGATAGATAGGAATAGAGATTAAGATATAGATATATCGATAGACAGAACATACAGACAGACACAGTGATAGCAGATAGATAATAGACAGACAGATAGGAAAGATAGGGATAGATGAAAGATAGACAATAGGAGAGAGATAATAGATCTATAGATAGATGATAGATAGATATATAATTAATGAGATAGACATACAGGATAGATTGACAGATAGAGATAGATATATAATAGATAGATAAGATAGATAGTAAAGATAGACAGACAGACGCGAGGCGCATAGATTTATTGCCATACGTCCACAGTCAGACAGACAGACGTATTTCATGTACACAAAACCTAATAGAGGTTTGGGGTCAACTGTGTCAGTCCTAAACTACAAATTTTAATGTGACTGCCCGAATGCTTCCTATAGAATTTCATGTTGATGTTGTTTGTGTTTATTTGTCTTAATTGTAACATCCATATATACTATAACTGCAAGGTCCTATACACCGTAATCTACAAATTAAGTAATACCCCTCACAGATCGATAGATAGATAGATAGATACTAGATAGAATAGATAATAGATTAAGATAGATAGATAGATGATAGAGGATAAGATAGATAGATAGATAAGGCAGGCAGGCGGGCAGGCAACAGAGACAGACAGACAGATATAGATATATATATAGAATCGTAGATAGATCGATCGCTAGATAGAATAGATAGATCGATAGATTGATTAGATAGATAGATAGATTAGATAGAGAGCTCCTAGAATAGATAGATAGATCGATAGATAGATATGATGCATAGCTATCTAAGCTAGCTAGCTATAGCTATATAGATAGATATATCGATAGATAGATAGATAGATAGATCGATAGGATAATATAGAAATATAGAAAGGATGATATCATAGATAGATAAATAGTAGATATGATATAGATCATATATATATATCTATATATATGGTAGATAGATAGACAGATCGAATTTAAAAAAAAAGCATACCGAAAGACCCACAGATAGATAGACAGTAGATTATAGAAGATAGATTAATAGATAGATAGATAGATGATAGTCTAGATAGATAGATAGAATAGGATAATATTAGAAAGATAGATAGATGGATATAGATAATAGATAGATCAATTAGGTAGATAGATATAGGATGATAGATAGATAGAGGTTGATAGATAGGACCAGATAGATAGACTACAGACAGACAACAGATAGATAGACAACAGACAGAAATTTAGGAAAGATCGGAGAATAGATAGATAGATAGATAGATATATAGATAGATTGAAGCTAGATAGAAGATAGATAGACGATAAATAGATAGATAGTAATGGAGAATAGATATATAGACATCGCAGCCAGGATAGATGACAGATCTGATATAGATAGAGATATAATAGACAGAGAAGAGAGAGATATATATGATAGATAGATAGATAGATATAATATAGATGATAGACGACAGCAGATAGATTGATAGGAGAGAAGACAGGATAGATTGACTAGGACAATGTTGAAAATCTAACTCGTTTTTCGAAGCCCACACTAGTTCAACTATTCTAAGAGATACATAGATAGATTGGAGATTAATAGATATTAATAGAATATGATAGACCAAACCCTAACAGACATACAAACAAACAGATGAGATAGAACGATAATAGATAGATAGATAGACAGACAGATAGGAAAGATAGGATATAAGATAGCAATAGGGAATAAAGATCTATGATAGGATGATAGATAGATAGTTAATTAGAGAGATAGACAGACAGGATCGATTGACAGATAGAGGAGTAGATATATAATATAGGATAAGAAGATAGAAGAAGACAGACGACGCTGAGGCGCATAGATTGATTGCACATACGTCCAAACAGTAGCAGACAGACAGACAGATGGCATGTACCAACACCTCATAGAGGTTTGGTGTCAACTGTGTCGTCTCTAAACTACAAATTTTCACATGTGGACTGCACGAAATGCTTCCTATGACATTTTTCATGTTGAATTTTGGTTTGTTTATTTGTCCTTAATTATGGAAACATCCATTATACTGATCTGCAGGTACTATCACTAATCTAACAAATTGTAATACCCTCACAGATGATAGATAGATCAGATAGATAGATAGAATAGATAATAGATTTGAGATCGTAGTGATGATGAGTCAGATAGATAGATAGATAAGCAGGGGCGCAGGCAACGACAGACAGACAGATGATAATTTAGAATAGATAGATCAGCTAGTAGATAGATGATCGATAGATTGATGATAGATAGATAGATTAGATAGATCCTAGAATAGATATGTCAAGCATGATAGACAGCACAACTAGACAGACTATAGCATATAGATAGATATATCTGATAGATAGATGATAGATAGATGATAGATAATATAGAAATATGCAAGGAGTGAACAGATAGAAAAGTAGTAGATATAGATATATATATATCTAAAGAATAGATAGAGTCGATAAACTCCGAAGCCAATAGAAGAAGTAGATTAAGAAGATAGATAAAGTAGATAGATAGATATATCAGATGATAGATAGATATAATATGAATAGATAATTATAGGCAGGCAGGCAGACAGACAGACAGACGATGATATCTAGATCGATCGCTAATCGATCATAGCATTCGTAAATAGATAGATAGCTCGATAGACTAATAGATTCGATATAGATAGATAGATAATCGATCGCTCGGATCGCTGATCGCTCGCGCGATCGCTAGGATCCTCTCTCCTAACGCTCGCTCGAACTCTGCTCTCGCCTCTTCTCTCCAGCGGTAGCTAGGATATAGTAGATCGATCTTACTATCTATGGTCGATAGATAGACAGATCGATCGACTCCGACCGACAACACCGATGATAGACCGCATAGCAGCACTCTCTCGACTCGCTCGCTCGATCGATACTAGATCGCGCGCTCGCTCCATCGCTCGAATCTCTCCTCGCTCGCTCGCTCGCTAAGGCTCTCTCGCCCCGCTCGCTCGCTGGCGTCTCGCTCGCTCGCTCCCTCGGTCGCTCGGCTCCGCTCCTAGCTAGTCGGCTCTGGTTGCTAGATCGACCTATAGCTCGACATCCCGACAGACCCCCAGATGATATCGACAGACCGCCGATAGGAAATAGGAGATACTAATAGCTCGATCATAGCTGATATTAGATTGATAGCTACTAGATAATAGATAGCTAGATAATAGATGGTGGAGATAGATAATAGAATAGACATACAGGATCGATTGTGACAGATATGAGATAGATAGATAGACATAGAGAGAGAGAGAGGATAGATAGATAGATAGATATAGATAGAGATGCTAGATAGAGCATAGATAGACGACAGACAGACGATAGATTGTCGGAGATAGACAGGATAGATTGACATATAGTAAGTATAAATAGATAGTAGATGATAGATTAGTAGATGATAGATTTAGATGATGAGAGAGCGAGAATATACAGCAGCTCAGGAGATAGATTTGATAGACATAGACAGTCACACAGATACAGATAGACAGACAGACAGATTGTCATTAGCTAACCTTCTAGAGTTTGGTTTCCCGTCTAAACTACAATTTAAATGTGGAGCTGCAGTAATGCTTCCTATAACATTTTGATTTTTCTGTTAGTTACATGTTTATTTGTCCTTAATTGGGGCAAACATCCATATATACTCTGCGAAGTGGTATACACATTAATCTAACAAAGTAAGTATAAACCCTCAAGATAGATAGATAGATAGCTAGTAGATGATAGATAGCTAGCTAGCTACCTCGCTAGCTAGCTGCTACTAGCTAGCTAGCTAGATAATAGATCAGATAGATAATAGTGATCGATAGAATAGATCGATAGATAGATAGATAGTGATAGATATATAGATAGATAGATAGATAGAAATTTTTAGAAATTTAAGAAAAATAGATTAGTAGATAGAAGATAGATGGATATATGATAGAATATGATAATATAGATAGGACAGACATCCCGACAGACAAACAGCTAGATGAAGAACAGATAGATAGCTCGATAGACAGGACAGATAGGGATAGGAGATAGATAGAAAGTAGACAGAAGGAAGATAGAATATAGATAGCATTCCTCGGGACTCTCTACCCGACATGCTATCTTGCCAGATAGGCGATAGATAGATAGATAGCTGCACATAGCACTAGAATCGAGAGCGAAAGAAGAGAGAGGAGCCAGACAGACAGCTAGGAGTATAGATTGATGGACAGGACATCACACAGATACAGACAACAACAGCCAGATGGTCATGTACCAAACCTACTGATAGGTTTGTGTACAAACTGTGTCTTCTAAAACTACAAATTTAGAAAATGTGAGCTGCCGAAAAGGCTTCCTATAAACATTCTCTGTTGATGTTGGTTTGTTTTTATTTTGTCCTAATTGTAAACACTCCATATATACTGACTGGCGAGGTCTAATACACAGTATCTACAAAAGTGTGATAAGACCCTCACAGATAAATAATAGATAGATAGATAGATCGTAGATATATAGATAGATGATAGATAGATAGATAGATGATCGTAGATGATAGATCGGCATGCGGCACCGACAGACAGACAGATGAATAGATAGATAATAGATAGATAGTAGATAGATAGGATATATAGATCGATAGACGGCTCGAATAGCTCTCTCGCTGAGATAGACTAGATCGATCGCCTAAATAGCTCGCTCATCTATCTTCTAGCTAGATAGCTGATAGCTCTCTATCTCGCACTGATCGCTCGATGCTACGCACTGCTCCGCTAGACGGCTCTCTCCTCGCCCGCTCTCTCGCTCGTCTCCGCGCTCGACTCGCTACCTAGGTAGCATCGGCTCATAGATTCAGATCTTATCTATCTATGGTTAGATAGCTCGACCGCATCTCTCGCCCACCGCCCGCCACCCAGATGCTCGCCCCTGATGCTAGATCGATCGCTAGCTAGATCTCTAGCTCGATCGCTCGATTGATCGCTAGATAGCTCGATAGATCATAGAATAGGATTATATATAGCACGCGCGATAGATATGGATATAGATAGATGATATAAATAGGTAGAATTAGGATTATATAGATAGATAGCTTATATGGTTTGATAGATAGACAGACTAATAACCTCAGACAGACAAAAGATAGAGATCGACAGCCAGACAGATAGGAAGATAGAGATCGATCAGATGATAGAATATAGATTAGATACTATATAGATAATAGATAGATCGATAGGATAGATATATAGATAGATGGGAGATAGATTATAGTGGAAATAGACAGAAGACAGGATAGATTTGACAGACTTGAGATAGATAGATAGACAGAGAGAGAGAGATAGATAGATAGATAGATAGATAGATAGACAGACAGACAGATAGATTGATAGGAGATAAACAGGTAGATTGACAGATAGTAGATAAATAGATAGATAGATAGATAGATAGATAGAGAGAGCGAGAGATAGACAGACAGCTAGGAGATAGATTGATAGACAGACAGTCAAACAGATACAGACAGACAGACAGATGGTCATGTACTAAACCTTCTAGAGGTTTGGTGTCAGTCTAAACTACAAATTTAAATGTGGAGCTGCAGTAATGCTTCCTATAAACATTTGATGTTGATGTTAGTTATGTTTATTTGTCCTTAATTGCAAACATCCATATATACTGCGAAGTGTATACACAGTATCTAACAAAGGTAAGTATACCCTCACAGATAGATAGATAGATAGATAGGTAGATGATAGATAGCTAGGTATAAAGCACTGATATACGGTTCGTGAGCACATGTGCTAGTGTGTGCACACCCATTACCCTTATGTAATAAAAAACAGCGATTTCCACGGTGACCTATCAAATACCATATTTTGCTATATAGGACATAGTGGGTTCGATCAGTGTTTAATCATCATCATTCGATAGTGATTCTAAGTATTAGTGCGCATGACCAGGAATGGGCACTGATCTCTGTACGGAAATGAGATATCTATACCATTCTCACATTTCCTTTTCTAGTGGCTGAACATGTTACTAAGCGTCTGCAAACGCCTTGTATAAAACAAATGCATTTTCATCATAATAATTAAGTTATTAACAATTCGCATGCATTCATCGCCTATTAATGTTTTCTCAGCTCAGCTTGACGCACGTTTTGGTTATACCCAAGCTCATTAAACCATACTGAACTCTGCAGCTAATCCAAAGCAATACAAGGTGTGGGTGGGGGTGTTTGATAAAGTAGGGACGTCAGAGAGCATAACCTAGCACACACACATGCACACAACAACAGGACGCTGTATGTATGTTACTGGATAGGCCATTCTATAGGGCAGACAACGCATAGGTTGCCGTGTTTGCCTTTTAAATTGTGGAGAAATGTCCCTTCATAATGTCTGAATGTCCATTGTAGTCTCATCTCCTGTCCATCGTCATCTCTCCCTCCTTCTCTCCAGCCGCTACATATTGCCCTCTTGGGGGAACTTGGATCTCTGGGCCAACTTTTCTTTCTCGCTCTCGCTCGCTCCTTCACTTTTCTTCTGTTTCCCCACGCCTTTTCTTACCCCCCACCCCCATCCTTCCTAAAGTTCTGTCCATTTCTGCTCTTTTTATATATATTTCCCTTAATGTCCAGCACTTTCTTTTCAGTGTCTAAAATCTATGTCAATATTGCATTTTCTTTTCCCCGTCTGTGCCCCCAAGTGTCTCTTTCTCCCTCTCTCCTCTGTTTGTGTGTATGTGTGTGTGGTCACTCTCATTCAACCTTCTGGCTCCTCCTATGTCCTCTACACTGGCCAACCTCCATTCTACCACACACTATGCCATTTGTCAGGGCTCTCCGAGGAGGATCTTAAAGCAGTAAGGTGTTGACGGGCAGTGCCAGATTGGCACGGCCTGGCTTTAGGTGGGGGAGGGGAGCAAAAAAGAGAGAGTCCGGCAGGATGAGCAGCAGCTATGGTGTATCCCCTGCACTTCGTGCTCTTGCACGAGTTGAATGATGGTGTAGAGGAGAAGGATGAATCGCTTATCAGATGTCACCCTAAATTCCTCTCACCCTCTGTTGTGTCATATTAAGAAAAACAGTTAGGTTCTGGCTGGGTTTTTATTTAACCCCTGACACATGTAATACTCTGTATCTTCATTCGCAGTATTTTCTTCTGCAGACAGTGAGGGGAGGGCACATGGATTCCTCACAGAGAGGCACGCCCATGTCGGTTCTGTACCAGCCCAGACACCACTTTAAGGTGGCAACATATATCTATATAACGATTTTATTACCCTACCGGACGCAAGCGTTCCGTGCGTCATTTCGAGACCGATCCTGCCAGAACCCCACCCCAGCGTCTCCCGTTCTTCTATGCGAACCAACATGCGATCGCTAATGAATGGGATTTTTGGCGAACACATGTCGTTTGCAGTTGAGGATCAGGATTGTCAACAGGAATCGGTTATGTCTCAGTAAGCGCGTGCGGTCAGGTAAGTAAATCGTATCTATGTATGGGCACCTAAGGGTATCACACCAAGGAAAAGAGGGTGGGTCTGACTTACACATAACATGGTTTATTATTTTTGGCCAAGTATACTTGGGGTTTAGAAGGGACACGTATCTGCTTATTGTATCTACATTGCGTATTCTAGACAAAGAAACTCAAGTTTTCCCTTTCATAATAAACAGTGTCCCTATGGATGTCAAAAAAAAAAGTGAACATGCTTGCTTAACACTTGTAACCAAGAATGAGTGTTCTTACTCAGCATAAAAGTCATATGATCGTTGTTTTTGCATACGTGGTGTTAATTGCCATATAAAAGGAGAATTTAATTAGTGCATGTTTGCCTCACCCACAGACGTGTCCCTTGTTGGCATTTTGTAACCACACTTCCCCTGCCTGCGAAGGACTCCGTGGGCTCATTGTTTAATTTCTGCTGTCATATATTGGAAGTCAGTTTATTTTTCAGTTCAATCATCACGCTATACTCTGCCCCCGATAGTTCCAGTTAAACCTTATGATTGCATTACTCTTGGTTTAACCGTGACAAATTGAACAAACACAACAGCCCATCCGTACTACTATGGAAGAGCTAATACTTCTTCAATTACAACAAGAGCAGGCATTTATAAAGGGAACTGACAAGCGGACTATAAAGCTAAATATAAGGATATTACATCCTATACAGCTTAAGAAGGCCTCATTAACCCAGACTCGCTGGGCAAATAAATTTGTAGTTAAAAGTCCCTAACCGGTTTTTCTCTACCGGTTAGCGCATACTTTTAGCTCCATATTACGTTGGATGCGCGGGTTTTACGAAAACGCAAAATCACCTGATTAATATCGGGTTTGCACTCGTTTTAGCGCAGATTTTCATTACAAGCAGATAGCTGGTGCATTAAATCCCTCAGTGCTAAAATTCCTACCGGGTATTACCACATTTGCAAACGCGATATAAATAGCAAACAGGACCTTTTACCCCAGAGCGGTAGCGGCTCTGGGTCAATGAGCCTGTTTACAGTATAATTAAGTTAATAATGAATATGTGCAGCAAGGTCTGCTCTCACGTAGAGAACTCCAGTTACCCTCAAAATGCCTCCAACCTTGGCACACTACAGGGAGATTCATAAAAAACTTCTTATCGTTAAAATGTTGCTATTTTGCTCCCAATCAGCGAATCGGTCTTATTTAACATTTGAAAGCTAATATCTGATGGGTTTGGGGCAAAATTACCACCATTTTAAACGAAGAATTTTATTGAAATAACTCTGTAATGTAATTAACCCATGCCAGATGTCAATTAATAGGAAGGGTTAAACTCTATGGTGTAAGGCTGGTATACATGAAAAATGATATTTCAGACCGACCGCTATTTTTCCGTATTTCGTGCGTTTGGTCAGTCCAGAAATAATGTCAGCATACTTTCTTACAAATTGTTCCAAATCAAACGGCTCATCATGCAGTCTTCTATGGACCAAAGACAGAGGATCCGTTGTGGCAAAAAACCTCCTGCCATTGTTTAATTTTCACATGTTGACCTGCCAGTGGCACCCTATAGCATTACTTTTTCCTTTTTGACAACAAGGCAGTACGTCACATTCAAATCTCTTTTTTTTTTCTTTTGCCACAGCCTCGATATGTCCCTTTAAAACCTTTAAAGGCATCTATACCGAAATATAGGTTATTTTAATTGACCATACTGGAAACTATAATTTCTTCCAACCACCCCCCTGTACCTGTTTGTTAGCCTGCCCCTATTTCTTTTGAATATCCAATGCTAAAACTTCTTATATTTCAGCTGTCAATACAGTTCCTGGCTTCCAAAAACTATTCTTCTGTGAGTAGTTTTGTAAACTGTAGCGGGAATAGTGTTCATAGTTGGACAGTTGAATTCTCGTTATGCCTGTGTGGCAGGCTTGCAGTTTGTTTGGTGGGGGAAAAAGTCAGGTCGGATGGAAGTGGGAGTGGTTAAAAGAGGGAGGGGGGATACTGCTTCCTAACAATGGATGTGCTGGATTGAAGGCATGCACAACACACACAAATCAGAGTGCTACATACCTGTTCAAGATTAGTATTAAAGATTAAATGAGTCCGTCATTTTTTTTCAGTATAGTGTCCCTTTAAGAAGGAAATACACCATCTAAGGAGCTTTAAACAAATACTGATGGAGGTCCTTTAAAATACAAAATCAGGTGATGTAAATATTCCTTGACGGCTGTTACATTTCATCAAGTATTGTAGAAAGGCTGATCTCATCTATTATCAGGTTCTGGCCAAGAGGCTTCCTCTATAATGGGAGTTTTAAATCAAATGCCTTATACCCTGTGCAATTGGGCTAAGTGTGAGATGATGATGTTGTCTGTCAGTAATCTACTACCAACCCATGGTGTGTAAAAACTTATTTCACAACGGCGGCTTTATCCTTTTGAGAATTTGGGCTCCCATAAACTGTGATAACCCCAATATATTTCCACACTCAATAATTCCTCTAGTGGTTACTACTACCAACGTTCAATTCTAATTAATATTCCTAGGAGCCAAGAATGCTTTCACTAACCCACCTCTCTCCCCCCCTAGACTGCAGTGGTGCTGTATTACCTTTCAGAAATCACCATCCACTGTACAAATATATGTGATATTATAGCTTACTATAGGGTAAAGGGTCCTTATCTTAGTATTATTATATATATATAGATTTATAAGGTTCTGATTTTGTGCAGGTAAATATTCCTTACAGTCGGTCCCTGTTTCAAGTTTCTTACTTTTTTTCCCATCCAGTTGCCGTTTAGGTTTATTTGAGTGTTATAATTAAACTCTGTGGTTTAGCAACTGATTCCTTGCAGCGCTGAGGTGCTGATTCGATTCCACCCTTTGGGACACATCTGCAAGGACTTTGTATGTTTTCCCCCGCTTGCGGGTTTTCCCTCCTCCTCGGTCACTCCAGTTTCCTCCCCCACATCATAAAAGACAGACGCTAGGTTGTATGTGTACATACGTTGCTTAGATGTAAGCTCTCGGGGCAGGGGCCCTGATGTGAATTCTACATGTTTGAAAAGTGCTACGGAAGATGTTTGGCGCTATATAAATCCATAATAATAAATAACTATTCAAGAGGCTCATTTGTCTCCTAAATTAAAGGTCTCATATACTGCAAGGATGTAAAATTGCAGGCCCGCAAGACACTGCATACTGAACCAGGGAATGCTGAGACTTGGTATTTTTTTAAAAACATCTGCACGTTTGAGCTCCTCTTGGACAAATAACAGCAACATCCACAAGCAACATTCCTTGGTGGTTGGGCTTATACAAATAAATCAAATATCAAAAGTAACAATAATGTGTTAGCTCTATCCAGGGACATTAAAACGTGTGTATTATTGGAAGAACATACACAATGGGGACTTGGGGTGGGCCGCGTGCCGCTCAAATAGGGTGATACATGCGACCTCTGCGCCATTGACATTATTGGTGTTATTTTACTATAGTAGTGAGCTCCATAACAAAACTAGTCCATCCCATTCTCTGTCACGACTAAAATACCCAATTACCAGCATAGGGTTTTTAACTGAAAACTTACATAAACCATTTTTGTTAATAGTATTCACTTTAGTTAGCAGTGGTTTCTCTAAACCAAGGTGCCACCCATTAGGTTCCCTGAGAGGTTGCTAGAGGGTCCTCAAGGGATCGAACCTCCATGTACCTACACTTGTGGGTAATTTGATTGCATATTGTTTTTGTATAGACAGAGTGGCCTTTCTGTTAATATTGTTATGATGATGTATTTTGTGAATATAACTATATAAGATTTTAAAAAGACACCAACTGTTACAAAACTGGTTTCAAGGGTTCCCTAGGGACAAACATTCAGGGATATTCAATAAAAAAATTCTTATTGTACGAATAAGCCGCGTCTAAAAATTTGGTGCTAAATTTTCCTCCCTGCCCCAACCAATCAGATCTTATATCTCCGACTTAACTACGTGTGCACAGTTACTGTCTTATTGGCCTCTTTCTCGTCGCGGAGCATCTTCTTGGTGTCGGCAAAATTAGCACCATTTTCCTTTAAACGTGCGCCACCTAATGAACTTCTAAGTGAATCGTCCCTGATTGTCCCTTTTTATCAGTAATAACGTGGTAATGTGTAACGGCGTCATACTGCTAGATTTACCCCAATTTTAGCACATTAGTCTTTAGTGTGTTTTTGCTTTTACTTTTATACCAAAACCTATGTAAACATTTTCTTTTTGCCAAGCACATGTAAAAAATTGCTTTCTTTCTAAGTACTGTCAGTGTGTGAGACTGCTATGGGGGCTTAGTGGCTCCATTTTTTTTGTCTCAGAGAAGCAGCTGATAAAATGCATCATTCCACCGTATAAACATGAGTCATAATGTATATAGTATATAGACTTTAGATTAAGATTGCTTCTGAGTTTTGGTGATGTCCACCGCCCTGAATTGTATTTTGTACACATCCCAGCGGTACCTTCTTGGAGTTTCTCCCATTGGGGTTGTACTTCCATAATTTGATGATCAGGGACCCTGTATATTGTCCTCCAAGCCGTAGAAGTTGGGGAGGAGTTCATATTGCCCACCATTCCAGTTTTTTGGCTGATGTAATATTATAAAATATTATAATATCAATATTAATAAAATGTTAGCACTCTCATATATAGAAAAGAAGGGTGACACTGAACACCGGTCATATCAGTAAAACCACAAGCTCACGTACAAAGAAATCTGTTTCTTCTCTCTAACACCTCTTGTGCTTAAGATGTGTGATTCCCTGGTATCCCTACATGGTACCCCTCCTTGTAAGCCTTGCGCCTAAGTTTTTGTATACACAGAGTACACTCATAGATCCAATGGATTATACAGATAACCTCGCACCAACACACAAAACCCTCATCGTATTTTGGCAAAACAAAAGCAAATGCCAGAGCGGAGAGGGGGTGTGTGAACAGTTCCGAAATGCAGTGAGAGAGGAGTTAAACGGATTGGAGGGACGCAGCATAGACGAGAACCGATTTGGGTCTGATCCAAGATTAGATGTTCCTTCCATTATCGATTACTTTTCATATGTGATTTTGAAAAACAACCAATACAAGATAAATAGCAATCCTTTCCTTTCCCCCCCACGCTTCAGACAGAATCAAGAACCATTTAGCTACCCCACAAATTTTTTTTGGCAAGTTTATAATAAACAAACAAATTTCATTTGTAGAAAATCTCCCCAAAGGTATGTTGCAATATACAAATGAGTCCCTGGAACTCCTTTCTCCTACCTGACAGCCTGGCAGTCCACCATACACCATTGGCCTGAAAACGATCTGCAAACCCCCAATTCTCTTTCTACTCCACACATTAACTCAATCTCAGCAATGTCTCTTCTGCTTGACCTTGCTTGAAAGCCAATGGGCAAACGCTAGTCGGCTGTCCCTTTATTTCTCACATCACCGAGAAAACCAAATGCACCACTTCATTTATACATTATCTCTGTGTGTGCTGCCTAAGGGTTAAACCAAAAACACTACATACATAGAGAACCACAGAAAGCCAATAAAAAGACAACCTTTTATTAAGGCGTACATATATAGGGACCATGAAACATATAAAAGCATTTAAAGGCCAATAGCGACAGTCTTAATCAAGCCTATCTGAAGGTTTTAGAGCACGGTAATGCGTCTGTGCGACATTACTACAGGCCAAGTGCAGAAGTTTAGTGCAACAAGGGCCAACCGTAACTTAGGTACACACAAGGTCCGGGCGTCTCCTAATATGTAAAGGTACAGGGCGAATGCTGTGAACCGTGATACAAACCCAATATCCAGGCATCTCCCTATACTTTGAGTAACAGGGGGTCGCCTGCAACTGGAAGTTTTCCGTTATTGTACAAGCATTCTGAACTGACCCAGAAAGTTTGTCAGCATTTGGAAATACCTTGCTATGGCCGTACATAAATAGGGATAAGAGGCCAACCCGTTGGTACTGGTTGTACACTAATGTTGTACCCAGCGTAAGATGAAGTTGGCTTTCTGATTAGAGAGCACAATATGCAAATATAGACTAGAGATGGCCGAGTTCGCTGACCCGAACCCTGATCTTCCGCGGATTTATCCCGTCCCTCTGCGAACGGCGTTATTTCCGTATTTTCCGCCTTCTGAACTTCGAAAAACACCATGGATATTATTTTTTTTTCGAAAATGTTCGGAATTACGAGGATTCTTCCGTATTTTGGGGAAATACTGAGAAAACGGGGTTCTCGTAATTATGGAGGATTCTCGTAATTTCGAATTTTTTGAAAAAACTAGAATTCTTGGTAAATGCCCCGGAATTTCGTTTCTGCATTTTGGGGATTATTTTGAAGACAGGAAAGCCAACATGTCCCGATTATCCACTGGCAGCTACCATGATTATTGCTAGCCCCCTGGGTATAAAAGGCTGCTTCATCACAGCGTCCCCATTTGGTCAGGTGTGGTGGAGTGTGTTTATGGAGATCTGACAGTGTAGGAGTTGAGAAGATTTTTTTTTTTTGCGCTTTTGTTTGAGCTTTTTTTAGCTTGCGTGTGTGGATTTCAGTATGGTGGGTTTACACTTGTTGTTAACCACCCCGGTATTCACACATCTTGAGACCCAACAGTCCTTGAAGGCTTACCTTGTTTGTAACGGATAGAGGACCCGTCTCTCCACTGAGACTGGGTGCCCGCCTTACTTCATCAAGATGAATGAGCGTGGATCAACATCTCACAGCACAGCACCCCTATTGCTGATGCTTATGATTGCCCGTGACGAGGCCTCCTGCCCCGGCCCCCCGTACTGCTCCTCCGCCCATTTGCTGCCTAGAGGCTTTCGCTGATGCCACTTAGCTGGCATGAAATCTTTCTTAATTGGCAGGGGGGCCATATATGGTCCCTACCTGGGCCTATACTGCTTTCACGTTGTGGAAATAACCTAATGCTCCTGCAACAACAGCTACTTGGGTGGCTAATTTTCTAAGATTGGGTCGATCCCTACTTGGCCTGAGAGCAGTACTGATGTTCTTCTTCTTTTTTTCCTTCTCTCTACCACAGGCCCATTTGTGGGTGTCACCTACTCTGACCATTCTCATACATACGCGACAAGCTACTCTGTGGCTAATGTTTTCGCTCTGGGCCAATCCCTGTCCTGGCACAAAGCATACTCCTATTCCAAAGTGTGGCCTCGCTGTAACTCACTGTGCGGTTCCTACACCAAAGCCTGATACTTACCCGTTCACACTCCGCTTTCCCTTGCCTGAAGCATACTCTAGGAGAAACCCAATGAGGTGTGGTTGTCCCAGTGGGGCCAAGCCTGCCTGGCCTCTTCAACACTGGTGGCAACCTGCAGTGGGCCTGCTTTAACTCAATTTTCTGTTCCTACTAAGCCGTTAATACCGCTTTCAACTGCTTTCCCCTTGCACAAGCATACTCTGAGGGAGATACCAATGGGGTGAGGATTAGCGTATTTCGAAAATACCGTTTTTTAAATTCACGCTCAACTGTAATTTTTAGTGTATTGTTGGCATGATAACGTGTTTTTCTTAAGGTCTTACCCGGGTCCCTGAGTGATTTAAGTGTACGTTCCATGTCTATTATAACCACTTTTAAGTGGAATTTGCCGAACTTCATTTTAATCGTTGTAATTTTAACGGTCTGCTCCGCTGGATTGTCGAATTTAAACCTGATTTTTCCGAAATCCGCGGATCCTTGCGCAACCGGATTTTTCGAAGTTTCGGGACATCTCTAGTATACACCCTCTGTGAATATTCCTTAATCACAATAGTAAAAGTTTCTTCCCTCCCTTGTATTTCATTAATTATTTTTCAAACCGCGTAATCTTCACTGCACCTATAATTTCTCAGTTCTTCAAGAATGATGCAAGCATATAAGGGGACTGGAGTCTGCTTGTTTTCAAAACGGTTGGTCCTCAACCCTGCGTTTGTCCTAATTCCCTCCCTACACCAGTCCAGCTCATAGTTTTGTCTATCCTTCCCACTGTCACAATCCAGCACTTCATGCTAAGGCACAATCTGCCCATAGAAACATGTTTCTCAAACCTTTTCAGACGAAGTGGCACACTGTCTCGTAATGCCAAATTTCTCAAGCAGACCCTGTTGAATATTTATTGTATTGAAATCAGTATAAATAGTTTTGATACAAAATAACAAAAATGTATTGGTGAAAATATTTTCCACACCAATGTGGCACAGATTCACTGGCCCACCCTTTGAGAAAACCCTGTGCTATAACACAAGCAAAAGTATGGGAGCGCACACTGCTTCCTCATAAAATCTGTTATTGCTCACACAAACCACATCGTTGGAGATCCGCTAGCTAGATGTCCTCCCTTCCTCAGGTGACTCCAGCGATCTCCGAGGAACTAGTGTGCCTCCATCACCCTTTTTTGCTGTGCATAGCGTGAGTCCTTAAGGTAGAGGACCGACGAAAACTGTAACCTTTTAACTTCAGTTGCACGGCTGAAGGAGGTCCTAGGCCCAAACCTACACTGCATGACTTCTTTCCTTGGCCCAGTGCTGGAGTTTCTTACCTGTTTGAGGGGTTGGGTTATGCCAAGCAGTATCCTAACTTTGAAGGCATGGTGTTGGAGTATCTATGTCCTCACTGTGTATTATAGGGAGGTGGGGTTGTTTGGGGTATTAACGGTCTGCATCCAAATATTCCTCACTTTTAACCATATTAACTTTGGCATCATGTGCTTTTTTAAAGGGGCATGTCCCCTTCCAAAAATGTTTTGATATAATATTCCTCCCCTTCCCCCCCACCCCACCGCATTTGTTATTATAAAAGTGCCCCAACGTACTTACCCTTCCCTCGTTCCTCTGCCGCACTGCCAGGCCCCTCTGCTTGCTAGAAAATGCATGTCAGAGTGGCGGGAACTGGCCTCCGCGTCTGTGATTGGCCCGCTCAATCACGGGCGTCTGCCAGGAGTTCAGTTGCGGCGAGGGAAAGAGGGAAGTTAAGTAAATGTTGGGTCACTTTCTATAATAAAAATTATTAGAAAAGTGGTTTGTGGCGGGGGGGACAGGGGGAATATTATAGCAAAAGGTCTTTAACGTAGGGGGAGGGAAGCCTAATCGGGAGGGAGAGGAGATGGGGAGAGGGCTGCAGTACGCATGCCACTCTCACTGGAGGGAGACAGAGGCAGAGTCCTATAGGACCTGCTATCTCCTGGTGGCAGTTTTTGGGACTATTGGGGGGGGGGGACTACAGGAGAACATATGAAGCTGGGATGTCAGGTAAGGAATTTTAGTTACACTACATGATTGTGGCATTACTCTTGGGGGGATGATAGTTTTGTGGGGTGGACAGCCCTTTAAAAAAATGAACAGCCATGTGCTAGCAACTGAGCATTATTATATGTGTGGTACAAAATATAATTTGTGTTTACTGTACATACTAACATTACTATATTCTGGAATTTTGCACCAATTTAATCTGTGTTTTTGGCAGGTTTGCCTAGTTTCGGTACACACAGCTTTGTGGTGCCATATCAGAATTATTAAATGAAAACATTTTCAGGCATTTTTAAGGGGAAATAATAGCAATTGCAGCAAGTTCTTTAAATTCACTTATGCCAGATTTTTTTTGATTATAAACTAACTGTTAACATTGTTTTTTGGAACTAAAAAGCCTGTACCTATGCGCATTGTTGGTCAGGGATTGTGTTTTGGCTGACTACTTCGCTAGACGTCTTCAGTGTGTGCTACAGATTGTCACAGGCAAGCTATGCGGAAAACTGCAACACATTTTAGCGAGCATTCTTCCAGAAACGATAGTTTTGTAAAAATCTGGCAGATACGTCCCTCAATTTTTCATTCCACCCAGGATTCAATAGTGATGTTTATCTTCTGTAATACACAATGCTCTTCCAAATACCTGTAAGCCATGGGACCGCACACTTTGTACAGGGATAGAAAATTGTTTAATGAATAGAATTAAGTGGCTAAGTGTGGGTGCCACAGTGTTCAGTGTTGGGTGCCGCTTTATTTAAAGCTATTTATTAATGATTGAAGTTGGTATTGTCAGCAAGGAATTCTGTGTTTGCTTAACGACACAAAACTTTTGTCGACCATTAACACGACTTCAGAGGATGGTGCCATCGTACAGGGGGATCTAGATCGATTTGTCACATTGGCTGCAAGTTGCAGATGGATTCAATGTTGATAACATGTAAGGGGATTGCATTTGGACTTTAAAATCCTTGTGCTGCCTTATACTATAAATGGCTCTGTGTTTAAGTAATCCCTTGGGAAAGGGATCTTGGAGTTGAAATTGGTGGATAACAAACTGAAAGAAGCAAGCAGTGCCAGGCAGCACATCCAGAGCCCAGCATGGTATTGTCTTGTATAAAGAGAGGTAATGGATTCAGGGAGGGAAAATGGTTTCTTCTCCCTCTTTACAAAGCATTGGTAAGGGCTTCATTGGAACATGAGTGCAATTTTTGGATCCCTGCGTACAAAAAGGCATCTTTAAAAATGGAAAGGGTTCAGGAAGGCCAAACCTAAATATTCATAAGGGGATTGAGGGAGCTTGATATGAAAGAGAACTGGAAAAAGTTTTATGTACCATGGAGAACAGGCGCTTGCGTGGGGATGATTTACTGTGTATACATACATTACGGGCCATACCCGAAACTATCTGGGGCCAGTAAAGGGGGTATCTGGTTCGGGAAAAAGTGTTCACCAATAGAACCTGTCAGAGGACAACGAGGACTCCCTTAAGGGCTTGAAGCAAAAAAGGTTTAGGAGGCTTCAAGTTTCGGAAGGGTTTTCACTGTGAGAACGGTAAGCTATGGACTGGCGTCCCTTGGACATTGTTATGGCATGTTCATTGGTCATTTAAAAAACGGGATGAGTTTCTCTGCAAACAAGGAATTGGCAAGTACTGGTATTGATACTAAAGTGAGTTAACCAGGAAATTTCCAATTTACCACCACTTGTGTCAGAAGATGTTTCCCCTTCATAAATAATTTTGGTGGGGTTTTTTTCCTCCTCTTGAATCAACAATTTAGTCAGGAAATGAGGATTTGCTAGAATGGGTTGGACTGGAATGGACATATATCTTTATTCAACCTCAATACTATACTATACTATACTAACTCTACTGTACTATACTATACCTAGTAATCATTTATGCCCTACCACGGGCCAATTAATTCCCATTTTGGCATATAACTGTAGGTAAATGTATATGCATTATTGCTTAATAACTAAAAACTAACTACAATATAGGTATGCAAGACAAGATTTTCTTTGCAAGCACATTTCCCTTTTTTTTCTTAATAATTGATAATAGGGGAAATATTATTTTATCCCTCCTCTGGTTTGTCCTGACTATTCTAATCTAGGGGGGTGGGAGGCTGAAGGCCTGCATATCTACAGTTCAATATTTTAAAAAAGTGCAACTGGTCTGGGTCAAAAATCATACATTTAGAGTAATGACTACCATTTTCATTTTGTCTCCGGTTAAAAAAACCAACATGTTTGTTATGAGGTAAGAGCAGTGATGTTTTGTTATGAGTGTAAGAGTCAGTGATGTTTGTTTTTAGAAGAGCAGTGATGTTTGTTATGAGTAAGAGCATGAGGTTTGTTATAGGTAAGAGCAGTGAATTTGTTTGAGTAAGAGCAGTGATGTTTGTTATGAGGAGAGCAAGTGATGTTTGTTATAGGTAGAGCAGTGATGTTTGTTATAGGTAAGAGCAGTTAAGTTGTTATGATGTTAAGAGAGGGCTGTTTTGTTATGACAGGTAAGAGCATGATGTTTTTTATTAGGTAAGAAGCAGTGAGGTTTGGTTATGAGGTAAGATCGTGAAGTTGTTTATAGGTAAGAGCAGTGATGTTTGTTATGAGGTACGAGGATGATTTTGTTAGAAAGGTGGTAAGAGCCGCTTGATGTTTGTTATGAGGAAAGAGCATGAAGGTTGTTATGAGGTGAAGAAGCAGTGATGGTTGTTATAAGGTAAGAGCAGTGATGTTTTTTATATTGTTAGAGGCAGTGATGTTTGGTTATTAGGTAAGAGCATTGATGTTTGTTATGAGGTAAGAGCAGTGATGTTTTGTTAGAGGGTAAGCAGTTGGGAGTGTGTGAATGTCAGTGGTACACAATAGTATTTAGTAAATTATAACCAATCTTATACAGACTGTTTGACCACTGCGGTTTACTTGCCTTTCCTAACTTAGACACCCCTGCAGAACCATCCCCTGTTTACAACCAGACATGTGCTTGGTTATCTTTCCCGACTGCTGGGTAACTTCTTTTTTTACAAAGCAGATGTTACAGCTGTGCAAGGCACGTGGGGGAGCAGGCTGTGTCTGGGCACTGAGGATGGGGATAATCCAGAAAAGGAAGACATGGGGGAAAGGACGAACCTGAGTAGGACCCGAAGTGTAGGCAATAGAGCGAGACACCACCAAAAGGACAGACTCATTGCAAACAAGAGTAAGAAGCAGGGAGACCACAGGAAAAAGAGGTGAATATAAGATAAGAGATGAGATGGGCAGATCGAGGTCATAGGCAGATGGGGAAGCAAAAGGAAAGAAACACAGGCGAGTGTAAGGGGGTTGGAATAATTGGAATCAAAGAGTAAGGAAGGCACCGGTAAACTGGGGGGAAAACGATGTGAATAGCAAAAAGAGACACTATAAGGGAAAGGGGCTGGCGGCTATGGCAATGAGATACTGACAGCTAGAAACATGGGAGAGAGACTTGGGGTTAGTTTTCATTCCCTCTCATCATACGAAACATCCAGTGTATTGTGTTTGAATATTGTACATTATAGTTACCCCCCTGCTTATAGCACTCCCAGGGTGTAGTAGTTAAATGAGAATACCCAGAGATGGTGGTAATTAACTGTTTATCTATACCCTCGGTGTAATACCGTTTGTTGCAGTAAAAATCTATGTTACCTTCCCCTTTCCCAAACCATCAACACCTAAAGATCACTTGTGCCAAACACAAGGCCCGTGGCTGAATCCCCGCCCTCCTGCCTGTTTTTTCTGTGGCCCTGGTGACTGTCACAACATCCAAGACTTACTACAGTGCTATCCCTTTGGTGCAGCCCCAAGCAGTGGTACACTATAGCTCTGCTGCTAGATATTGCCACCAGGCATAAAAAACATTTGATTGTGGTATCTAGATGAAGACCTTAAAAGGAGAAAAATCTGCCGTATTTGTCAGCATTCAGGGTACAAAGACCATTTAGCTATGTAAAGACACGGATGATACAGCGATTATAACCGCGATCCGATGGGCCTTTATCAATTCGTGTGTAGCTGAACAAGCATGTGAGGCAGATGGAAAATACCTTAAATTTCCCTGTGCCAAAGGTAGTTTTTTCCCGATAAAATTGGATGCGGTTGTGGCAAACACATCCTGAGCGTTTCTGGTGTATATGGTGTGTATATGCTTGTATAGAAAAACGCTCGGGGACTGGGTGTTACTTGAAAATGGACAGAAAGGATGTTGCAGATCTTGTCTGTCATCTTACAAACTCCTTTCCCTGTGTGTACACTTCACTCGACTAACTCTTCCAACTTCCATCTGAAACATGCAAAATCTCCACCATGTTCACTGTTTGCCTGTAATTATTATCAGCGCTCTCCAGCCCAGTGAACAACGGCTTTTCTACAGACAAATTATGGTGACTGATCAGTCACCTTCTGCCTAGTTCTTTCACAAACACTTCTTGACAGACTTCTTTCAGGCATAGATGGGTGGTACTGGGTGCCACAGGTGTTCCTGACCTGTGTCGCGTAGCCAGTGTTCGCTGACTTCTTTTAATATCTGTCAAACGAACACGGTGTCCTATGGACCTCAATGTAGCCCATTTCTATGAACTTCTTCAAAGAAACAACACATCTTGAACCCCCAGCTTCTCGCCTAGAAACTTGCGTTCTTGTGCTCAGTCTTGCCAAGCGTTGTAGGACCTGGGACACTTCCTCACCTTGGTAGTAGTAGTTGGCTGTAATAGCCATGTTTTTAAACCATTCTCTCTTCCTTCAGCATTTTCACACTGAACTTTTTAACCTGTATTTAATTGAATATAGAAAAAATAACAATGACAAAATCTCCTGCAGCATCCCCACTGATGATTGATTGAGTTCGGACTGCCTGACACGCAACGAGATCTTTCCTTCTGCAAGACCAACGATACCAATGTAGAATCAGGGAAAATCAGGTTTTTTACACTAAGCGCCTTTTGACCACTGACATTCACCCAGTTAATTCATTTTCACACCAATTTTGCTTAAAGGGCTTTTCATATCCCCGAATAACTTAAACCTAAAACCCAACTAATCAACCCCACACGGTAAACAGACAAGCACTGCGCGCATTGTAAATGATCCGACATCACCAACTTGCCATCTGTAATGTGAAGAGAGATGAGAACTACAAGGGGCTGGAAGGTCCTTCAAGATCAGTTCATTCTGCCAGAGCGCCTGGGTTTTTAGAGGGTGATAAGTGTGGATGGGTCGGGATCCCTGGTGGCCATATTTTCCAATACACTCCTTCCTCCTATAACAAACACAAAGCCTTCCCAACCAGACAACCACTGCGAGTGATTTCCCCTTAGTTTTACGTCACCATGGGGTTATCACAATTGATAATTTCACCAATCTAAATCAAAATGTTTAACCATGTGATTTGATATATATATAATATATTGGTTCCGATCAAATATCACACGGGCCAACTATATATTTTATATCTTCTATCTATACGGTCCTCAGACTTTACAACAGAACCATGTGCCTTTTCAATTGTTTGTGTTGGTTGTTATGTTACACATGAAAATGGGTTCCAGAACAGTGACAGAAACCTTGAGGTAGATACCCACCATACAATTTCTTCCTCCTGGCCGACCCGATTGAGGCTTCCGCCGTTGGCCAGGAGAAAGGACGACGTCCGGCACTAGCAATCCACGCCCAACACTGTGACCGATCGTGCAGTCCACAGAGGACCACACACAATTGTCGTGGTTTTCCTACTCCGTCCGATTCGACACAAGGAACGGTTGTGATTGGTCCAAAGCCACCATACAATAATAGGCCGCCAACCGAAACAACTGAAATGTCGGTCGGTTCTGGCCGAATATTGTATTGTGTGTACCCACTTTAGGGGCCTAAGTCACTGATATGGAAACATGGATACCTGCCTTCTGACTGACATTCAACGATTTACCTTTTAGTAAACTCACACCAAAAAAATTCCAGCAATTTCTATTTTCGTCTTTACTTTTTTTTTTTGGAAATTGATTTGTCTCGGTCTCGGTCATCTTGTGGGGGTGTTATATTGTTTTATTTGCTGCTAATCAATATGTTGTTTTTCTGCTTCTTTATTCATTGTCCCTGACTTTCGTCTGTTGCCAAAGCCCCCCTCATACTTGTCCATTATATCTCAGTCTGTGGGTGTGATTCAGTTTAGTTCATAGAGATCGTTTTTTAATGCCCACAAGCCATATGAAGAAGTAACGACTGAGGAATTAGAGTGAATCCTTGACTCAAACCCAGGCTGAACCTGAACCTTAATTGGCAGCTTCGCATTAAAGCTTGGTCCACACCTTGTTTAGACACTAAACCCAATTCGACATTTTGTGTCTCGTCTTTTCAATGGTTCTATCCTTGCTTTGCAGATGTTTTTACCATGCGTTGGTTTTTCCCATTTAGTCTTCTATTGGCCAAAAATGCTTTATGATAATGTCCGCAGGCAGCGATAGTGAAATGTTTCAACTTAATAAAGCACTTATAACTCTCATCTTATAATCTATCTACAAAGAATGCAATGTGAGCAATAAGGCCTCGTACACCAGTGCGGCTCCTTGGATATCTCGCTCGAAGTCAACCAAGCGGATCTCCAAACGAGCTGCTGTTTGCGTGTTGCTTCTGTCTTCATTCGCAATACTATCTCAGGGGCAGTATTCTATCTTCTTGACTATCTGACTAACTGTAAGGGCAAGCAATGCTCAGTAAATCATATGACAGCAGCCCGAGAGAGTAATTTCTCAACTGTCACCATCCAGGCACAAGTGTCTTATGATAGTAATATCATTATTGACACTGAAATGTAAGATGCATCAGATTGGGATATCTAAGAAATAGAATCTGATAAAAAACTAGATAGCTGGGACGAATTAAAATTTCCAGTAGTTTGGCAACTACAAAAAAATCCAGCTTAGATACCCTGGAACATAAAAGAAATTGTTAGGTCTCGGTAGGTGTACTGTGGATTTTACAATGATCCCCTTTAATCGTAAAACGGGAACTATCATTATCTGACTAGAGCCAGTAAATAAGATTAGTGCCAGGGAAATACTTGACACCTGAACAATCAGGATTCCAGCCAGTTCCTGCAATGACGTCAATATATTAACAGTCCGCATCACGAGTTAGTTCTTACTATGAAATGATTCCACCATTACAGTTCCACACCGATATGTTGTGCTAACATCCTACATTTTTTCGCAAATCAACTGTTAATGATTCACACCTAGAGGTTGCTGTTAGAATAGGAAAAGTCCCTTAAAGGTCCACCAACCCACAAATTCACAGCAATTCCGTTAGAAATGATTGTGCCCCATACACTGCAGTAATCTGCCTCTCCTCTGTACAGGAGGCGCTCGATGGCCCACTCATAGCAATGTTATTGACTCCCTCTATAAGCAATACAGGAGCTATACCCCTTGATGGGAATTTATATTGTCCCCTTAGTAAGGGTGCAGCATCTGTACAGTAGTAGAGAGCCCGAACTTCGCAAAATCCGAAATCCTCCAAGCGATCCCATAAAATTAAAAACTCTAAAATACGAGAAAATCCTCGTAATTTCAAAAATTCGAAAATACGTATTTCCGAAAATACGAGATCCTCGTAATTTCGAAAATTTTCGAACATATGTATTTTCATAATTACGAGATTTCTCGTATTTTTCGAAAATGTTCGAAATTACCCTAAATCCCATCCTCGGTTCGGTGGAAGGTCGGAAAATCCGGAAAAAATCCGTTGTTCGCTGAACGGGATTATTTTTCCCCACGTCGATCCGGTTTCGGATTCCGTGAACCGGGCCATCCCTATCAGTAGGAGATCTGCTGCGTCATAAAAAAGATACTCCTGCCAATCTATAAACACCTGCCTGTGTACTGGAAAAATAATGTAGAATTGTGCCAATCTCCATTGGTGTTCCTGTAATTGGTGTCCGTATTTATATGGATTTAGACTTAACAACAATCTTGATCACTCAGTCTTTACACAGGATGGTTCAAGCAGATATTTGATATGAATATTTGGCTCTTAAAATTAAGAATGTAGGAATACCTTTACACCAAAGAGAGCTGTAAGTGATGATAGGACAGATGGAGCGAGAGGTTCGCTAAAGATTGACATTAATTCTTTTTGATGATTATGCTTGACCTGAAATGCTTAAATGAATCGAGCTATTGATGGAAAAGCTGATTCTGCGTGACTTGCTACTAGCAATGACGGTAGTAAGGAAAGGTAAGACATTCTTTCTGGGAGAATTGGCTAAGCAGCCATATTTATAAAGCCGCGGTATCGCTTTCTCTGATTATACCGCGGTTTTTAAATGAAACGATCGGTAGCATAATTTCCGATCGTTAAACCGATTGCTGATAACAAAATCGGAGCTTTTAACGATCCCCATAAGAATACATTGTTGTGTTTACTATCGCACCGGTATTCTAACGATTGAACGTTTGTTAATTAATCAACCCCAATCATAATAACTAACCCCCGCCGTGGGTATCGCTAAAAGCCGATACCGTGGCTTTCTAAAATGGCCCTAAGTAGCCTTCTAAATAACAGGATCTAGTAGGGGATTATAGGGAATAACAGTATACTCTAGTCGCTATTACAAATACAAGCCCGGTATATTTTCCTCTTAGTCTAACACTGGGGCTGGAGAATCTGGTTTAGTTCCTGCAAAATCTCTGATCCTTTTCTAATGTTAGAATCATTGGAAAGAGCTTCGAGGGTACGAATATAACATAATGAGATTATTACTAATAAATAAAAAGTCACGGGGACAAGCTGGGGGGGCTCATAGCTACAACCTAGCAAAACTAGGATGCTTGTATGGCTCTGCCTGGCCTGTCCCGAACTTCCCCCGTTCACGACTACAGCCCATAGCCCGCCGGAATGGGGTTTTCCATGTGTTGTTCGTATATTATAATAGTTTTCAAACACTGAAAGGCCATCATTTTGAGGATCCCTGCTGTAGAATTAGAGGAATGGTTCCGAACTTTTTCGCAAAATCCATGTCCGCTCGAGATCCTCTGAATTTTTTCAAAAAAATTTGAAAATTTCGAATATCCGCGAGCGGACCCATTAAAACCTATTAAAATGAAAGCGTTCGGGCGGGCACAAATAATACTGGTCTCGAAAATACGAGGTTCTTCGAAATACGAGGTTCTCGAAAATACGGCCCGAAAATGTGGGTTCTCCATCCAAAATTTGAAATTCGCTAAATTTTGATTTAGACAAGGATTTTCTACGTATTTTCCCGTAATTTTCGAAATTTTTGAAAAAACCCCACCGGTTGGTAAAAGTTCGGATGTCGGAAAGACTGGAAACGAGGTCAAATCTGCCGCGGATCCGGGTTCGGAATCCGCGAACTGGGCCAATCACTAGTAGAGATATAAAAGGTGTTTCTATGGGCCACTCTTCTATTCCTGCAGTACATTTCAAGCTTGTAGCCCGCAGACAAGACAGATTTCATAGTATCCATAATAGTCCTTTTTATATTGCGTCCAAAGTAAAGTATCAGCATGGGGTAAGCAATTGGAACTTCTACAGGTAAATGTAAAAACAGAAATATACAATCAGTATGGTTCTATGCACACTGCATGTTCATGCATCCGAATTAATACATAGGTACATACACAATTGGACCAACATTACCATGTTAAACCCATTTGCCGTTTAAGGTTTGATGGGTACCGCCAGTTGTGACAGAGTGTGCTATAATTTTCCGATTTTATCATGTAAGTGATAACATGAATTTGAACTTTTTTAATACAATCTTAACATAATAAATTGAGGTCAGAGGCAAAGGATAAGATGGTGACTGGAACGCATTAAGCGGCACATTGTACAAGTGCATTGTGGTAACAGCAGGATAGTTCTCACATTCTGCAAGTGATGCAGGCTATGAGTTATTACTGTTGTTCTCAATGTATTGTGACTGTATTTACATTGCATTAGATTATCTTATCCTTTGATTTTCTTCTAAATTAACAAAGATTGAAATGTATATAAATTTCAGTTCACAATCAGTGTGGGTCCAAATCTGCTAACAGACTCCACTAGAGTCCTATGCTGGATTCACCAGCATATTAAAATATAAAGATAAACCTACCTACAGTGTATATAAGGATATTATGCCACCAGGAGTTCCTTGACCATTGAGCACAGGCGGCAGCCGATCTTTTAACAGTCATGGAACCTCCGAGGTGAATAAAATCTATATATTATCCCTGTAGTTAGCGTATATTTCTTATAATACATATGGCCATTCAAAAAACCCTGTCCATTACCATGTAATCTACTCCCCCTTCTTGTTTAGTCATTTATATAGGCAATCCCTGTTAATAATGTATAAATAGTATAATTAACAATTACCTGCCTATTGAAAAAAAAAGAAGGACCAAACATTGTTTGTCATATAAACAGGGCTTCCTATCTAAATGAAATATTCAGGAGGGGGAGTCAGTGGGAGGGCAGTAGAATACAGGAGTCACTCAGTGACATCATGAGTGATTGTAATAAAGCTTCTCGCCCGCAACCTTCCCATGAAAATGTCTAGACCTTATGATTATATAAGGATATTAGATGTTACCAATGATTCCATGAACATACAATACATGAGGATAGGATGTAAATGTAAACATATTCATTTCCTTTGTTACAAGTATAAAGCCTCATGAGTTCAGTTCAATGCAATACTTGTAACCAGGAGAAAACTCCATTTTTTCACACCCCCCTGCCCCCAAAATAAGTGACACATCTGTTCATATCTGTATCTTGCTCCCCCAATGTTTTTAATCCCCTTTACACTGTTGCCCCTTACTTTCTGATAACCTCAAGTGCCAGAACTGCAGGTTACTTTAAAATCACAAACTGGGGGATTCTGGGCACTAGAGATGGCCGGCTTCTTGAAGTGTTCGAACGATACATTTGAGGGTTTACTAAAAATTGTGCATTACATTCTAGGGTTACCGAACAATATATTCGAGGGGTTATCAGTGAATGGTCACAACCTTTGAGGGATTGCCGAAACACCTGACTTGGAGGTTTCGCTTGTAACGGTATAATTCGACGGGTATGGCCGAGGTCAAAGGTTAGCACAGTACTATATGTGATTATTCAAAATATGCCACGAGTTCGGAACACTGAACTAGTTAGTAGTTTCGGGATAGTTTTCAAATAGTTCGAATTCGTCCGCCTACTAAATTTGGGTCAAACTCAGATTCATTTCTAACATCCCTCTCCTACTGGCACCTGTAACCCCATGCCCCTTACAAACACCTAGATGAATTTACCTGGAGCAATGCAGCGATGCAGGAATTCATATCCTCGGTAGGAAGTTTTTCAGACCTCGGTGTAGTTCTCCGTAAAAGGATTAGGAATGTATCTCCATGGACTTTTTCTGCTAAACCAATGTATTTTGGATGAAATACTTGAGTTAGATTAATTGAACTAAATGGGCGATCATCAGCTCATAAATCTCCGTGTGTCCTGTTGCCCTAAGCACATATGCCAAATAACATCCAAGTTCAATAGGTGTGGGGTCATGGTGGAATTGGGTGTTTAGTGGAGGACGACTTTCACTCTTGCTCCATTGGATCTGCCATGTGGTTTTCCAAAACACACTAACCCAGTCATCCCTTCCCAACTGACGTGCAGGCAGAATGTAGGGGAAATGTATATTGGTTGCACATATCTGTATTATTCATAGGGGACGAATCTATGGGATAATACGCTACCTACAGTGTCAATATAAGAATATTACACCACAAGGAGTTCCTGACCAAGGTTGATGTAGAAGCACAGTGCTCGTGGCCGAATGGCTTTAAAATCAGGTCATGGAACTCCGATGTGAAGTAAATCCGTATATTACCTGTAGTAGCGTATTATTTCTGATAAGCCAGATGGCACCAACAAAACGCCCCACTACCCACTGTCTCTTCCTTCTGATTAAGTCATTTACATAGGAATCCCTGTTATGTTATAACTAGTAATTACTGTTCATTTTGGAAAGAGAAGATGACCTGAACATGGTCTGCAAGAACAACCGGGCTTCATATATAAATCTACTAATACGGGATGGGGATACAGTGGGAGGGGCAGTGTAATAAGGAAGTAAATCTGAAATCACTGAGTGATTTGTATAATAGATTCTCTCGCCACACTTGCACCCTCCCCCTTGAAAATACCCTAGCCTATGTATTATCATATATGACTACCAAAACTACCTCCATCTAGTCCTGTCTTCAAGCGTCTTACCTGTTACACTTGTTACATGCTTAGAGGAGGAGCTAGGGAAATAGTATTTCAGTCCATTTTGTTGTGAATTGTAATGTCACAACATGATCATGACTGACATTTCCTGGAAAGAAAACGGAAAAAGGGGTACAACAGGACATTGTGCAGAAATTTTTCACAGCTACTTCTTTCTTCTGTCAGATTTAACTAGAACAGATTTGGGTGTGATTTATCTTACCATTTTCTGGGTTATTTAATAAAAGTTTTTAAAATCGTGCTAATTTTTGCCCCACCAACAACCAGATGTTTAGCTTCCATATTTAAATAATATCTGATTGGGGTTGGGGCAAATTTAGCAACCATTTTTTAAACGATTAATCACTTTTATTGAGCTCCCTGTTTTGTTGTATTTTAGGGGAGCCTTGCTATGCTAAGGATAAATTCCCCCTCTATTTAAAGTAAAATATCCTGTAAAATTTAAAACATATCTTAAAAATGTGAAAATAACCTGGGGAGGGAGGATAGATTGATTATGCCCTAATTGTTTTTTTTGACAGCAGATACCGGTTTTTTATCTGGCCAAGTAGTGTCCCGCACCTGCCTGTTTAAGATTGGTGCTGGAGCACCCAGAAAGAATGTCACAAGCATTTCTTTGTTTTGCCGCTCCTCACAGAATCATATTGTGAGGTAGAAAGTACCAATCCGACCTCCCTTCCACATGCACTTTCAATTAAAGAGAGTGTACACTGAAACATTACTTTTGCCTCATTCAATCTATAATTAATATATGTAAGCAGCAACTACTCTGATGTGTTTGTGTTGCGCATGACTTCAATCCAGTACTTAATGTTTCTAAGCTCGGTCCCTCAGTGCTCAGCTCAAGCCCCCTGCCAGACGATCCTACTCCACTCTGTGAGGGCAATCATGCTCAGAAATTCCTATTAGGCAGCATTGGAAGGGGATTTCCACCATGCAGTTCACATACCAATTGTCAGCACCCTTCTGCCAGCAAACTATATACATAACAGAAGATTAGTACTAAGTCCACTTGATTGCAGCTAAAGTCAGATGTTTCATATTGGATATGTAATGAAAAAGGGGACAAATATCCGCAAAAAATGGTACAGTGATAGGCATTTAAAAAACAATCTAATTTCCCAGTTTTTTTTTATGCACTATAGTCTTCTTTAACCATTTTATGTATTTACCTGTACTGGTAATTTGCCCTATTCCCATGATAAATCCTTCAGGGTTAAAAACTTGACCCGTCTGAAATACTGTGTTAAAAAGCCCATACCCAACCCTGAGCGCACACACGCACCGTGACGAATGGCCATTTTCGGCCGTTACTTGCACATGTGGTATGCCGTTCCGGTTGGGGACCATTCGTTGATCTGCCATGGCGGAAATACCTTTTGTTTTTTATTTTGAGGGTTTTAAAAACCGTAGTTTTAAGGTCACTGAATGTTCAAGGTTATTTTCGATAACCCTGAACAAAACCCGAACGTTCAGTATACAACAATACAATCGGAAATACTTTCACGTTACCATATTTTTTGAGGATTATCAAACGTTCACGTTATTTTCGAAGGTTTTTGCCAAATAATTAAGACATTCGTAACCCCCCTCACCCTCGCATATACATCCGAAGTCCCAAATCGAATGATCCAGGGTTTCAGACGCAGTTTGGATTCCAGCAGATGTCAGAAACCGAGGTTCCGTTTCAGATCCGGTGTTCTGATCCGACCTCCGCCCCCGTGATCCCATCTCTAGTTGGTGAACAATGCCCCAGATAATTTATTTTTTGGCCCGTTTAAGTATTTATACACAGTAATCATATCCCACGCAAGTGCCTTTTCCTCTGCGTACTAGTTTGTAACTTTTTTTCCCGTCTCTCTTCATATTCAAGCTCCCACAACTCCCCTTATTAATTTAGTTGCCCTTCTCTGAACCGTTCCAGTTCAAGATGGTCCTTTTTTGTACACGATTCCAAAATTGCACTGCATATTCCAAATGATAACAACTGCTGTGAATTCAGTAAAAGGTCTTTCCAGTATCGTTGATTAAATTACCGTTTGAGAACTAAAAAAAAAAAAATCCTGAGTTCACTGTCTGTATCAACACATTGGAAGGACTTCTGGCAATATGTCGGGGAAATTTGGTGCCAGGCTGGAGAATTGCGGAATCAGAAATAATAAAATATCCTGGAATAAAACTTTTAACCACTTGATTTGCTTGACCCCCAATCAATAGCATGTCTGCCTCTTTATCTCCTGCATACCATATGCCTCATTGGAGACTGCTTCTTTCGGATAGCCTTGTGCGTGGGTCAGGACAAGCAATTTTTTTGCAGTAAACATTCTAATTTACTTTGTACATAACATTGATTCCTAGCCGGGTACAGGTGTTTCATGCATTGGTCCTTTCTTTCTTTTTATGTACAATTGCGAAAGCCCTCATTTGTGTCCCGGGCCCCTCGCCATAAGGTTTTTCCTTGTAACTTTTACAAGGCCCTTACTACTATGGGACAGACACACGTTCCATTAGCCCACACGGCCGTTTTCCTGGACCCTAAACACTCAAATTGAATTCCTTTGTGCTCTAAAATGCAATCCACCGTCAACTAACCCTAACTTCATGTCAACTGTCCCCTCCCACATAAATAAATATATGGAATCTCTGGGTCCACACTCGGAAGCCCAGCTCTCGCCTTTCATTTTACCCCACCCTGGCCTCATCACTCTGTCTAAACTTCCTGAGAGATCCTGCCAAGATCTGACTGCTTTTCAAGATTTTAGTGGCTTAACGAGAGCGCTATTTCCTTATACACTGAACAGATGTCGTGGCTTTACATTCAAAAAAGTGGACTCCTCCTTGCTTTTCAGATCCCCCTGTTCCAACCCCCACTGCTTCCAGACTGGCAGCAGAAGTCGGTGTGGCATAAATTCCCTCTGGATGAAAGCCTCAATTCTTGCTGCAGGAGGTGTTAGTTGGCTGAGAGAATTCACAGGCACCAATGCAAATTACAGTCATAAAATGTCTCTATTGCAGTGTGTTAGCGAGGGGGTGATGCTGAATGAATGTGATGCTTGTGGACAGTCTGATGACATCTATTGCCTTTTATTGAAATTTGGTTGAAGGCCCTGAGACAAGTAATCAATTCACTAACTACCATACATACATAGATGTATATGTACATAACAGAATTGTAAACATGCATGGTAAAACACAGTGGCACAAAGCACACTGATACACACACATAAGGCATTTACCTTAACAACAGATGAATGCTCCTATAAAATAGATACAGAAGAAACACCCACCCACCAGCTCTGCACTACGGACACACTATCAACCAGTACCCTACATTGACAAAGTCGTGTGTAGGTTAAATAAAGACACTGTTTGTCTAATTCAACTCTTCTGATCTGTATACTAACCCAATCACCAGACAATCCTGTCTAAACCTGATTTTCCTATTGCACTTGAAGTAAAAAAACAATTCCTGATAAATAACTTTCATATTGAGCTCAGGGTTAAGCTGGGACTTATGGAACGGGAATCAGCACGTAATATGCAGGCACACCGAATCTCAGCCCTTCTCAAATCCGTTCATTCACAAACTCATCCTCTGCTTGGTCCTATCACAACATAGTCCATTACACTATTGCTTCTGTTTAATTTTGGTTTTTCCAAAGGGGGGTAATTATAAGCTTGCTTACCCGTTATACAGGAATGTCCAACTTGCGCCCTTTAGATGCTTTAAACTCCAGCCATTCCCTAATGCACTCGCTGTGTGCATGTGTTGATATCACTGTATGCATGACTGTAGTGAGCTATGTACTAGATACTCAGATACAGGCATCGTTTACATGTTCAGTGGTGTATAGTAATAATGGGACCTTGAAGCCAAGAGGGGCCCTTTATCTTCCTTTCCATGAACCCCCCCTAGTAAAATAAACTTTCAATAGGTTTGCAATGTAAAAATTGTTCTCTTGATCCATGACCCATACAATATTTCCTGGTTCCTACCTGTCGTAACTCTGCATTGGACTTCCTACCATCGACACTGTCTGAATTCTGCTTCTGTGTCAGATTTGGGGGTCAGGGACCACGGAAGGGAGTTCCTGTGTTCCTTTCCTGCATACAACAAGGCACAAAAAAAAAAAAAACCCCCTTTTGTTGGCAGGATGGTCCCCCAGCATATTGAAAGAGCAGAGTAAGAAAACAGTAAGAAGGTGACAAGAAAGTATTAAAATATACTGCATGTGGTGTTTTGTGTCTGCATACATAAACGGCCATGAGTGCCATCACTTAATCAGACTAATTCTAATTTGGTTTTCCAATTTAGCTCTGCCAGCAGTTTGTAAGGTGGGCCCTTTTTTTAATCAGGGTTACCTGTTATTGTCAATCCACATATAATGGCTCATACAGTGTGTTTGTGCAGACATGCATGGATATTTTGTCTTATCTAATACAGTATTATTTTTCTCTCTCCACATACAGACCTTCCCCCTTGCCTCCCTTCTACCTTCGTGCTTTCCTTTCTGTCCCTCTGGCTGACTGACGGTCTTTTCTCCTTAATGCCTTCTGTCTGCGCCTTCTCCCTATCCTTTTGTTTCCTCTCCTGTCAGACTTTCTCTCTCAGTTCCGTCCCCTTACAGTCTGCAGTCTGGGGGCTTCTTGGCCTCACTCACAACCCTCTGCTTTAGAATCATATCCTCTATCACTAACTCCCCACATACCAGCCACAGTATGGATGTGCAGGGCGGTGGTGGTCTGTTATTTACATATTATTATAACGATAGGTTAGTCGGCAAAACCGATACACAGAGAAGGAATGGCAAATAAATGTAATTTGTACAGTTTCTGTCTAATAAAACGAACATTACTCAATAAGTAAAAAGTATGGACCAAAATGAGCACACCGACATAACTGAATCATAAAAGATTATAAAATTTTTATAGCAACGGTCGCCATCGAGAAAGTCTGCACACGTGGACGAAACGCGTCTGGCAGCCGCCTATTTTAATGGTCCTCCATTTTGGCCTACCCACTCCTAGTCATCCCCTGTGTGGAATGCCGTAAGGGTATAGTATGATTATGTTATATTGCAACATTGCTGACATGGGGTACTATGATACTTTATGACTTGGTTTATTACGAATAGCAGTTATGTAGCACCTATTCTGCTTTGCAACATATACCGGTTATTTACTAGGTGAGGAGAGGTAGTTTAATGAGGATGTTTTTAGTAATGTGGTTTTCTAGGTACGGATGACTATTGTGTGTGATATCCCTTAAATGAGCTAAGAAAACAACACAACAAGTTCTGCAAAAGGGACTTTGGTTTAGCTTAGGGAAATGCTGACCAATCGCAATAGATAGATTCCACATTGTGTATTTTAAATAGGTGGTTCTGTTAAGGTAGTTTTATCAAGCCATGGCTGAGATGCCCCAATGTTCTGTTGGAAATAGAATCAATTGGATTCACAACCTGAACTTTCGTAATGTTGGATGAATATGAACTTGTCAGTAAGACACAGACATTATATTTTCCTGGAGACAGAATGGCATCACATTTTTTGTCATTGCTAAGCTCGCTATCTCGTGAAATAATAATAGAAAAATAATAATGAGGATGGATCGATCGCTCGCATCGACCATCCTCGCTCCCTACTCGCTGCTGGCTCAGCTCGGCTACATCTCGACTCGCTCGCTCCTCGCTCGCTCGCTCGCTCGCTCGCTCGATTCGCTCCACGCTACCCTCGCTCGCTGCTGGCCTCGCTCGCTCGCTCGCTCGCTCGCGTCCCGCTTGCTGGCTCGCTCGCTGCTCCTGCTCGCTGATAGGCTCGCCTCGCTCGTCGCGCCGCCTCGCTCGCTCGCTGCTCGCTCTGGCTACGAGCCCTCGCTAGACTCGCATGCTCGCTGCTGCTTCGCTAGCTCGCTCGCTCGCTCCTGAGCTTCCCGCGCTCGCTCCTTCGCTCGCTGCTCGCTGCTGGTCGCTCCTCGCTCGTCGCTCGCTCCTCGCTCGCTCGCTGCTCCTGCTGGCTTTTTTCGGCCCCCTCGCTCTCTCGCTCCTCTCTCCGTTCGCTCGCTCGCTCGCTCGCTCGCTCGCTCGCTCGCTGCTCGCTCCTGGCGCGCTCGCTCGCTCGCTGCTCCTGCCTCGCTGCTCCTACGCTCGCTCTTCGCTCGCTCGCTGCTCGCTGCTGGCTCGCTCGCCGCTCGCTCGCTCGCTCGTGCTCGCTGCTGGCTCGCTCGATCGCTCGCTGCTCGCTCTGGCTCCGCTCGCTCGCCGCTAGCTCGTCGCTGCTCGCTGCTAAGCTCAGCTCTCTCTCTCGCTCCGCTCGGCTCGCTCGCTCTCTCGCTCTGGCTCGCTTCGCTCGCTCGCCGCTGCTCAGATCGCATAATCGCTAGCTAGTAACGGCAGGACGCAACTTTCGCAAAGTTTGGCCTGGTTTTCCGAACCTTTTTTGAACTTCTAAAAAGTTCAGAGTCGCTAAACGTACGCCCTTAAAGTCCACTGGGGGTAATATTGCAGTGCAGGTCCCTGGGAACCTGGGAAGATGAGCTGGCAACATGTTTCTGGCGTGGGGACCACATGTGCGCTACTTTCCGGTTCGAACGATCGAGTATTCTCAAATGTTTGAGAGATTTATCGAAAATAGCCCTGCGAGTCCGGAAATCAACTAGTTTCGAACCCAAACTAGTTCGAATCGTTTCGAATACAGTTTGGCTCGAACTCGGTTCGAGTTTGAGTTCTAGTCCATCCCTAATGCATAGATAGCTAGATAGATAGATCGAATAGATAGATAGATAGATAGGATATATGACAGATAGATCGACAGACGACAGAAGACAGACAGACAGACAAACAGATAGATAGACAGATAGGAAGATAGGAGAATAAATGATAATAGATATGTAAACAACAGACAGAAGGAGATAGATAGGTAGGTATAAGATAGATAGATAGACAGCAATAGCGGATAGATAGATAGATAGAATGATGATAGATAGACAGACAGATGGAGATAGATATATCTATAGATAGATAGATAGAATAGATAGATAGCTAGATATATATATATAATGTGTATAGGACAAAATTTCTGGACATCTAACTAGTTGTCGGACCCAAACTTGTTTCGAACTATTCTAATCCCTAGATAGATAGAGAGATATGATTGATATATAGATAGATAGATAGATAGATCGATAGATAGATAGGAATAGAGATTAAGATATAGATATATCGATAGACAGAACATACAGACAGACACAGTGATAGCAGATAGATAATAGACAGACAGATAGGAAAGATAGGGATAGATGAAAGATAGACAATAGGAGAGAGATAATAGATCTATAGATAGATGATAGATAGATATATAATTAATGAGATAGACATACAGGATAGATTGACAGATAGAGATAGATATATAATAGATAGATAAGATAGATAGTAAAGATAGACAGACAGACGCGAGGCGCATAGATTTATTGCCATACGTCCACAGTCAGACAGACAGACGTATTTCATGTACACAAAACCTAATAGAGGTTTGGGGTCAACTGTGTCAGTCCTAAACTACAAATTTTAATGTGACTGCCCGAATGCTTCCTATAGAATTTCATGTTGATGTTGTTTGTGTTTATTTGTCTTAATTGTAACATCCATATATACTATAACTGCAAGGTCCTATACACCGTAATCTACAAATTAAGTAATACCCCTCACAGATCGATAGATAGATAGATAGATACTAGATAGAATAGATAATAGATTAAGATAGATAGATAGATGATAGAGGATAAGATAGATAGATAGATAAGGCAGGCAGGCGGGCAGGCAACAGAGACAGACAGACAGATATAGATATATATATAGAATCGTAGATAGATCGATCGCTAGATAGAATAGATAGATCGATAGATTGATTAGATAGATAGATAGATTAGATAGAGAGCTCCTAGAATAGATAGATAGATCGATAGATAGATATGATGCATAGCTATCTAAGCTAGCTAGCTATAGCTATATAGATAGATATATCGATAGATAGATAGATAGATAGATCGATAGGATAATATAGAAATATAGAAAGGATGATATCATAGATAGATAAATAGTAGATATGATATAGATCATATATATATATCTATATATATGGTAGATAGATAGACAGATCGAATTTAAAAAAAAAGCATACCGAAAGACCCACAGATAGATAGACAGTAGATTATAGAAGATAGATTAATAGATAGATAGATAGATGATAGTCTAGATAGATAGATAGAATAGGATAATATTAGAAAGATAGATAGATGGATATAGATAATAGATAGATCAATTAGGTAGATAGATATAGGATGATAGATAGATAGAGGTTGATAGATAGGACCAGATAGATAGACTACAGACAGACAACAGATAGATAGACAACAGACAGAAATTTAGGAAAGATCGGAGAATAGATAGATAGATAGATAGATATATAGATAGATTGAAGCTAGATAGAAGATAGATAGACGATAAATAGATAGATAGTAATGGAGAATAGATATATAGACATCGCAGCCAGGATAGATGACAGATCTGATATAGATAGAGATATAATAGACAGAGAAGAGAGAGATATATATGATAGATAGATAGATAGATATAATATAGATGATAGACGACAGCAGATAGATTGATAGGAGAGAAGACAGGATAGATTGACGATAGTAATAAATCATAGATAGATAGATATAGATAGAGAGAGCGGAGATTGACAGAATCTAGGAATAGATTGATAGACAACATCAAACAATACAGACGACAGACAGATGGTCCTGTACTAAAACCTTCTAAAAAGTTTGGTGTCATTCTAACTACAAATTTAAATTTGGAGCTGCAGTAATGCTTTCCTATACACATTTGATGTTATGTATATTAATTTTATTTGTCCTTACATTGCAAACAACCATATATCTGCGAGTGTATACACAGTATCTACACAGGTCAGTAACCTCACAGATAGATAGATAGATAGATAGTGATGAGATAGATAGCTAGATAGCGGATAGAATGAGAGTAATATAGATGATGATGATTAATACCAGTAATTCTCAATATTATATAGTATACCCGTACCAACCAGAACTACAGTAAGATGATTAAGCCAGTAATTCTCAATATTAATATAGGATACCCGTACCAATCCAGAAATATACTATATTATAATACCCAGTAAATTCTCCATATTATCTAGTATCCCCCGTACCAACCAGAACTACAATTATATGTAATTAAAGGTAGTCACCCAAATTCAAAATTTTAATATATATGTGATCCCCCTGGGCTCCAGCCCCAACCGGTTAATTTTTTATTTTAGAACGCCCCCCCAAACTCTACTCACTTACCTCCCCGTCCTTTCCTGCGAGCCGGCGCTCTACGGCCCTCTGCTTGCTAGTAAAGGCAGCAGAGGGCGGGCCGGCAGCCGCGTCTATGATGGCTGATCTTCAGCCAATCACGTACGCGGCTGCCGCAGCTCACTTCCCGCTTGGAAAGCGGAGAGGTAAGTAACAGATTGGGAGCTTTTCTAAAAATAAAATGTAGCTGGTTAGGGCTGGGGGACTGGGGGAAGGCTGACATAAAGGTGTTTAAGCTAGGGGGATGGATAGCAAAACGGGAGGAGAGGGATGGAGAGGGTGGAAATGAGGGAGAGGGAGGGGGGAGAAGAGCTGCAGTGCGCATGGCAAAATCTACCTGTCCGTGTAAGGTAGAGCATAGCCCTGCTAGCCCCTGTTGGGCATTTTTTGGACTTTTGGGGGGGGGGTCTCAGGAGAAAACCCTATGGAGCTGGGTGTGATGTAAAGGATTAAACTACACTACATTATGGTGGCCCAGTAGTTTGGGGGGAGTATGTTTTTTTGGGGATGGAACATGCCCCTATGCCTCTTACTTACCTTATTCTTAATATTTTTTAGTTTTTAGTAGAAACTTATCCAGGCCTTTTTTTAAAATCTATTCAATGAACCTGTGCCATTACCCCACATCTGCTGAAAGCAGTTCCACAGTTTCAATCATCCCGTTCTCACTGTAAAGAAACCTTCCTAACCTGATATGAACCTTCTTTTTCTGCCAACCTTAAAGGATGTCCACGTGGTCCTCTGATATGACCTATATGAACAATGCACCAGAGAGTTCATTGTATGGCCTATAAATATTTGTATAAGTGTTCATGTCCCCACGCAACCTCGGTCTTCTCCAATGTAAACACCCTAATTTGTCTAATTCGGCCTGCATATTTAGCCCCTCCATTCCCCTTATTAATTTAGTTGACCTTCTCTGAACTGCTTCCATTTCCAATATGGTCCATTTTGATATGTGGACAGCATATTTCCAAATGAGGCATACATGCCTGTAAGAGGGAGAATAATGTTTTTTCGGCTCTCTTTGAATCTATTCCTCCTCTTTAATAAAGACAATATCTTGCTAGCTCTACTGTAGCTTTCCTGGCATTGTTTGCCACAGCTAGTCTGTTTATCTACCGAACACCAAATCTTTTTCCATTACAGATTCACTTAACACAGAGTTATTTATGGTGTAAGGTGGGCACATGGATTTTAACAATCCCAAAGCAGATCACCTTACATTTTATCAACATTGAATCTCATCTGCCATTCTGCTGCCCATTTTGATAATCTATCTAGGTCTGCTTGCAGCACTTGCACGTCATTTGAAGTTTCCAAAGCTCTGCATAGTTTGGTGTCATCAGCAAACACAGAGACCTTGCTCTCAATGCCCCCTTCTAAGTCATTTATAAACAGATTAAACAGAAGGGGCCCCAGTACAGAACACTGAGGCACTCCGCTTAGAACTTTAGCCCACATAGATGTAGCTCCATTTACCACCACTCTCTGTTTGCGATCCAATAACCAATTCTCTATCCTTGAACAAATGTTTTCTTTTAGGCCAACAGTCCTCGGTTTATACATTAGTCGTCTATGTGGTACAGTATCAAAAGCTTTCGCAAAATCCTAGTATACCACATCCACTGCTGTGCTTGAATCTAAATTCTTACTCACTTCTTCATAAAAAAACAATTAAATTTGTCTGGCATGATCTGTTTCTCATAAATCCATGCTGACTACTACTAATAAGATCAGTTCTGGAGACAAAGTCAAGGATATGATCCCATAACAAAGTTTCCAGCACCTTCCCTACCACTGGTGTTAGGCTTACAGGTCTATAGTTACCAGGCTGTGAATGACTACCTTTTTTGAATATTGGTATTCCATTGGCTTTTTTCAATCCAGCGGCACTTACCCAGACCAAAGTGAATCTGAAAAGATGAGAAACAGTGGTCTAGATAGAACTGAACTAAGCTCTTTTAAAATCCGGGGATGCAATCCATCTGGTCCTGGGGTTTAATTGATGTTTACTTTGTCTAATTGTTTCCATACCATATCCTCTGTCAGCCAATGTGAATACTCCTCATTTCTCCCCTGCCTATTATTACAATCCCTGCTGTAAGGACTCGGATTCTCTATAGTTAAAACCGATGTACAAAAACAGTTTAGCAGATTAGCCTTTTTGGCATCCTCTACAACCATCTCAGCCCCATTGTTTAATGGTCCCACATTCTTAGTCCTCATCTTTTTACCATTTATACACTTAAAAAACATTTTGGGGCTGGACTTGCTTTGTTCGGCTATCCGTATTTCATTTTCTATTTTATCTAGTTTTATTGCTTTCTTGCACTCTTTATTACAGCTTTTATACTCTCGATAAGGCTGTTTTGTTCCCTCTGATTTCAAAATTGTAAAAGCCTTTTTCTTTTTTCCATTTCCCTTTTACCTGAGCATTAATCCATGCAGGAGTGGACCTAATGTGTTAACACTTGTTCCCTAAAGGTACAAATTTAGAAATGTAATAGTTTAATATCCCTTTAAAAGTGGTCCACATCTGCTCAGTATCTTTACCTAGAAACAATTTCCCCCAGTCTATGAGCAGTAATGATTCCTTTAACAGCATAAAATTGTTGGGGGTATGGACTACATGGGAATTACCTGCATTACCTGAACTTAAGCACCAGACACACACTGCCCACATGTCACACACTTCACAGATAGTTACAACTAAAAGAACAAAAACATTGTGGCACCTAAATTTGGATCAGAAACTAACTTTATTGATTGGGATCTATTAGTCAATATAAAGTGGTCCTTGAGCAAGGATAAAGTGTTAAAGTGCAAACAAAGTGACATACTGATAACTAATGTGCAAAAAATAGAGCATGCTTAATAAAAACACACAGTGCTCAGACAGGGCAACAAAATTAAGCCCAACTTTAACAACACAGACAAAGAGCCCACACGTCACATGATCAGAGGCACTGACGCCCATCAGTCACTCAACTGCTGTGCTATTCAGTTGCAATCAACATGCTTTCCCCACAGCAAATTCTATGTAGGATGTTCAACACAACATTTGTATATTTACGCTCCAAGTGTAAAACTGATAACGTTGTATATAAAGTTTTGCTATAAACATATGTGCTATACCTCCCTCAAGCAATGTCACCTCTTCAACTCATAACTATAAAATACATGACGTACATTACCAACTGTGCACTTCTCCCCCGTCTCTTCCATCTATACCCACATGTGTACATGGGCAACGCCAGGTACAACTGCTAGTGTATATATATATATATATATATATATATATATACACTAATCCTCCCGGTGTCCCGCACTCAAGTCGGTGCCCCGGTGCCTCCCGTGGTTAACAAACAGTAGATTTCAAAAGAAGGAGCACTCATGGGTCCTTGTTGCAATCCAGTGGATTACTTTAATTTTAATCAATGCGTTTCGCCTGATGTTTGGCCCGTCCCTAATCCTACTACGCGTTTCGCGGCTAGCCAAACAAGCCGTCCAGATGACGCTTGTTGGCTGCCGAAAACGCGTAGATATAAGCGCCTTTATTTCCGTACTAATACAAGTTTAGTTTTTTTTTTATTAAGCCCGTGAATGCCTTCGATCTCTTATAACTTTGATTATTTTACTTTTGAGGTGCCACGAATGTTATATCTGCCTGTGCCGTCTCAAGTGCCCCGAACCTGCAGCAAAGTTTTCCGGACTTCCCTGCGGCACTTGGCACATGCCGGCGTCGATGACGTCAAACGCATGCCGGTGCGGAGGAATCAGATCAGCCTATGCGCTTCCACCAACTTACCTTTCTGTTCGCTACGCTAGTAGAGCGAGAGACAGAGAAACAGGGATAGATAGATAGATAGATAGATAGATAGATAGATTAGATAGATAGACTCATATGATAATATGGGATGGATTGATGGATGGATGGATGGATGGATGGCTAGATAGATAGATCGATAGATAGCTAGATCGCCTAGATCGCTACAGATCTTCGCTAGCTCGCTCCTAGCGCTCTCGACTCGCTCGCGCTACGCGGCTCGCACTCGCTCGATAGCATAGCCTCGCGCTAAGCCTAGACTGATCCTGCCTGGATGGCTTGCTGGATGGCTGGATGGCCTGCTTGCTGGCTCGGCTTGCTGGCTGGCTGGCTGGCCTGGCTGGCTGGCTGGCTGCTCGCATCGCTCGCTTGCTCGCGCGACGAGCGCGCTCGCGCCTGCTCGCTCGCTCGCTCGCCTGCTCGCTCCTCGCTCCGCCTCCTCCTCGCTCGCTCGCTCGCTCGCTACTCGCTCGCTCTCTCTCGCGATCGCCTGGCTAGCCTTGGATCAAATCGCTCAGGCCTGCTTCTCCTCGCTGCTACGCTCTCTCGCTCTCTGCTAGCTCGCTCGCTTCGCTGGCTGGCTGGCCCTGGCATGCTTGGTGCTGGCTGGCTGGCATGGTGCTGGCTGGCTCGCTTCTCTAGCTCGCTCGCGCGCCGCGCGAGCGCGCGCGCGCTCGGCTACCTCGCTCTTCGCTCGCTCTCCTCGCTCGCTCCTCTCGCCTCGCTCGCATCGCCGCTCGCTCGTCGCTACGCTCGCTCGCTCGCTCGCTCCTCGCCGCTCGCTCGCTCGCTCCGCCTCTCCTCGCGCGCAGCGCGCTCGCTCGCTCGCGGCCTCGCTCGCTCGCTCGTCGCCTCGTCGCTCTCTCCTCGCCTCTCGCTTTGTCCCTCGCCTCGGCTGCATCGCTCCCTGCTGCTCGCTCGCTCGGCTGCTCGCCTCGCTCCGCTCAGATCATCTCTCGCTACGTCCTCTCGCCGGCTCTCTCGCTCTAGATAAGATCGCATGATAGCTAACATACTCGATCGATCGATAATCGCTCGCCTAGCTCATCGCTCGGCCTCCTCGCTTGATCAATAGAATCGGCTGCTCGCTCCTCGCTCGGCTCTCGCGCGCTCTCGCTGCTCGCTCGCTGCTCGCTCGCTCTCTAGCCCTCTCCCAGGCAGAGATTCCCACCAGGACTGATAGGAGAATAATGAACTCAATGTCCAAGGATTACTTTGCCCCATTTATCCCTTAATCCTTCCCACCCCAATCGGACTTAAAAGATAAAACCCAATATACCCCTTATAGTATTGTCGATATATTATGTGTTATTATTATTATCCTTGATACCCATGTCCGCCCTACGTGACCTCTCTATATATAACCCTCCGATACTAACATTTTTTAATTATTTTATTATTGTTTTTGCCTTGCTTTGGCATGTCAAAATGTAAATGATCCTGCAAAAAATCTCTTTTTTGATTTGATTTGATAGATAGAGCGAGTTTAGATAGATAGATAGATAGATAGATTCACACAGTTTAGGTTAAGCCAGATAGATAGACATTAGCTAGATAAACAGGCAGATTTAGATAGATAACAGAGAGAGGGAGAGAGAGATAGACAAAGAGAAAGGAGAGCCTAGACAAGATGCAGATAACAAGTTAGATGAGAGCGAACAGATAGACAAGAGGCAGAAAGACCGTAAATAGAGAGAGTATAAAGATAGACCTATAGACATATCAAGAGAGAGGACAGATAGAGATAGATATACAGAGAGAGGGACAGATATAGAGATATCCAGAGAGGGGGACAAATAAGAGATATATATACAACAGAGAGAGGGAAAGATAAGATAATATCACAGAGAGAGGGCCAAGACAAGATAGAATATACAGAGAGATGGACAGACAGAGATAAATATACAGAGAGAGGGACGACAATAGAGATAATATAATAACAGAGAGAGGACCAAATAGGAAGATATACCAGATAGAGGGACAGACATGATAAATATACAGAGATAGGGACAGATAGAGATAGATCTACAGAGAGAGGGAACCGACAGAGAGTAAATATACAGAGAAGGGACAGACATAGATAGATTATACAGAGAGAGGGACAAATAGGATAGATATAACAGAGAGAGGGACAGATAGAGATAGATATACAAGAGAGGAGGACAGATAGCGATAGATATACAGAGCGATAGGACAGATGAGAGATAGTATATACAATAGAGATGGGACAACTAGAGATAGTATACAGATAGAGGGACAGATAGAGATAGATTATACAGAGAGAGAGGGGAAGATAGAGATAGCTATCAGAGAGATGGACGATTAGAGATAGATACTACAGAGAGAGTGACGATAGAGATAGATAATTCCAGAGAGAGGACCAGATAGAAATACTATACAGAGATGATGGACAGATAGAGATATTATACAGAGAGAGAGGGGGACAGATAGAGAGGATACTAGCAGAGAGGATGGACGATAGAGATATATATACAGATATGGACAGATAGAGATAGATATACATAGAGAGGGACAGATAGATGATAGATCTGCAGAGAGAGGGACAGATAGAGATAGATATACAAGAGAGGGGACAGACAGAGATAAATTACAAGAGATAGGGACAAGATAGAGATAGATATACAGAAGAGGGACAATAGAGATAGATTATACAACGGAGAGGACAGAGGATAGAATATACAGAGAGAGGGACATTAAGAATAGATATCATGAAGAGGACAGATAGAGAAGTTTTTATAAACACGAGAGAGGGACAGATAGAGATAGATATACAGAGAGAGGGACAATAGAGATGATATATAGAGATAGGACAGATAGAGATAGATATACTAGAGAGGGACAGATAGAGATAGATTACAGATAGATATGGACCGATGAGATAAGATATACAGATGAGAGGGAACAGATAGAGAATAGATAAAAGAGAGGGGGAGCAATAGAAGATAGATATACAGTAGTGAGGGACAAAATAGAGAATACATATCATGAGAGGGACAGACAGAGTAGATATACAGAGAGAGAGAGCGGGACGATAGAGATATATATACCAAGCGAGAGGGACAACTAGAGATACATATACAGAGAGAGGGACAGACGAGATAGATATACAGAGAAGAGAGGGACAAATAGAGATACATATAAGATAGAGGGACAAATAGAGGATACTTACAGAGAGAGGGACCGAGAGAGATAGATATAACAGAGAGAGGGACAGATAGAGATAGATATACAGAGAGAGAGGGACAGACAGAGATACATATACAGAGAGAGGGACAAATAGAGATACATATACAGAGAGAGGGACAGATAGAGATAGTATACAGAGGGAGGGACAGATAGAGATAGATATACAGAGAGAGTGAGCAGATAGAGATAGATATACGAGAGAGAGGGACAGCTATAGATAGATATACAGAAGAGGGTGAAAATAGAGATACATATACAGAGAGAGGGGACAACAGAGATACATATACAAGCGAGGGACAGATAGAGATAGATATCAGAGAGAGGGACAGATAGGATCGATATACATAGAGAGGGACAGATAGAGATAGATATAACAGAGAGAGGGACAGATCGAGATAGATATCCAGAGAGAGAGGACAGATAGAGATAATGATACAGAGAGAGAGGGACAATGAGATACATATAAGAGAGAGGTACAAATAGAGATACATATCCAGAGAGAGGCAGATAGAGATAGATATCAGAGAGAGGGACAGATAGAGAGAGATATACAGAGATAGGGAGCAGATAGAATAGATATACAGAGAGAGAGGGACAATATGAGAATCATATACAGAGAGAGGGACAATAGGATACCTCTACAGAGAGAGGGACAGCCAGAGATAGATAAACAAGAGAGAGGGACCAAATAGAGATAGATAACAAGGAGAAGAGGGACGACAGAGATAAATATACAGAGGTGTGGGGCAAGCTCTGACTACAACTGAACACCAACAGTAAGTTTAAATGACCATATTGCTACTAGTGTATATGACGATTGCCATTTCCCTGTGCCTGTGTGTCTCTCGGTCTATTATCTTGTCCTTTTTTTTGCCTGTTTATCACTATCCCTGTGCTGTGTATCTTTTGTGTTTGTCTCTCGGTCCCTGTTTTTGTGGTCTTTTTGTCTGTCTCTAGTAAGTAGCTAGTGGTGTGGCTAAGTGGGGCGGTGAAGGGCATGACCACTTTCCCAGGGTGCCCCTGATCTCTTCTACCCTAGATACGCCCGCCATGTACCCCCTTAATACTTCTATAAAATTAATTCCCATTCCACATACCATGCCTAGTCAACTCTCAAACAGAAGATGGTTCTTTGGATATAAAACACTTGTACATACTGATTACTTTTTAATCTAACATTAACACCTCGTCATTCTCTAAAGGTGATCTAAATCAAATTTATATAACTCCATAATCTGAAGTATCTACCTAAGAATGGTAATGTAAGATACTCACAATTAGTAATATTTACTACTAAATGCTGGGAGTCCATTGTTTTCTAAACCCTGGAAGGCTTCTAGTTCTCTCCCTGGGTTTAGAGACCCCGCTGTAACAGAGCTCTGGACTGGGGTGTGTGAAAGAATTAAAGTCATTGACTACAACAGTAGGGTGGTTGTCTATGAAGGCTGGAAAAATGCTGAAAATAAGCACATTAGACACGTGAATGAGGTAAATTGTACAACTGGCACAGAACCCACAAATGTGCGACATGTTTTGTAAGCATACTCAAGGAGATTCAATAAATTTTCTTATAGTATAAATTGGTGCTTATTTTGCCCCACCAATGAGACTTTTTACATTTGAAAGCTAACATCCTGATTGGGTTGGGCAAATTAACAATCATGGTTTAAAACGATAAGAACCCTGAATGTCTTTATGTCAATAATGTTTAAGCTTTAGTTGTTCTTTGTAATTTGTTATTTTGCCACTATGGATAAAGGAAAAGCCAGTTAAAAAACTTGCAAAACAGAAAAAACAACATGCAATTTATTACAAGTCAATTAAGTAAGCCTTTCTAGAGGAATACCCATTAAACGCAGACAACTCAAGACATTTAGGTCCCATGAAAATGTAAAACGACATGTTCTACAGGTGCCTCTTCACATTGTTAGCCTTCTCCCTTCCCCTTTTGTCAAAAATATAGACCATTTCCTTCCTCATTGTTTTGGGTACCTTCTATAAACTCATAACCATAATAGCTTAGAACTGGTCTTAAAAGCGGTCAACCAATTGAAACACAACAGACTGTAGCCATGTTTCCTTTACTGTATCAATCAGCGACTCACACTATTATGTAAGGGATTTATAAACTGTTTTTAAAGGGGAGTTACGACACACTCTCATGTCCAAACACAAATGTAACACTTACATGATAGTAGGGTGCATGTTTATAAGGCCATAGTCACTTGTAGGATGTACGGAAAAAAAAAAAACCAAGCACTAAGGGGAGATTCCATTACAGGCCGCGGCTTTACTACATCCCCCGATCCCGCATACAATATCTGACGAAAACGAGATTACGTCAGGTATTACATCGCGCTGCCGCAAAACCTACAAGCTGGCGGTTTTTGATCTATAGTACGGCGTATTTCCAAAAACATTTGGAAATGGCGCTATGCTCGAAATTCCATCTAACCCACATAAACCCATCCTTTCCTTCGGGTTCACGTGGGTTTTTTAAGACTGAAACAGCCCTATATTGAATCTCCCCCTATGTCTGTCGAAAGCAGACTGTGAAGTTAGTTTTCTATATGGAAATTTTTAAGAAAAATAGCATAACTTGACAATGTTGGAGTTAGGATAAAACAAGAAAATAATGGATTAGAGTACCCCAAAATTATATTCCCCATGAACTCACCAGGCAAAACCAAAAACTTTAAATTTGGGTAGATAGTATCTGGTACCGTAGGACCCCCTTATATATATCTCTTCATTATATCAGTGGGCCATAATTTGGTTAAGCGCGCAATATTGCTTTTAGCGATACCGCGCCTTTAACATATTAAACATAGTAATTAAAGGTTGAATACAGACATTCGTCCATCAAGTCCAACCTATTCCCTTTTTTTTTTTTTTTTGTTTTTTAACCCTACCTAACAGTTGATCCAAGGAAGTCAAAAAACCCCACTAAAAAAAAGGGGGAAAAAATTCCTTTCCTGACTCCAAACGGCAAATCGGAAAGTATCCTTCCCTGGATCAACCAGATCTATATGCATTAATAATACCAGTAATTCTCAATATTTTTTAGTTTTAGAAACTTATCCAGGCCCGGCCTTTTTTAAGTTTATTCAATGAACTTGCCATTACCACCTCTGCTGAAGACAGTCCCACAGTTTCACATGCACCGTTCCACGTAAAGAAACCTCTCCTAACTTGAAGATTGAAACTTCTTTCTTCCAACCTTAAAAGGATGTCCACGGTCCTCTGTATGACCTATTAGTGAACAATGCACCAGAGAGTTCACTGTATGGGCCATTAATAAAAAAATATTTGTATAAGGTTTATCATGTCCCCACGCAACCGCCGCTTCTTTTCCATTAAACCGCCCAACTTGTTCTAATCTTCCTGCACAATATTCAGCCCCTCTCCATTCCCCTTTATTATTTATTGCCCTTCTTTGAACTGCTCAATTTCCCAAGATGTCCCTTTTGTATATGGGATTACCACACACACAACAATAAAAAAAACCAACACAACAACAAAAAAAAATACTGCACCGCATATATCCAACTTTGGCCTTAACCAGTGCCTTGTCAAGAGGAGACTAATATTTTTCCTCTCTTGATTCATTCCCCTCTTTATACAAGACAATATCTTGCTAGCTCTACTGGTGCTACTGGCATTGTTTCTAAGCGAAGTCTGTTATCTACCAGAACCCCCCAATCTTTTCCTATTTAGATGCACTAACACAGAGTTATTTAAGTGTAGGTGGCACAGGGATGATTAAATCCGCAAATGCTCACATTTATCAACATTGAATCTCATCTGCCATTCTGCTGTCTGCCCATTTGGAATAAATCTATCTAGGTCTGTCTTGGCCGCCACTTGCACATCAATTGAAGTTTCCACAGCCTCTGCATAATTTAGTGTCATCCAGCAAACACAGAGACCCTTCGCTTCTCCAATGCCCGCCTTCTAATCATTTACATAAACATATTAAACAATAGCGGCCCCAGTACAGAACCCTGAGGAAACTCCGCTTTATAGAACTTTGCCCACCTAGATTAGCTCCCTTAACCACCACTCTCTTTTGCGGTCCACTAACCAGTTCTCTATCCATGCACAAGGTTTCTCTTCAAGGCCAACAGGTCCCTCAGTTTATACATAGTCGCCTATTGCCCGTATCAAAGGCTTTGCAAAATCCAAATATACCACCATCCACAGCTGTGCCTGAATCTAACCTTCTTACTCACTTCTCATAAAAACAATTAAATTGTCCTGGCATGAATCTATTCTCATAAAATCCACCCTGCTGACTACTACTAATAAGATGATCTCTGTAGACAAAAGTCAGGATATGATCCCCTTAACAGTTTTCCATCACCTCCTACCACTGATGTTAGGCTTACAGCCGTCTAATAGTTACCAGGCTGTGAACGACTACCTTTTTTGGAATATGGTATTACATTGGCTTTTTTCCCAATTCCAGGGCGGCACAAAACAATCGTTAAAAACTGATAGTTAATTTCCAATCGTTTGTACGATCATTCTTTACGAGCATTATTGAATTAATGATATGACCGTAAATTACCGATACTGATTATAAATCTAACGATAACAAAAATCGGTAGATTTACGATCCCCCTAGAATACTATGCAGTAGTTTTAACTAACACGTCTTCTACGACCATTTTCGGTCGTAATCTACGTAGCGGTCCGTGACATTATAACCTGCGTATTGCCAAAAGCTGATAACTGCGGGTTTATAAATGCTGGGCCGTGTGGTCTGTCTTCAGAGCCAGCATGGTTATTGTCTTGTATAAAGAGAGGTTGGATTCAAGGGGACGAATTTTCTTCTCCCTCTTTACAAATCATTGTAAGGTCTCTTTGGAATATCAGTGCAATTTGGAATCCGTGTACAAAAAGACATCTTTGAATGGAAAGGTTCAGAGAAGGGCAACTAAGAAAATTAATAGGGGGATGAGCTTTGACATGATGAAGAGAGGACTGAAAAGTACATTATGTCCTCTGGAGAAAAGGCGCTTGCGTGGGGATATGATTACTGTATCTCATACATTAATGGGCCTTACAATACTATCTGGGGCTTGTTCACCAATAGAACATGTCAAGCACAAGGGACAATCTTAAGACTTGATGAAAAAAAGATTTAGGCTTCAGTTCCGGAAAGGGTTGTTCCACTGTGAGAACGGTAAAGCTATGGAACTTGTCTTCCAGTGGACGTTGTTTATGGCAGGTTCTTGTCCAGTTTAAAAAAAGCTGATGAGTGTCTCAAACAAGGAATTTGGCAAGTTACTGGTGATTATACATAAATGTAGATTTGATCCAGGGAAATTTCCGATTGCCAATTGGGAGTCAGGATCACAGACAGGAATAGGGCTATTGCTAATTGGTTGAACTGGATGGACATCTGTCTTTGATCATCCTTCAATACCATACTATAATCAGCAGGATACGTGTGATCACTTACAGTTGTCTGATTTACATTAGATAGAAGTGACACTTAACAGCACCTCTCTTTATATTGATACAGGGTGTCAGTTGTTTAACATAAGATAGAGTGTGAACCACTTACAATACGTCTCTTTAATATATGATACAGTGTGTCTTGTTTATATAGGAAATACGTGTGATCATTACAGTAACATCTCTTTATATAGATACAGTGTGGTCTGTGTTTATATAGAATACATGTGTCTCTTTATATATGATACAGTGTTCCGTTTTAATATGGATACAAAGGTGATCACTTACAGTACATCTCTTATATAATGATACGTGTTTGACTGTGTTTATAAGGGATACAGTGTGACCTACTTCCCGTTGTTCTTTATATATGATACAGTGTGTCCGGTTTAGATAGGAAACAGTGTGAGCACATACAGTAATGTCTCTTTATATTATGATACAGTGTGTCTGTTTTATATAAGGATACAGTGTGATCACTTCATACGTCTCTTTAATTGATACAGTGTGTCTGTGTTTACATAAGATGGAGTGGTGACCCTTCAATACTTCTCTTTTATATATGAATACAGTGTTGTCCCGTTTTAAATAGGATACATTGTGTCTCTGTATATCTACCGTGTGTCTGTGTTTATATAGATACAGTGTGATCACTTTACAGTATGGTCTCTTTATATATTGATACATGTGTGGTCTGTGGTTTATATAGGATACAGTGTGATCACTTACATTATGTCTCTTTATATATGATACAGTGGTGTCTGGGTTTAATATAGGATACAATGGTGATCCACTTACATACGTCTCTTATAGATGATACAGTGTGTCTGTGTTTTATATAGGATCATTGTGTCTCGTTATATATGATACTTTTTCCTGTGTTTATATAGGATACGATTTTGAGTCGACTTCAGTCCCCCAGGACCTCTCTTCCTATTGATACAGTATTTAATGTGTTTTTATATATAAATGTGCAATCAAGTTATCATATGTCTCTTTATTATGATACAGTGTGTTTGTGTTTTATAGGAACAGTTTGATCACTACAGCACGTCTCTTGTATAGATTATATAGTGTGTCTGTGTTTATTATAGGATCCGTGTGATCACTTAAACAAAACATCAGTACAATCTCTTTATATATGATACAGTGTGTCCGTTTATATATGATAACATTTTGTGTCCTCTTTATAATATGATACAGTTGTGTTTATATAGTATACCTTGTGTCTCTTTAGTATATATACAGTGTGTCCTGTGTTTATCTAGGATACAGTGTGATCACTTACCGTGTGTCTCTTTAGGGGCCAAGTTAAAAGCAAGGACCTCCAGGGTAGTCCATTTCAAGAAAATACTACCGCGCCACTTGCTAACGCTAGGGAGGCCAACGGGAGCTCAGGAGTATAATGCGGGCTAAGTGAGTGGTGTAGGAGATGGGGTTTGGGTTTTTAGAGAACTTGGCTGACTTTTCTGTTGGCTAGCAGGCTCCTTTAGTAGTGGACCGGATTTGCACCTCCATGGTGGTGGTGCACCTTTTTTGGGGGAGACGATGGCTGGGGGTTGAGAAGATTTTAAACTAGGTATGGGGTGGAGGGAACGTTTACTACCACAGGGGTAGATATGAGAAGTTAGGGATCGCGAGGTGCTAGTAACACAACTGAGGGAGGAGAAGGAGGAGGGGGGAGCTAGAGGATAGGAGGCTGTCGACCATGTTGGAAGTTAATCAATTGATAATCTAAAATGTAATTTTTAAAATGCACGGAAATCTGGCTGGAAAAACCGGCGAACTTGAAATCATCTAATCTAGCTATCTCGCGCTCTCCTCTCTCTCCTCTCTCGCTCTCTAATCTATCTATCCTCCTCCATCCATCCTCCATCCATCCATCCCTCCCATCCATCCATGCATCCATCCATCCTCCATTCCACCATCCATCCATCCATCTATCTATCGATCTAGTCTATCTAGCTATCTATCTATCTATCTATCTAATTCTGCTCTCTCTCTATCTATCTATCTTCTATTATCTATCTATACTATCTATCTATCTATCTATCTATCTAATCGATCCATCCATCCTCCATCATCCATCATCCTACCATCCATCCATCCATCATCCATCCCTCCATCCATCTATCTATCTTCTATCTATCAATCTATCCTATCTATCTATCCCTGTTTTCTCTTCTCTCGCCTACTATCGTACGGGCAAGAAGTGTTTGGGGAAGCCAATAGGCTTCTGTATTCCTCCGCACCGGCATTGTTTGACCGTCATCGCTCCGGCCTTGCCAAGTGCCCCGCCGGGGAAGTGCCGGAAGGCTTTGCAGAAGGTTCGGGTGGGGGGGGGGGGGGGGGTTGCACTTGCGGAGGAGGGCAGCGGAGGCAGATATAACAGTGTCGGGGGTGGGGGGGGGTCACGAGGTCAAAAGTAAATATCCAAGTATAGATATCGAAGGCATGCACGGGCTATAAGAAAACGGTTTCCTTGTATTAGTACGAAATAGGATGCGCTGATCTGGGTTGGAGGGGGTCTACGCTTGGTGCGTGTTCTAGGCCAACGGGAGAGCGGGTCCTCAGGACGGCTTGTTTGGCTAGCCCGAAACGCTTAGGATGGGGCCCAACATCCAGGCCGAAACGGCTTTATACAATAAAAAGTTAATCACTGGATTTGCAACAAAACACATGAGGTTGCTCCTTCTTTGATCTACGTTTGTTGAACCACTGGCTGCACCCGGGGCAGAACCGACTTGATGCGTGACACCGGGAGGATTAGTGGTAATATATATATAAATATATATATATATATTATATATATATATACACGGCATTGTACCTGGCGTTGCCTCATGTACACATGTGGGTAATAGATGGAAGAGAAACGGGGGAGAAAGTTGCACCAGTTGGTAATGTACTTCATTATTTTATAGTTAGAGTTGAAGGGTGACATTGCGTGAGGGTGTATAGCACCTTGTTTATAGCAAAACTGTAATATACAACGTTATCAGTTTTAACACTTGAGCGTAAATTACAAATTTTTGTGTTAACATCCTACATAGAATTTGCTGTGGGGAACATGTTTGATGCACTAATGCACAGCAGTTGAGTGACTGGCTGGGCGTCATGCCTCTGATCATGTGAACGTGTGGGCTCTTTGTCTGTGTTGTTAAAGTTGGGCTTAATGTGTTGTCCCTGTCTGAGCACTGTTGTGTTTTTTAATAAGCAGCTCTATTTTGTTCACATTAGTTATCAGTATGGTCCTTTGTTTGCACTTTAAACACTTTATTCCTGTGCTCAAGGACCACTTTATATTGACTAATAGATCCCAACTCAATAAAGTTAGTTTCTGATCCAAATTTAGGTGCCACAATGTTTTTTGTTGTTTCTTTAGTTGTAACTATCTGTGAAGTGTGTGCATGTGGGCATTGTGGTGTCTGTGCTTACGTCAGGTTATGCGGTATCCCATGTAGTCCATCCCCCAACATTTTATTCTGTTAAAGGCATCATTACTGGCTTCATATAGACTGGTGGGGAAATTGTTCTTCTAGGTAAAGAATACTGAGCAGATGTGGACCACTTTTAAAGGGATATTAAACTATACATCTTCTCAAATTGTTACCTTTAGGAACAAGTGTAAAAATTAGGTCCACTCCCTTCATGCTTAAATGCTCAGTAAAAGGGCAAATGAAAAAAAGAAAGGCTTTTACAAATTTTGAAACAGAATGACAGAACAGCTTATCGATGGACTTAAAACGATTGTATAAAGATAGCAGAAATGCCTATAAACTAGACTAAATTATGACAAAATGAAATCACGATATGCCGACAAAGCAAGTCACCACCCAAGAATTGTGTTTTTTCAAGTGATAAAATGGGTAAAAGAATAGAGGGACTAGAATGTGGGCCATTAAACAATGGAGCTGAGATGGTTTAGGATGCCTCAAAAAAGGCTAATCTGCTAAAACGTTTTTGTTTACATGGTTTTACTAGTAGAGAACCAGTCCTTACAGATGGAGATTGTAAAATAGTCAGGATAGGAAATGAAGAGTTTTCACAGGTGACACGAGGATAAGTGGTACTGGGAACATTAGACAAAGTTAAAATCAATTAAAGCGCCAGGACCAGATTGATTGGCAAATCCTCATTTTAAAAGAGCTTAGTTCAGTTCTACAGACCCACTGTTTCCTATCTTTTTCAGATTCAGCTTTGTCCTGGGGTAAGTTGCCGACTGATGATTGGAACAAAGCCAATGTAATACAATATCAAAAAGGTAGTCCGTTCACAGCCTGGGACTCATAGACCTTTAAGCCTACATCAGTGGTAGGGAAGGGATGGAAACTTTTGTTTGGGTCAATATCCTGACTTTTTGTCTCCAGATGATCTTTATTATAGTAGTACAGCATGGATTGATTGAGACAGATCAATGCCCAGAACAAATTTAAGTTGTTTTTATGAAGAAGCTGAGTAAGACGTTAGATTCAAGCACTATCATGGGATTGTTGATATTGGATTTTGCAAAAGCCTTTGATAACCTGTGCCACATAGAGCGACTAATTAGTAAACGAGGACCTGTTGGTCCTAAAGAAAACATTTGTTCATGATAGAGAAAATCTGGTTTTTGCGAAGCCAACAGAGAGTTGGTGTTAATGGAGCTACATCTAATGTTCGGCTAAAGTTCTAAGCGGAGTTCCTCCAGGTTTCCTTGTCTGGGGCCCGCTTCTGTTTTAATATCTGTTATAAATGAACTTAGAAGGGGGCATTGAAGCAAGGGCTCTGTGTTTGGGCTGATGACTAATAACAATTAGCAGAAGCTTTGGAAACTTCAATGACTTGTGCAAGTGCTGCAAGCAGACCGAGATAGATTATCAAATGGGCAGCAGAATGTCTAGATGAGATTCAATGTTGGATAACGTAAGGTGATGCATTTGGGATTTAATAATAATCCCTGTGCCACCTACACCTACATAACTCTGGGTGTTAAGTGATCAAATGGAAAAGATTTGGGTTCTGGTAATAACGACTTAGCGTAGCAAACAATGCCAGAGCACAGCTAGACTACAGATATTGTCTTGTATAAAGGGGGAATAGATATCAAGAGAGAAAAACATATTATTTCTCCTCTCGCTTTTACAAGGCACTGGTTAAGTCCTACTTTGGAATATCTGGTGCGTTTGCGATCCATTGACAAATGGACATCTTGGAATGGAAGCAGTTCAGAGAAGGGCAACTAAATTAATAAGTGGGATGGAGGGCGGCTTAATATGCAGCAGATTATACAAGTTAGGGCTTTTACAACATGGAGAATGCGGCGAGTTGCGTGGAACATGATACCTTACAAATATATTTAGGCCCAACATGAACTCGCCTGTGGCATTGTCACTAATAGGTCATATCAGAGAACGTGGACATCCTTTAAGGTTGGAAGAAAAGAAGTTTCATCTTCAGTTAGGAAAGTTTCTTTACAGTGAGAACGTGAAACTGTGGAACTGTCTTCAGGATGAGGGTAATGGAATTTCATTGAATAGCTTTAAAAAAGCCCTGGATATTGCTCATAAAACTAAAAAATATTGAAATTTCTGGTAATTAAAGGGCATGTCCATCCCCAAAACTATAACCCCCCAATCCCCCCCCCAACTACTGGCCCCATCATGTAGTGTTGTTTAATCCTTACCTCACATCCCATCTCCATAGGTGTTCTCCTGTAGTCCCCCCCCAAAGTCCCAAAAACTGGGCCCACAGGAGGCGCGCAGGGCTATGCCTCCTACCTTACCTCAGGTAATTTTTTGCCATGCGGTTGCAGCTCTTCTCCCCCCTCCTCTTCTCCCTCCTTTCCCCCCCTCCTTCCCTCCGCCTCCCTCCCGTTCTGGCTATCTCCTCCCCCTAGCTTAAAACCCTTATGTCAGCCTTCCCCCATGTCCCCCAGCCCCAACCGCATATAAATTTATTTTTAGAAATCTCCCAAATCTGTTTACTTTACCTCTCCGCGTTCCCAACGTTGAAGTGAGCTGCGCACCGCGTCCGTGATTGGCTGGCCGACTCAGCCAATCACAGACGCGGCTGCCGGCCCTCCCCCCGCCGCCTCTGTCTTGACTTTCCTACAAGCAGAGGGCCGGGAGCGCGCGCAGGAAAAGGGAGGTGTAGTAGCAGTTTGGGGGGCTTTCTAAAATAACATAATGCGGTTGGGGCTGGGATCCGCAGGGGGTCACATATTAAATTTGAATTAGGTGGACATACCCTTTAATACCTATAATGTAGTTTCTGGTTGGGTACGGGGAATACTATATAATAATTAGAATTACTGGTATTAATACATATACTATATTTCTGGTTGGTACGGGTATACTATATAATATTGAGAATTACTAGTATTAATACATATACTGTAGTTCTGTGTTGGTACGGGTATAACTAATATAATTTGAGATTACTGGTATTATCTATCATCTATCTATCTATCCTATCTATCTATCATCTTATCTATCTAGCTAGCTATCTTTCATCTACCTCTCCTATCTATCTATCGTATCTATGCTATCTGTGGGTATACTTTACCTTTGTTAGATACTGTGTATACACTCGCAGTATATATGTAGGTTGCATTAAGGACAAATAAACAGAACAACAGCAACATCAATGTTTTTTAGGAAGCATTTTAAAAACCAAAAAAACAAAAACTGCAGCTCCACATTGTAAATTTTAGTTTAGACTGACAACCAAACCTCTAAAGGTTTAGCACATGACATCTGTCTGTCTGTCTGTATCTGTTTGACTGGTCTGTCTATCAATCTATCTCCTCGCTGTCTGGTCTACTCTCGCTCTCTCCTATCTATCTATCTATGCTATCTATCTATTATCTCTATCTGTCAATCTATCCTGTCTATCTCCTATCAATTATCCTGTCTGTCTGTCTTTCCTATCTATCCTATCTATCTATCTATCTATCCAGCCTATTAATCTATCATCTATCTAGCTATGCTATTATCTCTCTCTCTCTCTGTCTATCTATTTCTCATATCTAGTCAATCTATCCTGTCTGCTATTCCTATCTATCTAGCTATCTATCTATCTATCTCTATCTATCTATCTATCCTATCTATCTATCTATCTATCGATCTTCTATCTATCTATCTACTATCTATCTATCATCTATACTATCTTCAATCCTTCTATCTTCTATCTATCTATCTATCTATCTTCTTTCTATCATTCTACTATCTATCTACTATCTATCTATCACTGTTCTGTCTGTCTGACTGCCTCCTATCTATCTATCTAATCGATCTATCTATCTATTCTTCTATTGTGAGGGTATCTTACTTTTGTTAGATCCTGTGTATAACCTCGCAGTATATATGATTTTTACAACTTAAGGACAATAAAACACACACCACATCAACATTAAATGTCTATGGAAGCATTTTCTGCAAGCTCCACATTTAATTTGTATTTTATCTGACACATTGACCCAAACCTCTAGAGTTTGGTACATGACCATCTGTCTGTCTGTCTGTCTGTATCTGTTTGACTGTCTGTCAATCAATCTATCTCCTAGCTGTCTGTCTGTCTCTCTCTCTTTCTCTCTCTCTCTATCTATCTATCTATCTCCTATCTGTCAATCTTCTACTATCCTTTCTGTCTATCTCCTATTAATCTATCTATCTATCTCCTATCTGTCTATCTTTCTATCTATCTCCTATCTTCCTATCTGTCTGTCTATCTATCTATCGAGCTTCGATCTACTGGTTTGCTTCTGTATGTCTGTCTTCTAATCTATCCATATACTACTATCTCTAATCCTATCTATTCTATCTACTATCTATCTTCGACTCTATTCTATCTATCTATATTATCTTCTATCTATCTATCTATCTATCTACTAGCTAGCTCTCTATCATCTACCTATCTATCTATCTTCATCTGTGGGGTATCTTACCTTGTTAGATACTGTGTATCACTTCGCAGTTATATCTTGGATGTTTGCAATTAAGACAAAAAAATTAAACACATAACTAACATAACATCAAATGTTTTTTGAAGCATTACTGCAGCATCTCCACATTTAAATTTGTAGTTTAGACTGACACAACCCTCTATAAGTGTTAGTACATGACCAATCTGTCTGTGTGTCTGTATCTGTTTTGACTGTCCTGTCTAATCAATCTAGCTCCTAGCTGTCCTTTCTATCCTCGTCGCTCTCTCTATCTATCTATCTATCTATCCTATCTTATTCTATCTATCTATTTATCATCTACTATCTGTCAATCGTCCTGTTCCTATCGTCTATCAATCTACTGTCTGTCTGTCTACAGCTATCTAAGCCTATCTATCTATCTCTCTCTCTCTGTCTATCTATCTTCTCATATCTGTCAATCTTCCTGTCTGTCTATTTCTATCTATCTATCTCCCATCTATCTATCTATCTATCTATCTATCTATCTATCTATCTATCTAGCTATCAATCTATCTATCTATCTATCTATCTACATCCCTATCTCCTATCTTCCTATCTGTCTGTCTGTCTATCTATCTGTTTGTCTGTCTGTATGTCTATCTATCTGTCTATCTATCAACATAATCGATCTATCTATCTATATCCTATCTACCATTTATCTATCTATCTATATCCTATCTATCTATCTTTCTATCTATAATCCTATCTATCTATCTATCTATCATCTATCTATCTATCTATCTATTCTTCTTCTTATGGTTCTAATCCTCTATCTGTCTATCTATCTGTTTGTCTGTCTGTATGTCTATCTATCTGTCTATCTATCTACCATATATAGTATATATCTCATAACCTAATCCTATCTCCCTATTTACTATCATCTATATCCTAAACACAATCTATCTACTTTCTATATATATCCTATCTATCTATCTATCTATCTATCTATCTATCTATCTATCTATCTATCTATCATCTAATCTATCTAGCTATCTATCTACTATCTATCTATTTCTATCTACTCTCTCTATCTATCTATCTATCTATCTATTCTATCTATCTATCTATCTCTCTATCTATCTATCTATCTCTCTATCTATCTAATCTATCATCCATCTGTCTGTTTTATTTTTTTGTTTGTTTTTGTTTTTTTGTTTTGTTTTTTGACATCTGTCTGTTTTAGATAGATAATAGATAGATAGATAGATAGATAGATAGATAGATAATAGATAGATAGATAGATAGATAGATAGATAGAGAGATAGATAGATAGATAGATAGATAGAATGATAGATTGATAAATAGATAGGATGATAGATACATAGATGATAGATAGATAGATAGATAGATAATAGATAGATAGATAGATAGATAGATAGATAGATAGAATGATAGATAGACAGATAGATAGATAGATAATAGATAGATAGATAGATAGATAGAATGATAGATTGATAAATAGATAGGATGATAGATAGATAGATAGATAGATAGGATATAGATAGATAGATAGATAGATGATAGATAGATAGATAGATAGATAGATAGATAGAATGATAGATAGATAGAATGATAGATAGATAGATAGATAGATAGATAGATAGATAGATACAAAGCAATACGGGACCCCCATTTCAAGATGCTGTCGGACTTTATCCCAGACTTCAACTGTTGGAGATGGAGAGAGAAAACTCTATATCCTGCTGGGAGAGGATGAAGCCACAGTAAATATTGGGGCACACTATGTAACGGCATGTCACAGACTGAGAGGAGCATAAATGAACTCAATGTCCAAGGACTACTTCCCCAATTATCCCTTTATCCTTCCCCAATCGACTTAAAGACTAAAACCCAATATACCCCTTATAGTATTGTCGATATATTATTATTGTTATTATTATTATCCATTGATACCCATG